>JAFJYI010000096.1:0-665524 GCA_019022655.1 Acacia acuminata | reverse complement strand
TCATAGACAAGCCTTCTATTATTAGAAGTGGATGGAAACCTTAAACATACTAGAGGAATTAAGCATGTCATAACCATGATGTAATCCAAGTAAGATTTTCAATGAACTAGTTGAATAATATCTCCCCATGAATAAGTAAGAAGTAAGTGACATTGGTCAATTCAGATAATATTATGAAGGTTTGAACCAGCAAGCATCTTCATCAATCTCCTCTAGTCAAAAAGACATATTTCCAGACTTCAACGTATTGGTGCATACAATATTACACCTTCAAAATTGAAGGAAAAGAATTTTTCTTTCACTGGTTCACATTTCCAAATCTATGATCCTAAATGTTTTCATCCTCATTTTGTCTTGTACAATAAAGGCTTCATTGTCACTGAATCATTTACTAGCTGTTTGATCTATGCTGATTTCCAATATCACACAGCTGTCACTCAAAATTAGCTCATGATCTATGCTGATTTCCAATATTACACAGCTGTCACTCAAAATTAGCTCATCTAAAACAGAAAAATCATGTAGACAAAACCAAATATCCCGCCATAAAATGGTGCGACATTCATTTGGAGACCAACACTAAGGTGAGGCAATCTAATAAAACTATAACAATTATATTACATTAATTAGTTCTCCTTTCCATCTTCAGATATTGTGAGCTTCAAGTTCTAAGCAATGTAATTTTCAGCTTTTCTCTATTGTTAACACCTCACTCCAAATTTCCAGACTTGTGCCTCAAGTTCTATCCATAAGTAAATAACATATGTTGCAAAAAGGAATGAGAACTTGCCTCTCACTCTAAACATGAAAGGGCTTTTGATAAATATAAAATTTGCAATAGGTGATCCATCTCCTAAGTTGGTCCAGAAAAATATGTCAATATGCCTATGTAATGTTAACATTTTATTAAACTCCGAAAGCCGTGGTCATGAAATAGCCCAAGTAAGCTATTTAAAAACCAAATCTCTGTTGCCAGTTAAGTTTTATTATTGCACCCCTCCTTGTGTTATAATTTCACTAAGGAGAAAAGAAAAAGACTAAACTACCACCAGAAAACTTCGGCTAGTGAATCCATCCTCACCAACATATTGTTTCGAAAAACTAAAATCTATTTGCTGCAACAGGTTCGTTTACATACAAGAAGGAATTTACTTCTAAGAATGCTTTGGAATGAAAACCACAGATAGGATCTCTCAAACTTCTCATCCTTCAGGTTTTCCCCTTCCTATTGGAATACGCAACTCAATGGTTAAATGACACAAAAATAATAGCAATAAAGATAATGCTCACAGCCTCACACTAACAAGCTTGTCACCAGAAGAAAATGTCAAAAATGAAATAGCAATACATGTCAAATTGAGATACAAGTAATAAAATAACACAAAACTGCAAAACAGGAATTGCATCTAACCTCGTCCCATTTTCTTTGAAGTTCCAATAGTTCTTGACAGTATGAAAGGCATTCTGTGTGATACGCAGAAGCTAAATCTTTTATCAGGGCCTTCCTCTTGATGATACCAACCACTACAATGACAAAAGAAGGACGCAGGAACCCCCAAAAAAAAAAAATTGTGAACCCTTCTAGAAAACAAATGATATTCTGTACTGCCAAAGTCATAATAACCACAAAACTCCTTTTCAGGCTACAAATAAAAAGAGACAATTTGAGGCTTACTGCCCATGCCTCAATAAAGCAGCAGTATGCAATCTGCCCATATTATAGTATCTTTTAAGGCCTAAGGCCAGTGGCTCTAGTATGTCATTGATGAGACACATGAAGATACAACTTATATTCAACAACATATTAGACAGTACACCCATTTGTCAACTATAATATGCTTGTCTATCAATGACAAGTTGGGAGCGCCTTCCTAGTCCACAAATAGCCATATAGCCATAAAAGAAGCCACATACCATAGAATTTCATGCAAGCCCGAATTTCCCCTTATCTCTCTATTATTATTTACTTACTCCCCCCCCCCCCTTTCAATTCGAAGCCACTAATCATTCGACCACAAAATAAAAAATTACCACTAGACTCGGTTAGATTGCATCCATCCTACGGATGCTAGACAATGAGATCCTTCCTGAAAAAGACATATTACCTCGTTTGTCAATCAAATTCGTGTCAAAATAAGCTGCTGATGTATTACTGCACTGTTTCCCTAATTACAAACCAGACACTAAACCCTGTCCCGCCCAAATCGAAACCCTAAAAGAAATATCAATATCCGCTGCAGTGACTAAATCCCTACAATTTCTGCAAATATGAAGAATCAATTTTAAAAACTGGACCTTCTCAATCATCAAGAAATCATTTTGCATTGTGGTTTAAGAAATTTATTCAAATATACAAATTAAAACACGAAAATTGAAGAGACGAAGAGGTGAGATATAGAAAGGCGTACTTCGACTGGGATCAAACGGCGGCGGAGGAGGAGTTAGTGAGGGCGGCGGATCGGTTTCTGACACCGTAGAGGAAGGCTGTACAGTAGGAGCGTCTTCGCCCATGTGTGCAAACAGCACTTGCGGACCTACGTTAATCTCAGAGCCCTTTAAAATAGTTACTGTGGTTCTTCAGATCTTGGCCCCCCTACCCGATTTCTCGCGGCAACCCCCTGAGGCAAGTTGAGAGTGGAGAAGAAGCAGAGATAGAAGCGGAAGAAAGTGAGTCATTAATTTTTATTGCGTAACCTATGTTCTCAACTAATCCCCAGCCTGAATAGCAATGTATTCCTGCTGAGTTATAACCATGGCAATATTAATCCATGGGAACTCTTTACAGTATCCATACCTTATAACTTCATAATGTAATATTTTACGCTACCCATGAAGTTGAATATCATATATATGTAATTATTACAGAACTCGTAACTCATTTACAGAACTCGTAACTCTTTAAAATGCTTATGACTTATAATTTGTAATTTTTTACAGTACTCAGAAGTTATGCCTAGGATATCTCATAAGTTATGTTTAGTATCTACTTGTTAAAACACATATAAGGGTTTAAGATTATCTTTGATCAAAAAGCGTCAAAGTATATGATGACCTCTAATATTGATCCACACGGTTGCTTCTTGATTGTAATTAGAACTCCTTCTCCTGGGACACTTGCTAAGCAATAGCAAAGTAGAAGTTTCAAGTATTTGGGTTTTCATTTTTTAAGACGATGATGGTGTCTTGAAGTTAGGTGAGGCGCAAGAATGGAGGATGGGATGAACAAGATTGAAAACTTACATTTCTTGAATTTGTGCCTTTTTTGGTTTTTTAAAAAAGTCCAAAAATTGGCCTAAAAAATCAACCACTTAATTAGATTTTAAACATAATTCAAGTGCTTACTAAAAAAATTCAATCCTTGAATCCTCCTTTTCCTTAGACACTTGCTAGGCAATGGCAAGGTGGAGGCTTTAAGTGTTTGAGTTTTCTTTTTTCAAGACAATAATGATGTCTTGAGGTTAGGTGAGGCCCAAAAATGGAAGATGGGATTAACAAGTCGAAAACTTACCTTTCTTGAATTTGTGCCTTTTTCCTTCTTGAAAATCGTCCAAAAATTAGCCACTTAATTAGATTTTAACTCTAATTCAAGTGCTTAATAGAAAGATCCAATCCAAGTTTGAATTCAAAAATCTAAGATAATAGATTCAATCCATGTTTTGAAAAGCATAGATAGAATATAAGATAATGGATCTTATTCATATCTTGAAATATATCTTGAATTCAAATTTTAAAATAATGGATCCTATCGATGTCTTGAATTAAAGATAATGGATCCTATCCATATCTTTATCCAATCTTTATCAATCTTTATTGGATATTTATCAAATTTTTATTAGATCTTTATCCAAATCTTTATTAATGTTTGTTTCAAGAAGCTTTATCCAATCTTAATTGGATATAGTTTTGGATAATTCAAAATCATCTTTAACCATCAACCTTTTGAATTTAAATTTCAAATTTAAATTCAAAATTCAAATTGGCCCAAAACCTCATTTGGCCTTCTAACACATTTGAGCCTATAAGTGAAGAAATCAATTTCTCACTAAAAACCAACTGTGGTGTCATATATAATTGGGCTTAGAGTCCCACTCAAACTTAATAAGACGTGTGGTCTTAAAAAGCCCAATAACAATTATTGGCCCAAAGTTGCTACATCAAGCAATCGATTACAACCTTTGTGTGATCTATTAGGTCCAATTAGTCATTGACATAGATAAATTTGGACCAATTAAACTCCTTTACCGGACCCAATTTATCTAATGACCATATAAGACATTAGCAATGCTTTGTGACCCTAGAACTAATCAAGTTGATCAAGTGATCTACCTTTATAATTTGGATAATCATTCCTCACATTGTTGTTCACATTCATTGAGAGCATGAATAAAGTATCATCTCTTTTGATTGATTAAATGTAGCTTTTTACTGAACTAGGAATCTTCTTTCATTGACTCTAAGACAGATCAGGGCTCTTCATGATCGCTTACTCTGCATAGATTCTTGACTCAACTAGAAGTCATCCAAGCCCTATCGGAATTGTGAACGACTAATCCCTTATTTGGGATTGTGAGTCCTTTCAGCATATCCATTTATACTCATGTATTTGAGTTATACCCAAGAGTCCATTGTTCTCCCCATTTTCAGGTGGATATAGCTGTACAATAAAAGTATAACCCTATGACATAGTGTTCAATGACATCCTCAAGTTTAGAACAATCCGCATTACCAGATGATGACAAACATTACAAATCCAATTATACCCTCTGCAAGGAATCATTGTGGAGTCTCTTGGCGGGTCAGTTCAATGTTATCTGTTCTCGAACAGATCCACCCACGATATTACCTAGGCATCACCTTGCCTGCATTCCATGAGATCTCTATCTTATATCTCTATAGAAGTAGATGATGTCATACTAGTCTTATTAACATCACCAATGCTCTTTCTTGGTGATTCAAGACTAGAAACATGTTTAATGTAATAGACATGTAGCATCCTCGAGTCCTCATGATCATCATCATCATTGATCATCGAGTGATCACTTGTTCTATTTGTAGGGCTTTTACCTTAAACTTATATTAACCATAAAATATAGGCGAGACACAACTATTATGAAGATAAAGGGTGCTCAAATATATAAATAATGAAATACCAAATAGTACAAGGTGTTCATCTAATAAAACATATTGTCTCTAACACCCACATACTAACATACCCTCCTTTGTACCATTCTCATTTTCTTCTTATCGTAGTCTTGTATCCACTCTTAAATCACAAATGGAATGATATAGATTTGGAGAAATCTTTACATGAGGGTCATCTAAATTACATACAATAAAAACTTAACAACTCAGATCATTTTAATCATAATTGATTGTTGACTCATCTAAAAAAGAATTCAAATTTTATCTTATTTTAAGAAAATATTGGTTGATCACTTTGCTTTAGTTTTTTTTTTCCCAAATCAAGATGTATTTTTAAAAAAATAAAAAAAGATATTTTTTGATTTTTTTTTTCAAATAAGTCATCCGCCAACTATAATTAAATTTAGGGTTAAGGTATAATTTTACCAACAAAATTTACGAGGATAGTCTAACACAAATAAGTTTTGGAAATGGGAAAAAATACCAACAAACAATTTAAAATAGTGTAAATTCACCAAAATGGTTAAATTGACCAAATGGCCGTTAAATTATAAAGAGAAGAAAACCCTAACGACGTTTGGTGAAATTTAACGGTTTTGGTGAATTTACAAGTCCATAAGAGCTTATACTGACAAGTCCATGAGCATCCATTGAAAAGTTCATAGGCTTCCGGTGACAAGTCCATGGGCATCTATTGACAATGTAAATTTGACGATCAGAATTTGTGTTAGTAAATAGGTGTCCTAGAGACAATTTTTTTTTTAGAGAAACACCTTTTTCTATTTAGTATTTTATTATTTAGGCATTTGAGCACATTTTTATCTTTATCATATTTATGTCACATCTTTATATTAAGGTTAATATGCATTTAAATATAAAAACCCTAGTAATAGAATATGTGTTTACTCGAGGACTATGATAGGGATCATGATCATGAGGACTCAAAAACAATGTATATCTATTGCCGAAAACTAGTTTCTAGTCTTGAATTACCAAGAAAGGGCATTAGTGATCTCAATAAGACTAATATGACATCATCTACTTGTCTAGAGATACAAGGTAGGGACCTTATAAAATACAAACATGGTGATACCTTAGCTGTCGTCGGTGGATCTGTTAGAGAACAGATAGCATTGAATTGACTCGCCAAGAGACTCCACAAAGATTCATTGTAGAGAGTATCATTGGATATGTAAAGTCTCTCAATGTTTGGTGGTGCGGATCGTCCTAGACTTGAGGATGTCATCAAATACTATGTCCTTTTGTTATACTTTGACTATACAACTCTATCCACTTAAGAATGGGGACAACAGTGTACTCTTAGGTATGACTTGAATACATGAGTGTAGATGGACATGCTGAAAGGACTCACAGTTCCCTATAAGGGATTAGTCGTTCACAGAATCGGTAGGGCTTAGATGACTTCTAGTTGACTCTAGAATCTGTGCACAGTAAGCGATCATGAAGATCCATGATCCGTCTTAGAGTCAATAAAAGAAGATTCCTACTTCCGTAAAAAGCTATATTTAGTCAACCAAGAGAAATTATACTCTATATTTGCTCTCGACTAAATGTGAATGGCGATGTGAGGGATGATGCCGACACGGATCCAAATTAGAAAAGGTAGGTCACTTGATCAACTCAATTAATTGTGGGGCCACAAAGCATTGCTTGTATCTTATGTGGTCATTAGATAACTTGGACCCACTAAAGGAGTTTAATTGGTCCAAGGTTATTTTGTGTCAGTGATTAATTGGGCCTAATTGGTCTCTCATAAAGGTTATTCTTGATTGCTTAAAATTAGAAAGCTTGGGCCAATAATTGTTATTGGGTTTTTTTTTCGAGAGAATAGGTGTATTTGGATTGAAGTGAGACTTCAAGCCCAATATACAAAAATGGTGTCATATATGGTTTCCTAGTAGGAAATTAGGTTCTCCACTAATACACTCAAATATGCTAAAAGAACAAACACGATCTTAGGCTGTTATGAATTTGAAATTCGAATTTTGATTTTGAAATTTAAATTTGAATTTTAAATTCAAGAGATTAGGTTATAATAGATAATTTTGAATTATCTAGTGTGTGTGTGTGTGTGTAAATATCTAATAAAGATTGGATAAATAAAGGCTAAATAAATAATTAAAGATAGGGTTAAGGGGCGATTTAGCCAACAAACTATTAGCTCGGGAGCGTCCAAAGACAATTAACTTTTAAGTGGACTAAAAATACCAATAAACTTTTAAAAATGTGCACCCAAAGACAATAAACTTTTAAAAATGTGCGATCCTCAAGACAACGCCGTTAGAAAAAGATAACGTCCGTTATCTAAAGTGCGATTGGCCAACGAACTTTTACTCCGAAGCGCTCAAAGACAAAATTCTAAATTTCATTCAATTAAATATTTTTTTTCTCAATTGTCATTATTCAAAACTACTTATATAGTTATCTATGGACAAAAATTACTCATTTTCTAAAATAAACAAAACTTTTCATTAAAAACATAATTATATGATTTAAATAAAACTCAAGGCGTTTTATAATTTATTATATATGTTAAACAAAAAAAATATTATATGATTTATTTTTATTTTAGAAGAAATTTATGTGATTTAATTAATTCATTTAATGTTAATAAAATTTTTTAAAAAATCTATTATATCCTAAAAGAAATGAAATGATTTTAATTTTTATTTTTATAAAAAGAGCTTAATGGATATTAACGTTGATACTTAATAATATAAATCTGACAACTTGATGATATATTTGTTAATTAAATGATCTATTAATTAGACTTGTTTGGAAAAAAAAAAGATAACTTAAGAGGTTTGATTAAGAACAATTTAATAATGGGTTAAGGAGCAATTTGACCAATGAACTTTTAATTTTTTTAGGTTATCTGTTTTTTTTTCAAACAAGTCCTATTCATATAATCAATAGATCATTTAATTAACAAATATATCATCAAGTTGTCAGATTTATATTATTAAGTATCAACGTTGATATCCATTAAGCTCTTTTTATAAAAATAAAAATTAAACTCATTTCATTTCTTTCTGGATATAATATATTTTTTAGATTTTTAAATTTTATTAACATTAAATGAATTTTTTAACTCACATAAATTTCTTCTAAAATAGAAATAAATCATATAATTGTTTTTGTTTAATATATATATAATAAATTATAAAAGACCTTGAGTTTTATTTAAATCATATAATTATGTTTTTAATGAAAAGTTTTGTAAGCAAATAAGTAATTTTTGTCCATAGATATCTATACAAGTAGTTTTGAATAATGACAATTGAGAAAAAATATTCAATTTAGTGAAATTTAGAATTTTGTGCTGGGCGCTCCTGGAGTAGAAGTTCGTTGGCCAATTTGCACCTTAGATAACAGACGTTATCTTTTTCTAATGTTGTCTTGAATGCACATTTTAAAAGGTTTATTGTGTCAGGTGCACATTTTTAAAAGTTTATTGGTATTTTTGGTCCACTTAAAAGTTAATTGTGCTGGACGCTCTTGAGCCAATAGTTTGTTAGCCAAATCACTCCTTAACCCTTAAAGATATGATTGTGATCCATTATCTTGAATTATTAATTCAAAAAATAATTAAAGATATGGATGTGATTCAATATCTTGAATTTTTAATTCAAGAAATAATTCAAGATATGGATTTAATCCATTTTCTTAATTATTTGGATAATACCAATTAATGGGCTTTTAATCTTGAACCCTAATTAGGGTGTTGGATGATAAAATTCAAACGATGCTTTAGTCTTGAAAAATTTCGGCCAACATATAGAAACCCTGCGGTGATGGCCGAAACATTAAGCTCTCTTGAACCAAAGAAAATTTTGGCCAAAGCACCAAGAAAGGGAGCAAGAGGCGCCATTCATAGGTAATCCAATCTTGTTCTTCTTGTCCTCAACCTAATCTCAAAAAACCTAACTTTCTTGAGATAAAGAAAACCCAAGAACATGGAATCCTCAACCATGTCGTCGCCTAGCAAGCATCTAAGGATAGAGAGGAATCAAAGAGAAGGAGTTCTCAAGGCAATCGGGAGTAGCCGCATGGATCAAGATTAGAAGACATCATACACTTTGAGGTTTTTAGTAATCTAAGGTAATCCAAAAACCCTCGTGTATTTTAATGAGTAGATCCCAAAAGGAAACCATGAGTATTTACTTTTGTTAGTTTCCCATTTATATGTTTTAATGATAACAAAATTTATAAATATATAAAGTTTTGAATCAGTGAAAAGTGACAAAGTCAAGAGCTTACTCGAGCAAGAGCTTGCTTGAGCACATAAGTGGTTGTTTGAGCACAATTCTTACTCGAGCACACTGAGAGGCTTACTCAAGCAAGCCTCATACTAACTTCCTCTGTTAAGCCATTTCAGGTTCACACTTGAGCATATCCAGAAAGCCTACTCGAGCATGATGCTCGATCAGAGAAGATTATCTACTGAGCAAGTCCAATGACATGACTGGAGCAAGGTGCTCAAGCACAAGTGTATGTGATACTTGAGCATGACGTTGCTGAAAGTTTTACCTTGTCCTTGAATGATGTTACTCAAGCAAGCTTAGAACCTTACTCCAGCAGGATACTTGAGCATGCTATTTGTTATACTCGAGCAAGGGCGCTGTTGTCACAGAATATGTTTGTATCAAGAAGTATATTCGAGCATAGAGTGACTCTTACTCTTGCATGATGCTTGAGCAGAGGTAATGTACTACTTGAGCATAACTCTTTCATAACTTATATTTGCTCTCAGAATATGTCTACTCTAGCACACTTTGACTCTTACTTGAGCATGATATTCAAGCATGAGGAAATATGTACTTGAGCATAGTCATCCTAATACTTTGTCTTGTGTGAATCTCAGACAATACTTGAGCATAACAAAGAAAGTACTCAAGCATGTTACTCAAGCATGCTCATTCCTTTTACTCAAGCATATGCTTCCTGAGTTGTTATTCAGAGTTACATAGAGACCTTACTCGAGCAGATAGGATATCTTACTTGAGCATGGTACTCGAGCAAGACCAAATTCATACTCGAGTATGCTTAACATTAAGCTTCATTGTGAAGGATTTTTGAATGTCTGCTTGAGCAAGCTTTCAACGTTACTCGAGCACAGAAGTTGTAGAAGCTTCAATTACTTTCGTCTTCTTCGTTTTCATAAATTCAATTGTAGTTGATTAACATCTAATTACTTGTTTATACTACTCATTATTATTCACAATGTCATTAACCAATTTTCTAAGTGAGTTTTATAGTGTTAACAATAGGATTTGGCACAAATTGACATAAAGCAACCATCGTGTCAGAAAATTAATGAGTTGCATAAAATAAAGCATGCACACAAAATAGAATTCAGAGCAGGCCAAATGATCACTACAGCAGATACTCATTCCGCGAAAAGCTAAAACAACTCTTCTTGGGTCAACCACTAACCAAAACCATATCGTATGAAGACTGTTGACGATGATTCGAAATCGACTTATTCTCAAACAACGATCGTCTGTGTCTAACAAAGGCCTTCTTTGTTTAACGAAAATTTGAAGATTCTTAACAGCTATCTTCAAGCTTCTTTAATGGTTATGAATGGTAGCTGGTATAAATACAAAAGGCATTGAATTCGACCAGCTACCGAAACAACCAACGCTCAATCGAATTTATTGCTATTTACTGTTTCATTCAATACTCTGTGATATCTTCAGATATTCTGTACTTCAGTGATTGTAAATTTACTCTGTGAGAGAGTTATCCTTTTTGATTAATTATCAGTTTAATCTCAAGGTAAAAGGACCTTGAGTATGTGTGTATTGATTACAACTTGTAAGGGGGAGTGAATCCTAGTGAAAGAATTACTTTGAAATTCGAGTTTGTAATTGTAAGAGATAGTGAAAAATCCAAAGTGTCTCGAGGACCGAACGTTTTTGGATCAAACCAAGATAAATTCTCTGTGTTCATTTTTCTCTATCCTTTGCTTTGTCATTTTATTTCTTGGCTTAATCGCAAAAGTTTTTGAAATCACCCAATTCACCCTCTTAGGTGATATTCAGTTCTTCAACTTTATCGTTTAATTTGGAAATACGCATGAGATCGCGTTAAGAGTTATGAGGTCCGTAATGTTCATGAAGTCCAAAAACATAATTGAAATCATTACTCATGAGTACCGTAATTACGGGTTCTTATGCGCACCCGTAAAGAGTCATGCATTTTCATAATGGTTAATTATTTATGATCTTTAGTCTCATGAGCACCTGTAAAGAGTTACGGGATACTGTGAGTAATTATGGGTTTTAACTCATGAGTACCATAAAAGTTATGAGTTCTTATGGGCGCCCATTAAGACTAATATATCTGATAATGATTATATTTATCTTGATATTTAGTTCCATAAGCACCCGTAAAGAGTTACAAGTTCTCATATATTGACTCAATCAAAAAGTAACTTATCAATTGGTAACTTACCAATCATGAGACAGAGTTAATAACTCATGAGGACCATAAGGAGTTATGGGTTCGGCATTGAAAAACAAAAGTGTTGTTTTTAATCTCATGAGCTTTTTCATGAAAAGTCATGCAATTGCTCAAAATTAACTAACAATTTGTTGCAAAAAGTCTCATGGGACTTAAATGCAATTTTGAGATTTTAAGGGACCATTTTGTCGTATTTTCTCTTGCCCGAGACCTAAATGCAATCTTCCCAAAAAAACTTTGTTGGTAAACTTGAACCTTAACCCTTAAAATTATCTGAGCTATTATGCTTTTATTGTACAAGTATTCAAATGGCGTGCTACTCTTGGTGTTACACCCCTACGGTCTCACCCTTTCGGGTGGCAAGTTAGAGGGATCCTTTTTACTTATTACCTTACCAACATAGATGTAACACCCCAAATTTTCCAACAATTATAATAATATAAAATTGCAATAATTTTAATAAATAATTGCTGAAATTCAATAATAATCATATTTGAGAAGTGTTACCGCCGCACTTGTACTTGGACAAGTGCAAGGCTACCTTATTACATTAACATAAATTCAAACTTAAATAAAAGTATTTTATTCAAAGTATAAAATAGAAAGAAACTAGCTAGAAAGCTGATTGTTCTTCCTCACTTCTCACTGCTAGCCCCAACAGCCCCAACTTTGAAACCTGTTTCACCGAAAATCTGCTTTCCCGAAGGATCGTCACAAATTTCAGAACACAAACATCAGCAAAAGCTGGTAATCCTAATTAAAACACAATTTATATAGCTCAAATATATTAATAAAATCAAATATATAATCACATAGCGATTGAACCAACTATCAATTCCAATATTCATCATATATTCATATACATACATATATTCACACCGAATCAAATATTATTCATTATCTTTATTAAATTTATTTAGACCCTGAAACTTGCCTGTCTATTTAGTTGTCTATTTAGTTTAGTGGGAAGAGAACCATGGTAGACCCAGAAACCTGCCAGTCTACCTTGTGACCCGGAAACCTGCCAGTCACAAATCATCAAATTGGCCATAAAACATATCTTCCTAATGTGCACACCTTTTCCCAAAGTTGCTACTAGTATCCCGAGTTACCATGCCAGATACCACTTTGAGAAGAACGGATGCTATCTTTTCACGTCGGTGGCATAAAGCCCAAAAGTTGTATTCATCACTTTGGGAGGTACTATCCCAAGCTATCCTCCCACTATTAATTCATTACGATCACACACAATCAGGAAATTCAATCTTAATATATTAGTTGCTTAAGGGCATCATGACTTTCCAAACTATTCAAGAGTGTAATAATTCAAATATTCGATATAAGATCCAACTCATATTATAACTCAAATACCTATCTGAGTAAAGTCTAATTATTTTAAAATACACGCATAATAAATGGATTTCTCAATATATATATATTAATGAAAGGCATTTATAGATTAAAAAAAAAGGACAAAAGACATACATATATTATGTATAATAATGAAAGGATATAAATATTTGTGTTTCAATCTCAAAAGCCGAGGCATCCAAAGCCAAAAAAAAAACGTATGTAAAATATGGCATGCAAAAGTTAATGGCTTGAAAAGTCAAATGGCAAAAAAGACGTACGGTATGTGTGTGTGTGTGTATATATATTCATGAACCATGAAGCAAAAAGCAAAAGTTAAATGGCTTGCAAAAAGCTAATTGCGTAAGCCGAGAAGAAGAATTATGTATAAATACAAGAAGGTGTTTTTGTTGTTCTAAGGTTTAGGAATTAGGATTATATATAATATATTTTACATATAACAATCACGTATGATATATTTAGGACCATAATTACTTATCAAGATTCATATGAAATTAACCTAAGACTCATGGGATTAGGATTACCTGGTCTCCGTTTAGCTAGCCTCTTAGAAGAATAGAGAAAGAATAGAGGAAATAGTAGAAGAGGATAGTAGAAGAGAAAAAAGAGTATTCAGGGTTAGGCAGCTAGACCTCTATTTATAATTAAAATTAAGGTTAGCTATGGGTTGGGCTCTTTAACTATTGCCAACTCATTAATGGGGTATATTAAATTCAATCAATCATGGTAACTCATTAATAGGGTATATTAAATTCAATCAATCAATCATGATGTGAATTTAATATGACTTGGTTGACAAGTAGAAGACTTATTCCCTACAAGCTCTTTTTTAGCGCATAAGCTGGAAATTTCTAAGACAATTAGGACTAGGAGTAATTGGCTATATTAAAAAAGGTTATTACTATTAATATTAATATCATTACTATTAATAATAATTTGGGGTATTACAATAGATCAGAGTATGCGCAACAGAGCGTATAATTGGTTTGGAAAATCACAATATACTGGTAAAGGTAAGAACCAAAATCATAAAGTAATCCTCTTAGGGTTAAGGCCAGGGTACAGTTATCCAAAAATAAAATAATGAACAATAATTGAACTCACACAGTCATCCCAAAAATATACAAATGAGATAGGCATTCCTTATTTCTTCAATTCTCCACCTCATGCCATTACCGTCTCAGAAGCCTGAACAGCTTATCGCCTATCACCTGTGTCTTTAAAATGTCCTGTTGGTTGCTCACTGACTCAAATTTTTACCACGGCCAAAAGTCCTTCCGGATATGTCATTGCCTAGAATTTGGAGCTTTAATCGGTGATCTAGCTTCTTCCTCCGGATGTTGGAATCTTGGCTGGACTCTCTTCTTCTCAGCTGGATCACACCCCTTGGAAGTCAAAAATGGGGAGTTTATGTCTTTATAAAATAAATAAAATGATCAGGATACATTGAATTATCCGGTTCATGCTTCTGTCCACTGGTTGATAGCATGAACTATGGTTTCTTTTCTTATTTCCCAAGAAAATCTAGAGGGTTCCAGAAGGTGATGATGTGGTGCATTGCTACCCATAGAGATTAGATTTTTATCTTTCATAATGTGTAAATTACCTTATATTATCCGAAACCCTTTTGTCCAGTGGTTAAAAGCACGTACCCTATTTTTTTGCATGTTTTCTTTTTTTTTTTTTTTCTTCAAGAAATTCTAGGGGTCAATGTGGTGCATTCTGGACCTTAAAAATCTGATCCATGTGATTTTATTCAATTTATCCAATTCACCATTTTATCCATTGGTCCTTGTAGTGCACCGCTAGTTAAAAGGGTGCTCCCTTTTCCACTTTTCTTCAAATTTTTAGATCTTTTCCCTAATTAAGCCTTCACATATAGCGCCATTATGCACCCTCAGATAGCCCAATATTTGTTCCATTTTATATATAAAAAAAGTCCATAATTGGTCCTTATCGGTCTCCTTTTCACCGGTTAACTTCCCTTGGGACCTGTACTTTGTGTTTGGGCTTTAAATATAGATATAATCATATGATTTTCTCTCTTGCTTTCATATGGTCGAAATTCTCTCCTTAAGGGGTAAGGAATTGACTTTTCTACCCTTGTAATTGTTACTTTCTGTTTGCTTTTTAACCTCGTAGTGATATGTGTCCTTAAGTAATTATTACAATTTACTTTTTATCTCCAAAAACGTAGGGTATACCCGGCTACCCTGAAAATGCCGTATACTTACTTATACCGACATATTTTCACTCAACTAATTGTCCTATACCTTAGGACATAATTAGGTGGCATCTTTTCCAACCGAATTTATACCGTATAGGTCTTCTGTGCCCCTTTTCCATTGGCACTTTAATTCCACGGTTTATACATACTAGGTCCACTGACCTGTATAGCCGAGTTACTTAGTCTCTGAGAGGCTTCCTATCTCTCATCATTCTTGGGATTCTACCCAAACCGGGCTTAGTCGTCTGCCTACTTTAGGCTTATTCTCCAAGTCTCTAAACCCGAAATTCAAGATATTACACTTGAATTATAAAAGTATTTCTCATAGATTTGGTATTTTATAAAATTATTATTAATATATGAAGATGGAATATCACCTAGAGGGGGGTGAATAGGTGATCTCAAAAAAAAAATTGTGAGTTACACATGAATACAAGTAAAAACAAAGATAGAGAAGGGAAATAGATAGGTCATTTATACTAGTTCGGTCTAATACTTTGACCTATGTCCAGTCCCCAGAACACTTGGGATTTCCACTATCATTCAAAGTCAATTACACTGTACTCGGATGATCCTCTTACTAGGACTCACTCCCCCTTACAAGCTGTAATTGTATCCCGACACTTAAGGTTCCACAACATTAAGATTTTACAAAACAATAATCAAATAAGTGTTTTAAAACTCCTTATGAGTAGATAAAAATAAACACTGAAGTACACTGTAAATATCCGAAGATATTTAATGAAACAGATGAAACAACAAATTGCAATAAGTTCGAGTTGAATGTACAGCGTTTCGATAGGTGGTGAATTCAATGTTTCTGGTATTTATAGAGATTGTAATTAATGACCATTGGAGAAGCTTGAATGTAGACGTTGAGTCTCCTTTAAAATTGTTAGCTCCCAATGTTTGTTTTGATGATAACTAACCCTTGTAAAAAAAACTTGTTCATCAAAGTTCATTTACTTGTGAAAATTGAGTTTGCATTTTTATCTATCAGATTGGCTCCACCAAGTTCATCTAACTCGACCCAATATCCTGTCTAAATTTGTCAGAATACAAGTTCTGACTCTAGCTAATTTTTGCTGACTCGAGCCAAGCCCTGGATACATAAAATATTATTTTATTTGATTCCAGCCAAAGAGCATTGACTCTAGCCAAGTTTTTTACCGTTATTTTCAAATACTCTTTTTACCTCTAGCCTACACAGTGTGCCTCGAGTTTTAACCTAGACTTGAGCCTGAGATTTGTAACTCAAGCCTAGAATGCTTCAATAGAATAATCTGACTCTGGCCAACCGAGTGTACCTCCATTTTTGGCCTAGACTTGAGCCTGAGATTTGTAACTCAAGCCTAGAGTGCTTCCACAGAACAATCTGACTCTAGCCAACCGAGTGTACCTCCGGTTTTGGCCTAGACTTGAGCTGAATCTTGTGACTCGAGCCAATGGTGCTTTGTTATAGAAGAACTTGACTCTAGCCTCTAAGTATGGTTTACTTGTTTTATATCTTCACTCATTATTATTCCTAACTATGTTTAATGAGTTTCAGAAGATCATTATATGGTTTAACATTAAATTCCAATAAAGCAACCGTATGTGTCAGAGTCATTTAATGCAAAGCAGAGACATTCACCATTTTGGCAAGAAGACCTTCTGGGCAACCATAAAGCCACACAACCATTTCCTTTATACATTCTTACTAAGCCTCAACGGACAATTTGAATAAAGAATGTCAACGATGAATCTTCAAGAATACGAGTAGTTCGAGCGAACGTTCTTCAACAGAAATATTTATTTCACTCAACGGCTAATTCGAAGAGTCTCAATGGATAAATTCAAGCTTCTACAACGGTCATAAATGCAACCAACTATAAATGCCAGAAGCATTCAAATATGCAACCACCAAAACTCTGCGCATTCAATTAGTGATTAAGAGCATTTACTGTTTCTACTCTAAGAGTTAATATCTTCCGATATATCAATCTTCAGTGATTATTTATCTGCTCTTTTAGAGAGTTCCATATTGATTATTCTTTCTTGTAAGAATCTCAAAGTATTGGGACTTTGGGATTTGGTTATTTGATTACAACTTTTAAGGGGGAGCAAGTTCTAGTGAGAGAATTGCTTCAAGAGTTACAGAGTGTGTAATCATTTGAGATAGTGAAATCTTGGAGAGTCTGTGGATCGGACTTAGGTCAAGGATTTAGACCGAACCAATATAAATCACTTGTGTTCATTCTTCTCAGACCCTACTATGTTTATCCTTATTCTTGGTATTCATTAACAGAGTATCTTTTGTGAAGAAAATTTTATATCCCCAATTCACCCCCGTCTTGGTGATATTTCGTCTTTCAAAAATGTCCGTTAGAGTTGAAGCGTTTGTATAATCGCCGTCAATGATTCTCGGTCTTAGAAATATTCTTTATTCCATTTGTTTGTCCGTTAAGAGATAGCATTTAATGCGCGAGCGGAATAACAGAGAACACTTTACATTGATCAGAGAAGTGGTTGCCGAGGAAATCATTGGTTTTGGCAACTGCATTTAATGTTTTGTCAGAACTTTTGCTTTTCACCTAAACAATGGTTAATACCCTGAAATACACTCAAAATGATGATTAGTATATAGTTTAAATAGCTTTGAGTGAGATAAGAGAAGAGTAGGTGATAACCCAAAGAATTTGAATTTAAAACTTATTGTTTTAGTCAACAGAGGATGATCATGCTCGAGCATGACTTTTGTTATGCTCGGGCAAACTAAGAGAAAAATGAACGAGATAGAAAGATCATCCCATGCTCGAGCAACATCGAGCTATTGCTCGAGCACCCTGCTCGAGCACTCAATTATACTTGCTCGGGCAAGTCTAAAACAAGTTGCTTAAAAAAGAACACTAATCATCACTGATGCTTGAGCATCCCAAATATCATGCTCGGGCAATGTTGAGACAGAGAGCAATAAGAGTTTAGACGCATGCTTGCTCGAGCAACGTTTCGTTCTTGCTCGAGCATGCTGCTCGGGCAGGATATAATTTTGCTTGGGCACAAGGCAAACGAGACAATGACTAAGAGTCTCAGCGATAATGCTCGAGCACCTTGCTTACCTCTCGCTTGAGCATCTTTGCTTGAGCATTACTTACAATCTGCTCGGGCATGATTTGATTTGCAAACTACTCTGCTATTAGTTTGATGATGCTCGGGCACGACAATCATTTTGCTCAAGCATGCCTTTTCAATTTGTTAAGTTATGCTTGGGCATCTTAGTTGCTTGCTCGAGTAGCCTTTCTAAAACACTTAAAACACATCACATCGAGCATGTTTGGGCATGAACTACTTGTTTGCTCGAGCAACCCACAACTTAGACATAAATTTCTTAATTCAATAACTTATGATTTTGTAATCATCAAAACACCGAGAGCTAACAATATATTTTATAAATTAAAAATTATTTACTTTTTTCTATATTGCGTTATGAACTATATAAATCATATTTTAAAAGTTTATATTTTTTTTTTGTATAGTAATAATTTTATAAAATATTGATTTTTTTTTTTAATCTAACGGTAATATGAGATTATGAGAGGAAATTAAGAAAAAAAAAAAAAAAAAAAAAAAAAAAAAAAAAAAAGAGAAACACAACCCAACATGCAAAAGAGTTTAGATTTTTTTCGGTTGCCGCCAAAAAGTTTAGATTTATGGGTAAGGTGTAATAAGAAAAAACCAAGATATAAGTGTCACTTTTTTAATGGTCTTTTTCTTTAAAAATATTAATTAAAAAATTCCTACCATTTTCTTGATTTTTTTTAATGAGGTCCTTTTTTTTTTTTATTTTTTTTATCTAGTCTTCCATGAAATCTTTTCTTGCTAACATATTAATTTGATTTTTAATTTAGGTTCTATATAATTTTTCTTTTTTATCAAGTTCTTATAGTTTCACCCAAATTTTAATTGATATGGGATTTTTTTAGTAATTAAGTATTTTCTTTGGGATCTCACAGTAATTCCCCTATTGTTTTATTATATCATCCCCTTGCAATTTGACTTGGAATATTTTTATGATTTTTTTTTTTTAAAAAAGTTTTGGGACTGAAAATTATTATTTAAAATCATAGGTGAGAACAAAAAAAAAATGATAACTTGTTTATATTAATTGTTCTTAAATGTTGAGTAGGCTTGAAAGTGGAGATGACAAGAAGACTGAGATTGAAAAGTCAAGAGTTCATATTTGAAAGGCGAGACCTCAAATTGTCAAGTATTAAAAGAAGATAGGGCTTTCTGCTTACTGTCAAATTTTATAAAACAAAAAAAATAAGAAAACATATCAATGTTGTCGTCGTTTTTTTTTTTTTTTTTTTAAACAACTTATTGTATTGTTTGGATTTTTTCACCGCTGTCCGGCACTACTAGCAATCAACTAGCTTGGCTAGCGACTTGTTGTTTTTTCTTTTATAAAACATTCACATGATAATTAAATATCAAAGAAGTTTATATATATATATATATATATATATTAAAAATAAAATATTGTTTTAAAAATAGATCTCGGGTTCTCATTGTGAGGAGGGTCACTAGCATTCTAAGTCGCCCTTTCTTTCCTCCCGGTAGAACATCCCGATTTTCTTTCTGAATCGGCGTTTCATATTGCTTGAAATATTACTCGGAGATCCTCCCCGGTGTTCTGAAAATGAGAATAAAATGATAATATATGGGTTCGGGATTGGAATCTCCTAAAAAAGGTCCTGCTGTTAGACTTGTTGAATCACCGCATCCTGGGGATTTGTCGCGATTGGTGGGGAAGAGGCCGTATTGGCCACGTTGACACCCTCAATCATAGCATTGTAATCGGGTGTTGTCACCCTCATTCATAGCATTGTAATCGGGCACATCGAGGCAGATACCCATCATTGTACACGAGGAAGGCTTACGCCAAAGGGGGTGAGGTGTGTGCACAGTGACGACAATATCGTAAATAGTAGAAAGTAAGTGATCGTACCTTAGGGTTTGACCTCTTATTTATAGAGTGTACTTTAGGTTGGGATTTATGGGCCCTATGCGTCTTGTAGCCCAAATATCATAACTGCCTAATCTAGACCAAATCCGTTGATTGAGATCTTCCTTGATTATATCCTTGATTGTAGGTGGGTTAGGATCTTCTTGCATTATAGACAGATCCTGCATGATATTGCTCCTTGTTGGGTCACTTTGTAATTGAGCTTGATATAGGTCCGTAACATATATATTGTATACAACGAAGCATGCAAACATAAAGACATACCTTGTATATAAAATATAATTTTTTGCCTTTATATGAAATATAAATTTATTTTAAATTACATCTATTTCTTTTATATAGTTTATATTTTTTATTTTTCATCACATTCATTAAAAATATTTATTTAGATTTATTTTAAATGGATAAAAGTATATTCAAAAATATTTTATATAATTATGGTAAAAAAAATTTATATAGTTTATATTATGTTTTCATTTAATTTAATATTTTTTATTGTTAGATAAAAATTTATTATTTTATATTTTATTTAACTGAAAATAAAAATGCATAAAAAATTTATAAAATAATCAAACTTAAACCGGGCTTTTTTTTTAACCCTATAAGAGATTTGCATAGTTACTGTTTTTGGAACCTCCCTTAATTAATAGAACCATCCTTAAATCAAGTTTACCTCCCTTAATTAATAGAACCATCCTTAAATCAAGTTTCATTTAAGTTTTTTAGGTCCATTATAGTAAGTTTTCCGATCACACATGATCATGTGTAATATTTTTTATATGAGTTTATAGTTAAATGATAATAATTCAAAAATAAGACACATGGTTGGATATGTGATTGGATAACTTGACGAAATGGATGTAAAGAACTTGACATAAATATTTTCCTCATTCTTATATCAAAATTTAAACAAAAAATATTAAATTTTAAATTACCAATAGCTGTCCCATCCAAAGACATTTTTTTTAATCATAATAACATACCCAACTGCTTTATTCAAATATTAGAGCTTGGAGAGAATATTTAGAGGGGGAAACTTAATAATATGTTTATTTAATCATTCAAGACTAAATATAATTGAGAACCCTAGAGATTAAGAAATAATAAAATAATAATTTAAAAATTAAATTCAAACCTAAATATTAAATAAAATTATTTTAAACTAGATATAATATCTTATTGAGATTTTTCACAAATTAAATAAATAAATTTTTTTATTGCAGATCGCTTATGGATAACCTATATATCTAACTAAATCTTAATTATCCATAATCCCATGTCTATATATACTACACGGTCGCTTAAAACTCATCACTAGTGCAGTGCGCCAAAATTCACATTCTTTCTTCAGCAATTTTCTATTCAAATCTCTACGGTACATAATGCATTTACCTGCTTGTTTTGTTTAAGCGATTTCTTAAATTTTCTGGTGTCTTGATTGCGAACATTTTTATGAATAACAATTCCTTTTGATACATTCTCCACTTTCCTTGATTGCGAAAATTTTGAGCGCCAAATCTCTTCTCGTTCAGACTTTTGGTTAAATTTAGTTCATTACTTGTTTATTTTTATTTTTTTTGGTCAAACATTACTTGTTTATATGATTTGTAAGAGATAATTATGTTTGTCAAATACTCAAAATCTTGATTTATGATCGTTTCACATCTGAGGCTGGTCATTACTTTGGAATCGGAATTGTCAAGGTATTTTTCACGAGTTTTAGCCGTGTCTTCAAGGTTTTAAGCCAACTTGAGTTCAGAGGGGTGTGAAGATATTATATCTTATATTAATATTTGATATATTGATATTATAGTTTATATTGACATTTGATATATTCTATATATATATATATATGAGAATCTAGGCTTAGGATACTGGATTATGGTTTGCTCATATAAAGCTGTCTTTTTTTGTAGTCTTATTTGTAGTCTCTTTCCTTTAAGTATTCAAGAATATTCAGGCTATATTGCTCGCTGCCAATGAAAGGCACTTAAAATGGAGGATTTCAAGGAGATAATCCTCTTGATTCTGCAGTTCCTCTGACTATATTGCAGATATGTCTTGTAGTTCTAGTCACAAGGGGACTGGCATATCTATTAAGGCCTTTAAGGCAGCCACGTGTGATTGCAGAAGTTGTGGTATCTTTTTTTTCTAAATCTTTTTTTCCCCTGATCTAATGATCCTAAAGTATATTTTTCTTGATTTAAAATAGATAATGGGTTATAAGTGTAACATCTTAACACCTCACTCTCGATATTATTGTATCTAAATTCTTATAAGACATCTTTTATTCTCCTTTTAGCCAATATGATACTTTAATAAAGCATTGAGATCTTATAATAAGAGCCTATTTCATTTTATAAATTTTTTTAAGCACCACTGGTCTAACTATTTTTAGAGCCTTTTTCTTTATGTGAGATGTAAAATGCCCATGTAGCTCTACATTAATTTGATGATAGAGCAAGATGCTTCTCCAAACATTATCACACATGAGAGATTATGTAATGGCATGATTAGCATTGTCCAACTTCAATTAGATGAGAATTTGTATTTGAATGTAGAACAAAAGGTGTTGCCCAATTCTAATACTTCTAAGACTACTTATTGATAGGGTGGAATATTACTTGGACCATCAGCATTGGGACGGAGTAAAAGCTTTCTGTTGGCAGTTTTCCCAACTAGAAGTCTCACAGTATTAGATACTCTAGCAAACATTGGACTTATATTTTTCCTCTTCCTAACCGGACTAGAGTTAGATGAAGATGGAATATCACCTAGAGGGGGTGAATAGGTGATCTTAAAAACTTTTCGCGAATCACACACGAGCACAAATAAAATAGAGACAAAGAGAGGAAATGGACACAGAGCAATTTATACTGGTTCGGTCTAACATTTCGACCTACGTCCAGTCCCTAGAACACCTGGGATTTCCACTATCTTTCAAAGACAATTACACTGTACTTGGATGATCCTCTCACTAGGACTCACTCCCCCTTACAAGCTATAATTGTATACCCATACTTAAGGTTCCACAACCTTAAGATTTAAATAGTAAATGATATAAGTGTTTAACTACTCCTCACGACTAGATAATAAATGAACACTGAAGTGCAAGAAATATCCGAAGATATTAAATGAGATTAATGAGATAGAAAGAGTAGTTGGGACAAATTGATTGCGCAGAGTTTCGGTAGTTGACGGAATTGAATGTGGTGAGCTTTTATAGCGTTCGCCATTAATGCCGTTGTGAAGCTTTGTGAACTAGCCGTTGAGTCTCTTCGTAATTCCGTTAGGCACAGTTGATTTCCATTGAGCATATTCGACCGTTGCTTCATTAAATGCATTCGCTGTCGATTGTACTTATGCAAAGAGTGACTCAGAATAATAGCCGGAATAAATATACCTCGAAGGAATATCTTTGTCTGTCACGAACTTTAATTCTGATTGTTGCTCTATTTTCTAAGGCGCATTTAATGCTTCTGACATGTAGGATTGCTTTTCACTCAATCTCGGTTTAAACAGACTTAATCAACTAAAAAACACACAATTTATCAACATTTAATTGCAAAATCACTATTTAAATTTGATGAGTCAATATTTGATGTTAAATAAAACTAACAATATTAAAAATAAATTATTAAAATTGTACTTTTGCTCCCTCCTAATGATATTAAAAATAAACTACTAAAATTGTACTTTTGCTCCCTTCCATCATTTTTTAAGCAACTTTCAGTTCTTTTTATAAGCAACTTTCTCCTTCTCCATGTTTCTCAAAATTTAAACTATTTTTTCTTTTTCTACCCCTATTAAATACACATCTTTATATTAATTACCTCTCATCCACAACTAATTCTCTTTAATTTACACATTTATTACACATTGACTCTCATATTTTATGCTCATACTCTCTCATAAGGCTGAGCAATGAGAGGGCGGGGCTGCCCCGTGCCCTAACCCATGTCCCACCCGTTTATTTTACACGGGTACGGGGTAGCCCGCACCCGTGCTATAACCCGTTTAACCCATGAAAAATGGGTACAGGCACATATGGGCGGGTTTTGACAGGTTCTGGGTTCCCCGTTTAAACCTCTAAGGAACCAAAAAAAAAAACTCGTAAAAAAGAAACTCAACAAAGACAACCAAATAGATCAGAGATGAGATGAAAGAAAAGATAGTGGTAGATCTGTGATGCTCGACAGTGAGATTGTAATATCCCAAATTTTGGACCCTGAGAATTGAGAATAAGCCTAAAATAGGCGAACGACTAGGCCCAGTTCGGGAAGAGTCCTAAGAAGGTCAAGGCAAAGGAAGCCTCTCTGGGACTAAGTAACTCGGCCATATGGGCCAGTAGACTTAGTACGTACAAGTCATGGGATTAAGGTGCTGATGTAAAATGGGCACAGAAGATGTATACGGTGTAAGTGCGGTCGAGAAAGAGGCCGCCCAACTATGTCCTGAGGTATAGGACACTTAGTTGAGCGAAAATATGCCAATACAGGTAAGTATACGACATTTTCAGGGCAGTCATAGGAGCCCTACGTTTTTGAAGGAAACAAGAAGGGAAGAGAGAGAGAAAGTGTTATCTAGACGTAGAAGGAAAAGTCAATGGTAGTAGTGCTACGTCGGATACGTGTCATTTAGGGGCCAGAAGTTGGATTATTGAGTAGCACGCGTTACGAGGTGGACCTGAAGTATGAGAATACAGGTTTCTTGCTCCCCAAGGTAGTTTGATTCTGTCCACCTATGGTCAGGGGAAAGAGACTGATGATCCGGGCCCACACAAGTTCGGTTGAAGGACATGCATTACGAGGTAAAGTGGGACCGGCAACCGGGAGCTGAGCGGGGTCGGATAGGACTTTCCGGAGTCGGGCCCAGGCCCAAGATACTAGTAGGGGGTGAAATTCTATTGGGCCCAGAGGAGAGAGAGGAGGTCTTGTCATGTAATTATGAAGAGAGAAATGTCGCATCATCGTTATGATGAGAAAGAAAGAATAAAATAATCGAATTAATCTGACCACACAAATGGAATCGACATGACAATGAAATGACAAGTAATTATGACTCATTATGACATATCTAAGGGCAGATTTCGTGGGTCCCACCGGCTTGGAGAAGAAGCGGTGCAAAATGACCGTTTTACCCCTAGACCTAAAACCTACCCAAAGTCACCATCGGGGGCAATCTTGGAATTTGGATTTGGAGGGTTCGGATGGTGCCACATGTCCTGACCCGGAAGACTCTAGAATACCCCGGAAGAGAATATTCTGGAGCATCTTTGGGAAAAATCTAGCGGAAAATGATTATTTTACCCCTAAGGTGTTATTTTAATTACGGAGCAAACCCTAACCTTTGGAGCCTATAAATAGGACACTCCTCCCTCCATTTGGATCAGCCTATTTCGTGCTCAAGGTGAGGGAGAGGAAGGTCCAGCTGAAGGTCTTGCTCCAAGGAAGAGGAAGGCACCCGCAACTGAAGTCCTAAGGTAAGCCCCTAACCGATGACTTGGAATTCTTGCTTCTGCCCTGTAGTGATTTTCGTGGATTTGTAGTAGTATCTTGGTATTTTTGATGTTTCCATTGAGTCCATAAGGTGTTTTTGTGTAGGTTTAATTTGGATCACCTCTTTCTGAATCTTAAAACCCTAAGTCTTTCTTATACGAAAATCTGTCGGTTCTTTCGGTATTTGGGCAGTGAAGCTTAATCGGTATATTTAAAATAGTAAATGAAGTATAAATGATCTGATATTTTACATGGTGAAATTAGACATCCTGAGGATGATTTTGATATATATTTTGTGTCATTTGGAGTTTCCAACTGAGAGATATTTTAAGTTGGAAATGACCTAAAAACCTGGACTCTGTCTCGGACCAGTGGCTAAGTTTTGAGAATCTGAGAAGGATTAGAACCCAGATGACTTTGGGGATTATTTTTATGGTAAAATAGACATCCTAAGGGTTCTAAGGCCACTGATTTCATGTCAATAAGATTTTTATAGAATTTATTAAAAATCGGCGAATTTGGGTCAGCGTTTCTGGAAAATTCTGGAGTTAGGCGAAATTTATGGAACTTGAAGTGAAGTTTGTTCTTAAAAGCATGATATTTTTCTGTATCTAGGGTGTTTGCATGTGTGGATCATATTTTCAAACAACAAGGGAAGAGTTTTCTATTTTCGAGGTGTGCCAGGTAGTAACTGTTGACTTGCATACTCTATGTTGCTTTGGCATGTGTGTTTTATCATAATATAGGATATCGGGCTGTAGTGCCTCTGCTGCAGTACCGAGATCGGGCTGTAGTACCTACTGGACTACGTGTCCTTAGGGTTTTAGCTACAGTACCGAGGGCATGTAGGATCGGGCTGCGGTACCTATTGGACTGTGTGTCCTTAGGGTATTGGTGCAGTACCGAGGTATATGGGGTAGGTGGAGCCGATATAACTGTGTGTTTATAGGTGTCCACTGAGGCCCTAGGCTAGGGGTCGGGGTCGCTCCCTGACTACGGAGGCCTATTTGCGCGCTGTTCCGAGGGGCTTGTCTTGACCAGGCGGTCGTGCGGAGTTGCTACATGTCAGTTTGTTGTGCCAGAGGCAGGGTTATTTGTACTTCCTGATTGTGATTGGCATTGCATGCATTGTACACATATTGTATATGAGTCTTACAGTTACTCTGGGGTTCAACCTTGAACTCTAGTCTAGATCAAAAGGATACAGGTGTAAGGTAGTAGCGACTGGAAGGCTTGAAGAAGATAGAGCTTGGTGCAGAAAGACGAAGAAATAGTGGATGCCTGGTTGATTCTTGTACTTCTATGTTTGGGACGAGTGTATGATTTATACTCCCTGTTTAGTTTTTATTTTGGACGATTGTACCCTTAACGCTTTGTGGACTTCTTTATGTTATGTATGTACTTTACCAGTATATTGGAAGTTGTCCAAACCGATCTAATGCTCTGCCGCACGTACTGTGATATAAATTTAAAGTGACAATTTATCTAAGGAAAGGTAATAAGCGATGAGGATCCCTCTAACCCGCCACCCAAAAGGGCGAGGCCAGTAGGGGTGTAACAGAGATGCCGGCTGCCGGAGAGATCGACAGCAATAGCTGCCATAAACGGAACCGCCGAGTGGGGAGGGAAAAAAATGAAGTTGATGGATGGTTGAGAGCTGCAAGGCGAGATTGAAGATTGAGAGAAGAGAGAGAACAGAGAAGGGGGAAGGGCACGACGAAATGAGCTGAGAATCATTGAAGATTGAGGTTGAAGATTGAGAGTGGAAAGAGAAAAGAGAAGGGGGAGGGGGCGGTGAAATGACTGAGAGCAGAGGGAAGGTATTGTTTTTTTTTTTTTTTTTTTTTTTTTTTTTTTTTTTTTTTTTTTTTTTTTTTTTTTTTTTTACTTTAGAGATTTGAAAATTTTAAAAATACAATATTACAAAACGTATATTACAAAACATGTCAGGCATTATTGCATTAAAAAGCGTGTCAAACATTATAAAAAAGTGTCAAGTTTCTACCTCCAGGAATCGAGCTATAATCTTTATGGCTAAAAGTCGGGACCCCTACCACTGAACCAACTATTTGTGTTGCGGTTTGTGTTCAACATTTAAATATTATACTTGTAAATAATATATTTTGAAAATTTATATACAAACAGGCGGGGACGGGCAGCCCGTGCCCTAACCCGTTCCCCGCCTCGTTTAACATGTACAGGTACGGGGCAACCCGTACCCGTTACGGGTCCAATCTGGACGGGCTTCATCCGGGGGATTTTTCACAGGGTGCGGGCAATTGGGCGGGCTGTGGGGTGCTTGCTCACCCCTACTCTCTCATATTTGATACTCATTCTATCCCCTTTGCTTTTTACATAAATAGGGGCATATTAGGAAGAAACATAACATTTTTGACACATACATTGTTTTTAACTAATCTTAACTATCAATTCATTTTGCGTAGTTAGGATAAAAGTAGCTTATAAAGAGGACCCGAGGGAGTAAAACTTAAAGCCATAAGGTGAAACTTGATGAAAACTTAGAGGACCTAACCTATAGTTTAAGCCAAAATAAAATGATACAAAATGAAGAATGGTAAATTAGTATGAGTGAATAAATATTGAATAATCACATGAATAGAATAGAGATTTATAAATAATAATTATAAATATTATTAATTATTAAACAATAGATAACTATAAATGATCATGATCGTGAATAATGAATAAATAGTAATAAATTTAACTAATAAATGGAAAAGCTTGAAAAGAAAAATAAAATTTTAAGGGAAACAAATATAAAAAGAGAAGTCTAATGCAAAAAATAATTAATATAGTACCGTATGAAGGCTTTAACAGAATGAGCAAATGAATAATCACATAAGGTGTGGAAGAAGTAGAAAATGAAAATATTCATTAATTGTTGTAAATAATAATTACTAACATAAATAATAACAATGCAAATAGTAACAAATTGGACTGACATATATTATTATTATTAGATAATTCTGAATGATATATATTATAATCAATAATTCAATAGTAATAAATTGGACTGATTAAATAGTAAATTTCAATTAAAAATCGAACATTACACTTGACAAATAAAGTAATTTGGAAGGAGAAGAAAAAGAAGAAGAGGAGAATCATTCAAAGCAAATTTAAAGAAAGAGAGAAGAAAACAAGAAAAGTCAAGAAAATATCAAGGGGAAAAAGGAGGTTCAAGGAAAACAAAAACTACTATATCTATTTACATTGTAAAAGAACTCATTTAGGTCAAATAATTTAAATAGTACAAACAAATTCAGAAAAATCACTCAAAAGCCCGTTTAGTTATAAAGTTAAGTCCATGCAAAAGGAAAAAAAAAAAAAAAAAAAACTACTATAATAATAATCATGATTAAGTATGAAAGAGAGGAAAAAAATAAGGAAAGTCAAAGATATTTTGAAAAACAAAAAATGAAAATTTAAGGAAAATATATATGAAAGTAGAAATAAAATAATTATCGTTAAATATAAAATAATTCATAAATATATTCATTCATAAAAAATGTTATAATAAATATTAAATAAATAGCAATAATAAATAAATAAATAACAACGAATGGAATAGTTCAAAAAGCTCATAATAGTGAAAGAAGGAAAAGAGGAAGAATTGATAATCAAATACAATCGGAAGAGTAAAGAAAATAGAAAACAAATAAAGCTAACAACGACGATGACGACAACAACAACAATAAAAAAAAAAAAAAAAAAAAGAATAAGAAAAAATAACAAATAGTACATCTAAATCAAATAATCTAAATAGCCCAAGTATGTTAAGTAACTTTAACTACCCTAAAGCCCATTAAGTAATAAAGTTATGGAAAAAAGAGAGAAAACAATTAATATAATACAAAATGAGGAAGGATGAATTAGCATGACAATAAAAATAAAAATAAAAACAAATGAGAAGAAAGTCTTGATAAAATAAAATATTAATATAATCAGTGATACAAATAATAATAATAATTCAAAAATATTATAAATTATTATATACTAAATATTACAATAAATAAAAAGTATAAAATAATAAATAAAAGACAACAAATAGAATGGAGAAAAAATATCATCATATTGAAACAATAAAAAAAGAGAGAAGGAAAAGAGGAAGAAGAAGAAGAAGAAGAAGAAGAAGAATCAAACGCAAATTTAAGTCAATCAAAGAGGAAATAAGAAAAACCAATAAAAAAAAAACATATAGGACAATAGATCATTTCAATATTTTAAATATGACTAATATAGCCCCACATGTGAAACCACTTTAAATAATTGATAAATATGATAAATGATAAATAAATAGTAACACATTTAACCAGTTAAATATCAATGTAACAAAGAAATTAATATGAGTATATGAACACAAAATAACGCCTCTAAATCAAATAATTTAAATACAAGAAAATAATATACTCCTTTTGTATTTGAAGAAAGTCACACAATAATAAATAAAGGTAAAAACACCCACAGATTAATGTTGCCTACTTGTATAATTAGTTTCTCAACAAGAAAACCTTTATACCCCACCAAATGGGGTTAGATAAATAAATGAGACAATGTGCTGGGACAATTATAAGTCTATTTACATTGTAAAACAACTCATTTAGGTCAAATAATTTAAATAGTACAAACATGTTAAGTAAAATAACTCAAAATCCCATTTAGTTATAAAGTTAAGTCCATGCAAAGGACAAAAAACAATTACTATAATGATAATCATGATTAAATATGAAGAGAGGAAAAATAAGGAAAGCCAAAGATATTCTGAAAAACAAAAATTTAAGGAAAAAATATATGAAAGTATAAGTAAAATAATTATCGTTAAATATAAAATAATTCATAAATATATTCCTTATTAAACAAAAAATATTAAATAAATAGAAGTAATAAATAAATAAATAAACAAATAAAGGCAATAAATGGAATCGTTCATAAAACTCATAATAGTAAAAGAAGGACAAGAGGAAGACAATGAATGGGATAAGAACTTATTCAAAATTATAGTAAACATAAAAAATAAAAGACAGTAGCAACTGATGAATAACATACATATATGAATTGAGAAGATAAGTAACTTTACAAGTACTAAATTTTGAAACTAACAAACCATTAACTATTCATTATAAAATAGAAAACATGTCTCATGAAAAAGTAAATGAATCAATTAATAATTCATTGAGAATAAGGAAATAAATTAATTAACAAGATAATAAATAAAAAAAATAGACAACTTCAGGCAAAAAAAAAATAATGAATGATAAATTATTGATAAAGAAACTATACAGTATTTGAAAGAAGGCATTAATAACCAGCATGAATAATTAAGTATTATAAATAATATTTATAAACAATAATAAATTCATGTGAAAAGATAAAAACAAATATAAATAACAAATAATAAGGGGGAGGATGAGAGCAAATAATAAAGGAGAAAGGAGAAATAAATCAATACATCAAACTATAAAGGGTTGAGATGCATCTTCAAGTATGGAAATATATCTCAAACTATAAAGATAATTTGGTTCTGACATGCATAATCAAACAAGAGGTGGTAGAAGTTACGAAATATACCTCTTGAATTGCTCTCTCATTTAATAGCAGCCTCTTGCCTCCTCAATAATTAGGTGGAAGCTTCCTTTGGATTCAGCTTTCATCCCTGGTTGGAATTTCTTTCCAGCCACACTAATTTCATAATTACACCTGCAATACAAATAACAACCAAATAAACAGTGTCCAAATCTGGAAATTCTATTAAATTGCTGCTAAAATAATCATTTTAATCAAAACCCCCTACCATATGCATTTATCTTATTCATGCCTAATTATGCAAATAATACTCTATATTGTTCCTAAAATCCCACAAAAATGCTCACTTAACCACATAATTTATCAAATTCCCCTACACTTGCACTTTTGTACTCCCTAGAAAAAGATTCCATCAAAGAAATCCAATACAAAACCGAATAGACATATAAGTGAGAATGTAGAAAGCTTAAATCAAAATATGCTAATATCAAAAGCAAAGTGTAAAATGCAAATCAAATAGTCCATGTACTTAGCCTAGCCAATAGTGAGTAATGCTTTAGAATACAACTTGGTCCTGTTTAGCACTTCTCACATTCCTCTCTTAATCTCACATTTCTCTCTTAAGGTAATAGCACTTCTCACATTCCTCTCTTAAGGTAATTGCACTCCTCTCCACTAGTCCAACCCCTACCATAGGCTTGTAATGTGTCTACCATCTCCACCACTCATTATACACTAGAGTAATGAATCAAGAGGTCTTTGCTTTGGTTGTAATGTTGAAAAGGTCCAAGTGGAAATGGAAAAAAGAATGGCACATAATCTGAAATATACGAAGGTGATGAGTGATAATTAGAAAATCAAACAAGTGGCTGAAACTTCACATTTGCTGTCATGTACAGCAATGTTTAACTGTTTAAGCATAAATCTAATGGTTCAAATTATATTCATAAGCTGAAAGAGTTCTTTGGACAATTTCTTCTCTCCTTTTCCTTTTCTCTCTCATTTTCCTGTTCTTTTGAAGACATCTTTTTTCTTCCTTCTTTACCTTTTTTTTTTCTTCTTTCTACACATATGGCTTTCCTTTCTCTTCCTTGCCTTTTTCTCTTTTTTTTTTTCGTTTCATATATTTTTTTTTTTCTTTCTGGCTTTTTCTGTTTTCATTCTTTTTTTCTATACACTCATATATATTTTCCTTTTCTCTGTCCAGGAACAACTAATCAGCCATATCAAACTCAATAAGTGACATCACCAATGTTAACCAAGTACCAAAACATACAAAAATGTATCAAAGTATCCAATTATTTTCATCTCAAAGGAAATTCTATCAAATACAAAATCAAGTCTCATGTATAAGTTCAGATTCAGTGCATATGTGAAGAAGAAATGAAAGCAAAGGGCTCAATGGGGTTAGCAAGGGATTGATTTAAACGGCTTGTGTTTAGGAAAACGGGTGAAGAAATAGAATGCCTCAATCATATTCATGACTCTTGTGCAATTATATGGCCTTGATTAAGACGCAAGACAAGTTCTAGAGGAAATTGAATCAAGTGGTGTATGCACACTGAATTTATGAATGATAATAAGGCTCAAATCCTTCCATCAAGGTTTGTGCATCCTAAACTAACTCACACAAGGCTAAACCATGCACATAACCAGTTTCAATGCATGAGAACATTCTACCAGATTTTGAATAAGATTTAAGAATATCCAGAGGAAATTCACAAAAGTCTCATGAGTAGAAACCATGCATATGCTTAAAACTCCAAATCAAATTATGTCCATGATGTACTCTAGAGTCATGATGCAATGTAAAGAACTCATGCTCAACCACACAATCCAAGAGAATCCATTTTAAACGCCCCTATATTGGGTTGTAAATCTAGACCTTTAACCTTAACCAACATGTCTTCTAAAAATCCAAAAGGTTGTCTAGTTGTCCTATCAACCAGTTAGAGTATTATAATAGTGGACTGAATGTTTTTTATCCCTAATGAGTTATAAAACTGAATGTGGCATAACATTAATGGCTACACCTAGTCTAAAAGAGCATTATTGAAATTTCGCAAGAGATAAGGAATAGGAAGACCATGGCATAGGGAGCACAATCAACTCACTACCATTTACTATTGAGTGGGTCACCCCCAACACTTGTTATAAACAATCAATCCAACATATGATTTCACAAGCAATTCAAGGGGTTAAAAGGAGGAAAGCGAGAACCGGATGATTAAAATCTTCTTAGGCCCTTGTAGCAAAAATTCCAGCAGCAAGTATTGAACTCAAACTCTTCATGACAGATCATTAATGGATAGTTGTCAGCTCAATCTTGTTCCAGCAAGTTTCACAAATTCAGAAAAGTTCTGCAGAAACACAAAGCTCCTTAAATCAAAAATCTTAGCAAGATCAAGGATTTTATAAATCACATAACAGAAACAGCTTCTATCAACATGAATTTTCTCAAACTTGAAGAGTTCTAACAACAGCTGAGATGACTTATTTTTATCCTCAATGCAAGGTTTCAAAACTTCAAATGAGATTTCTCACAATTGTTTAGCTATCAATTTTACAAAATTGCAAGTTGCTCAAGAAAATTCGGCTTCATGCAACATGTAGCAGGTTCTTGATGCTAACATCAACTCCAGTGCATTCACCACAAAAAAACATCAACATCAGTGCACTAAATCAGTTCAACAACAGTGACAGATTTTTTCCAAGTCGCTCAACCAAAGCCACAGAATTTTCTTCAAAACGAGAGGAGTTCATGACAGCACACAAAATGAGTCAAACAAGCACAAAACTACCTGGAAATTTTCACACACAGTACCAGCACTATGAACTCTTCAATTCTCCTCAGATTCCAAAAGAGAAGATGATTCAAACAGAAGCAATATTTATGAACCAACAATGCACCAATGCAGTTTTTTTTTCCTTCAAGAATTCTAGTAGTAAATCAGCTTTCACCCAAAAAAAATAAAAAAAAAATGTAACAGTAGCAATCAAATCAGAGACAAACTTAAAGTTTAGCAAGTAACGACCTCAAGTGAAGCAAGAAATATCCTTACGAAAATGCAACTAACACTCACCAACCACCAGAGAAATAGTGCCTACCACAGAACACTAGGCAGTAGGCACAACAACAAAAGTAAGCTTCAATTAAATTACTATAGCACCCTTTTACAGTAACCAAGTTCCTAACAGCCATGGCAAATGCAATTATTAACACAACAAGTAAAATCAGCAATCAAACACTTTATCCACAGAACAATTGAATTGCAACAGTCAATAAAGTTATCACAAGAGATTATAGGCTAAAAGCCAGAGCCAATAGCCTAATCCCAATCTCATCAGTTGCAACAACAAAATCAAGCCACTGATGGTATCAACAATTCCAGAAAAACCGAGACAGCTCTACTTTTATTTGAGCTTATGTTTTTCTTTTCTTTTTTCTAAGCCACTGACATGTTGCATCTATTTATATTTTCACTTACCCCAAAAGAGGCAATTGAGTACAATAACGATGTTACTCATTAGGATTTATGAACATGACAAAAACCAACCACTTCTTCTCCAAGATGTTATTTTACCACCAGAGAACCCATTTCAAAGTCAATTTAAGTCAAATGAAAGATGAGCCCAATTATTCAACAAAACATTCAATAATACACAAATAATCTTTGAGCATTAGCAAGATGCCCTAGGTAAAAACACAAAATCCCAAACAATTCATCATCAAGGCGGTGTTAAGGCCATGGCAAGATACACTTGCTGAAAAAAAAAGAAGAAGAAGAAGAAGAAGAAGAAGAAGAAGGAATTAAACAATTAAGTGAGCGGAGTTTTTGGGCAAGCATACATTATTGAATTTTTACCAAACGCATGGCAAATATATGCTCAGGCAAACTGTCTCCTAACGGCTAAACAAAAAATAATAATGTGAAAACTTGTGTCGTTGACCGTGTGCATTTTTAATTCATGGCATATAAACAGATCAAAAGTTAGCTAACTATTAAACAATAATCACCTAATTATGGAACATTGTCTGGACAAGAGTGTGCGAAGAAGTCGATAGAATTAGGTGGTGAATGCAGAAGAAAGAGGAGGGATCAAAAAGTTGGGATTGATAAGAATATGTGATGCATTTTACTTGTCAAACAGAATTGTATTTTGTAAGAACTGAAAATCCCAGATGTGTAATAAACAACATCCCATAGGATTTCAAGTGTGGTGTTGTGTGGAGTTATATGAGTCGGCTATCTACATATCTAGAATGATGAACAGTGAACCCCTGGAAAGCCACGCGAAGCATCCACTATGAAAGAAATGAAACAAATGCACATTGAATAGCATCGTCTCCAATCAGCTACTATTACGTAAAGACAGATTTTTTACAGATCTCATTGAGGGCATCATCACCAATCACCTACTGTTACATACACACAAAAATTTACTGCATTCTTTAATTGCTGCTACCATACAAATTAAAGGACAGAGTGACAAACCATAAGGAATTAAGTACAACCCTTCAACCTTATTGTCTACGATTATTAACCGACAGGGTAACAAACTAGTGGTTTGGCCAAACGCTATTTGCAAGAATCGATGGCAACCACAGTTGGAGAGACGAGAGGGACTGAGAGTTGAGTGGTAAGGAGGAGAGAAAGCAGAATGCTAAAGGAACAAAATCGAGGGAGAAGAAACCAAAGAATAAAAGAAAAGCAATGAGAATATGAGAGAATCGGCTAATTAATCCTGTTGCTTACCGATTGGAGAGACGATAACAGCTTTCTCGTGGCTGGGAAGTTTGAAGGCTCTTCTCTGTGGCAATTCTCCCTTTGGCGAGCAGAAGAAGGAACGACAGGAATGAATGATCGGCTTGGCTTTGGGCAAAAGCAAACAGGACGGTCCATCGGTAATCAGAGGTAACGGCTACAAAATTAATTGGGATGCTACAGAATTTTTCTTCATAATGAGTATTGAGGGATGTGAATAGAGCGTGACTTCTAGGCAAAGCGGGTATTATCCTGTGTGTCTGGCTTTCATCCTTCTTCTAACCCTTTAGTTGAGCGGAAGTTGTCGTATGGGACAAGCCAAACTAGAAATGATAGTTTTTGAATTCCATTGGCCAGGATTTTATATTACAATTCTTTATCTGGCTGTTGTGTGAGTTAATAATTTTTAATTATTAGATAAAAAATTATTATTCTATATGTTCTTTGATTGAAATAAAAATTCAAAAAAAAAAATTTATGAAATTATCAGACTTAAACTAGGTAATAACTTTTTTTTTTCACCTTATAAAAGATTTGCACGGTTAATGTTTTTAGAACCTCCCTCATTTGATTAAAATTATTTCAATGTAAATTTTAATTGCAGTTTAATTGACTTTAGTTTTTTTAAAAATATTGACTAGTGAAATCATTCTTATACCAAATTTAAAAAGAAAATTTTAAATTTTAAATTACCAATGCCTCCATTACTTATAACAGACTAATAGTATGATTTTGGGATTTTCAACTACCTTGTACCACGAATTCAATTAAACATTCTAAAAGAAATAATTTTTGAATACTCAAAATCTTGATTTATGATCGTTTCACAGCTATTATTGAGACTGGCCATTGTTTTGGAATCGGAATTGTTATTATGATTTGAATATATTTGTCATCAGTTAATGATGTAGCTACATGGATTCTGCTTGCTCTGGCTATTGCGCTATCTGGCAAGAGCCAATCTGCACTTGTGCTTGTGGGTCTTCTTATGTGGGTTTGCTTTTGTCATTTGTTCAATCATCATTTTCCCTCCAGTCTTCAGATGGATGGCCAGACGATGCCCCGAGGGCGAGCCAGTTGAAGAGACATACATATGTACTGCATTAGCCATTGTTCTGGCTGTAGGTTTTGTTACAGATGCCATTGGAATCCATGCCATGTTTGGCGCTTTTGTCGTTGGAGTTTTGATTCCAAAAGATGGACCATTCACCAATGCTCTTGTGGAGAAAGTAGAGGATCTAGTATCAGGTCTTTTCCTCCCTTTGTACTTTGTGTCAAGTGGATTGAAGACTAACGTGGCCACCATTCAGTCACTGCACTCTTGGGGTCCCCTGGTTTTAGTCATAGTTATTGCTTGTTTGGGGAAGATTGTTGGGACTGTTTCCGTGTCTCAATTCTGCAAGTTACCATGGAATGAGTCTCTGGTGTTGGGATTCTTAATGAATAGAAAAGGCTTGGTTGAATTAATTGTCCTCAACATATAGAAAGGTATTTCATTTTTTTCTTGTTCTCAGTATTGAGTTTAACGCAGTGCGCCTTCATATAATTGTTCTGATGGATATTTATGATATGCATTTGCAGGTATTGAATGATCAGACCTTTGCCAGCCATTATGGTTCTTATGGCACTCTTTTACTACCTTCATAACAACCGCTACTGTCATTTCTCTATATAAGCTAGCAAGGAAGGCAAAAAAAGATGATTACAATTTACAAGTACAGAACAATTGAGAGGAAAAATTCTAACAGCCAACTTGGGGTTCTTCCCTGTTTCCACAGCGCGAGAAGTATTCCATCAATTACAAATCTGATTGAGTCTTCCAAAGGAACTCAGAAACGTGATGCACTCTTTGAATATGCAATGCACCTTAAAGAATTTTCTGAAAGGTCATCATCTATACTAATGGTACAAAAAGCGAGGAAAAATGGCTTGCCCTTTTGGAACAAGTCACATCATGCTGATTCTGACCATGTTGTTGTGGCGTTTGAGGCATATCAGCAGCTAAGCCAAGTGTTTGTCCGGCCAATGACTGCAATCTCATACACGAACACGTCTGTGCAACTGCAGAGAGAAAGAGAGTTGTAGTCATCATTCTTCCATTCCATAAACATCAAAGATTAGATGGTTCACTGGAGACCACACGCAGTGATTTCAGATTGACTAACAAAAGACTATTGGACAACGTGCCATGCTCAGTTGGAATTTTTGTTTACCGTGGCCTCGGCGGTGCATGCCAAGTGTCTGCAAGTAATGTCTTCATGGTGTTATAGTACTTTTCTTTGGTGGCAGTGATGAATGACCAAGAAGCCCTTGCTTACGGACGTCGTATGGCTGAGCACCCCGTCATAAGATTAGCGGTTGTACGTTTTGTTTCAGAAGCAATCCCTGAAGAAGAGATTGTTAGAGTTGATGTGGACGACCACTCTGGAACCAAAAAATTCACAGAAGATGAGGAATCTGTGAATGAATTAAAACAGAAAAATGGCAATGATGGCTCGATCAACCACAAAGAGAAAATAGTTAGAGATAGTGAAGAAATAATTGTTGTTATCCGTGAGTTCAATGGCTGCAATCTGTTTCTTGTGGGTGCAAGGCCAAACAACGAAGTAGCACTTACTTTGCAAGGAAGTGAAAGTGAATGCCCAGAATTTGGTCCTATTGGCGGCTTATTGGCATTCCAGGATTTTAATACAGCAGCTTCAGTATTGGTGATGCAACAGTATCACAATGGACTGCCAAATAATTCCAACTCAGAAATGGAGCCACAGTTTTCTTCTCATAGCTCAGAATCTGCTTGATGGCCCCTCTTTACTTTGTCATTCTTTCTTTTTATTTACAATTAAAAATTGCAATTATTTAATATTGTATTCAACACAAATTTATATTATCTATTAAATTATATGCTCTATCCTTTGTTTTCTTCATATTCCCTTCCGGATCTTAATACATAGCATGTTGATTTCTTTTTAAGAGATTGAACAAGTAAAATATATTACATTAAAGCATTTATATTTATCGATTTTATCAAAACTAAAACTAAGTTAATAGCTTTTATATTAAGGATCAAGGCAACAACAATATTAAATAGGATTAAGGTGTAAAAATACATATATGCTTTTATATTTGGTCCTCTAAGTTAATATCAAGTTTCAATTCGGTCCCCTATGTTTAAAAAGTATACTTTTATTCCTTTAAATATAATAAAAATGAAAAATGCATACTCATCAGTAGTAATAATTATATATGTTCAAATTTTAATTCTTCAATATCATCAATATTTGTTGTTAAATAAAACTAACGATATTAAAAATAAATTATTAAAATTGAAAAATGCATACTCATCAGTAGTAATAATTATATATGTTCAAATTTTAATTCTTCAATATCATCAATATTTGTTGTTAAATAAAACTAACGATATTAAAAATAAATTATTAAAATTGTACTTTTGCTCCCTCCTAATGATATTAAAAATAAACTATTAAAATTGTACTTTTGCTCCCTTCCGTCATTTTTTTAAGCAACTTTCGGTTCTTCTTATAAGCAACTTTGTCTTTCTCCTTATGTCTCAAAATTTAAACTATTTTTTTCTTTTTCTACCCCTATTAAATACACATCTTTATATTAATTACCTCCTATCCACATCTAATTCTCTTTAATTTACACATTCACTCTCAAATTTTATGCTCATATTCTCTCATATTTGTTACTCATTCTGTCCCCTTTGCTTTTTACATAAATAGGGGCATATTAAGAAGAAATATAACATTTTTGACACATACATTGTTTTTAATTAATCTTAACCATCAATTCATTTTGCGTAGTTAGGATAAAAGTAGCTTATAAAGAGGACCTGAGGGAGTAAAACTTAAAGCCATAAGGTGAAACTTGATGAAAACTTAGAGGACCTAACCTATAGTTTAAGCCAAAATAAAATGATACAAAATGAAGAATGGTAAATTAGTATGAGTGAATGAATATTGAATAATCACATGAATAGAATAGAGATTTATAAATAATAATTATAAATATTGTTAATTATTAAACAATAGATAACTATAAATGATCCTAAATAGACAACATTACACTTAACAAATAAAGTCATTTGGAAGGAGAAGAAAAAGAAGAAGACGAGAATCATCCAAAGCAAATTTAAAGAAAGAGAGAAGAAAATGAGAAAAGTCAAGAAAATATCAAGGGAAAAAAGGAGGTTCAAGGAAAACAAAAACTACATGAAGTCTATTTACATTGTAAAAGAACTTATTTAGGTCAAATAATTTAAATAGTACAAACATGTTCAGAAAAATCACTCAAAAGCCCATTTAGTTATAAAGTTAAGTCCATGCAAAAGGGAAAAAAAAATTACTATAATAATAATCATGATTAAATATGAAAGAGAGGGAAAAAATAAGGAGAGCCAAAGATATTCTGAAAAACAAAAAAAAAAACAAAACAAAAATTTAAAGAAAAAATATATGAAAGTATAAGTAAAATAATTATCGTTAAATATAAAATACTTCATAAATATATTCCTTATTAAATAAAAATATTAAATAAATAGAAGTAATAAATAAATAAATAAAAGACAATGAATGGAATCATTCATAAAACTCATAATAGTAAAAGAAGGACAAGAGGAAGAAGTAATACTCAAATACAATCGGAAGAGTAGAGAAAAGAGAAAACAAGTAAAGCCAACCAAAAAAAAAAAAAAAAAGAATAAGAAAAACATAACAAATAGTACATCGAACTCAAATAATCTAAATAGCACAAGTATGTTAAGCAACTTTAACTACCCTAAAGTCCATTAAGTTTATGGAAAAAAGAGAGAAAACACTAAACATAATACCAAATTAATATAATACGAAATGAGGAAGAATGAAGTAGCATGACAACAAACAATAAAAAAGAAACACATGAGAAGAGAGTCTTGATAAAATAAAAGATTAATATAATTAGTGATACAAATAATAATAATTCAAAAATATTATAAATTATTATATACTATATATTAGAATAAATAAAAAAGTATCAAATAATAAATAAAAACAACAAATGGAATGGAGAAAAAATCTCATCAATGGAAACAATAAGAGAGAAAAAAGAGAGAGATCAGAGAGAGAAACAATAAGAGAGAGAGAGAGAGAGAGAGAGAGAGAGAAAGAGAGAGAAGAGAAAAGAAGGAAAAGAGAAAGAAGAAGAATAATCAAATGCAAATTTAAGCTAATTGAATAGAAAATAAGAAAAGCTAATAAAAAACAAATAGGACAACAGATCATTTAAATATTAGATAAATATGATAAATGATAAATAAATAGTAACATATATTAACTAGTTAAATATCAAAGTAACAAAGAAAGTAAGTTAAATATGAGTATATTAAAACAAAATAACACCTCTAAATCAAATAATTTAAAAACAACAAAACAATTTTCTCTTTTTGTATTTGAACAAAGTCACAATATAATAAATAAGGGTAAAAACACCCACAAATGAATGTTACTTGCTCGTATAATTAAGAAAACTCGTATCTCACTAAATGGGGTTAGATACATACATCGACGATACCCATTGGGATCAATTATAATATAAGATGAAAGAGTAAGAAAATTTAATTTAATTTATTTAAAATATTTATATTTTTATTTTTATTTAAACTAATTAATTCAACTAATAAATTGATATATAATCTAATAATACAAAACATATGATATAATTAAGTAACTTATTTATCTTCTTGATCTATCGGGAAAAAAAAAAATTCAACTATATCTTATATTTAAGACTGGAGGGAGTAATAAATATTACAATAAATAAAAAACAATAAATAAAAAACAATAAATAAAAAACAACAAATGGGATGGATAAAAAATCTCATTATACTGAACCAATAAGGAAAAAAAGAAAGAATAATAATAATCAAATGTAAATTTAAGCCTCGAAATAAGAAAAGCCAATAAAAAACAAAGAGGACGACAAATCATTTAAATATTTTAAATATGACTAATATAGCCACACATATTAAACCACTTTAAATAGTAGATAAAGATGATAAATAAATAGTAACACATTTAGCTAGTTAAATATTAATGTGACAAATAAATTAAGTTAATTTAAATAGCACAAACATATTAAGTAACAAATAAATTAAGTCAAATATGACTATATGAAAACAAAATAACACATCTATATCAAATAATTTAAATACAACAAACAATACACTCCTTTTGTATTTGAACAAAGTCACATAGTAAAACTACCACAATTGAATGTTGTTTGCGTGTATAATTAGTTTCTTAACAAGAAAAACTGTTATTCCACTTAATGGGGCCAATTATATAAATCGAGACCATACCATTGTGTATTGAGACCAATTATAATATGAGATGATTATATATGTTAAACAAAAAAAATTATATGTAAAAAAAAAATTCTTAATTAAATAACTTCTTTAACTTCTTTAATCTCTCGCTCCTTCATCCAGCTTAACCATGAATCCAAAAAAAATTCAATTTTGTATTATATTTAGAACCTTGTCCTTGGCCATTTGGATGGAGTAATAAATATTACAATAAATAAAAAGTATCAAATAATAAATAAAAACCGTATGGATACACAATCTCATCATACTAAAACAAAAGTTTGAAGGAAAAGAGAAAGAATCTCGTTACTAATTTAAACAACATAAACATATTAAGCGACTTCAAATACTCTAAAAATCATTTAAGTTATATAAAGTTATGGAAAAAAGAGACCAAATTAATATAATAAAAAATGAGGAAGGATGAATTAGCATAACAATAAAAAGATCATATAGACAAATAAATAATAGATAGATAGATAAAAATCATAAATAAAAAAATTAACTAATTAAAGGAAACTGATTACTTATTTACAATAAAGGATAAGTCAAATATGACAACAAAATAGTGCATTTAAATCAAATACCACAAAAATATTAACTCAAATAATTAAAATAAGCACAAACATATTGAGCAACCTAAATTACTCGAAGGTCCACTAAATTATAAAGTTATGGAAAAAAGAAAAAAATAATTTTTTAATGCTGAATGATGAATTAGCATAATGATAAAAATAATCAAATAATAACAAATGAGAAGAGACACATGGAAGAATAAAATAGCTATCGTTATGTATATAATGATAATAAAAATTAACTAATTAAAGGAAACTAATTGCTTATTTACAACAAAGGATAAGTCAAATATGACAACAAAATAGTCATCTAAATCAAATATCACAAAAATATTAACTCAAATAATTAAAATAAGCACAAACATATTGAGCAACCTAAATTACTCAAAAGTCCACTAAATTATAAAATTATGAAAAAAAATTAATATATTAATGCCGAATGATGAATTAGCTTGATGATAAAAAGAATCAAATAATAAAAAATGAGAAGAGACACTTGGAAGAATAAAATAACTATAGTTACGTATATAATGATAATTTATAAACATTACCAATTATTAAATTCTAAGTATTACAATAAATAAATAATAAACATTATAATAAATAAATAGTAACAAATAAGGAGTAGCAATAATATTAATATATACCCAGACCTTTAAAAGTTATAAAATTATTGAAAAAAAGAGAAATATAATATAATACCAAATTAGAAATAGTGAATTAGCAAAATCAAATAGAAACAACAGAAGGGAGACATGAAAAAAGTAGAAGAATTTTAGCTAATTAAATAGAAAGGATTATTTGGATTCATGAAATACAAATTTAAGTCAAATAATTTAAATAATACAAACCTTGGCAAAAAAATAATAATGCAAACATATTAAGTAACTCCAAGTCATGTTATCTAACAAAATGGTACATTTAAATTTAAATAACACAAACTCACGAAGCTCCATTAAGTTATAAAGTTATAGAAACAAGAGAAAACATAAAATATATAATCAAATGAGCAATGCTGAATTAGCATGAAAATCAAAATTAGAAAGAAATGAAAAGAGAGTCGTGGAATAAGTACAAGAGTAAAATAGTTATTAATTTTTATATAATTAAAAATTCATTAATATTATTAGTTATTAAATAAAAGAAATATTTTTTAATAACAAGTATAATAAATAATAAGTAAATATTAACAAATAGTGGATGGCAAAAACGAAGTAACAAATAATAATGAAAGGCAATCACTGGAATAATTTGAAAATCTATCATAGTGAAAGAAGAAAAAAGAGAGAAGGAAAAGAAGAGGATGAATATTTAAAACAAATATGACAAAAGAAGTTCATTTAAATAATTTAAATATAAATACATATTAAAACTTAAACCACTCAAAAGTCCAATTATACAAAAGAGAAAACTAATAAAATGATACAAAATGAAGAAGGGTGAATTAGGAAGAAGTATAAGAAGATAATAATTAGTAATGGTTATAATAATAATTATAAATCATAAATAGATTATAGAAGAGGGGAAAGGATCAGTTCACCATATTAAACATTTTGAGGAGTTCCAATCCCACTTCAAGCAACCTTTAAAATTGGGACAGATTGAAAATGCAAGTTTTATTCAAGAAGTGACAGATATGTAGAGATATTGCCTAAGAGAGACTACAAAATGAAGAATGGTAAATTAGTGTGAGTGAATGAATATTGAATAATCACAGAAATAGAATAGAGATTTATAAATAATAATTATAAATATTGTTAATTATTATACCATCGATAACCATAAATGATCATGATCGTGAATAATGAATAAATAGTAATAAATTTAACTAATAAATGGAAAATCTTGAAAAGAAAAATAAAAGTTTAAGGGAAACAAATATAAAAGCAGAAGTCTAATGCAAAAAATAATTAATATAGTACCATATGAAGGCTTTAACAAAATGAGCAAATGAATAATCACATACGTTGCGGAAGAAGTAGAAAATGAAAATATTCATTAATTGTTCTAAATAATAATTACTAACATAAATAATAATTCTGAAGGATATATATTATAATTAATAATTCAATAGTAATAAATTGGACTGATCAAATATTAAATTTCAATTAAAAATTGAACATTACACTTGACAAATAAAGTCATTTGGAAGAAGAAAAAGAAGAGGAGAATCATCCAAAGCAAATTTAAAGAAAGAGAGAAGAAAACAAGAAGAAAATATCAAGGGGAAAAAAGGAGGTTTAAGGAAAACAAATACTCCCTCCGATCCTAATTATAAGATAACATTTGGAGGTTAGTTTTGGTCCTAATTATAAGACAACATTCTAATTTTTATCAATTTTTTCCTAAAATACCCTTATTTTATTCTCTTAAATGTATTTGATTTTTAGTGAGTATATGTATGTGGATGCGTAGACTCTTCCAATCAATGAAACATTTAAAGATATATATGTGTGTGTGTTCCTATATATGTATATATGTGTGTGTCTACCCACACATGTATCACTCACATATACATGTGTGTGTGTATACATATGTGTGTGTGTGTCTACACACAAATATATATAGACACACACACATATGTGTGTGTGTGTAAGTATATGTATAAACGTGTGTGTGTCAATAAATATGTGTGTATATATGTACTTATATAAACACACACACACACACACACACACACACATATATATATATATATTTGTGTGTGTTTATATGTGTGTGGATTTATGTACATACACACATAATTATATATATATATATATATATATATATATATATATATATTCATACATACACATATATAGTAAGATCATTATTTCAATTAGGTAGTGTGGGGGAAGGAAAATTTTATGTTGGAAAAATATGTGGCAGGAACTATTGATTTACTTTTACTTATGTCATTTTAAATTTATATAAGGGCACTTTAAGAAAATGAGTAAAATTAACTAATTTAACTTCTTTCCTTAATCTCCACAAAATCGGTTAAATATGTCCTATAATTAGGACCAGAGGGAGTACTACATATAACAATAGGAGTCTATTTATATTGTAAAACAACTCATTTAGGTCAAATAATTTAAATAGTACAAACATGTTCAGAAAAATCACTCAAAAGCCCATTTAGTTAAGTCCATGTGAAAGACAAAAAAACAATTACTATAATAATAATCATGATTAAATATGAAAGAGAGGGAAAAAAATAAGGAAAGCCAAAGTTATTCTGAAAAGCAAAAAAAATGAAAATTTAAGGAAAATATATATGAAAGTAGAAGTAAAATAATTATCCTTAAATATAAAATCATTCATAAATACATTCATTTTAAAAAATGTTATAATAAATATTAAATAGATAGTAATAATAAATAAACAACGAATGGAATCGTCCAAAAAGCTCATAATAGTAAAAGAAGGAAAAGAGGAAGAACTGATTATCAAATACAATCGGAAGAGTAGAGAAAAGAGAAAACAACTAAAGCCAAAAAAAGAATTAGAATAAGAATAAGAAAAAATAACAAATAGTTCATCTAAATTAAATAATCTAAATAGCCCAAGTATGTTAAGCAACTTTAACTACCCTAAAGGCCTAAGTAATAAAGTCATGGAAAAAAGAGAGAAAACAATTAATATAATGCGAAATGAGGAAGGATGAATTAGCATGACAATAAAAAAAAAAAAAAAACAAATGAGAAGAAAGTCTTGATAAAATAAAATATTAATATAATTAGTGATACAAATAATAATAATTCAAAAATATTATAGATTGTTATACATTAAATATTACAATAAATAAAAAGTATCAAATAATAAATAAAAGATAACAAATGGAATGGAGAACAAATCTCATCATACTAAAACAATGAAAGAAGAGAGAACAAAAAGAGAAAGAAGAAGAATCAAATGCAAATTTAAGCCAATCGAAGAGGAAATAAGAAAAGCCAATAAAAAACAAATAGGACAACAGATCATTTAAATATTTTAAATATAACTAAGATAACCCCATATATGAAACCACTTTAAATAATTGATAAATATTATAAATGATAAATAAATAGTAACACATATAACTAGTTAAATATCAAAGTAACAAAGAAATAAGTTAATATGAGTATATGAAAACAAAATAATGCCTCTAAATCAAATAATTTAAATACAACAAAACCATATACTCCTTTTGCATTTGAACAAAGTCACACAATAATAAATAAAGGCAAAAACACCCACAAATGAATGTTGCTTGCTTGTATAAAAGACAATGAATGGAATCATTCAAAAAGAGGAAGAACTAATAATCAAATACACTCAGAAGAGTAGAGAAAAGAGAACAAGTAAAGCCAACCAAAAAAAACAAAAAGAATAAGAAAAACATAACCAATAGTAATCGAACTCAAATAATCTAAATAGCACAAGTATGTTAAGCAACTTAACTACCCTAAAGTCCATTAAGTAATAAATTTATGGAAATTAGAGAGAAAACAATTAGAAGGGTGAATTAGCATGACAATAAAACAATAAAATAGAAACAAATGAGAAGAGAGTCTTGATAAAGTAAAAGATTAATATAATTAGTGATACAAATAATAATAATTGAAAAATATTAAAAATTATTATATACTAAATATTACAATAAATAAAAAGTATCAAATAACAAATAAAAAGCAACAAATACAATGGAGAAAAAAATCTCATCATACTGAAACAATACAAAAGAAAGAAGAATAATAATCAAATGCAAATTTAAGCCAATTGAATAGAAAATAAGAAAAGCCAATAAAAAACAAATAGAACAAGACATCATTTAAATATTTGATAAATATGATAAATGATAAATAAATAATACTACGCCTAATTATAAGACCTAGTTGAATATTAAGAAAGCTAAATAAATTACTTAATTATTTCATATGTTGTGTATCCTTAAATTATATATTAGTTTATTAGTTAAACTAATTAGTTTGAAGAAAAATAAAAATAAAAATACTTTAAAATAATTTAATTAACATCTTTTTAATCTCTCCAAAAAAGTCAACTAAGTCTTATAATTAGACCGGAGGGAGTAACACATATTAACTTGTTAAATATCAAAGGAACAAAGAAAAATCAGACAATACCCATTGGGACCAATTATAATATAAGATGAGAGAGTAAGAAAATTTAATTTAATTTTTTTAAATCTTTATATTTATTGTTTTCCCTCTAAAATAATTAATTCAACTAATAAATTGATATATAATCTAAGAATATAAAACATATGATATGATTAAGTAACTTATTTATCTTCCTTGATCTATTAAAAAAAAGTCAACTATATCTTATATTTAAAAATTTGAAGGGACTAATATATATTACAATAAATAAAAATGTCATAATAAATAAAATACAACAAATGAAATGGATAAAAAAATCTCATCATACTTGAACCAATAAGGAAAAGAGAAAGAATAATCAAATGCAAATTTAAGCCAATCAAAGAAGAAATAAGAAAAGCCAATAAAAAACAAATAGGACAACAAATCATTTAAATATTTTGAATACGACTAATATAGCCCCACATATTAAACCACTTTAAATAGTAGATAAAGATGATAAATGATAAATAAATAGTAACACATTTAGCTGGTTAAATATTAATGTAACAAATAAATTAAGTCAAATATGAGTATATCAAGACAAAATAATGCATCTTAAATACAACAAACATATTAGCTCAAATAATTTAAATAGCACAAAAATATTAAGAAACTTAAACAATTCAAAAAATAAGTTATAAAGTCATGGGAAAAGGAGAAAATAATTAGCATGACGATAAAAACAATTAAATAAAAAATGAATAGAGACATGGAAAAAGGTAAAAAGGTAGAAGATTAAAATAATTATCGTTACATATAATTATAATTCATAAATATGAGCAATAATTAAATAATAAATATGACAATAAATAAAAAATAATAAATACTATGACAAATAAAATAAAATAAATGAAAGAGAAGCAAAAGCAAAAAGAAGAATAATAATCAATCAAATACAAATCAAAAATACAAAGTAAATAAGAGCCAACAGAAAATATGATAGTAGAAGTCTATCTAAATATTTTAGATATAACTAATATATACCCACAACTTTAGATGATAATTAAATTTAAATCAATATGATAACCAATAAATAAATAAAAAATTAACTAATTAAATATTGACTTGAAATAGGAATTATTTGAAAACCTCATCACGAGCAAAAAGGAAAATCATCAAATACAACTTCACATATAAACAAAATAACCCATTTAAATAATACAAATATATTCAGCAACTATAAGTGGCGCAAGAAAGAGGATAAGAAAAAATAAATATTAGTAGTGATAGGTTATAATTATAAATCATAAATAATAAATAAATTTAAATATAATAAATAAATAGTAAATAATTAAATATCAAATAATTTAAATAGCACAAACATAACAATATATACATATAGTAACAAATAATTCAAGTCAAACATGACAACTCAAAAAGCGAGAACAAAATAGAAAATCTACATCAAATAATTTAAATAACACAAACATATTAAGTAACAAATAAATTAAGTCAAATATGACTATATGAAAACAAAATAACACATCTATATCAAATAATTTAAATAAAACAAACAATATACTCCTTTGGTATTTGAACAAATCACACAATAAAACTACCACAATTGAATGTTGTTTGCTTGTATAATTACTTAACGATTATTCCACTTAATGGGGTCAATTATATAAATCAGACCATACCATACCATTGTGTATTGAGACCAATTATAATATAAGATGAATGATTTAATTAAATAATCTATTTAGCTTCCTTAATCTCTCTAAAAAATTCAATTTTGTCTTATATTTATGACCGGATGGTGTAATAAATACTACAACAAATAAAAAGTAACAAATAATAACTAAAAGATAACAAAGAGAATGGATACACAATCTCATGATACTAAAACAATAAGGAAAAGAGAAATAATCATCGTTACTAATTTAAACAACACAAACATATGAAGCGACTTCAAATACTCTAAAATTCATTTAAGTTATATAAAGTTATGGAAAAAAGAGACCAAATTAATATAATACGAAATGAAGAAGGATGAATTAGCATGACAATAAGAAGATCAAATTGAAAAATGAATAATAGATAGATAGATAAATATCATTAATAAAAAAATTAACTAATTAAAGGAAAATGATTACTTATTTACAACAAATGATAAGTCAAATATGACAACAAAATAGTGCATCTAAATCAAATACCACAAAAATATTAACTCAAATAATTAAAATAAGCACAAACCTATTGGGCAACCTAAATTACTCGAAAGTCCACTAAATTATAAAGTTATGGAAAAAAGAAAAAAATTATTATGTTAATGCCGAATGATGAATTAGCATGATGATAAAAAGAATCGAATAATAAGTTAATAACAAATGAGAAGAGACACATTGAAGAATAAAATAACTATCGTTACGTATATAATGATAATTTATAAATATTACTAAATATTAAATTATAAGTATTACAATAAATAAATAAATAAATAGTAACAAATAAGGAGTAGCAATAATATTAATATATACCCAGACCTTTAAAAGTTATAAAATTATTGAAAAAAAGAGAGAACAATTAATACAATATAATATAATACGAAATTAGAAATAGTGAATTAGCAAAAATCAAATAGAAACAACCAAAAAGAGAGACATAAAAAAAGTAGATTAACTAATTAAATAGAAAGAATTATTTGGATTCATCAAATACAAATTTAAATCAAATAATTTAAATAATACAAACCTTGGCAAAAAAATAATAATAATAATGCAAACATATTAAGTAACCCCAAGTCACGTCATCTAACAAAAAATGGTACATTTAAATAGCACAAACTCACAAAACTCCATTAAGTTATAAAGTTATAGAAACAAGAGAAAACATAAAATATATAATCAAATGAGCAATACTGAATTAGCATGAAAATCAAAATTAGAAAGAAATGACAAGAGGGAATAAGTAGAAGAGTAAAATAGTTATTAATTTTTATATAATTAAAAATTCATTAATATTATTAGTTATTAAATAAAAGAAATATTTTTTAATAACAAGTATTATAAGTAATAAGTAAATATTAACAAGTAGATGGCAAAAAAGAAGTAACAAATAATAACGAAAGGCAAGCACTAGAATAATTTGAAATCTCATCATAGTGAAAGAAGAAAAAAGAGAGAAGGAAAAAAAGGAGAATGAATATTAAAAAGAAATATGACAAAAGAAGTTCATTTAAATAATTTAAATATAAACACATATTAAGACTTAAACCATTCAAAAGTCCAATTATACAAAAGAGAAAACTAATAAAATGATACAAAATGAAGAAGGGTGAATTAACATTTGACAAATTGTAAACAAGAGAGTCTTCAAGAAGTGACAGATATGTAGAGATACTCGCCTAAGAGGGACTACAATTTGCAACTTAACATTTGAATTTGTAAAGAAAAATACCATATATTTGGGCAAACCAAGATTTCATAGAAAAGAAAGGGGTGAAAAGATTACTTGTGCTACGTGTCGGTTTTTTGACAAATTGAAATGGGAAATGAAAAGCGACAACTTAAATATGAATATATCCCATCCACCATCAAATTCTTTCATCCCAAACAATCAAGATAGAAAAATTTAACTAATTAAATAGAAGGAATTATTTGGATTCATCAAATACAAATTTAAATATAAATAAAAGAGCACATTTAACTCAAATAATTTTTGAAAAAAACAATAATACAAACATATTAAGCAACTCCAAGTCACAAGAAATAGAAGAAAATAAGTATTAGTTGTCGTCTAACAAAATAATACATTTAAATTTAAATAGCACAAACTCACAAAGCCCCACTAAGTTATAGAGTTATAGAAACAAGAGAAAACAAATAAAAATATAATACTAAATGAGGAATGTTGAATTAGCATAAAAAAATCAAAATTAGAAAGAAATGAGAAGAGAGTCGTGGAAAAAGTAGAAGAGTAAAATAATGATTAATTTATATATATATATATATATATAACAATTAATAAATAATAATAAATAATTATTTATAAATAATAAGTAAATAGTAACAAATAATGGATGGCCAAAAAAAAAAAAGTAACAAATAATAAATGAAAGGCAACAAGTGGAATAATTTGAAAATCTTGAAAGAAGAAAAAAGAGAGAAGGAAAAGGGGAGGATGAATATTAAAAACAAATATGAACACGGAAATCCATTTAAATAATTTAAATATATACACATATTAAGACTTACACCACTCAAAAGTCCATAAGTTCAATTATACAAAAGAGAAAACTACTAAAATGAAACAAAATGAAGAAGGGTGAATTAGGAAGAAGCATAAGAAGATAATAATTATTAATGGTTATAATAATAATTATAAATCATAAATAAATTATAGAAGAGGGGAAAATCAGTTCACCATATTAAGTTGATTGAGGAGTTGGGGTTTCCCCATAGAGCGACCAATGCGAGACCGCTTTAAGCTTCGGTGAAAAGTGTTGTTTCCAAATCCCACTTCAATTTTCTCGCCACCTTTAAAATTGGGACAAAATGAAAATGCAAGTTTTATTAAGAAGTGACAGATATGTAGAGATAATGCGTAAAAAGACTACACTTTGCAACTTTATAAAACAGCATGAAAAATAAGGAAGCATAACATTGAACTTGTAAAGAAAAATACCATATATTTGGGCAAAACCAAGATTTCATAGAAAAGAAAGGGGTGAAGAGATTACTTATGCTACTTGTGGGGTTTTTGACAAATTGAAGTGGGTAATGAAAAGCTAACAACTTAAATATGAATGTCCCATCCACTATCAAATTCGTTCATCCAAGACAATCAGATAGAAATCTATTGACAACAAAGGGGCTCTTATTTTACTAATATATTAGAAAATAGTAGCCTAGCTAATGGACATAAGAGAAGGAGATTATTAAACAAAACAAATGGAGGAAGGAGACATTTTTGGCTTACCACACAAACACAAATGGTTGCCACTGAAATACTATCATTTCCTAATCAAGCTTCTCATAATCACCCAATAGTTTAGAATGAAAGGTTAGAGGAAAAGTGCCAAAAGCATTTCAAGTACTCTGGTGAAAAAGAGAAATTAAAATATCATTTATGGTCAAAGGCAACTTTAATTTAATAGTGTGTGTTGCTTGGTTTAATCTTGGTCAATGCCTTATGCAACTGCTTCTCTTTCACTGCATTGCCCAATATTTTAATCATTTCCTTTGGGTTTGTGATTTTTTTGACAACCAATAGTAACTGCAACCAATGAAGGTAGCACTGTCTAATTATTCCTTAAAATTGATACATGGATTTTAAATATTTGTCCTACCTTGTAGATATGGAACTCACAATCATCTTTCTTCTCTCAATGTCAGTGACAGTCTGTAAACTATTTTAAGTGCTCTTTACATTTTCTCAATTGTCTCCACTCCTCTCCTATCTACTCGTTTAAGATCTTCAACTTACAAACACAATCGGGTTATAGATAAATTCACAAAGTTTGAAACTACAAGTCACAGAAGAAAAATACATAATTTAGTCGCATCATTCTACACCAAGATATTTGTCATTATAATTCTGAATTTGTACCATCGTCAAATCAATGGGATGTTTAAAAAAAAAAAAATACGTTCCAAAAATTTAGAGCGCATGACATATACCAATGAAATTTTTAACTCATTCAACCCACATATACGCCAGCTGCAACCTTCTCCTAAAGGTGACTTGGAAATCTAATGGATTTAGGCATCACCAAAAGAAAATGCCAACAAAAGGAAATTACCATGGTTACACCAAAATCCAAAACCTCCCATCTTCCAGGCAACATGAAAGCTAAATGTTCTCTCTTATAAAAGCCACAAAGCAAACAAAAGTAACACAAACTACAGTTCAAAAATAATTTCTTGATTAAAATTACACCTTCATAATGGAAGAACAGTTTCATTTCCTCCTTAGCTTCATAAATAATAATTAAAAAAAACATATTAGGACTTCGAAAATGGCCTCCAAGGAGAGAAGGAAAAGGGGGAACCGAAATAAAATTGCAAATTAGATCTTTGAAGAATTTGAGAACATTAAAAAGGGGGGCTTGATAAGAGGAACCGTACCAAAGTAATCGGCAGCGTGCAGGCTATTCACAGATCAAGAGAACGAAGGCAGGGAAAGCTAGAAGGTTGCATATAACAGGAAAATTAAAAGAAGAAAGTAAAAATCCCAATAAAATCAAGTAGGATGAACAAGTTACAGCATAGATGATCACCAAATACATCAATGCCCAGACATTCAAATCATGTCACTCACCTCAAGTCAACTAGTACCATGGTAAAAAAGTTGACAGGGATGCAATGCAACCTTGATTCCCTCACTAGGTAAAGTGCTTACTCTCATCTTGTAGGTTTGTGTTTGCTCTCCATCCTACCTATTCTCACTACCATAGGCTTGACCGTAGTCCACATCTCCACCTAAAAATCACTTATCAAGCAAAAATCATGAGGACTTTTATTGGGATGTAATGTTGGCTTAAGTGAAAAAAAAAGGGTAATGGAAAGAATGGATAAGAAACAAAAGGGAGGAGAGACAAATTAAATGGGTCGCAGATTGCAAATACCTCAAGAAATGCAACCTTGGAGCCAAGCATACAATCCAAGTCATCAATCACAAATAAAGAAACCATTGTTAGACACAAAGATTAGCAAGATTGAATCCAAGCAAGATAGACACACATGGGATATAAAGTGTATCAATTAGAGTAGGCGCTGCACACTAGAAATGAACGTCACAGTATGAAGGCACAAATACCTCACCAGACATAGAATCATCATCAAATTGCATCCAAGCTAAGCTAAGTACCACTTAACTAGCATCATCGAAGCAAGATGAAGCCTTTTCAAGCCTAGGCATACCAATTACATAGCTTCACCTCAAACTAGCAACGTGCACCAGAAAAAAGGGGAAAAAAATCAAAACAATGCATGCAACAATGTAGACACATTATTAAAAACCACAATCAAAACAAGAAAAATCCAAAATGCCCCTTCCCAACACCTAGTAACAGAAACCAACCAAACAAATAAAAAAGGCAAAGAGCAAGGAATAAAATCTCATCATATGATGCAAGAAGTGGAAGAAGGCAGAAAGAAAAAACGGAAGATGAAGAATCACCAAATACAAATTTAAAGAACGAGAAGAAAAAGAAACATTAAGAAAACATGAAAGTTTAAGGAAAACAAATATAACAACATTAAATAGTTTAAAACTGAAATAACCCATTTAAGTCAAATAATTTAGATAGCACAAACATATCCAGAAACTTACATAAATAATTAAATTAATTATAAAGGATAAAAATAGAGTACAGGAGCAGATTATGAAAGGTAGATAAAGGACGAAAAATTATCAATATTTATAAATTAATAACAACTAAATTTAGTAATTTAGAAATTAATTTAATTAAATGTTCAGAATTTTGCTTGAAATATGATAAATATAAAATTAAATATATTATAAAAATAATATAAAGAATAAAACAATATGACTAACTTTATATAAGAGATTTTATAAAATTTATGAACAACTATTAATAAGATAATAGAGGAGGAAAACGAACAAAAGAGAAGAGGAATATTAAGGCATTAAAAATAATACAAATTTATCAAACTTATTAATTATTAAATAATAGATAATAAATAAGAAACTATTGGCTAAACATTTTGAACGAATTGAGGAAAGGTTGTATGATTGAAACAGCTTTAGCATGTTGGCAATACCACAAAACCAGTTATTAAACAAGAGCTCTCCTAATACCAAAAACATTCCTCTACAATCAATAATCAATAACTTAATAAATAGAGAGAATGAAAAACCGCAAGTCTGGCTTGAGGAACTCTCTCATTAGCTTTGCAGTTGATTCACATCCTATTCTGCTGCAACACCTAACACCACACAACATAAAAGTCAATTTTTTCAGACTTCCAAATAGAAATAAGATGAAAGTGAATTTATCCAAAACTATCCAGCATTTAAAAGTCATGTTTTCTGACAATCATATTTGACAAGGGCTATTCATCCGGTAACTAGCAACAAAACAACACTCCAAATGTTCAATTCTAGTCATACTTAACCTTAGGATATAAGGATATGATGGAGAAGACTCAAGCCAATTCTTAACGTTAAGAGTCTCAAAATCAGTATTGTGATTGAAATATAGAAGGTACTTACAGAGACCCACAGATAAAGCTAGTCTAAAGATCTTCCATGATAAAACCAATGGTCACAGCTATAGGAACATGATGTACAATCAAAGGAAGTGGCTCCCGAACCTGTCAATTAATGCTCATTAATACAGTAAAAGGATCATAAAAGGAGATATGACTATCCAACTCCATTAAGTAGTGGAGGATAAAAATAGATTTTTTAAAAATGATATTAATTATTGGTAAGTTCAGAATTGTAGATGAGTATAGAAGATACGATTTTTAACAAGATCATGATTATTTTGTTTTATATTATTAATTTTCCAGGAATTTATAATTTTAAGTGGACATAAGGATTGAAATATTTTGTTTCTCTACCCTTTTACATTTTTAAAAAATTTATCCTTTGGACTCAAACAAGGTGCTTACTAGTTAGGTATGAAGTATCATCAACACAAGAGTTCTACTGATTCTCCCTCCTTTCTTCTATATCTACCACCCTCTCTTCTCTTCCTCCTTCTCTCTCATTTTCATTATGCATGCCACTAGACCTACACAATTAAGTTCTTTCACTCTACTGTAAATTAGGATTATATAAGAAAGAATAGCCAAAAAATGTAGCAGTTGGAAATAAACTATGTTGAGCTGATTCAGTTAAACTACTAATGTGTAAATAAGAAAAAAGGGAGAAACAAAGTGGACAATATACAAAGAAAAATAAACTATAGCTCACCCTCCACTGTCTAGTATATGGATATATCAATTCAAACAGCCCACACTAGCTTTCTAGAAAGAACAAAACAATGATTCAGTGTCTCCCCCTCTGCTTTCCCTGCAGATTCACTTTGAGTCTTCAGATAAATTTATGTAAATAATAAGAACAGAAAGTGATCTATCATTTAAACAGCAGATGAGTTTGTTTCTCCACATTAGCTTCCACATCAATAAAAATAGAACCAAGCACCATTTTATTCCTCTAAAAACTAGATTCAATACCTAAGAAGATACACGATAATGGAAACGGGCACCTTTTGTTGATCAAGACTATGATTTGCTAATTAGGAGAAAGAAAAAGAGAAGTAGGGTGGCTATAGGGTTGCTATGGTCTAAGCCTATGAGAAGAGGGCTTTGTGAGTCACTTTTGGGTCTTTAAATTCTCATACTGTTCTAGAGGAAGGGGCATACAAGAATTTTGAATTGGGGCCTCTCAAAAGATTGGCAGCCTATGTGTTTATATTAAGAGTTTATGTGTATTTGTGTTTATTGTTGTCTAGGTGTCTTGTAATCTTTAATTGTGTTTTGTCATCATTATCCTCCCTGTGTTTAGAGCTGTCAAAACGGGTCACCCCGGCCCGTTAGGCCCTAGCCCGCGCGGGCTAGCGCTAAAAAGCCCGCACGAGCCAAAAAAATTTATAACCCCAAGGGTTAGGACCAACCCACAAGCCAAAAATTATTTTAGAATAATCAACTTAGGCTTGAATAATCGAAAAGAAAAATCATTATATGGAAATCCATGTCTTCAGCACCACATGATGCTCACTGCTCAGTTGCTTCAAATATTGATTTTATAGAATTTTTTTTGATGGATTTAATTTATTCTTAAGTATAATAAATTATAAATATTGATGGATTTAATTTCAATTATTTAGATTTAAAACATATTCAAATCAATTTTTTTTTTTACATTTTAATTATACACTATTAATTCCTATTTATTCGTAAAAGTAAATTCTAATAATTTTACTATTTGAGTTCACGTCACTGTCTCAAATTTGTTTGAACGCGTGAATTTAAGAGCTTTGATTTTTTTTTTCCCCAATGAGTACAACTATTTTTAACTATATATTTAAATATGTGCAGATATCTATTATTCCTACCCATGAAATACGACTTGTGCATCTCATTTAATAACTTTTTCTTTAATTATGTGTGAAAGTAATATATTCCATGCAGTGACGGACCTAACATTTTAGGTTTGTGGGTGCATAATTAGTGGTGGGATTCGGGGGCAGCGCCCCCGAATTTTTTTTAAAAAAGTGAACTAACACAGCAACCCCCAATTTTTGTTTATCCCTAGTAATGCAATTTAAAGAAAGCTAATCAATGAAGCTAATATAGAGTAATGAAATTTAAAAGAAAGCTAATCACACTAGTGCCAATGTGGCTAAGAAGGTAGATTGTTCAACTTAGGAGCAAAACCAAACATAGGCAGGGTTTACACATCAATGTAAGAATTGCATGATAAGATAAAAATATACAGCAAAGAGCTACAAACAAATAAAAGTGATCATTCATGCATTAAATTGAGTATCAGATTAACTAAACAAATAAAAAAAAGTTGAGAAAGTAACCGATGTTTCCATAATCATTAAGGTCAAAAGGAAATCAATCAGGAACTTGTCAGTTGGCAGATTTTCATCTCTGAAATAATACTCTACCTGAATATCCAAATAGATGTTTAGCAAGTAAGATCATAGTGATAAGGTAATAACTAAAACAAGGTTAATTGAAGTGGAGATGATATCAAGATAGAAACAAAAATAAATAGTTGAGAAGTATAACAATATGTGATTCCTTCGGATTCAAAAGCCCCAACTCAAGTGCTTAAATAATATGGGTTTCCTTTCCAATATGCAAATGGCTCCTTTTTATACCAAGGTAAAGTTTGAGAACCTCGCTTGATATCTGGGAACTCCTTATGCCACGCCCGGATGTTAATCTCTGACCTGAGCATGAAGTACATAACATAAAGTTAGTCATACCAATCAAATTTCTTTAAGAGACTTGGAAATCGATCAGTAACTAAAATGCTCTTTGGCACCCCACTTAATATCAAACTGCTCTCAGCCTTCTTTACTTTCTGCCCTTTTGTTTCTACTTTTTCATTAAGATATATGAAATCTACATTTAAAGGAATATCATGTGCCTTCACACAGATATAATTAGTGAACACATTGATCAAAACTCAGCACTTTGACTAAAACTACAACAAAAAGATTAAGACAGTAAAGTGATTTTCTCCATTCAAATGAACTATAACGTGTCCAAACTACAAGCCAAGGGATATGCATTAAAAATCTATGGCCAGAGGACCCATGATGAAACTTTATTTTAGCACCAAATGACACAAAAATATGTGAGAAAATACCAAATTTAGTAATTGAAAATTATAGCTTTTGTCTTTGCTTTTCGTCACCCGAAGTTAGAAACTCTCTACGCATCAATCTAAAAATAGTTGGACTAATCTGTGCAGAGAAATAATTCCATGACAGAAATGTTATAATTCTAACAAAGCTGGGCAAAAATAGCAGAAGGAAGTCTTACCAACCCCAGAAAGACCAATCAGGGAAAGGGATGTCAAAGTGTTCATTGGTAGTGCAATATCTAAACAGAGGCAAGGGCATTGAGTGGTGTTCTGTCCGATTAATTGTAGGCTCATCCATACAATCAAACATTATGTCTACATCAGGCACCATCCCGGGATATCTCCTAAGAAAGTGCAAGAAACTCCAAATGTGAACATGGCTCTGCTCTGCACACAAGCATAGTACAAATCCACGTACAATTTTCCCCCAACAACGAGGACCCGAAAAGCAGCGTAGTTCTGGGCTTCTAATAACTGAACCTTCGATATCTTAGATGCAGCCCATGGCTGAAGATCCCGATAGATCGACCAGAAGAACTCAGGGCACATCATATTCTGGTTCGACCCAGATTTCGCCGGGAAACGACGTCGCTCCGCAGAGAACGAGAACCAGGGAAATGGGGGAAAAAGAGATGGGGCAGAGAGAACGAGAACCAGAGGGGGGAAAAAGACATAGGGTAGAGAACGAAAATGGGAAAAAAAAGCGTTAAAGGGGCTTGGAAGACTGGAACTCGTGACCAATTGATTAAGGGGAAGACTTGAGTGTTAACCATCTGAACCACCTACACACGTTGTCCTTGATTTCTTTTAAACTATATATATTTTGTGTCTGCACTTGCCCACATTGGCACTAATGTAAGTCCGCCGCTGATTCCATGTGTTATTGAAAATTTGTTACTCGTAACTAAAAAGATGCATCCATTGAATAGATAAATTCCAAATAGTCCTAGGCAAGAACCATTTTAAGAAATTTTATTATTATTATATAACATAATATTATATTATTACCAAATAAATGCATGAGCAGTCGCGTGAATGGAAGGGGCATATAAACCAAAAAACCAAAATGAAAATGTCGTTTCTAACCTGCATGCAGACGAGTGGCAAGCCTGGCTCAAGGACATATTTGAGATTGAAAAATATTATTTTTATTTTATTTTGGTTACCCTTAGACATGTTGCACCCTGAGCTGAATTGAAGGGAGGGAATCGTCTTTTTAATTCCTAGTCTCGATATTGGGAAGATATTCCGTACCCTTTATGTCGACTTTTCGTAGTTTGATTTAATAAAAAGGCGCGTCGGTTGCAGGAAAAAATTTGTAGGTATTGATGGAACTTTGGACCAGTTTTAATTAGGCCCGCGGTTAGCCCTATCTCAGCCCTAGAAGAGTGGGGGTTATTTTGGGCTAGGGTCAAAAATAACCCCATCATATGGGGGCTAAAGATATAGGGGCTAAAGATGGGGCCAGCCCGTTTTGATAGCTCTACCTATGTTAGTTCCATTGGTATGTCTGCATGTGCAGCATAATAGTGTTGTGCCTCTGAATGTAATGCGTTGTTCCATATAACTATACTATCATTCGAAAGTTGTTCCACTCCCTCTTCTTTATTTCTATTTTCAGTTTTATTATTTCCTAGTTTAGAGGAGGATCCTAACATACGACTGCCCTATGATATTTATAAACAATAATAAATTCATGTGAAAAGATAAAAACAAATATAAATAACAAATAATAAGGGGGAGGATGAGAGCAAATAATAAAGGAGAAAGGCGAAATAAATCAATACATCAAACTATAAAGGGTTGAGATGCATCTTCAAGAATGGAAATATATCTCAAACCATAAAGATAATTTGGTTCTGACATGCATAATCAAACAAGAGGTGGTATAAGTTACGAAATATACCTCTTGAATTGCTCTCTCATATTTAATAGCAGCCTCTTGCCTCCTCAATAATTAGGTGGAAGCTTCCTTTGGATTCAGCTTTCAACCCTGGTTGGAATTTCTTTCCAGCCACACTAATTTCATAATTACACCTGCAATACAAATAACAACCAAATAGACAGTGTCCAAATCTGGAAATTCTACTAAATTGCTGCTAAAATAGTCATTTTAATCAAAACCCTCTACCATATGCATTTATCTTATTCATGCCTAATAATGCAAATAATACTCTATATTGTTCCTAAAATCCCACAAAAATGCTCACTTAACCACAAAAAAAATAATGGTTTATGAAATTCCCCCACACTTGCACTTTTGTACTCCCTAGAAAAAGATTCCATCAAGGAAATCCAATACAAAACCGAATAGACATATAAGTGAGAATGTAGCAAGCTTAAATCAAAATATGCTAATATCAAAAGCAAAGTGTACAAATGCAAATCAAATAGTCCATGTACTTAGCCTAGCCAATAGTGAGTAATGCTTTAGAATACAACTTGGTCCTGTTTAGCACTTCTCACATTCCTCTCTTAATCTCACATTTCTCTCTTAAGGTAATAGCACTTCTCACATTCCTCTCTTAATCTCACATTTCTCTCTTAAGGTAATAGCACTTCTCACATTCCTCTCTCAAGGTAATTGCACTCCTCTCCACTAGTCCAACCCCTACCATAGGCTTGTAATGTGTCTACCATCTCCACCACTCATTATACACTAGAGTAATGAATCAAGAGGTCTTTGCTTTGGTTGTAATGTTGAAAAGGTCCAAGTGGAAATGGAAAAAAGAATGGCACATAATCTGAAATATACGAAGGTGATGAGTGATAATTAGAAAATCAAACAAGTGGCTGAAACTTCACATTTGCTGTCATGTACAGCAATGTTTAACTGTTTAAGCATAAATCTAATGGTTCAAATTATATTCATAAGCTGAAAGAGTTCTTTGGACAATTTCTTCTCTCCTTTTCCTTTTCTCTCTCTTTTTCCTGTTCTTTTGAAGACATCTTTTTTCTTCCTTCTTTACCTTTTTTTTTCCCTTCTTTCTACACATATGGCCTTTCCTTTCTCTTCCTTGCCTTTTTCTCTTTTTTTTGTTTCATATTTTTTTTTCTTTCTGGCTTTTTCTGTTTTCTTTCTTTTTTTCTATATACTCATATATATTTTCCTTTTCTCTGTCCAAGAACAACTAATCAGCCATATCAAACTCAATAAGTGACATCACCAATGTTAACCAAGTACCAAAACATACAAAAATGTATCAAAGTATCCAATTATTTTCATCTTAAAGGAAATTCTATCAAATACAAAATCAAGTCTCATGTATAAGTTCATATTCAGTGCATATGTGAAGAAGAAATGAAAGCGAAGGGCTCAATGGGGTTAGCAAGGGATTGATTTAAACAGCTTGTGTTTAGGAAAACGGGTGAAGAAATAGAATGCCTCAATCATATTCATGACTCTTGTGCAATTATTTGGCCTTGATTAAGACGCAAGACAAGTTCTAGAGGAAATTGAATCAAGTGGTGTATGCACACTGAATTTATGAATGATAATAAGGCTCAAATCCTTCCATCAAGGTTTGTGCATCCTAAACTAACTCACACAAGGCTAAACCATGCACATAACCAGTTTCAATGCATGAGAACATTCTACTTATGATACAAATTTTCCAAATGATAAACCACATAGCCGGCATCAATATGTAAACGGTACTTGCTTCATTCATACATGATAAGTTCGGTTCTGCATGTGTATCTCAGAATTAGCAAAGTGCAGTGCAGAATAATTCATAAATCAAGCATTGTTCAAGAAAGATTCAGTTTCAAACAAGATTCTCAAAGCACTGTGAGAAGTTAAAGTCAACAATCAATAATTCTAGCAAAGGTATTATCCAAAATTCTTGTACAATCACCTAAAAAATATATTAGCTAAGCTCCCCCCCACAGTCATACTTAGCATTGACCTCAATGCAAGCTTACAAAAACCAATGTGGCATAACATTAATGGCTGCACCTAGTCTAAGAGAGCATTATTGAAATTTCACAAGAGATAAGGAATAGGAAGACCATGGCATAGGGAGCACAACCAACTAACTACCATTTACTATTGAGTGGGTCACCCCCAACACTTGTTATAAACAATCAATCCAACATATGATTTCACAAGCAATTCAAGAGGGTAAAAGGAGGAAAGCGAGAACCGGATGATTAAAATCTTCTTAGGCCCTTGTAGCAAAAATTCCAGCAGCAAGTATTGAACTCAAACTCTTCATGACAGATCATTAATGGATAGTTGTCAGCTCAATCTTGTTCCAGCAAGTTTCACAAATTCAGAAAAGTTCTGCAGAAAAACAAAGCTCCTTAAATCAAAAATCTTAGCAAGATCAAGGATTTTATAAATCACATAACAGAAACAGCTTCTATCAACATGAATTTTCTCAAACTTGAAGAGTTTTAACAACATCGAGATGACTTATTTTTATCCTCAATGCAATAGTTCAAAACTTCCAATGAGATTTTTCACAATTGTTTAGCTATCAATTTTACAAAATTGCAAGTTGCTCAAGAAAATTCGGCTTCATGCAACATGTAGCAGGTTCTTGATGCTAACATCAACTCCAGTGCATTCACCACAAAAAAAAAATCAACATCAATGCACTAAATCAGTTCAACAATAGTTAGAGAATTTTTCCAAGTCGCTCAACCAAAGCCACAAAATTTTCTTCAAAACGAGAGGAGTTCATGACAGCACACGAAATGAGTCAAACAAGCACAAAACTCCCCGGCAATTTTTACACACAGTGACAGCACTATGAACTCTTCAATTCTCCTCAGATTCCAAAAGAGAAGATGGTTCAAACAGAAGCAATATTTATGAACCAACAATGCACCAATACAGTTTTTTTTCCCAAGAATTCTAGCAGTAAATCAGCTTTCACCAAAAAAAAAAATGTAACAGTAGCAATTAAATCAGAGACAAACTTAAAGTTTAGCAAGTAACGACCTCAAGAGAAGCAAGAAATATCCTTACGAAATTGCAACTAACACTCACCAACCAGCAGAGAAACAGTGCCTACCACAGAACACTAGGCAGTAGGCACAACAACAAAAGTAAGCTTCAATTAAATTACTATAGCACCCTTTTACAGTAACCAAGTTCCTAACAGCCATGGCAAATGCAATTATTAACACAGCAAGTAAAATCAGCAATCAAACACTTTATCCACAGAACAATTGAATTGCAACAGTCAATAGAGTTATCACAAGAGATTATAGGCTAAAAGCCAGAGCCAATAGCCTAATCCCAATCTCATAAGTTGCAACAACAAAATCAAGCCACTGACGGTATCAACAATTCCAGAAAACTCTAGACAGCTCTACTTTTATTTGAGCTTATGTTTTTCTTTTCTTTTTTCTAAGCCACTGACATGTTGCATCTGTTTATATTTTCACTACCCCAAAAGAGGCAATTGAGTACAATAACGATGTTATTCATTAGGATTTATGAACATGACAAAAACCAACCACTTACTCTCCAAGATGTTATTTTACCACCAGAGAACCCATTTCAAAGTCAATTTAAGTCAAATCAAAGATGAGCCCAATTATTCAACAAAACATTCAATAATACACAAATAATCTTTGAGCATTAGCAAGATGCCTTAGGTAAAAACGCAAAATCCCAAACAATTCATCATCAAGGCGGTGTTAAGGCCATGGCAAGATAGACTCGTTGAAAAAAAAAAGAAGGAATTAAACAATTAAGTGAGCGGAGTTTTTGGGCAAGCATACATGATTGAATTTTTACCAAACGCATGGCAAATATATGCTCAGGCAAACTGTCTCCTAACGGCTAAACAAAAATAATAATGTGAAAACTTGTGTCGTTGACCGCGTGCGTTTTTAATTCATGGCATATAAATAGATCAAAGTTAGCTAACTATTAACCAATAATCACCTAATTATGGAACATTGTCTGGACAAGAGTGTGCGAAGAAGTCGATAGATAAGAATGGTGGTGAATGCAGAAGAAAGCAGAGGGATCGAGAAGTTGGGATTGATAAGAATGTGTGATGCATTTTACTTGTCAAACAGAATTGTATTTTGTAAGAATTGAAAATGCCAGATGTGTAATAAACGACGTCCCATAGGATTTCGAGTGTGGTGTTGTGTGGAGTTATATGAGTCGGCTATCTACATATCTAGAATGATGAACAGGGAACCTCTGGAAAGCCACGCGAAGCATCCACTATGAAACAAATGCACATTGAAGAGCATCGTCTCCAATCAGCTACTATTACGTAAAGACAGATTTTTTTACAGATCTCATTGAGGGCATCATCACCAATCACCTACTGTTACATACACACACAAAAATTTACTGCGTTCTTGAATTGCTGCTACCATACAAATAAAAGGACAAAGTGACAAACCATAAGGAATTAAGTACAACCCTTCAACCTTATTGTCTACGATTATTAACCGACAGGGTAACAAACGAGTGGTTTGGCCAAAGTCTATTTGCAAGAATCGATGGCAACCGCAGTTGGAGAGATGAGAGGGACTGATGGAGAGATGAGAGGGACTGAGAATTGAGTGGTAAGGAGGAGAGAAAGTAGAACACTAAAGGAACAAAATCGACGGAGAAGAAACCAAAGAATAAAAGAAAGGCAATGAGAATCTGAGAGAATCGGCTAATTAATCCTGTTGCTTACCGATCGGAGAGACGATAACAGCTTTCTCGTGCTGGGAAGTTCGAGGGCTCTTCTCTGTGGCAATTCTCCCTTTGGCGAGAAGAAGAAGGAACGACGGGAATGAATGATCGGATATAGGACGGTCCATCGGTAATCAGAGGTAACGGCTACAAAATTAATTGAGATGCAACAGAATTTTTCTTCATAATGAGTATTGAGGAATGCGAATAGAGCGTGACTTTTGGGTAAAGCCGGTATTATCTTGTGTCTGGCTTTCATCCTTCTTCTAACCCTTTAGTTGAGCGGAAGTTGTCGTATGGGAAAAGCCAAACTAGAAATGATAGTTTTTGAATTCCACAAGCTAGTATTTTATATTAAAATTCTTTATCTGGTTGTTGTGTGAGTTAATAATTTTTAATTATTAGATAAAAAATTATTATTCTATATGTTCTTTGATTGAAAATAAAAATTCATAAAAAAATTTATGAAATTATCAGATTTAAACCTGGTAATAACTTTTCTTTACCTTATAAAAGATTTGCACGGTTAATGTTTTTAGAACCTCGCTCATTTGATTAAAATTATTTCAATGTAAATTTTAATTGCAGTTTAATTAACTTTAGTTTTTTTAAAAATATTGACTAGTGAAATCATTCTTATACCAAATTTAAAAAGAAAATTTTAAATTTTTAATTACCAATGCCTCCATTACTTATAACAAACTAACAATATGATTTTGGGATTTTCAACTACCTTGTACCGCGAATTCAATTAAACATTCTAAAAGACAGAATTTTTATCAGAATTTTTTTTTTTAAAGGCATAACCTATAGATTTTCATCCAATATAAAGACATACAATATACTTTTAGGAATATTTAGAGAGGCAAGAGAATAATCAAGGGAGAAACTCAATAATGTTTATTTAATTATTCGGGGTTGAATACAACTAGAAACTTTAACACTTTACTTATGGATATTAAGAAATTATAACAAAATAATAAACTAAAATTTAAATTCAAACATAAGTCCTAAATAAAATTATATTATACTATATGTAATATTTTATTGGGAAAATTAGGAAAAATGACCAAGGAAAAGAAATATTTATTAATAAGGACCTTAAAAATTGTAATTATTTTGAAGGACCAAAAATTAAAATATAAATCTTCAATTAAGAAATTAACCTTCCCATCTCAATTATTCAACTGGTAGTTATCAATTGATATTCTTTCCTCAAGCATGTTATTAAATTGGATTAACTTTTAGTTATCAATTAACATTCTTTCCTCAAACTTGTTCTTAAATTGGATTAACTTTTTATTTTTTGTACTGAGATTCTTGTGATAAGACAATTTATTTATGAATTTATTGTTTAAGAATTTTAAATTTTAGTATTTTCCATTTTTTATAACATTTTTTAGGGTGTATGACATTTAAATATTTTTCCCATGAAAAGTCACATATTATTTTAAAAATAAAAGCCTAGAAAGAGGTTGATTTCAAATATTTATAGATTTTAGAGGTCGTTTTAATTTGGTTAACTTCTAAGATAGCCCACTATGTACTAGAGAGGATATCATAAAAATATTTAGTTGCATATAGATATTTTCTTATATCAAAATCTACATAGAGATATCATCAAATTTGATAATTTAACCGTAGGGTTAGAGAAGGTTAATTTCGTAATTGAAAATTTATACCCTTAAAGATAATAATAATTTTTAACACCTTTATTAATAAATATTTTTTTTCCTTGGTCATTCACACTAATTCTCCCTATTTTATTTAGATTTTGCATATATTAAAATTTTTTTTTGAACACTTTGCATATATTAAATAAATATATCCTAATTCTAATGGATGAATATCTTTATTACATATCGCTAATGGATAAATCAGATATCTTAATTAAATTTTAATTTTAATTATCCATAATCCCTTGTCCCATCTATATAAAGTACACTCATGTTTGTTTCTTCGGAGATATTCTTGTTTGTTTTGCTTTCGCACCAATGTATCGTCAAATTTTCCGGTGCCTTTATATGAATAACTATTACTAATGTTACATTCCCCGCTTTCTCTGGTTGCGAAAATTTTGAGTGCTACTCTTCTCGTTCAGACTTTTGGATAAATTTAGTCCATTACTTGTTTATATGGTTTGCAAGGGTTAATTTTATTTTTCGATGATTTATGATCGTTTCATAGCTATTACTGAGACTGGCCATTGCTTTGGAATCGGAATTGTTATCAGAGCTTTGGTTTCTCAGTTGGGCTTAACATCCCGAGAAAGATCATGGAAGGAATATTACCTGATGGTGCTTCAATCAACCGACCCCCAGGATTCAACGGTGAACATTATTCCTTTTGGGAAGCTAAATTTAGAGTGTTTGTGATGGCTACTGAATATGGTCTCTGGAGAGTAATAGAAACTGGAGACTATGTACCAGTGAAAACTGAAGGAGGAATTAATGTTCCGAAGACAGAGGCTGAATTCGATGAGAATGATAAGAAAAGTATCACTCTCAATAGTAAGGCTATTCTGATGCTTCAAAGTGCTCTCAGTCAAAAGGAGTACTTTTGAATATGTAATCTGTCAACCGTGAAAGAAATGTGGAAGGCTCTAGAGATCGCATATGAAGGTACTTCCGGCATCAAGGAGAACCGAATCAACACTCTGACCACCGAGTATGACTTACTACGGATGAAGTCAGGAGAAACCATTGCCGAGTTCCAACTCAGATACACTCATTTAACAAATCAGTTGGCAGCCTTGGGTAAAGTATATGAACAAGGTCCTCAAGTCAGGAAGATTCTCAATGTTCTGACAAAAGACTGGGAAGCAAAGGTCACGGAAATAGAGGAGGCTCGTGGAGAATCAATGGCTTCAGTTGCTACCTTATTTGGAAGTTTGTCTGAATATGAAAGCAAACTGAGATTCAAAAAGGATCTGGACGATGTCAACAGTAGCCGGAATAAGGGAATTGCTCTTAACGTCTTGAAGGAAAAAGAAGAAAAAGACGAGGATGATGAGGATGATGACGAGATGGCCATGTTTGTACAAAGATTCAAAAATTTCTACAAAAAGGATCGTGGTTTCAGAAATAGATTTCGAAAAGGGGATTCCAGTAACAGATGAGAGTTCAAAGACAAAGATCAAATCACCTGTTACGAATGTGGGAAGCCTGGTCATTACAAGTCGGAGTGTCCTCAACTGAGAGATAGTGAAAAGAAAAAGTCTTATCAATTTAAGAAGAAGGCCTATGTGTCGAAATGCGGGAGATGACTCCTCGGGAGAGAAGAGAGCGAAGAAGAGAAAGAAGTTGCCAATGTCTGCCTCGGTGGCGGAAGAAGAACAAATTGAAAACGGCAATGAGGTAACATGTGATGAATTATTTGATGAATACAATGAAATTCATTCTGAATACATAAAAGTTTGTAATGAATGTATAGATTTGAAAAGGCAAAACTTAACTCTTAAAATGCAAGTTGAAAATCTCACGTGTGAGGATCTTACCTGTGACGACTGCCTGGATTTGGAGAAAAGAAATTTGTATCTTACAAAAACACTTGAAAAGTTCACTAGAGGTAGTGAAATGCTCAACGTTATTTTGAAAGCACAAAGATTTACGAACGATCATTTAGGTATTGGATATAATCCTATTTTTGATAAACGAAAAGGCAAGAAGAAAACAGGTGGAAAATCTTATTTGAATTACTTGCGAAAAACAGTTCATTCTTCGAACCCATTTGCTCACTGTAATTACTGTAACCGTAAAGGACACAGTACCTCATCATGTTTTCATAAAAAGGACAGAAGGGATAAACCAATAGGCAACTATTAGTGGATGCCTAAAGGAACTTATGTTCCTCAAGTCAAAACTAACCCCAAAGGACCCAAGAAAAAATGGGTACCTAAAACTTGATTTCTTCTGGCCTTGTAGGTGTGTTTGAGAGCATCAAGAATCAACAAGTGGTATGTTGATAGTGGATGCTCCAGACACATGATGGGAGGCGCAGACAAATTTGTTGCAATGAGATCAAAGGATGGCGTTAAAGTCACCTTTGGAGGAAATCAATCTGGGAAGATCACGGGTATTGGTGAAATCGGTGCAAAGGACGGGCCTCAGATTAAGGATGTATATCTTGTAGAAGGTCTCTGTCACAATCTTCTGAGTGTGAGTCAAAGTGCCGATAAGAACAACTGGATCATCTTTGATTCCAAAGAATGTCTCATTGTCAACAAAGACGATCTCCCAATTGATAAAGGTAAATTGAAGGTATTGTTCAAAGCACCACGTGAGGGAAACTGTTATACATTGGATCTACCAAAACTAAATTCTGAAAAATGTTTTGTTAGCAACTTAGATGAAAGCTGGCTGTGGCATAAGCGTCTGGCTCATGTCAACATGCATCAACTAGACAAGTTGCTAAGAAAAGATTTAGTGATTGGTTTACCTAAACTTCGTTTTAAAAACGATATGATCTGTGATTCATGTCAACGAGGTAAACAAACTAAATAATCTTTTAAGAACAAACCTGAAATCTTGACAAACCGCCCTCTTCAATTACTTCATATGGATCTAATCGGACCTGCAAGAGTTAGAAGTCTTGGTGGAAATTTATATACTCTGGTGATTGTCGATGATTTCTCACGTTTTACTTGGACTATTTTCTTATCCTCTAAGGATGACACTTTTGACTTGTTCTTTGTGTTTGCCAATAAGGTGCAAAATGAGAAAGGTATTTGTATTACAGCTATTCGAACGGATCATGGAGGTGAATTCGAAAATCAAGCATTCGAAGAATTCTGTGATGCTCATGGGATCAATCACAATTTCTCGACTCCAAGGACACCACAACAGAATGGTGTGGTCGAAAGGAAGAACCGTGTACTAACTAAGATGGCTCGTGCAATGTTGAATGAGAATCAGACATCACAAGTCTTCTGGGTAGATGCGAAGAGCACAGCCAGCTACATATCAAACCGAGCCTATCTCAGGAAGAAACTTAACAAGACTCCGTATGAGCTCTATAAAGGAAGGAAACCGAACTTGGCTCACCTTCATATCTTTGGCTGTAAGTGCTTCGTTCATAACAATGGTAAGGACAATTTGGGGAAATTTGATCCCGAATTCGATGAAGGTATATTTCTTGGTTACTCTAATAGAAGTAAGGCATACAGAGTTTTTAACAAATGTACTCGTGTAGTTGAAGAGTCAATACATGTTGTGTTCTGCGAGTCTAAATTAGATGAATCTCTGGATGATGATGAAGAAAATACTTTCAAAAACCAATTCTTTTTGAAATCTACTCCTGCCTCTATTGAAAACTCTGAAGATGTTTTTGAAACTGATCCTCAAAATAATTTAGAAAATCTTGATCAATCTCAACCTAAGGCTTGGAAGTTCATAAGGAATCATCCTTTGGATCAAGTGATTGGTGATGTTAATCAAGGAGTGAGGACCAGAAAAAGCACTTTAAATGAAGTAACATTCTCTGCTTTTATATCTCAAATTGAACCCTCCAAGATCGACGAAGCCCTATCAAACAATGACTGGGTGATAGCGATGCAAGAGGAATTACATCAATTTGATAGAAATCAAGTTTGGGATTTGGTACCTAGGCCTAAAGACCATCCGGTTATTGGCACCAAATGGGTATTCAAAAACAAACGGGATGAATCCGCAATTATAGTTCGTAACAAGGCTAGATTGGTTGCCAAAGGCTATAATCAGGAAGAAGGTATTGATTATGAGGAAACGTTTGCTCCAGTGGCTAGATTGGAGGCAATACGTGTACTTTTAGCCTTTGCGTGTATCAAAGGTTTCAAACTCTATCAAATGGATGCAAAGAGTGCCTTCCTAAATGGTTTTATTCAAGAGGAAGTGTATGTAGAATAACCTTCTGGTTTTGAAAATGAACATCATCCAGACCACGTCTATTGCCTTAGGAAAGCCTTGTATGGTCTCAAACAAGCTCCTAGAGCTTGGTATGAACGTTTAAGCAAATTTCTTTTAGATCAAGGCTTTGTTAGAGGAAAAGCAGACACAACGCTTTTCATCAAAACAAATAAGCTTAATGAACTTCTGATTGTGCAAATATATGTGGATGATATAATATTTGGTGCCACTAATGACTCTCTCTGTGAGGAATTTTCCAAGAAGATGCAGGGTGAGTTCGAAATGTCAATGATGGGAGAGCTTAATTACTTTCTCGGATTACAAATCAAGCAACGAAAGGACGGAATATTTATTTCACAAACGAAGTATCTCTGAGATTTGCTCAAGAAGTTTGGCTTGGAGCACTGTAATGGGGCAGACACTCCAATGAGTTCAACAACCTCGCTGGATGCCGATGAAGAAAAAGGCAAAGACTTCAATATAACTAAGTATAGAGGAATGATCGGGTCTTTGCTCTACTTGACTGCAAGTCGGCCAGACATCCAGTTTAGCGTAGGAATGTTTGCAAGATTTCAATCAGCACCAAAAGAATCACATGCCGAGCACGTTAAAAGGATCTTTCGATATCTCTCTGATACGAAGGAATTGGGACTCTAGTTTCCAAAAGGGCAACAAGATTTCTTGATTGCATACTCGGACGCTGACCACGCTGGATACAAGACTGACAGAAAGAGCACCAGTGGTCAATGCGAGTTCTTTGGTGGCTCACTGGTATCATGGTTCAGTAAGAAGTAGACAACCATAGCTATGTCATCAACTGAAGCGGAGTATGTTGCTGCCTCAAGTTGCTGTGCACAAGTCTTGTGGTTAAAACAACAATTGTCTGATCTGGGAGTCCACTTGAAAGAAATTCCAATTCTCTATGATAACACGAGAACGATTAGTTTGGCGAAGAATCCAGTCCAACATACAAGAACCAAACATATCGATGTGAGGCATCACTTTATTCGTGATCACGTGCAGAAGAAAGATGTCAAGGTGATGTTTATCCCCACTCACTTGCAACTTGTTGATATCTTCACCAAACCACTGGCCAAGGAACAATTCAACTTTATCCGAAGGGAATTGGGAATGGTAAATCCCAATGAATTGTAAGTAATCCTAGCTTAATGTTTCTAATTATGTTTTGATGATTGATAAAAACTAACTTTAGCATCGGAGTATTAGATAATGTTTTTGCAGGACTCTATTGTGAGAAGAAAGTGCAGAGTAAATCAGAGAAGGGTCTGCCTCAAGTCAACCATGAGGAAACCTCGAGGCTCCAATCTATCCAAATACTCTGAGAAGTCAAAACAAGACAATCTGACTTGAGTCTAACGAGAAACCTCGAGTCAAAATCGAGGCCGAGAGATAGCCACTTTGGGGAGCCTTTTTGCCTCGAGTCATTAAAAGTCGCCTCGAGTTAAATGGCAACCTGAGAGTTTGAAGAATGCAGGACACTTTTTACCTTGAGTTGGAAATGGTTACCTCGAGTCAAAGCGTCTTGGCATACTAGGTAAGTACATGTTCTTGGTTGCCTCGAGTTGGTAAGCATAACCTTGAGTTACGTACCTCGAGTTACAAACTCTTACCTTGGGTTATACTTCTGATATTTGTCTTCGTGATAATACATTTTTACAACCTCGAGGTGATAGGAATGACCTCGAGTTCACAACCTCGTGTCATTATTTCTTACCTCGAGTTAGATTTCAAATTCCTGAACAAAATAATCTGTCTCTTCGCTCTCTCTCTCTCTCTCCCGTCTTTTCATATCCTCTTATCTCTCGTATACCAGCCCATTTCTCTCGTTTTTCACCAAGAACCCTAACCCTAATCTCACAATGCCTCCCAAAACGAAGAACCTCATATCATCCTCAAATCGAAGGATCGTCTCTGGGTCTGCTGCTTCACCTCAATCAGAACGACCAAAGCGAGTTAAGATGCCGACTAAACGATATCGCCCTAAGGTCTCATTCGAAGAAGGAACAACGGAAAAACCCAAGAAACTGAAGCTTGAAGAACCGCCAAAAACTCCACCAAAGAAACCCGTCGATAAGGATGCTCTGACTCAAAAGCAAAAGGAACCAGCGGAAGTCTCCAAGCAACCAAAGCGAAAATTTGCCATTCCTTCATCCGAATTCCGAGGAACCTCCAAGAGTCAAGCAGCCTCTATCTCAGCGTCGAAAGCATCAAAGACTTCTGCGTCTGCCTCTAAAGGTTCTGGTCATAACTCTAAGGTATTGGAAATCCCATCTATTGTAGCCATTTATCACGCCCCTACTGCTAACCCCCCAGTAGATTTTGCTTGCGGACCTATTCTATTTTCCTCAGAGGATGGAAAGAAATTCACTAAAGTTTTTGCCCTGTTGTGTCTGTAGATTTAGAAAAACTGAAGACTGAGTGTAATCTTGACCTCTATCCATGGTTTAAGGATTATGCTACATTTCTGGGCATTCATGCTTTTTATAGTCCAACTCTAGTTAGACTATTCTATTTCAACATGACAGTAAATACTCTGCTAGATAAACATAACCATGTTGCTGAGGAGAGAATTTTTACTATTGTGAGAGGAAAGAGGATTACCATTACCCCTGAATACTTAAATGATCTTTTGCAAATCCCGAATCCTCCTCCTGTTCCTCAGGTCCATTATGATAATGATCAAATACTCCATCTCATTTGTCCTGATGATGTTGTAGTTGAACCTCCAGGATCCCTTAATTTTAATCCTAGTCAAATGTCCCCCAGAAATAGAGCCTTATGGTATATTTACTCACGAAACTTTGTTCAGAAGGGTAAAAACTTTACTCATTTTACCCAAAAAGATTATACCATGTTCTCTTCCATCGTGGATCAAATCCCTCATAACCTTGGTCACTGGATTTTTGGGGAAATGAAGAAATATGCCACCCAATCTAAGAAGAACTCTCCAATTCCATTTCCTAGCCTAGTGTCAGTAATCTTATTTCATGAGAAGATATGGTACTTGGAGAAGGATGAGATAGCTAAGAAGCCTGATGAATTTGGTAAGCACATTCTTAATCTAATGAAGATCAATTTTAAAGAGGGATCTGGTCAATCTCGAGCACCAGGACCTTCTAGATCCAGAGCTTCCAAGCCAATAGGTCGTGGTCATGGTCTGCATGGCAATCTGAGCTAGGCCTAGAATTGTCTTCTCAGCCCAGTCCATTCTCTATGGGAGCTCACATCAAGGCTATTGTGGAGAAAGAAATTTCAGATTGTTTGGATCCTTTGCACATATCCATGGCTGCTCAGAATTCCTTATCAGTGAAATTGGAGTATGAAATTGGAAAATTGACACAGACGGTCAATCAAGTGCAAGAGACTCAAGAAAATGTCCAGGAAGAGATCGTGGATCTCCATGGACATCTGGAAGATCATAAACAATCAATCACCAATTTGCATAACACAGTTTGGCTAGTCTCAGACAAGGTTGACAAGCTGCTATCTCAATCTCAATCCGGTCCCACCACTTCCACACCCATTGTCAAAACATCTCCTCCTCCATCTCCTTCTCCATCCTTTGCTTTCACCTCCTCTCCTCCTCTGGCCACTCCTATCATCTCATCTCATCCTGTTCCAGCTTCTATGTCTAATCCTCCATCATCTTCTCCTGTCAAAATCACCACATCTGGGTCCTCCACAGCCGAGCTGTTTGGTGAGGATGATATTGACACCCTCATATCCACTCATCCTATTCTTTCCACCCAGCCTTCCCTAGCCATTGTTCCATTTTCACCATTACTTTTCCCTAACTCCACTCATTCTTTCTCATCCCTATTCCAAAAGCCTCCACTATAAGTCATGGCAGCCTCCCCTCTTTTTGATGGATGCCAAAGGGGGAGAAGTGTAGAAGCTCGAAGTAAATGCAGAAATGAATTTTTTTTTTTATTTTTTTTTTCATGTTTTGTATGGCTATGCTTTACTGTGATACATTTAAAGGCAGCCAAGCCAGGATCTCTGTTTGTATTCCTGGACCTTTTATAAATCTTCTTGGTAATTATATTTTAAATTTTGATTTATGCTTGCTTATATGATATTAAATATGTTGAAGCTATCTGGTTATTGTTTGTATGACATTAACTATGTTGAAGCTATCTAGTTTTAATACTCTGTGAAAAGTTTTCTTTCTGGTTTTGTCAAAACTAAAGTTTATACATTTCTTCCCAAAATTTGTCATCATAAAAAAGGGGGAGAATGTTAGCTCCTTGATGATAATATTTTGATGATGACTAATTTTGGAAATGAATATATGATCAAAGAAGGCAGAATAACAAAATTCATTAGAAAGAAGTTTGCTGTCATATTGCCTCGAAGCAAAGATACAGACTCGAGGCAAAACTCTTTGAATCCATCGCCAAAATACTGAATTAACCCGAGGCTATCATACAGCTACCTCGAGTCAAGTTGTTCTGAACTAACTTGAGTCTTACACAGCTGCCTCGAGTCTAGCTGTTAACTTGAGGCTGATTCTTTGATGCCTCGAGTTAACTGGCTTCAATCATCAAGAGCTCCTCAATCTAAAAGATCAATTACCTCAAGTCCAGAAACATGCCTCGAGTCTAAGGCAAACCTCGAGTCTATGTTCTTTGTAACTCGAGGTGGAAGATTTGGAATTAAAACTGTCTCCTCCTAAGGACTCATATCAGCCAACTCGAGGTTATATTGCTACCTCGAGTCTAAAGCGTACCTCGAGTCAGTCTTCTCAAAAACTCAAGGTAGAAGATTTAGAATTAATCAATCTCTTCTTAAAAACGCATATTAGCCAACTCGAGGCTATCTTGATACCTCGAGTCACAGAAATTGCCTCGAGTACTTGCTCTTCGTTTCATCAGTTTAATTCCTTGTGGCTAGCTAGAGGTGCGAAATAATATACCTCGAGTTTGAGTCAAAACTCGAGTTATGGAACTTCCTACCTCGAGGCAAAAACCGTTTTCTAAATGCTATTGTATCTTTCATGTTTTCTCTGCCTCGAGTTGGCTATGCTACTGCCTCGAGTCTGCTCTGGCCCTGTTTTGATAAATAATCTTTTTCAAATCTTAAAATCAGCATATAATCATGGATTCATTATATCATTGCTTATTAGTGAGATTGACCTATTTTGTTAAGATTGTTAGTAAGTTTCAAAGAAAGTAAAACACAATTCATTTCAATCTTTTTGAATGAGGAAGCTATGTCGAAACAATAAATGCGGCCACCTACCTAAAATGTGCTAACAACTCTGATCGAGGTAAAGCCACTCTGATATATCTTACTGGCTATTAAATGCCATTACACAACGGTAAAACAAAACAAAAGGAATGTCAGAGAAAGTTAACTAGCTGGATTAATCGAAAATATTCATCTCTACCTAACGATCATATTGGTGAGTCACAACGGCTATTACACGAAGCTCCATCAACGGTCACTAAATGCAATATCTATAAATAGCCGAAGCATTGAATGGCCAACTACCGAAACTCTGCGCATTCAACTCTGTGTTATCATCATTAACTGTTTCATTTAATATCCTAAATATTAATCGTTGTACTTCAGTGTTCATCTTGTATCTGCTCGTGAGGAGTCATTAAATATCATTCTTATTCTTGTATCTTAAGGTTAAGGAACCTTAAGAGAGGGTGTATAAATTACAACTTGTAAGGGGGAGCAGAGTCGGAGAGTGAGTGACCATCCTTCGTTTACAGAGTCTGTAATTGTTTCTGAAACTTAGTGGAATCTCAAAGTGTTTCTGGGGACTGGAAGTAGGTCAGTGTTTTGACCGAACCAGTATAAACTTTCTTGTGTTCGTTTATCTTATTGGTCTCTATTTCATTTATACACAAGAAAAGATTTTAAAATATCAAGAATCACCTATTCACCCCCCTCTAGGTGATATTCTGTAAATGGAGCTATATACCCAAGAGGGGGGTGAATTGGGTATTTTAAAAACTTTTCTGAAAGTGCTCTGTTTTGACCAAGTAAAAACAGATGATAGCGAGAGGAGGAAGGGAAGGAAAGCTTGCACAAGAGAAATTATCCTGGTTCGGTCTTATCCTTGACCTACATCCAAATCCCCTTGCCACACTTGGGATTTTCAATCCACTATACTCACAAACCGATTACAAACTCGTACTCAAGAGTAGTTCTCTCTCTAGAACTCACTCCCCCTTACAAGTTGTAATCAATACACCCAACCACCAAGTCCCCGACTTGTGGTTATCTCAATCAATAAATGATTTACGAGATAGAACTCTCTCACAGAGCAGATAAAATGAACACCGAAGTACAAGTATTAGATTGATACAATACAAGTGAAAGCCGAACACAATAAATGACACTTAGTAAATTTTCGCTCTCGAGGTGTATCGCTTGAGAAGAAGTTAATGAACTCTATTTATAGGTAGAGAACATTAAATGACCGTTGAATGATGAATCCAACCGTTGTAGGTGATTAGCATTAAGTCTGGTCATCTTCTCTCTCTAAAACTCAACTAATCCAGGTGTTAATATGATCTGATGTGGAACTCTGAGGATTTGCCCGTTGGAGAAGAGTTTACTTGATGAAGAAAGCATTCTTGACCGTTGAGAATGCGTGCTCGTGGATTATCCAAAAGAAGGTTGATTTGCGTAAGTGCATTAAATGCACTTGTACACTTTTTGCTTTATGGCTTTGACCTTCAATAATCTTCATCTCGTGCTAACCGAAATTCACTCAACAAACTTGTTAAACATAGTTGGGTTCATAGGTGAAAGATTCATGAAAGCAATTAGAACAAACAAGAATGATATGCAAATTCGTATAATTCAAAAATTGGTTTCGGCGTTGGTTACTCGAGTAAGTTCATCGTTACTCGAGTAAGTCATCATGTGTGAGAGAGTCTTTTACGGTATCCAAAAGGATACTCGAGTAAGCAACTTCCGAAGCAAACCTTCGAGACTTGAACTTTTGAAACCAAAGTCTTTACTCGAGTAAGTTAGTGGTGTACTCGAGTAAGCAACTATTTGCTTGAAAATTTTAAGTGTAAAATGCCTCTATACTGGAGTAAACAAATTCATACTGGAGTAAGCACGAACATGAGTCAAAGTTGAAAATCAGTTTAAGAGCTCTTTACTCGAGTATGTAAACCCTTACTCGAGTATGCATGAGTTAGAAAGAACTTGGGAGCTCTCTCGTAAGTCCCTTTACTCGAGTATGCAAGTTTCTACTCGAGTATACACTCAAGTTCAAAAGTTCATTTGCTTTCGGTAAGTCCAATACTCGAGTATAGAGATCTATACTCCGCATTGATTTAACTTTAAAAGATTGGTTGCTCTCTGGATGGCCTTTACTCGAGTATGTAAACCTTTACTCGAGTAAGTCACAATTTGAAAAACGCATTTGCTCTCTGGATGACCTATACTCGAGTATATAAACCTTTACTCGAGTAAGTCACAATTTGAAAAACGCATTTGCTCTCTGGATGACCTATACTCGAGTATATCATCCCTTTACTCGAGTAAGTACCTTTTGTCAAAAACTTGATTGCTCTACGAGACGTCTTTACTCGAGTATGGCTATCCATACTCCAGTATTGACGTGTAAAAACCAATTGAGCAATCCTTTAACAGTCCTATACTCGAGTAAGCATTCCTTTACTCGAGTAAACAACTGATAAATGGTTTTACACAGATTTTGCAAAAACTTCAACACATGTTTACAATTGTTGTTAATCATCAAAACACATTGAGAACTAACATTCTCCCCCTTTTTGATGATGACAACACTTGTAAATGATCTTTTTAAATAATTTGAAAGATGAAGTTCCTTTGAATTGAAGTTTTTCAAATATTAGTGCAAAGTGTTCAAAAACAATTTGAATATGCATATTAAACTATAATACTCAGAGAATGGCAGCAAAGATGCATTTGAACACATAAACAACTGATAATATAGGCATTAGGCAAACTTCATACAATGTTTTACTGATATCAGAAATGACAAATACTCTGATAACACTGATATCAGAGAATGAAACAAAATTTGCAGAATCAACAAGATATAATGCATGTTAGACACTACAACCTAGACCCTATTCATCTTTCTCTTCTTCTCCCCTTTGTCATTATCAACATACTCGGATCAAGAACAACAAAAGGAGGGGAATAGAGGACCATGGCAGTGGATGGATCAAAGGTAGGGTCCTGGAGAGCTGCATAAGGAGAAGGCGTTGGGAATTTCTCAGTAGACGGGGTAGATGGAGATGGAAATGTGTCAGGTAGAATCTCTGTGGTGGGAGTGATAGGAGAAGATGGAATTACAGGGATAGGAGTGGAAGTGGTGGCTGGGGATGAAGTGGTGTGAAGTGGACTGGGAAAAGAGAAGGTAGGTGAGGAAGGTGGGGGAAAGTGAGTCTCTGGTGGCTGGGTCTCTGGAACAGGAGAGGATGAGGATGGACCGGTTGTGAACCCAAATGTGGCCGAGGATGATGAACCAAGGTCAAAGTGCTGGATCAACTTGTTGACCTTGTCCCGGGCCTCTGAAGCAATATCCAAGATAGAACCAATCCGAGAATCCAAGTCGATGCACTGATCAAAAATCTCATCCTGCTTCTTTTCAGTGTCATCCTGGAGTTTGTTCAACCGTGTTATAACCTCATTCTGACCAGCAATCACCTCATTAAGACCAATCTTGAGATCAGCTCCTAGCTTGCCAAATTCAAATTGCATTCTGACAAAGTGAGAAGCAATGGAAGTGTCCACAATGGCTTTAACTCTAGCCTCAAAATCCAGTGGAGGAGGAGGAGCAGACTGAGCCTCGTGCGCAACTGATTGAGATGCACGGGCCTGAGATCTCTGAGGAGCCCTTGACTGACCGGATCCTTCCGGTCCAAGGTTTATCTGCATAAACTTAAGTTGAGTCTTTCCAAAGGATGGGATATACTTCATTGACTCAGGAGGGCCCACATACCATATCTTATGGTAAAATAAGATCGGGGACACCGAGAAAGCGAAGGGCATATAAGATCCTTTTCGGGAGGTGAACTTGAAGTAGCTCATTTCCTTGAAGACCCACTGCCCAATGTTGAAAGGATGTTGTTTGATAAAGGCAGTGAAGAAGCGGTAGTCCTTCTTCGTGAAATGTGTATAGCTACCTCCCTTCTGGACAAAATTCCTCGAATACACAAACCAAAGTACACGGTGCAAGTCAGGCATGTCATACGGTTTAAAGGATAAATGAGCTTTCTGATCATCCGGTACGTCTTGAGTGAGCAAAAGTGTCCTATACACTTCTTCATTGCTATATCGTGGTGTAGAAGCCTCTGGGGGATCAACAACCTTCAGTATCCGGTTGAGGATTGCGCGAGAGATGGTGAAAGTGACTCCCCGCACGATGTGGTGAGCCTTTCTTCAATTGCTCTGTCCTCTGAGTCCAAAATGTGATCAGTCTTCATGTTGAAATAGAACATTCTCACCAACTCCGGAAAGTAGGCGGCCTGGATGGAAACAAACGAGTCATAAGGTCTGAGCCATGGCGATAGATCAACATTGCATTCCTGGTATACTTGTTCTAGATTGACTGAGACAACGGCACAAAATCCTCGGGTTGAAAATTGCTCTCTGAACATGGCATTGTGGCCAGGAGGAAGTGCGACCGGGGCAACTTTGAAACCCGGTGGTGGATCCTTGTGGAGCTTTATCTCTTCAACAGCATTTTCGATGAAGGGAGATACCTCCTCTTGCTCTTCCTCTTGATTACCTCTTAGTTTGGAAGCCGAAAGAGTAGCTTCATCGGTAGAGGATGAGACAATGGTGGTGGAGGCTCGCTTGGACCTTCTCTTCACCTTCTCTACGGCCTTCTTCTTTCCCTTTTCTTTGCTTGGAGAGGCCTTCTTTTTCTTCTGCGTTTCCGAAGATGGTTCTGGGCCTTGAGAGGACGAACCCCTTTTCTTGGGGTTTTGAGATTGAGCCTCCGGAATTGTAAAGCCTACTCCAGGAATCCTTGTATCAATGCCTCTCTGCAATTTCTTTGGAATCGATTTGGTTCTTGGAGCTCGTGGAGGAACCGGTTGAGAGGATTGAGAGACTTCTTTAGACATTTGAGCGATTAGGGTTTCAGCGGTTGAGAGGTTTGGTGAAGCTTTAAGGGGATTTATGAGGGATTGTGACGGTTACAGAAGGAGAAGAAGATAGAAAGTCGCGTCTCCTAGGGCTTTACTGGAGTAAAGGTGCGAGTATGTAAGAACACGTCGTTTCAGTATATATAGACAAACCCCTATACTCGAGTAAAGTTCTTGCTTACTCGAGTATAGCATACTTTCATTTACATACTCGAGTAAAGAAGGAAGTATATCGACTGGACTTCAAAAATGTCGCGTGAATTTTTGAAAAACCCGATGGCCATACTCGAGTAAGCCACTAACATACTCGAGTAGGTCTCTGGCATACCTTCAGGTTTGGCCTCTGTCTGGTCTATACTCGAGTAAGTAGCTACATACTCGAGTAAACATTCCTTTGTTCTCAGCAATGTGCTCTCTGCCTCTGGGATACTCGAGTATCCACTTCCATACTCGAGTAAATAATTTCTAAACCTCTGAATTTGCTTTCTGTATCGTGTTTACTCGAGTACCATGTACTTTACTCAAGTAAGAAATCTCTGAAACATCAGAAAGCTCTGCAAAAACAATTTCTATACACTCCGATGCTTAAGTTAGTAAGGATTAATCATCAAACACACAACTAACATTAAATTGGATGAGAAATGCTTACAATTCATTGGGATTTACCATTCCCAATTCTCTTCTTATGAAGTTGAAAGGTTCTTTGGCTAGAGGCTTTGTGAAGATGTCAGCAAGTTGAAGATGAGTTGGGATGAACATTACTTTGACATCTCTTTTCTGGACATGATCCCGAATGAAGTGATGCCTCACATCAATATGCTTGGTCCTTGTATGTTGCACCGGATTCTTGGCCAAGCTTATTGTGCTTGTGTTGTCACACAAAATTGGGATTTCCTTCAAGTGAACCCCCAAGTCAGCAAGTTGTTGCTTCAACCATAGCACTTGAGCACAACAACTTGAAGCAGCCACATATTCAGCTTCGGTAGAGGACACGGCCACTGATGTTTGCTTCTTGCTGAACCAAGAGACAAGTGAGTTGCCAAAGAATTCGCATTGGCCACTTGTGCTCTTTCTATCTGTCTTGTAGCCGCATGATCCGAATCGAGTATGCCACCAAGTGTTCCGGTTGACCTTTGGGAAACCATAGTCCAAGAGTCTTCGTGTCGAGAGATATCTTGAATATCCTCTTCACATGTTCAACATGGGACTCTTTTGGAGCGGATTGGAACCTTGCACACATCCCAACACTGAATTGGATGTCCGGGCGACTTGCTGTGAGATAGAGTAGTGATCCAATCATTCCTCTATACTTTGTGATGTTGAAATCTTTGCCCTTCTCATCAGCATCCAATGAAGCGTTGAGCTCATAGGAGTGTCGGCTCCATTGCATTGGTCCATTCCAAATTTCTTCACAAATCATTCGAGATATTTGGTTTGGGAAATAAATATCCCATCTTTTCTTTGCTTGATTTGCAGTCCAAGAAAGTAGTTGAGCTCTCCCATCATGGACATCTCAAACTCTCCCTGCATAGTCTTTGAAAACTCTTCACACAAAGCATCATTAGAAGCACCAAATATAATATCATCCACATATATTTGAACCATTAGAATTTCATTAAGCTTATTACTCTTTATGAAGAGAGTTGTGTCTGCTTTTCCTCTAACAAAACCTTGATCAAGAAGGAATTTGCTTAATCGCTCATACCAAGCTCTAGGAGCTTGTTTCGTGCCATATAGAGCCTTCTTGAGACGATACACATGATCTGGACAATGTTCATTTTCAAAACCGGAGGTTGTTCTACATAAACTTCCTCTTGTATAAAACCATTCGAAAAAGCACTTTTCACATCCATTTGATATAGTTTAAAACCTTTTACACATGCAAAGGCTAGAAGTACTCTTATGGCTTCCAATCTTGCCACTTTGGAGCATAAGTTTCTTCATAATCAATTCCTTCTTCTTGATTATAGCCTTTGGCAACCAATCTTGCCTTGTTGCGGACAATGATTGCGAGACTCATCACGTTTGTTCTTGAATACCCATTTGGTTCCAATGACCGGATGGTCTTTGGGCCTAGGTACCAAATCCCAAACTTGATTTCTATCAAATTGATGTAACTCCTCTTGCATTGCTAACACCCAATCATTATCCGAAAGGGCTTCATCAATCTTAGAGGGTTCTATATGAGATATAAATGCGAGAAAGGTTACTTCATTCAAAGTACTATTTCTCGGTTCTTACTCCCGATTAATATCACCTATAACTTGGTCTAAAGGATGATTTCTAATAAATTTCCAAGCTCTAGGTTGAGTCTGATCGGGATTTTCAATATTGTTTTGGGGATCAGCCTCAAAAACATTTTCGGGATTTTCAATAGAAGCGGGAGTAGTTTTCGAAAAGAATTGATTTTTGAAAACATTTTCTTCTTCATTGTCCAAGGCTTTATCGATTTGGATTCACGAAAAACAACATGTATTGACTCTTCAACAATACGAGTGCGAGTATTAAAGACTCTATAAGCTCTACTCCTATTTGAATAACCAATGAAGATACCTATATCAGCTTTGGAATCGAATTTACCAAGATTCTCTTTACCATTATTGTGCACATAGCACTTGCATCCAAAGACATGTAGGTGGCTGAGATTTGGCTTCCTTTCCTTGTAGAGTTCATATGGGGTCTTGTTCAGCTTCTTCCTCAAATAGGCTCGGTTGGAGATGTAGCAAGCCGTACTCATCGCGTCAGCCCAAAACACTTGAGAAGTGTTGTTCTCATTTAACATTGCCCTTGCCATCTCAGTGAGGACTCTATTCTTCCTCTCAACCACACCGTTTTGTTGAGGAGTCCTTGGAGCGAGAAATTGTGATCAATCCCCACATTGTCACGTAACTCGCCGAAGGCGTTGTTTTCAAATTCGCCACCATGATCGTCCTTATACCTGAAATTGCAAAGCCTTTCTCGTTCGGACCTTTTTGGCAAAGGTAACAAACTGATCAAACGTTTCATCTTTAGATGATAAAAATATTGTCCAAGTAAATCTAGAATAATCATCAACTATGACCAAAGTGTAAAGATTTCCACCAAGACTTTTTACTCTAGCTGGTCCAACTAGATCCATATGAAGTAATTGAAGAGGTCTATTAGTTGAGATCTCATTTTTTGCTTTAAAAGAAGATTTGGTTTGTTTTCCTCTTTGACAAGCATCACAGACTATATCATTTTTGAAATTTAATTTAGGAATACCAATGACCAAATCCTTTTTCAGCAACTTGTCAAGTTGAAACATATTAACATGAGCTAATCGTTTATGCCATAGCCAACTCTCATTCAAGTTACTAACAAAACAGTTTTCGGAAACGGAGCATTGCTAGAGAAGTTAAGAGTATAACAATTTCCATCTCTAGGTGCTCTAAATAAGGCTTTAGTTTTCAAATCATCAATGGAGACTAAATCCTTTCTAACAATCAAGCATTCATTTGAATCAAAGATAACTAGGTTACCCTTGTCGGTGCTTTGGCTCACACTTAGGAGGTTGTGACACAATCCTTCTACTAGGTAGACATCTTTGATGAGAGGACCTTCATTGTTTCCTATCTCACCAATCCCAACAATTTTTCCCGATTGGTCTCCTCCAAATGTGACTCTACCACCATCCTTTGGTTTGATTGAAAGGAATTTGGATTCATCTCCAGTCATGTGTCTTGAGCACCCACTATCAATGTACCACTTGTTGGGTCTTGATGCTCTAAGACAAACCTGCAATTCACAAGAGATCAAGCCTTAGGTACCCATCTTTTCTTGGGTCCTTTGGAGTTAGTTTTGACCTTAGGAACATAAGTTCCTTTCGGTACCCATTGATAATTTCCCACGGGCTTAATTTTTCTTTCTTTTCTATGAAAGCAAGATGAAGTAGAATGACCCTTCTTATTACAATAATTGCAATGCGCAAAGGGATTTGAAGAGTGAACTGATTTTGTGAAATAGTTCATGTACGTTTTTTGACCACTCTTCTTCTTGCCTTTCTTCTTATCAAAATCGGTCCGTAACCAATGCCTGATCTATCATTTATAAAACGTTGTTGTTTCAAAATGACATTGAGCATTTCACTTCCTCTAGTGAATTTCTCAAGTGCCTTTGTAAGATATGAATTCTTTTTCTTCAATCGACAATCTTTACAAATAGTATTTTCTCAAGAGGAAAACTTTTCAACTTGAGATTCAAGAGTAAGATTTCTTTTTTCAATTTGAAATATTTTTCAGCAAGTTTTTCAAATTCAAATTGCACACCATATATTCATCAAATAGATCATCATAAGGAGGTTTGCAATCATATACCTCTTCAAGTTTAGCACGTTGCTCTTCTTCTTCAAAGAACTAGGCATATATTTGCTTTTTCTTCCTCATCCTCATCATCTTCATCGATGAGCTATCACCCCAAATGCCGGAGACATAAGCTTTCTTCTTGTATTTGCTGAACTTCTTCTTTTCTTTGTCTTTGTTGTTCAGTGTGGGCATTCGGACTTGATGTGGCCGGGGTTTTTGACATTCGTAGCAGATGACCGGCTTCTTTGCCTCATCATAGAGCTAGCTTTATGAAATTTCTTGAAACCTTGGTCCCTCTTGTAGAATTTCTTGAATCTACGAACCATCATGCCTATTTCCTCATCTTCGTCTACATTCTCATTTTCTTCATCTGAATCTTTAACTTCTCTTGCAGCCTTGAGGGCAATTCCTTTGTTCTTGCCATGAACTTCATCAAGTCCCTTCTTGAATTTAAGTTTAGCTTCATATTCAGAGAGACTTCCGAATAGAGTAGCCACTGAAGTCATTGATTCTCCTCGCGCTTCCTCTATCGCTGTGACCTTGGCCTCCCATTCCTTATTCAGAATGTTTAGAATCTTTCTTACTTGAACCGGCTGGTCGTATTCCTTTCCAAGAGCCGCGAGTTGATTTATGAGATGGGTGAAACGAAGCTGAAATTCTCCAATGGATTCACCAGGCTTCATTCGAAGAAGATCATATTCGGTCATAAGTGTATTGACTTTGTTTTGCTTTACTCCAGCTGTTCCTTCATGAGCTATCTCCAGAGCATCCCACATGGCCTTAGCGAGATGATAAGGTGCAAATACGAAAGTATTCTTGTTGACTCGGTGCACTTTGGAGAAGCGTAACCGCCTTGTTTGTTGAGGGTGACGTTTCTTCCGTCGTTCTCATCATATTCCTCTTCTAGCTTGGGAACTCGACTCCATCTTCTACGGTTGATGGCTCATAATCTCCTCTTTCAAATACTCTCCAAAGACCATACTCGGTTGCCATAACAAACACTTTGAATTTGGCCTTCCGAAGGAGTAGTGCTCTCCATTGAAACCAGGTGGTCTCTGATAGATGCTCCATCGGGTAAGATACCTTCCATAATGATCCTTCTCGAGTTGTTAAGCTCTTAAGAGAAGACCTTGCTCGATACCAAATGTAAATGGAGCTATATACCCAAGAGGGGGTGAATTGGGTATTTTAAAAACTTTTATGAAAGTGCTGTTTTTGACCAAGTAAAAACAGATGATAGCGAAGGAGGAAGGGAAGGAAAGCTTGCACAAGAGAAATTATCCTGGTTCGGTCTTATCCTTGACCTACATCCAAATTCCCCAAAGCCACACTTGGGATTTTCAATCCACTATACTCACAAACCGATTACAAACTCGTACTCAAGAGTAGTTCTCTCTCTAGAACTCACTCCCCTTACAAGTTGTAATCAATACACCCAACCACCAAGTCCCCGACTTGTGGTTATCTCAATCAATAAATGATTTACAATAGAACTCTCTCACGGAAGCGAGATAAAATGAACAACTGAAGTACAAGTATCAGATTGATACAATACAAGTGAAAGCTGAACACAATAAATGACACTTAGTAAATTTTCGCTCTCAGTAGGTGTATCAGCTTGAGAAGAAGTTAATGAACTCTATTTATAGGTAGAGAACATTAAATGACCGTTGAATGATGAATCCAACCGTTGTAGGTGATTAGCATTAAGTCGGTCATCTTCTCTCTCTAAAACTCCAACTAATCCAGGTGTTAATATGATCTGATGTGGAACTCGAGGATTTGCCGTTGGAGAAGAGTTTACTTGATGAAGAAAGCATTCTTGACCGTTGAGAATGCGTGCTCGGATGGATTATCCAAAAGAAGGTTGATTTGCGAAGTGCATTAAATGCACTGTACACTTTTTGCTTTATGGCTTTGACCTTCAATAATCTTCATCTGTGCTAACTGAAATTCACTCAACAAACTTGTTAAACATAGTTGGGTTCATAGGTGAATGATTCATGAAAGCAATTAGAACAAACAAGAATGATATGCAAATTCGTATAATTCAAAAATTGGTTTCAGCGTTGGTTACTCGAGTAAGTTCATCGTTACTCGAGTAAGTCAACTTGTGTGAGAGAGTCTTTACTTGATATCCAAAAGGATACTCGAGTAAGCAACTTCCGAAGCAAACCTTCGAGACTTGAACTTTTGAAACCAAAGTCTTTACTCGAGTAAGTTAGTGGTGTACTCGAGTAAGCAACTATTTGCTTGAAAATTTTAAGTGTAAAATGCCTCTATCTTGGAGTAAACAAATTCATACTGGAGTAAGCACGAACATGAGTCAAGTTGAAAATCAGTTTAAGAGCTCTTTACTCGAGTATGTAAACCCTTACTCGAGTATGCATGAGTTAGAAAAACTTGGGAGCTCTCTCAGTAAGTCCCTTTACTCGAGTATGCAAGTTTCTACTCGAGTATACACTCAAGTTCAAAAGTTCATTTGCTTTCGGTAAGTCCAATACTATACGAGTATAAAAGAGATCTATACTCCGATTGATTTAACTTTAAAAGATTGGTTGCTCTGACCTATACTCGATGGCCTTTACTCGAGTATGTAAACCTTTACTCGAGTAAGTCACAATTTGAAAAACGCATTTGCTTCAACTGTTTACAATTGGATGACCTTTACTCGAGTATATCATCCCTTTACTCGAGTAAGTACCTTTTCATAATAGTCAAAAACTTGATTGCTCTCCAACACCTCGAGACGTCTTTACTCGAGTATGGCTATCCATACTCCCTAGTTATCCATGATGAGATACCTAAGTAAAAACCAATTGAGCAATCCTTTACCATCTATTTATAGAGGTCCTATACTCGAGTAAGCATTCCTTTACTCGAGTAAACAACCGATAAATGGTTTTACACGGCTACGAAAGCGGCGTGCTAGATTTTGCAAAAAAAATGTCTTCAACACATGTTTACAATTGTTGTTAATCATCAAAACACATTGAGAACTAACAAAAATGATATACGATATTTTTATTCGAAAATTAAATGAGATACAATATCTCAATTTGTTTTAGATATTTAATTTATCAAATAAATTAAATACAAAACAAATATTATATATATTAATATTATAATCTCTATTAATAATATTAACATATATTAATTTCGAATTTAATATATATATATATATATATATACATATATACATATATATATATATATATCCTAGATTAAATTCAAAAGATTCATTAAATCTTGGACGTATCTAAGATTCAATGAATCGGACACATTTGCTCGTGTTGAGTTATTCTTGTGTGCGACCACTGCAAGCCCATATGAGATTGGCGGTGGGCCAACACATTGTCGACCCACAAGTCGCAAGCGGCCTCTAGCAAGACATTGCAACTACCTAATTCACATGGGGATCGATGACAGGATACAACCTATCGTACAACCATGTCACGTCCCTTTTGTCATGCAATAATTTGGTCAAGGATGAGGCATGGATAATGTCAACTTCCTTTTCTTGACCACTACTTCTCGATTCTCGAGTAGTCTAATAAGTGAAAATGGAAACTCCTTTCCATCACAGTACGACCGTACATTTCTTAGACTCACTCATCGAGGGGTCCAGTATTATCTCTCTACAAATGTGAGGGACAAATTCCATCTTGACCATTCACATTCCTCCGCATGAAAACCACTGATCTCGATCCTAGCCTTTATCATCACCCGGTCAAAGGTGACTTTTGACTAGGTCAAAGGTCAGTGACTCATCATGTAGGAATCCATGATGGTCTCAGGTCATAGGGCGTTGTGACGAGGTTATACATGAGATAAGCTTATGACTAAATCCATGCAGCTTTCTCATAGTGGGTCGGTCCAGCACCTTGTACTCTTACAAGTGCTCATGACTTTGATTCGTATCTCCATACGTCATCAAAGTCATACTTGTCTTACCTCATCTTCACTCCCGCGTAGATGACCGATCAGGGACATTTAGGATATCATCTATAAGATATATCCAGGGATCAGTTATGACTGTAAACATGCGAATGAAGTGATAACTTAATGGAGAACAATGACTTGCCCTAGGGCATAATTTCCAACACTTGCTGGGCCACACCTTGGTTAGGCCTAATATTTGAATCCATAACAATTGCCCCCAGCTCGGTAGTTCAGGTCTCTGGGCTGCCGGGATGCACTGACTGTTTGTTGTGAGAAGCGGACTTGACCGAGATATATCCAGCTTATCCGGGTTGTGTAAGAAGAAATAAGATCCCTTGCTACATTTCTGCATTTAATAACATGTAAGTAAACAAAAATCAATGGAAAGTACTTACTATTTGAGCAAATCATTCAGCTTGCTTCTTTCTTATCGAACTCGAATGCTTGTCTGAGCTAGATTTCTTGGTCTTTGTTCTAGTTTGCATTTTTCATTCTGGCTATTGATAACATGCTTTTCCACTAAAATTCGTCGCCCACTCTGTTGCCCCCAGCCCGGTAGTTCAGGTCTCTGAGCTGCCGAGATGCATTTAAGGCTTAACATGGATCTGCACACGGATCCTGGATTTTAACTAGATTCAGTGTAACTGGGTCCGCCTTCAAAACTTCACACGGAGCCCAGATTTTTACTGTAATTAGTGTAACTGGGTCTGCCTTCATCCCTGTCGTAAGGGTTCATTCCATACGGAACTCGGATTTTAACTGTAATTAATGTAACCGGGTTCCATCTTTGAAACTTTATACGGAGCCCGAATTTTAACTAGATTCGGTGTAACCGGGTCCACCTTCAAAAATGCACATGGATCCCGGATTTTAACCAGATTCAGTGTAACTGAATCCGCCTTCAAAACTCCTCTGAGCTTTATCTGATGACTGGGCCAGAGTCAGAAATTCATTGCGCATAATACGGTTCTGGGACCACCCATAGGCTACCTCCGAGTGATTGACCAGAAATCATCATGAAGTAAGAGCCATCCGGCCATCTGTCACATTTTTATGTTTAGTGTGGCAATCAAACTCTAAACATTTCGACTTGATCAGGGCCGTTGTGATGGCTTGCTTCATTACCCCAAACTTGGGTGCATCACAGCCACAAAGGGCTTCATCGGTGTTACCGCATCCCGAAGGAATATGTTTTAACCTTTATCTCGGTGTTACCGCATCCTGAAGGAATACGTGTTAACCTTAATGTGGGTGTTACCGCATCCCAAATGAATATGTTTTAACCAAATTCTCGGCTTTACCACATCCCGAAGGAATACACGTTAACCTTAATGTGGGTGTTACCGTATCCTGAAGGAATACGTTTTAACCAAAATCTCGGCTTTATTGTGTCCCAAGGAAACACGTTTTAACCGTTAATTCCACGGAACCCGGATTTTAACTAGATTCAGTGTAACCGGGTCCGCCTTCAAAACTTCACAAGGATCCCGGATTTTAACCAGATTCAGTGTAACCGGGTCCGCCTTCAAACTCAGTTCATCCGGGTCCCAAACATAACATGGATCCACCCGGATTTAACTTTCAAAATATCATGCCAATGTGGCGCATAATCTTATTCTTTGATGTTTTTACGAACAAGCAGTAAATCCAGCTTTGAACAAGACAATGAATAATCACAAAAGAAGTGCAAAACAGGAGAAATACCACAAGAGGAATGTCAATTCATCATGAGTGTAGATTCCGCATGGAGGTTCCAACTGGATAGGAATCTCCAGGAAGATGGCAAAACCCAAATTCCAAATAGCCTGATGGAGATTTCTAAGTAGAGCTTGATCCAGCAGTGATGTTGGAATTCAAATTTATTGTGGAGGAATTATTCTGGGCATGTAAGACACTTGAGAATGAGACTAGCCCAGTAATAATAAAAAGAAGGAACATAGAAGAAGTCATTGACAATTCGCGTGCAAAACAAGACAATAATGCCATTGGAGAGGACTTCTTCCCCCTACAATCTTATGCTGCCAAAAGGTATGCATGGCTAGCAATATAAGTTGTACCCAATCCAAGGCACCTGACTGGTATAAATGCATTAAAATATCTTTAAACCAAATTCCAGATTATCAAACCCCAAGACAAGAGCTCAGAAGTGCAGTAAATCAAACCAGAAGGCCCTTGATATTGGGCACAAGAAGAAAATATGCTGCAGTGTCTCATTTTCATCAAATCCCATTTGACATGTTCCAGTAATCTGTAAATGATGTTTCTGCAATATATTTTGCCATAACAAACTATCAGATGTTGAAGTCTTCATCAGCCCTCTTATGGCCATGGTCGCATAAATATAATACGTGTTCCTTCTTCCTTCAACGCTCCATTTGAGCTTGGCTTGTCGAGACCAATATGAAGCATTCATTGTGATATAAGACCTTCCGTGGAGTTCCCTCACAATGAAGCCTCTGCATGTTAAGTCTTTTGCCAGTGATTATGAATTCTTTCAAAAAAGCTTCCGGCTCTGCATAAACCATGCGCCACTCTAAAGCTAATATTTCCGTTGCGCAAGCATATTGCTCCAGTTAGTTTGATTCCATGGGTGTTCTTTATTGAATAAAATATCTTCAGTCCTTCATCTACAAGGTCAACATGACTACAAGCAGACAATATATAAGTGAAGGTGACATGATCTGGCTGAATTCCTAGATTGAGCATATGATAAAAAGGCCCACGTGCTTCATCATTCATACCACGCATGGCATACCCATTAATAATTGCAATAAACACAACCAGATTTTTATAATTGCTAGAATGAAATGGCTTATGTGCACAACCTACGTTAAGTAAAACTTTGAACCCAATTAAGGTACCAATTGAAATCCAATAAAAGGAACCATCAAAATTGAGGCCACGACTCTCAAGTGCATGTTGTCCCCACGTTGTGTTTCCAGAGACCTTTTAAGGTACCAATTAAAAGCCTTGATACAAATAAGGTAGTTCATTGCTGGGAAAAACAATATGCTCCTTAAGATTATTGGCCGCAGGAATTAAAAAATATGGTGCTGCATGAGGGTGAAGATGAACAGCCCGAGGTTATCTCCCACAGATTCCTTGAACACTGGAGACCACATCTGAATTGTCAAGGATCCGTCCAACAAGCTCCTCGCAATCAGATTTGACTAAATTTAAACTCTGTAATGAGCTAACAACTTCATCAAGATAGGAAATGCTTTCTGCTTCATATAAAGTTAGAAGAATAGAAAGTATTTTAGCTTTTAGCCTAGATATAGCTGCCATAAGCTTAGTTAGAAAAGATGATTCCCTTGGCAGTGAACATGTCAAAATAATAGGTGGAAGATATTTGACTTTAAAGAGAATGAGAAGTCATCTGCATTGCTGCTTGCGGTCTTGTGTTCATTAGAAGAATTCAGCTTAACTGAGTGAAATCTTAAGGCTCTGTTTGGTTTGAGGGTGAGGGGGGAGGGGAGGGAAAATGGAGGAAAAATTTTAAAGGAGGAAAACTCATGTGAGCCCCACCACAAATAACTTTTTTTTTCCTCCATTTTCCCTCCCCTCCCCCCAAACCATGCAGAGCCTAAATGAAAGAAGGAATCAGATTATCCAAAGCCACCTAAATTCCCAGACAAAATTATGCAAGCAAAAAAAAAAGTCCAGGAATTGGATAGTGCCACAGACCTACCATCTCCCATATTTTCATGTCCCATCCAAGTTTCCAATCCAGGAATGCAAACACACCAGATGTCAATTTACGTTTAAAAAATGAGTGCTTAGACAGAAAAAGTTGCTCAGTCAAGCTACTCTTTATCCCAGACATGATGAAGTCCATCTCCCCTAAATCAGATTTGATGAAGGACATCATCATACAGAAACATACGAGAGAAAGGCTGGAACAAATCATGGGCCTCTCAGAATTTACAGAAATTTTAAAGAGACCAATCAGATCCGCCACTCTTTCAACTATACTTGGAAATTCCACAGGAAGTTGATACATGTACAGCAGGAATATATTGAAACCTGCATACAGTCGAAAAGTCCTCCGCCACCTTCTCCCTTCGCCTCAAAAAGAAAATAAAAACCAAATGTGGGCATTGGCGTAATTACAGGGTGGTCTCACAAATAACTCTCATGATATAGTCACACTCCATATCATTTGAAAAATTTTCTTGAGCAAAAAGCCAAAGCATCGTATAACTGCCTTCCTTAACATTAGCCACTTCACTTCACCGATTTTGTGATCCTTCAGGAGCATTTGACCATCAAACTGACAAGAAAATTCAAAAAAAAGAGCGAGAGTCATTAGGAACTAGCCTCTCCTATTCTGCTACCAACGATCATTATACAGAACCAAAGAATGACAAAGAAGCTGGAGCACCAAAAGCCGATAGTTATACACAGCTGAACTGAGTTGCGCTATTTAATTTGAAAAATCTCAGTCAATCCTTTTGTAAAATCATATAATTCTGGTGCTAAGAATTTTGACTTCATACGCTTTGCAAGATTAATAGAAAAGGCGTAGGGAAAGCATTTCAGATCCCCAAAAGAGGATATCTGACTTGGGTCAAACGCCAATTGGGTGCTAGCAAACACTGGGTACATCAATTTGGTCGAACTTCCTGGTGCTAATGGCAAAAAATACACTGTTCTAGTGTAGAACATGAATGTCTAACCTCTGAGGGCTAGCGAATGGTTTATATTTGATCAAGTGACTCCCAGGAATGTCTATCGACTAAACACCCGAGAGAAGATTACCCATTGCTATCTATGATGAAGATAACATTGAGTGCTCAGAGATCACTGTGCTACACAAGTATGTCATATCGCCAGAGGGTTGGGGTGTATGCACAATGAGATTGAATGTAAATAATAAATAGAGAATGGAGAGAGTGCGCCTGGTGAACGTCCTTCTATTTATAGAGGTCACCTAGGGTTTCAGTTCACTGGTAATGCGTCCGTTCCCCAAGCAATATGCGCCTCTACGATCTGCACAGTGCTTACTCCACTACCTGCATTATCCAGGATTATAGGCATGATCATGGGGGTGATTAATGTTTTACCTGGTTGAGGAGGATCCGATCATAAAGTGCCCTTACTAGGCCTAAAATTTGTTAGGCCCGTAACACAGGTCCATAATAGTTGCCCCCAAGCTTGGTAGTTCAGGTTTCTAATCTTCCGAGGTTATTTTGCTGCCCGACCCCGACCTCATGGATCTAAGTCTTTTCTGGCTTCTTATCTGGATGTTCACCAAGTTTCATCGAGCTCTAAGAAGTCCAAAGTTCTCCTGCCATTTGCCCCCAGCTATTCTATCCGAGAGCGTTTGACGACTTAGCCCAGTTTTTATTGTTGAGCTGTTTGATATACTTTCCACGTTTATTTTCGTCGTGCTTCTCGACATGTATGTTGCGCTTACTTTTCAGGATCATTTGCTCTTATGATGCCCGGGATTATCTCAGAATTATTCACACGTCTTGCCAAGTTTACCATTCCTTGCCTCGTGTTGCCCCCAATCCGGGGTATCATGTGAGCGTGCAGGCATACAAATAGGCATGATAGCCCACTAAACATGGCGACCCAAACTTGCCCGCATCGCAAAAGTATAACCGCCATTTTCAAGATAGTGGCCACGTGCCTTTAGTAACCGCCTTCGGTTATCGTGCGCATTAAATGCTCACGTCATTTCATATCCGCCATGATTGCGTTTGAGGGTTTTTAGCCTTATCCTTCTCGCATTCGAAGTAACGATTCACGCATTCGACGTTATGACTCCGACCCTCCAATTCATCACGTCTATAAATTCCCCCTCATTGTTTCTTTTCGTCACTTTGCTCAAGAGTTTCTCTGCCTTCTCAGAAAGATTTCCTCATTTCCACGAAGCTCTCTCTTTCGAAGCTCTTAGCCTCTTCCATCTTTTTTCTACCAGGTACCTTCAACAGTTCTGCGGGTCTTTCGATTTCTTTTTTGTGTTTTTATTCTTTCGGGGTCAACCAGTTTACCATAAAATCTCCCTTATAGCGTTCTGGGCATTCTGGGTTTTTTTGGTTTCGCATTGTGAGAGTTGTTCTGAAATCATTTCCCCTTGTTTTCGCCCTTTTTCACAATATGTGTGGGTACTAAATGACTGTGATGACTTATTTGAATTCCTCTATGAACGAAAAGCGTTAAGAACAAACGTTAAGATACTGGCACTTGGTCTGAGTCACTTCAATACCCGTGGGTTTTTGCATTTGTTTTGCCAAAGTTCATGACATTTTCTAGGCTCTTTTTCTGACTGAATTTCTGGGTTTTCTGGGTTTGCCTGTGTCCATTCTATAACTTTTTTCAACTTTAACGTCCTCCTTCTCTTTGTCCATTCAAATGGACCCAAACTCCTAAGTGCCATCAGACATGTATGGTAGGCCCATCCCCGAAGGAGATAGGGAAATACTTGAGAATATTTCTGGACCCACGAAATTTTGGCTTTGGGCAATTCTTCCCACTGAAGAAGAGAAAAGGGAAGCCTTACTTCGTACCTCCAGGGGAAGAGGGAGTAAGGAGAGTGTCCGAGTTTCGCCCCCTTCAACCTCTAAGCTAACAGTTATCCCAACATCCCCTTCCCGAGCTTTAAACCTAGGCCAGAGTAGTCCTACCCTGGCTATGCTAACTCGGGGCCCTACGCCCTATGATGAATACTGCTACAAGGCCATTGAGCTTGCCAGGCTTGACCGTGATAGGGAGGCTGACTTGCTGTTGGATAAATGTCGGTGTAACATCATTCCTCTAACCAGCTCGGTTGTGTTGGTCGATTTCCTTGATGGCAAGTGAACCAGTCAAACAAGTAATAAAGTGTAAGTAGAGTATCGTCTCACAGAGACTGAGAGACCAGGAAGTGATGCTCAAATGCTATAATAGTTGTGTGAAACAGAAAGTAAATCTATTGGTTTGAGAGGTTTTTGTGGTTACGCTAAATAACAAACAAAATAAACAGAGTATCGTAGTCATAAGAAGATATCAGTAAGAAGATAGGCTGAACTTGGAATCATCCTTAAGCATATCAATCCCCCAGTTGCTCTACCCATTGTTATAGCATCTACACCACACAGCTTCCGCAATGCTATAGCACAGCTACTAACTACGACGCTATTTAGTTAACCCACCACTATAATCTATCGTAGCTTCCGCATTCGATACATATGACACTAACTTTACTCCTTCCATATGCCTATGGTAATTTTCTAGTTAGATCTGCGTTACAAAACATAGTGTAATGGTTATGAGTGGTAGACCCATTCCTGAAGCCTACAATAATAGGTCAAGCCTTGCATAAGCCTGTCTAGCAATCACTGTTTCTCAGAGGTCTAACCTCAACTCCTTGCTAGTAAGCCAAGGCCACAAATCTAGCCCTTAGCTTCCGCTAATTGACTAGTAATTAAATCACTGATAGGCAAACCAAATTTATTGAATTAAGAACTTGCAACTGGGTTCATTTAACACTTAAGAAATCATCCTCGTTCAGCCATATGACAATCAGTTCATGACTGACGAGGGAAACACAAAACAGATAGTAATAGAATGACCCATGATCAAAAGATTAAAGAAAAAACAGAAAGCTTGACAAAGTTCCAACGGCGTGGAAGAAGCCCTGTCACGTCACTACTCCACGTCTTCTTCTCTCCATCTTACTGCAGGGAAGGATGCTGGGTTATCCTGGAGTTCTCATGCCTTGGGAATTCCCTTTCTCTTCTTTTGAGTCTGGCCGAATGTGAATTTCGATTGGACTCTCTACGACTCAACCTCCTTAGGGTTGGCTTGCTCTTTCCTTATATAATCAGACTTTCTTGTGGCGTAAGTTCCAGCGAGCCGGGCCTTTCCTAATCTGTCGAGATCCATCATATATCTCTTTCCAATCTTGGTACATTGATTCTGCTGATCCTATGGGATTCTTCATATCTTTCAGTTTCGATCCTCCGCATCTTTTATTCCATTACGTTAACAATCTACCTGTCATTCTCGACCTTCACTATTATTCTTGAAATCATCTAGATAAAAGATTAGAAAATATGCCGCATAGCATTGCGTCCTTTACTTTGCTATAGCTTTTATGATGTCTTGTATTGCACTTCGATATGCTGTCAGAATGCTATAGCATAGTATCAGCTTTGCTACACGTTCTTCCTTCAAAACCTTGTAACTTGCTCATTTCTTAGTACATGTTTAGGATGTAAATGGTTTCTATCCTTCCGCTCCCTATATCATGAATTAATGCCTTTTTGCTTAGATTGATTGCAGTTAAGCTTATATTTACATACAATTCAGTCATAAAATATAGGGAAAATATGGCATAAATTGTGCTCATCAAATACCCCCACACTTAGCTTTTTACACTCCTGGGCAAAATCAGATAAAGCCAACAAAATCTCATAGGAGTAGCACTCTTGTCTGTATAACTTTGCTTGCACAATTACTTTCAGTTCTCGTCCCCCTTTCGGCAATCCCACTGCCCAGTACTAGCGGCTCATAATGCGTGGTATTGGTTAGATGAAGAAGCCTCAAGAGGCTCTCAAGTTAGTGTTTACGCTCTCTCACCCAAGGGATTTTAGTTTCTCTCTTGTCAAACAGGCCCAGAAGTTCCATAGCCTTGTCAAAGTTCTAAGATTGCTTCCCATCGAGCTTTCATTCATCCAAAGGACTTCTTGGGTTACAAAGGTGAGGATGGCTACATTTTTTAGATGACAAATGATGGTGAATGCTATAGCGAGTAGGCGTGACAAGTCTCTTAGCTTCGATCGAGTGCTCCTTTTTGAACCTTGCATTCTTTACTTGCTCTTTATTCTAGGTCTTTTCCTTTCTTTTTCTCTTCTTTATAATCTTCTTCTTCTTCTCTTTTTCTCTTCTTTTTTTTAAGTAAACCAAATCAAACCGAACAACAGTTCTTTTGCAGCCTTTTTGTGGGAACACTCGCCTCGGCTTTTTTCACGCTTTTTCTTCAGGCGTTTCTATATAACTAGTTCTGCTATAGCACACTTGTGTGGCTCAATGGGGTAGCAAAATGGAGATGATGATCAATGGTTTATGTCTGGGGATGATGCGTATGACATGAATGCCTTTATCCTACGAACTTCATGCTCAAATGCCAAATAGTATATCAAAGAATTAAGACAAATCAAGGATCATACATAGGCTAGCAAACGTTCACACTAGAATAAAACAATTAGGCTCAAATCAATCCTTCCATTGTGGGTTCTTCCCTTTAAGCTTCCTCACTGCCACTTTACCCCACATCAGGTTGGCTAGCTGTTGGTCGATTTCCTTGATGGCAAGTGAACCAGTCGAACAAGTAATAAAGTGAAAGTAGAGTATCGTCCCACAGAGACTGAGATACCGAGGAATGACGCACCAATGCTATGACAGTTGTGAAAGCAAGAAGTAAATATAATTGAGTTGAGAGGTTTTGTAACCATGCTACTAGCAAACGTAAACAAAGATCTATAAACGAGAAAGATATCGAGAAGTTAGGTTTGGACTCGAATCGTCCTTAAGTGCTTTACTCCCCGGTTGCTCTACCCCGATGCTATAGCATCTACACTGTATAGCTTCCACAATTGCTACAACATAGACACTGACTGCAAAGCTATTTGGTTAACCCACCACTATAATCTACCGAAGCTTCCGCATCCGATACATTTGATACTAACTATACTCCTTCCATATTCCTATGTTAACTTTCTAGTCGGACTGCGTTACGCTCGGGTGTAATAGTTATGAGAGGTAGACCCATTCCCGAAGCCTACAATAATAGGTCTCGCCGTGCACGGCGGCCTAGCAAACACTCAAGTTTCTCGAGGTCTAACCTCAACTCCTTGCCGAAGCCGAGGCCACAGATCTAGCCCTTAACTTCCGTTAACAGATTTGTAATAAGCACACCAATACGCAAACTAAATTTATTTAATTAAGAACTGCAACTGGGTTCATTCGACACTTAAAGAATCATCCTCGTCCAGCCATCTAGAGTTTAGTTCATGACCGACGAGGGACACACAATGCAGTACACTAACAGAATGACCCATGATCAATAAAGCAAAGATGAAAAATAGAAAACGAAAGCTTCATGGAATTTTCGACGGCGTGGTTGAGGTCCTGTCACGTCACCACTCCACGTCTTCTTCGTTCCGTCTCACTGCAGGAAGGAATACTGGGCAGTCCTGGAAGTCTTGTGCTCTTGTGAAATCTCTCACTCTTCTCTTGAGTTTGCCGAAAGTCAGAATCTCGTTCTAGGGCTCTCCGACTCGTTAGGGTTGGCTCTCGCATTTCCTTTTATAATCGTCCTTTCTTGCGAAGCAAGTTCCAAATGAGTTGGGCCTTTCCTAATCTGTCGAATCTATCATATCTTTGGATTCGAGTAGATTGCCGCTATTGATTCTCCGGGATTCTTCAAATCTTTCGCTTTCGATCCTCCGCATCTTCTCTTCGTTATGTCGGAAACCTATCTCGTAAATATCGCCCTTTATTTTATTCCCGAAATCATCCGGGTAAAAAGGTCGAAAAACATATCGCATAACATTGCTTCCTCTACTCGCTATAGCATTCAGGGATGCCTTGTATTGCACTTCGAATCGCCGTTAGAATGCTATAGCATCGTATCGGCTCGCTATTCGATTTCTCTTAAAAACAAAGCAATTTTTTCCATTCCCAAAGACATGCAAATGATTTCTACTCTTTAGTCCCTATATCATGAATGTATGCCTTTTTGCTTAGATTATCTATAGTTGAGCTTGGATTTAACATTCAATTCAGCCAATTAGTATAGGAAAAACATGGTATTATTTGTGTTCATCACTAGCACTGTCAATTTCCCAAGCAGGTTCAGTCTCCTTAGGCGAACATGGTATACTTCGTTATACAAAATTTCATTCTACTGCTACAAAATTCTATTCATGCTTTATCATGCAAATTGGAAAATTTTCAGTTTGTGCAACAACAAAAACTACATGCAGGGTGACTAGTATGGCATACGCACATTTTAGTAGTAGATTATATCACAGATTAAACAACTAATCCCTCCTAGTTAATCCCTCCCCCCACATAAGAACGATGCAAGGCCCACATTGCAGCAGTATTGAACAAAAGGGAGAGAGGCAAAGGAGCATCGGAAAGTAGATGGTCATAAAGACAGGGTCGTAAGAGTGTTGATACACAATAGCCAAAACAATCAACGAAAAATAGAAGAGAACTAGCTAAACAGAAGGTGTAACCTAGGAGGCGTCGGTGGGCGCGCGGCGGCATGCAGCACAGATGGCCCAGCTTGGGAGGGGGGAGAGGGGCATCTGAGGGTCGGGCGCAAGTCCAAGAGAAGACGAGCCTGCAGCAGCACCTCCATATGATCGGGCGGAACTAGCGTGTCAGGAGTGACCCGCTCGTTTGGGTGGAACGCCCATGACGGCAGGCCATATTGCAGTACCCATAAGGGTGGTTGGGTATAGGTGGTGGTGCCCTCCAAGGGTAGAGATACGGCTGCAAGGCGGGAAGCGAGAAAGCTGCTCCACACTGGGTCATCGGGTGGGCCTTCAGGGGAGAGGGACATAGTGTCGTCTAACAAGGATGTGGAAACGGGGGGTGGTGGATGGTTGGGCATAGGGAGGCGACGAAGACGACGGAGACGGGGAGAATGCCGGGGATGCATGGGAAAACACCCTCAACGTGGCCGGGTAATTGAGTGAACCATCGTGGGGGGAATAGTGAGGGGTAGGGGTGGTGAGCCATATAAATGGGATTGGCTATACTCGCGAGGTGAAGAAGGGAAGGGAGTTGAAACGGAACTAGGCCGCGTATCCTGGCCCTCGTGAGGGAGAGAAAATATGTCAAAGATAACATACCTGGGCCACATGAGGTACTGACAATCGGTCACAACAAACTATAGCTTGCTCATGCTGCCTTGCCGTGGTTGATGAAACACATGAAAACTCTTGCAGACATTCCTATAAAACATGCAAAAAGAAAACTGGAAACAATAAAAACAGAGCAAAGTGTTCGGGCTGCCTCCTTATAGCGCTTGGTTTATAGTCATTAGCCTGACATAGTACTTGTTACTTAGGGTGGTCTGAGGTCAATAGCCGTCTTGTCTCTCAGAACTGGTTCCGATAAATAGTGTTTAATTCTTTGACCGTTGACTCTGAAGATGTTCCCGGTTGTTGGATTTATGAGCTCAACTGCACCATGCGATGTCAAGGCATTGATTACAAAGGGTCCTACCCACCTGGATTTCAGCTTTCCGAGGAACAATTTCAGACTGGAGTTGTACAACAGTAGTCTTTGGCCAACTTCAAAAGTGCGTGGGATCAGTCGCTTATCATGCCATCGTTTAACCTTTTCCTTGTAAATCTTGGCATTCTCATATGCATGCAAATGAAATTCTTCCAGTTCATGCATTTGTAATAGCCGTTTGTCGCCTGCTGTGGTGGAGTCCATATTCAGCTGTGCTATTGCCCAATAGGCCTTATGCTCCAATTCGACTGGAAGATGACAAGCTTTCCCAAACACCAGTTGGTATAGGGAGACCCCTAATGGTGTTTTATATGCAGTGCGATATGCCCATAAGGAGTGATCGAGCTTGTCGGACCAATCCTTACGGTTGGGATGAACCACCTTTTCCAAGATTCGTTTTACCTCTCAGGTTGAGACCTCTACTTGACCATTTGACTGAGGATAGTAGGCTGTAGCGATTTGGTGATTAACTCCATATTTAGCAAGCAAGGTTGCAATCCAGCGACTGCAGAAATGAGAGCCTTCATCACTGATTATGGCTCTAGGAGTGCCAGATTTTGTGAATATCTGCTTCTTTAAAAACTTGCTAATGACTCTGGAGTCGTTTGATGGCAGAGCTGCTGCTTCTACCCATTTAGATACATAGTCAACAGCAACTAGTATGTACTGGTTTCCCTTTGACGGAGGGAAGGGGCCCATAAAGCCGATGCCCCAGACATCGAATAATTCAACCTCTAGAATAGGAGTCAGAGGCATTTCATGATGACGAGATATGTTCCCGGTCCTTTGGTATTTGTCACATTTGGACACAAATTGATGGGCATCTTTGAAGAGAGTTGGCCAATAAAATCCAAATTGAAGCACCTTAGCGGCCGTACGAATACCTCTGTAATGCCCCCCATAGGGGGAGGAGTGGCAGTGTCTCAAAATATCTTCTGATTCATCATCCAGTATGCAACGTCGAAGCATCTGGTCAGGGCATTGTTTAAACAGGTATGGCTCATCCCACAAAAATTTCTTGCTGTCATATAGGAACCTTTTCTTTTGGTGGTATGTTAAATCTATCGGAACTTCTCTAGTGACTAAAAAATTCATGATGTCTGCGTACCACGGGGTGTGGATTCAGGCAATGGCGTAAAGTTGCTCATCTGGAAAAAATTCCTAAATTGGGATGCTCGGCTTGTTGGAGGAATGTCCTTCCAACCTTGATAGGTGGTTTGCCACTTGGTTTTCTGTCCCCTTTTTGTCACAAACTTCCACGTTAAATTCTTGGAGTAGCAATACCCATCTGATTAGTCTTGGTTTGGCATCTTGTTTTGCTAGTAGATATTTTATGGTAGAGTGATCCATAAGAGTATCACCCTAGTGCCTACTAAGTAGGATCAAAATTTTTCAAACGCAAACACCATTCCAAAAGCTCTTTTTCTGTGGTGGTGTAATTTATCTGGGCACTAGATAGAGTCTTGCTTGCATAGTAAATGGAGTGGAACATCTTATCATGTCTTTGACCAAGTACTACACCAACTGCTGAATCACTAACATCGCACATGAGCTCAAAGGGTAAATTCCAGTCAGGGGCTAATATGATTGGGGAGGTAGTAAGCTTCTTCTTGAGGGTTTGGAACGCTTCCAAGCAGGCTGCATCAAAATTGAATGGAGTGTTAAGTTCGAGCAGTGCACATAACGGTTTGGTAATTTTGGAGAAGTCTTTAATAAAGCGTCTGTAAAAGCCAGCATGTCCCAAGAAGCTCCTGATTCCCTTTACTGTGGTATGTGGCGATAACCGTCAATAACAATAACAGCTATTTTTGCACGATCAACTTCAATTCCCTTTTTGAGATTTTGTGCCCTAATACCACTCCTTCATTGCCATAAAGTGGCATTTCTCCCGAGCACCAGATTTGTTTCCTCACGGTGTTGAAGGACCGATTCAAGGTTTTGCAAGCGATCATCGTATGATCTTCCAAACACTGAAAAGTCATCCATGAAAATTTCTATGGATTTTTCCACCATATCAGAGAATATTGCCATCATGCAGCGTTGAAATGTGGCTGGTGCATTGCATAATCCAAAAGGCATTCACCGGAATGTGAAGGTACCATATGGGTAGGTGAAAGTGGTCTTATGCTGGTATTGGGGTGCTACATCAATCTGATTATATCCGGAATATCCATCCAAAAAATAGTAGTACTCCTTACCAGCCAGCCTGTCCAGCATTTGATCGATGAATGGCAGTGGGAAGTGGTCTTTGAGGGTGGATTTGTTAAGTTTCCAGTAGTCCATACATATTCTCGACCCTGTGACCGTGCGTGTAGGGATTAGTTCATTCTTATCATTCTCCACTATGGTGATTCCTCCCTTCTTGGGTACGCATTGTACTCGACTGACCCACTCGCTGTCAGAAATAGGGTAGACAATTCCTGCATCCAACCATTTGATAATCTCCTTCTGCACTACCTCCTTCATGATGGGGTCTAACTTTCTTTGTTATTCAATTGAGTTTTGGCATCCTTCTTCAAGGCATATTTTGTGCATGCATAGAGATGGAATGATCCCTTTTATGTCAGCTATTGTCCATCCGAAAGCTTTCTTGAATTTAGTAAGCAATGCCAAGAATTTGGTTTCCTAGTCGCTGGTGAGATGTGCAGACACAATGACTGGCAATGTGTGATTATCTCCCAGGTAAGCGTATTTCAAGTTGTCAGGCAAAGGCTTAAGATCCAGAGTTGGTGGCGCTTCTATGGATGGTTTGACCAAGTGCTTCCGATGTTGGTCACTCTCTAATGATTCGAACATCGTGCTCCTTACTAGGTTGAGGTGACTGTGATCCTTTCCACTTAGCATTGCTGCCTGATGATAACTTCCTCACCTATTGCTAGTTCCAATCCTCCAGGTACCTGGTCGTATGATTCTTGGAAGGCTTCTTGTATAACTTCATCCACTGTGTCTAGCACAGAGCATGTTTCAGTATCATCTATGTGTTTCATTGCCTTCAACAGGTTGAAGTTGACTTCCTTGTCATCTATCTTTAATGTAAGTTCCCCTTCATGTACATCCATTAATGCCTGCCCAAGAGCTAGGAATGGCCTTCCCAGAATGACTGGCATTTCGTGTCTACCATCTTGATCATGTATAATGAAGTCCATTGGGAGCACCAATTTTCCCACTTGCATCAGGACGTTATGGATTTCACCCGTTGGGTAGATCATGGTTCTGTTCGTCGATTGCAATTTTGCTATAGTAGTTTGCTCATTACCGGTGGTTAGTCGGTGAAACACTAATCTTGGCATCAGACTTACTTGAGATCCCGGATCGCATATTGCCCTTATGGCAGTTTCATTGTCTATTATGCATGAAATTTCAAGGTGGCCTGCACCTTGCGCTTCAAGTGGTCCTCCCGGTAGGAATGAAGTGCTACAAGTCCGGGTTAAGGGTATGATCTCATGTCCCACCAGTTTTCCTTCGGGATAGGGTGTCTTTAAGGAACTTCACATAGATAGGCATTTGTCCCACAACTGTTGCTGGTGCCATGTGAACGTGGAGCTATTGTTTTAGCTCTAAAAACTCTTGAAATTGCTGACTAGAGTTTTGTGTTGGCATTCTGTGCTGAGTGGGCACTTGAGTCCGCCCAATGGTTACACCCTATGCTAGCAACTCAGTAGTAGCACTCTCCAGTGACTTTGGTATGTAGGTGTTTATTATCACTTCTTTGGAGGGCATGTCAGAAGCGTCACCAAGGTACTTTGTTTGTAGCATTATCTCTTGCTCGTTACTCTCGGTGGCTACACCCGTCCCGCTATGAAGTAGAGGTTCGAGCATTTCCTGCAAGTGCTGCAAATTGCTCGATTTGGTTTTCTAGCTTTCGAAGGGTAGACTACTGACTTAGAATCTCTGCGTTATTTCTCGCTATATGGTCTCTCAAAATGTCTACAAGATGCCCTTTTGGGTCTGAGTCCCTCTGACAGTGGTTGCAGGCTAATGATTCTTGAAACTTGGCTTGTTCGACAGGACTGATTAATCCTTCTATGGCATTAGTCAAAGCTGTCACCTGGGTTGCAAGGGTGATTATTGCATCCGATGTGATGATACTGGCGGTCTCTCCAAATGTAGTCCTGCTGTCATCAGCCCATTAATAACCTTATGTTGCTATCTTTTCTAACAGTTGACACGCCTTGTCGTATGGCTGCATGAGAATAGATCCGTTTGCACAAGCGTCCACAAACAAACGTGTTCTGTCATTTAGTCCAATGTAGAAGGTCTCCAATTAAGCCCCTTCTAGCAGTCCATTTTGTGGGCATCGAGCAAGCAGATTTTTGAATCGGTCCCCAAGCTTCGTGTGCTACCTCCCTAGACTTTTGCATGAAGCTAGCTATATCCCTCCTCAGTTGTACGTTTCTTGTTTGTGGGAAAAATTTAAGCAAGAACTTACTCCCTAGATCTTTCTAGGAGGAAATTGAGTTGGCTGGTAGGTTGTTGAGCCACTTCCAAGCTTTGTCCCTAAATGAGAATGGGAATAGTTTAATCCAGACGGCGTCGGGTGTGACTCCTGGGATGACGAATGAGTCACACACCTCCATGAAAGCTTTAAGGTGTGAGTGGGGGTCTTCAGATGCAAGTCCCTCAAATTGTCCGGCCGCATTCAGCATCTGAATCAAGACACCTTTAATTTCAAAGTGTCCTACATTGAGGATCGGTGGGGTGATGGTTGAGTTAGCTTGTTGAGATCTGGAATCCCGAATTCCATAATAGCTTTGTTCAAGAAGCTCCCAACACCTCCATGAACTTACTTGCTATTGCTTCAACTCCTTCAAGAAGCTCCCAACTCTCTTCCACTCCTCTCTATATTCAGATTGCTACTTGATTTTTGGTGTGAAGAATGAAGGAACTCAATTTATAGGAAAATGTCATGGCAAAAATGGTAAATTCCTTAAACTTTCTCTTCTTGATTTTAAACCATTGGATCTTGGCTTAATCAAGAAGATTTAATCCCAACTCTTCCTCTCACAAACCGCCCCCTCCTCTCACATTCTTATCCTCTTTCACTTCCATTAAGATCCTATCCCAAAGTACATTATCCTCTTCCTAATTGTCCCCCTTATCCTCTTCCAATTTGACTTTAATCACAACATGTGTTTTATTCAAAATAATATCTAGATTTTTTCCCTACAACTTTTCTTCTTCTCTAAGCCATGCAAAACCGTCCCCCCCTTGCCTCTTGATTTTGTGTCTCTTTGTCTTAAATTATCCTATGTTCAAAGCCTCCCATTGGTCCATGAATTATTACAAGGATTAAGCTTAATTGGTGTGATTAATTATGACCATTAGATTTAACTTTATGAGATTTAATCTTGACATTTTATTCATAATTCAAATTAGCATCCCTAATGTAGTGTTTAACATACTTATTAGGTATATTTAACATAGTGTGATTGGTTCTTAGGTTAATTATGATTATTAGTAATTCATCTTATGCTAATCTTGAACCCTTTTTTGATCCTTGATCCTTAATTAAAATGTCCCTAATTAATGACTTTTAATTACCACTAAATTAATTATGAAAATTTACACAATTATTTTAATTAGTGTAAATTTAATTGTCCCTTAGTTGTTGGTAATTTTCTTTAATTGATTTAAGTACTTTTGCAACATTTTATGGCTCTTTAGGATTGAATATAAACTATGTTGTAATATGGAAATTATAAGGTATTTTATGATCCCTAAATGAAAATTAGAAGATTGGATTTTGCCTCATTAAATTCTAAACAAAGTTTGCCCAAGTAATAAAATAAATAAACTACAAAATTAGAGACAACGATTCTCCTATTTTTAATAGGTATTATTTGCCAAAATATAATATTTAGGAGAAATACAAATTTTGGGTATTACAAGAGTGAGAGTGAGGAAGGAGGGAAAAAGAGAGGTTTGGAAGCTTTTCAGTGTATTTTAAGGTATGTCTTTTATATAATAAGATTATTTAGGTAGTTAAACTAGCTTCTTTTCAAGAAACTTTCTTCATGAAAGTTATTCTATATATTTTTATCTTTTTAATGGGGATATTATTGTGTTAGTTAGTGAAAATTTTGGGGTTAAGATTTTGGGAAAATTTTGAGTTTTGACAATAGAAGACTATATATATGTAGTGGACGATTAATAGTAAATTTTAATCGGTTTAGATTTATTGTTTGATTGTTATAGAATTTAAAATGAATTTTTCTATTTAAGAAGTTTAGGATTTTATGTCTATAAAATATTTTTACTTATTAAATGTTATGAAAATAATTTATTTGGGTTAAGGAGATATTATTGGAATTTAATTAACTTAGTTTTTATATATAGGGCAAAACTGTAATTTCGGAGTGTTGGGGGCAAACCGTAATTTCTAGAATGTTGGGAGTAAAACTGTAATTTCTGAATTTTGGGGGTAAAACTGTAATTTCTGGAATTTGTGGGACCAAAATGTCATTTTCAGTTTTGTTATAATAATATATATTATTATTAGAATTTTTATTTTAAGTTATAGGAAATTATAAGTAATGTAGAGCCTTTTTTGTGACCTAATCGCGTGCGGTGATACTCATCAAGCTAAGGTTAAGCTTGAAATTGAGGTAATCGAGTTATTTTTTTTATATGCTTGTTTTGGGTCAGTAAGGTATTTTTCTAAATCGTACTTTCATATATTTTATTTGTATGTGCTTTGAAAAATTATGTGTATGTTTGAATATGAAATTATTTCAGTGAGGCAGTGTATTTTCCAATCTGTGTATTTAAGTGAATATTATTATTGGGGTTGTTATTGTTGTGATGGTTATAATGTTTGTTGTGAGATGATGTATACGGAATAATAATTTAATAAAATTTTGTTGAAAATTTTAATATTAGATTATTTCTTCATTGTGAGATATGTTGGGTTGTGTGGAAGAGATTAAGGGTGAAATTGTGCCCATCGGCTCTCTCATTCCCGGCTCGAAATTTGAGTTGAATGTTTTGGGCGGACACCTCCCGTTACGGTATATTGGTGGTGACATGGGAGGGGACAAGTATTCTTGAAGTGACTAGCCAACCTTGGCCAGGTATACTAGCACCGATAGGTCAGATCACATCCAAAAGATATAAGGAGGAGCAGGATGGATGAGTGGAGATGGTTTTAAATATGGTTAATTATTATGTATTATTTGATTATTATTGATATTTTAATTATGATAACAAACCTGCTTCTCTGACTTGCAATCCTTTCCTGCATATTTGATAAATTAATTTCGGTTACAAGGACTTTATGTCTCACCCCGTCATTATTAATTTTTCAGGCGAGACTTCTAACCTTAGTAGAGGACAAGTGAAGCAGCCAGAGGCATAGACGTCGTGAAACTCGTAGGCCTCTTTTTGGTATTAGTGTTGTATTGACTTATATATTGCCATCATAGGACCCTCATATTTTGAAATACTACATTAACTATTTTGGATGACTGTTGATTTTTCAAAGGCCTTATTTTATACACTATCATATCATCATGGATCCACAATTATATTTTGTGTGAAAATTGTTTTGTGTAGACCCTTTATTGTAGGGGTTAATGTTGTAAGACTCGTGGGCTATATAAACTCCTGTTCGATAATTGTGCCCTAAGTGATGGTTTCCTGTGATGGGTTTGTGGGAAGAATTTGTACCCTGGACCCCGAGGTGTGTTGTCTTGAAAAGAAAAATGGTTTTCCATAATTACCTATCGTGTTTTATGAAATCAATATGGTTAATTGTTGTTTAGTGAGAAAGAGTCTTTTCACTAAAGCCCTAAGTCATAAGTGTTAGCTCTTGTGTTTTGATGATTACAATTTGGATTAAAATAATCAAGTTCATCTGATAAAATATAAAAGCATTTTAAAGAAGGCTACTCGAGCATAGTTGATTCCCGAGCAATATCGGATGCAAGGCAAACAAGTACTTTGTGGAAGCCTTACTCGAGCAGACTATACACTACGCAAGTATGCTCCTATGAAGTGTGTGGAGAATTGCTCGAGCAGAAGTCTCAGTTTGCTCGAGCAACATCGAGCAGAGCAAAGTAACAGTAAGACGAAACATACTCGAGCATAAGGTAAAAGCATGCTCGAGCACCATGCTCGAGCAGGCTTAAAAGGTTGCTCAAGCAAAGCCGAGCTACCAGCATTTTTCACCTTCTGCATAGTCCTTGCTCAAGCAAGGAACAAAAGGCTGCTCGAGCAAGCATAAAGTGTTGCTCGGGCAGAGTCGAGCAAGGTGTTACTTCACCATTGTATAGAGCTTGCCCAAGCATGATATAATTCATGCTCGAGCAGACAAGAATCCATGCTCGAGCATCAGCGACTGTGAGGCGCTTTTACCTAATTCAAGTGAAGCTTGCCTAAGCATGATATAATCATGCTCGAGCAGACAGAAAACCTTGCTCGACTATCAGTGATACAAATGTGCTTTATCTCGGTCTAAGTGAAAGTCTTGCCCGAGCATGACAAAATCATGCTCGAGCAGTATGCTCGAGTAAAGGAATTTTGTTGCTCGAGCATCAGCGACTGAGAGCATTTCTCCGTGTAATCAAGAGGAGCTTGCTCGAGCAAGCCTGAATTGTTACTCGAGCAATGTCATCTCTATTTTCAAACCATCGCTCTCGAATCATAAATCATTGAGTCAACTTCTATCTCTTCTGATTCTTACTCATTATGATTACCATATGCCTTTAACATGTTTGCTCATGAGTTTCAGATGTTTAAGTTTAAACTAATGGCAGTTTTGAATAAAGCAAATTGGTATGTCAGAAGCATTAAATGCAAACTACCTAAACCGAATACTCTCAGAAACCGATATTCTGAACGAAGTAAAGCTACCTCTGATATTCCGTTGGTGCATTAAATGCAACTCACAACGGCAAAACAAAAGGAATGAAAGAGAATGTCAACTCTGCCTATTCGACCTGAATATACAAATGGAGAAACTCTTGACGAACGCTTCATTTATCTAACGGACACATTCAAGAGTCACAACGGCTAATTCCCAAGCTTCTCCAACGGTTATTAATTACAACATCTATTAATAGTCGAAGCATTGAATTCGCCACGACCAAAAAACGTTGTGCAATCAATTTGAGTTCATTACTATTCGCTGTCTCAATTGTTCTATTAACTTGTCCTTCAGTGTTCATCATTTTTATCAACTTGTGAGGAGTACTTAAACACTTATTTCATTATCAATTATATCTTAAGGTAGTGGGACCTTAAGAAAGGGTGTATTAATTACAACTTGTAAGGGGGAGTGGAGTTTGAAGAGTGAGAGGACCATCCTTCATTTACAGAGTGTGTAATTGTTCTTGAAAGATAGTGAAATCCCAGGTGTTAAGGACTGGACGTAGATCAAAGTATTGTACCGAACCGTTATAAATTCTCTTGTGTTCATTTCTCTTATTGGTCTCTATTTCGTTCATACACAAGCAAGAATTAAGAAGAGGTTTCAATTTTTAAAGACCACCTATTCACCCCCTCTAGGTGATATTCCATCTTCAATAAGGTCATGGAAAAAAGAGAGAAAACAATTAATATAATACAAAATGAGGAAGGATGAATTAGCATGACAATAAAACAAAAAAAATAAAAACAAATGAGAAGAAAGTCTTGATAAAATAAAAGATTAATATAATTAGTGATACAAATAATAATAATTCAAAAATATTATAAATTATTATATACTAAATATTACAATAAATAAAAAGTATCAAATAATAAATAAAAGATAACAAATGGAATGGAGAAGAAAAATCTCATCATACTGAAACAATAATAAAAAAAAAAAAAAAAGAGAGAATGAAAAGAGAAAGAAGAAGAAGAATCAAATGCAAATTTAAGCCAATCGAAGAGGAAATAAGAAAAGCCAATAAAAAACAAGTAGGACAACAGATCATTTAAATATTTTAAATATGACTAAGATAACCCCACATATGAAACCACTTTAAATAACTGATAAATATTATAAATGATAAATAATAGTAACACATATAACCAGTTAAATATCAAAGTAACAAAGAAATAAGTTAATATGAGTATATGAAAACAAGATAATGCCTCTAAATCAAATAATTTAAATACAAAAAACCATATACTCCTTTTGCATTTGAACAAAGTCACACAATAATAAATAAAGGTAAAAACACACACAAATGAATGTTGCTTGCTTGTATAATTAGTTTCTTAACAAGAAAACTCGTATCCCACCAAATGGGGTTTGATACATAAATCAGACCATACGTATTGGGACCAATAGAAGCCTATTTACATTGTAAAACAACTCATTTAGGTCAAATAATTTAAATAGTACAAACATTTTAAGTAAAATAACTCAAAATCCCATTTAGTAATAAAGTTAAGTCTATGCGAAGGACAAAAAACAATTACTAAAATGATAATCATGATTAAATATGAAAGAGGGGGAAAAATAAGGAAAGCCAAAGATATTCTGAAAAAAAATGAAAATTTAAGGAAAATATATATGAAAGTAGAAGTAAAATAATTATAGTAAAATATAAAATAATTCATAAATATATTCATTATTAAATAAAAATATTTAAACAAATATTAAATAAATAGTAATAATAAATAAATAAAAGACAATGAATGTAATTGTTTAGAAAGCTCATAATAGTGAAAGAAGGAAAAGAGGAAATACAATTGGAAGAGTAGAGAAAAGAGAAAAAAGTAAAGCCAACCAAAAAAAGAAAAAGAAAAACATAACAAATAGTACATCTAAATCAAATCATCTAAACAGAATGTTAAGCAACTTTAACTACCCTTACGTTTATTAAGTAATAAAGTCATGGAAAAAAAGAGAGAAAACAATTAATATAATACAAAATGAGGAATGATGAATTAGCATGACATTAAAAGAATAAAATAAAACAAATGAGAAGAGAGTCTTGATAATGAGGATCTTATGTTATTTGCAGAAGCAAGGATTGACCAGCTAGAGATTATTATGAAGTGTCTTTCTTTATTTGAACATATCTCAGGTCTAAAGGTAAGCATTCAGAAAATGGTCATTTACTTTTCCAAACATATATCTGAAGAGCTAGCTGTTACATTGGCGGCAAAAAGTGGATTCCAGAGAGTTAAAAGTGTTGGTAGATATTTGGGGGTTTTGATGGTGCATGGGTGAGCAACAAAACAATGCTACCAACATATTGTGGACAAGTTACGGAAGAAACTAGGTGGGTGGCGTAGCAGTGCCTATCTCAAGTAGGTAGAATAACACTTGCCAAATCAGTATTATCTGCTATTCCTTATTTTCATATGCAATATGCTAGGCTCCCCCTAAATATATGCAATGAGATTGACAGAATTCAAAGGAATTTCATCTAGGGTGATTCCCTTTAGCGGAAAGCGCTTCATGCCTTAAGTTGGAACATATTAACTAGTCCTAAGGCCATGGGAGGGCTTGGGTTAAAATTGACAGCAATTATGAATGATGCTTTTCACATTAAGTGTGGTTGGAGGTTCCAAAATGAGCATGATGCTCTATGGGTTCAGTTTTTATGAGGTAAATATAAGGTACAAAATGGTTGTATTCCTATTCTTAAAGCTAGTTGTTCAACGTTCTGGAGCTCTTTGTGTAACATTTTTATTAATATGAAGAATGAGGTGGTATGGGAGATTGGAGATGGGAATTCTATCTCCTTTTGGAAGGATAAATGGGTGTCCTCTTCTATTTGTCTGCAAGATTACGTAGTGAGCAGTATTCCTGAAGATATGCGAGATTGCATGGTAAATAGGTTCGTTGATCAACACGGTCGGTGGGACCTACCGATACTCCACAGCCTACTTCCACATAATGTGGTTGATTTAATTAAAGGTATGCTCCCTCCCTCCTTGAATGATGGAACAGATCGGTCCTTCTGGTTGTCTGGAGACTTAAATGGTGTTAGTGTTAAAAGTTGCTATCAATACTTAGTTGAAGCAAGTTTCCAACAGTCCGATATAAATTGTGACATACGAATTAAGCTATGGAAATGGGTGGGACCACATAGAATACAAATTTTTGGTTGGAAATTGTTCCATCAGAGGCTTCCCTTGAGGACAAGGATCCATGTTTGGTCTAACATCGATGGCTTGTGCCCATTGTGCCAACACGAAGAAGAGACCAGTTTACATGCTTTTAGAGACTGTCATGTGGTGCGTACTTTCTGGTATGAGGTGTTTCCCATTCCTCAATTTCAATCCTTTTGTAGATATGACTGGCCTAATTGGGTGAGGGAGAATTGGATGTGTGATGAACTGGGACTAGGCGAATTTCGTTGGCATGACTTATTCATTGTCTCTTGTTGGTTTATTTGGAAATGGCGAAATGCTCTTATCCATAACACGCAAGATGAGAGTACTAGATACAGCCCGAGGCCCATCCTTGAGTTATTGAGAGAAGTACATTTTCCAACTACCAAAAGGAGGTGTAAGAGTGTAGTACAGAATCTTTCTAATGTTCGCTGGTCCTTTCCAGAGGTTCTCTTTGTGAAACTTAATTCGGACAGAGCATCAAAAGGTCCTGAACAGGTCGCGGGTTGTGGGGGGTTTGTTGCGAGACTATTCTGGTAAGTGGCTTGGAGGGTTTGCTATATGGCTTGGAAGATGCTCGGCGATGACAGCTGAGTTGTGGGGAGTCTTAAAAGGATTAGAGATGGCATGGGAGGCAGGTTGGAGGCATGTAATTGTTGAAAGTGACTGTTATTCAGTTATTGCATTACTTTCCAAACAAGGTAGTGCAGCTTGTGAGTCCCATTTGGTGTCTCGGATACGAGCAATTACCAGTAGACAATGGGTTTTACGTTTCCAGCATGTTCTACGGGAGGGGAATCAGTGTGCAGATTGGTTGGCTAATTTTGCTTTGTCACATGTGGAATCCCCGGATGGAACTCATTTCTCTCGATCCCCCTACCGGTCTCTATCTATTTTTAGTTGCCGATCCGATGGGCGTAGAGCATGACAGGAGGGGCCCGAGAACTTAATTGCTATTATGTTTTCTCGTTGTTATTTTTTTCTTTGTTGTTTTATCTTCGATTGTATAAAAAACATAATTAGTGATAAAAATAATAATAATTCAAAAATATTATAAATTATTATATACTTAATATTACAATAAATAATAAGTATCAAATAATAAACAAAAGAAAACAAATGGAATGGAGAAAAATTCTCATAATAGTGAAACAATAAAAACAGAGAGAAGGAAAAAGAGAAAGAAGAATCAAATGCAAATTTGAGCCAATCGAGGAGGAAATAAGAAAAACTAATAAAAAAACATATAGGACAATAGATCATTTAAATATTTTAAATATGACTAATATAGCCCCACATATGAAACCACTTTAAATAAATGATAAATATGATAAATGATAAATAAATAGTAACACATTTAACTAGTTAAATATCAAAGTAACAAAGAAATTAATATGAGTATATGAAAACAAAATAATGCCTTTAGATCAACAAGAAATATACTCCTTTTGTATTTGAACAAAGTCACACAATAGTAAATAAAGATAAAAACACCCACAAATGAATGAATGTTGCTTGCTTGTATAATTAGTTTCTCAACAAGAATACTTATACCCCACCAAATGGGGTTAGATAAATAAATCGAGACAATACGTGTTGGGACAATTATAAGTCTATTTACATTGTAAAACAACTCATTTAGGTCAAATAATTTAAATAGTACGAACATGTTAAGTAAAATAACTCAAAATCCGATTTAGTTATAAAGTTAAGTCAATGCGAAGGACAAAGAACAATTACCATAATAATAGTCATGATTAAATATGAAGAGGGAGAAAAAAAAAAAGGAAAGCCAAAGATATTCTTAAAAAACGAAAATTTAAGGAAATATATATGAAAGTATAAGTAAAATAATTATCATTAAATATAAAATAATTCATAAATATATTCCTTATTAAATAAATAGCACAAAAAATAATTTAACTACCACAATCGAATGTTGTTTGCTTGTATAATTAGTTCTTAACGAAAAACTCTTATTCCACTTAATGGGGTTAATTATATATATCAGACCATACCATTGTGTATTGAGACCAATTATAATATAAGATGAAGGAGTAAGAAAATTTAATTAAGTAACCTATTTAGCTTCCTTAATCTCTCCAAGAAAATTCAATTTTGTCTTATATTTAGGACTGGATGGAGTAATAAATATCACAATAAATAAAAAGTATCAAATAATAAATAAAAGACAACAAATGGAATGGATACACAATCTCATGATACTAGAACAATAAGGAAAAGAGAAAGAATCATCGTTACTAATTTAAACCACACAAACATATTAAGCGACTTCAAATTCTAAAATTCATTTAAGTTATATAAAGTTATGGAAAAAAGAAACCAAATTAATATAATACGAAATGAGGAAGGATGAATTACCATGAGAATAAAAAGATCAAATAGACAAATGAATAATAGATAGATAGATAAATATCGTAAATAAAAAAATTAACTAATTAAAGGAAACTGATTACTTATTTACAACAAATGATAAGTCAAATATGACAACAAAACAATTGGGACAATACGTGTTGGGACAATTATAAGTCTATTTACATTGTAAAACAACTCATTTAGGTCAAACAATTTAAGTAGTACAAACATGTTATGTAAAATAACTCATAGTTATAAAGTTAAGTCAATGCGAAGGACAAAAAACAATTACTATAATAATAGTCATGATTAAATATGAAGAGGGAGAAAGAAAAAAAAAAAGGAAAGACAAAGATATTCTTAAAAAAAATGAAAAATTTAAGGAAATATATATGAAAGTATAAGTAAAATAATTATCGTTAAATATAAAATAATTCATAAATATATTCCTTATTAAATAAATAGAAGTAATAAATAAATAAAAGACAATGAATGAAATCGTTCAAAAAGAGGAAGAACTAATAATCAAATACAACCAGAAGGGTAAAGAAAAGAGAAAACAAGTAAAGCCAACCAAACCAAAAAACAAAACAAAAAAGAATAAGAAAAACATAACGAATAGTAATCTAACTCAAATAATCTAAATAGCACAAGTATGTTAAGCAACTTTAACTACCCTAAAGTCCATTAAGTAATAAATTTATGGAAAAAAGAGAGAAAACAATTAGAAGGATGAATTAGCATGACAATAATGCAATAAAATAGAAACAAATGAGAAGAGAGTCTTGATAAAATAAAAGATTAATATAATTAGTGATACAAATAATAATAATTCAAAAATATTACATATTATTATATACTAAATATTACAATAAATAGAAAGTATCAAATAATAAATAAAAGGCAACAAATGAAATGGAGAAAAAAAAATCTCATCATACCGAAACAATAAAAAAAGAAAGAACGAAAAAAAGAAAGAAGGGGAGTAATATATATTACAATAAATAAAAAAAAAAGTGTCATAATAAATAAAATACAACAAATGGGATGGATAAAAAACCTCATCATACTGAACCAATAAGGAAAAAAGAAAGAATAATAATAATCAAATGCAAATTTAAGCCAATGGAAGAGGAAATAAGAAAAGCCAATAAAAAACAAATAGGAGAACAAATCATTTAAAGATTTTGAATATGACTAATATAGCCCCACATATTAAAACACTTTTTTTTTATACACATAGTAGGGGAGGGGGCGGGGTTCAACCCCGGACATGGGGAGAGGGAGCCAAGCTCCCATGCCACTACGCTACTAAGGTGTGGCAAACCACTTTAAATAGTAGATAAAGATGATAAATGATAAATAAATAGTAACACATTTAGCTAGTTAAATATCAATGTAACAAATAAATTATTAAATACAACAAACATATTAGCTCAAATAATTTAAATAGCACAAAAATATTAAGAAACCTAAACAATTCAAAAAATAAGTTATGAAGTGATGGAAAAAGGAAAAAATAATTAGCATGACGATAAAAAAAATTAAATGAAAAAAATGAAGAGAGACATGGAAAAAGGTAAAAAGATAGAAGATTAAAATAATTATCGTTACATATAATAATAATAATTCATAAATATGACCAATAATTAAGTAATAAATATGACAATAAATAAAAAATAATAAATACTATGACAAGTAAAATAAATAAATGCAAGAGAAGGAAAAGCAAAAAGAAGAATAATAATAATCAATCGAATAAAAATCAAATCAAATACACATTAAATAAGAAGATGAGTGAAAATGAGAAAAGCCTAGAACAAAGAATAGGAAAATTAAATATGACAAGAGAAGTCTATGTAAATATTTTAAATATAACTAATATATATCCACAATTTAAAGCGATATGATAACCAATAAATAGGAAAAAAAATTAACTAATTAAATATTGACTTGAACTCAAGGAACTATTTGAAAACCTCATCATGAGCAAAAAGGAAAATCATCAAATACAACTTCACATATAAACAAAATGGCCCATTTAAATAATATAAATATATTCAGCAACTACAAGTGGCGCAAGAAAGAGGATAAGAAAATAAATATTAGTAGTGATAGGTTATAATTATAAATCATAATATTTATCAATCATTAAATAATAAATAAATTTAAATATAATAAATAAATAGTGAAGAATTTAAATAATTAAATATCAAATAATTTAAGTAGCACAAACATAACAACATAAACATATAGTAACAAATAATTCAAGTCAAATATGACAACTCGAACAGTGAGAACAAAATAGATCTAAATCCAAATAATTTAAATAGCACCAACATATTAAGTAGCAAATAAATTAAGTCAAATATGACTATATGAAAACAAAATAACACATCTACATCAAATAATTTAAATAAAACAAACAATATACTCCTTTTGTATTTGAACAAAGTCACACAAATAAACTACCACGATTGAATGTTGTTTGCTTGTATAATTAGTTCTTAACGAGAAAACTCTTATTCCACTTAATGGGGTCAATTATATATATGAGACCATACCATTGTGTATTGAGACCAATTATAATATAAGATGAAGGAGTAAGAAAATTTAATTAAGTAACCTATTTAGCTTCCTTAATCTCTCCAAGAAAATTCAATTTTGTCTTATATTTGGACTGGATGGAGTAATAAATATCACAATAAATAAAAAGTATCAAATAATAAATAAAAGACAACAAATGGAATGGATACACAATCTCATGATACTAGAACAATAAGGAAAAGAGAAAGAATCATCGTTACTAATTTAAACCACACAAACATATTAAGCGACTTCAAATTCTAAAATTCATTTAAGTTATATAAAGTTATGGAAAAAAGAAACCAAATTAATATAATACGAAATGAGGAAGGATGAATTACCATGACAAGTAAAAAGATCAAATAGACAAATGAATAATAGATAGATAGATAAATAGATAAATATCATAAATAAAAAAATTAACTAATTAAAGGAAACTGATTACTTATTTACAACAAATGATAAGTCAAATATGACAATGAAACAAACAGCTGGGACAATACGTGTTGGGACAATTATAAGTCTATTTACATTGTAAAACAACTCATTTAGGTCAAATAATTTAAGTAGTACAAACATGTTAAGTCCATTAATAAATGGAAGTAATAAATAAATAAGAGACAATGAATGGAATCGTTCAAAAAGAGGAAGAACTAATAATCAAATACAACCAGAAGGGTAAAGAAAAGAGAAAACAAGTAAAGCCAACCAAACCAAAAAAACAAAACAAGAAAGAATAAGAAAAACATAACGAATAGTAATCTAACTCAAATAATCTAAATAGCACAAGTATGTTAAGCAACTTTAACTACCCTAAAGTCCATTAAGTAATAAATTTTTTTATGGACAAAAGAGAGAAAACAATTAGAAGGATGAATTAGCATGACAATAACACAATAAAATAGAAACAAATGAGAAGAGAGTCTTGATAAAATAAAAGATTAATATAATTAGTGATACAAATAATATTAATTCAAAAATATTACAGATTATTATACACTAAATATTACAATAAATAAAAAGTATCAAATAATAAATAAAAGGCAACAAATGAAATGGAGAAAAAAATCTCATCATACCGAAACAATAAAAAAAAAAAAAAAAAAAAAGAAAGAACGAAAAAAAGAAAGAAGGGGAGTAATATATATTACAATAAATAAAAAAGTGCCATAATAAATAAAATACAACAAATGGGATGGATAAAAAAACCTCATCATACTGAACCAATAAGGAAAAAAGAAAGAATAATAACAATCAAATGCAAATTTAAGCCAATGGAAGAGGAAATAAGAAAAGCCAATAAAAAACAAATAGGAGAACAAATAATTTAAATATTTTGAATATGACTAATATAGCCCCACATATTAAACCACTTTAAATAATAGATGAAGATGATAAATGATAAATGAATAGTAACACATTTAGCTAGTTAAATATTAATGTAACAAATAAATTATTAAATACAACAAACATATTAGCTCAAATAATTTAAATAGCACAAAAATATTAAGAAACCTAAACAATTCAAAAAATAAGTTATGAAGTGATGGAAAAAGGAGAAAATAATTAGCATGACGATAAAAAAAAAATTAAATAAAAACAAATGAAGAGAGACATGGAAAAAGGTAAAAAGATAGAAGATTAAAATAATTATCGTTACATATAATAATAATTCATAAATATGACCAATAATTAAGTAATAAATATGACAATAAATAAAAAATAATAAATACTATGACAAGTAAAATAAATAAATGCAAGAGAAGGAAAAGCAAAAAGAAGAATAATAATAATCAATCGAATAAAAATCAAATCAAATACACATTAAATAAGAAGATGAGTGAAAATGAGAAAAGCCTAAGAACAAAGAATAGGAAAATTAAATATGACAGTAGAAGTCTATGTAAATATTTTAAATATAACTAATATATATCCACAATTTAAAGCGATATGATAACCAATAAATAGGAAAAAAAAAATTAACTAATTAAATATTGACTTGAACTCAAGGAACTATTTGAAAACCTCATCATGAGCAAAAAGGAAAATCATCAAATACAACTTCACATATAAACAAAATGGCCCATTTAAATAATATAAATATATTCAGCAACTACAAGTGGCGCAAGAAAGAGGATAAGAAAATAAATATTAGTAGTGATAGGTTATAATTATAAATCATAATATTTATCAATCATTAAATAATAAATAAATTTAAATATAATAAATAAATAGTGAAGAATTTAAATAATTAAATATCAAATAATTTAAGTAGCACAAACATAACAACATAAACATATAGTAACAAATAATTCAAGTCAAATATGACAACTCGAACAGTGAGAACAAAATAGATCTAAATCCAAATAATTTAAATAGCACCAACATATTAAGTAGCAAATAAATTAAGTCAAATATGACTATATGAAAACAAAATAACACATCTACATCAAATAATTTAAATAAAACAAACAATATACTCCTTTTGTATTTGAACAAAGTCACACAAATAAACTACCACGATTGAATGTTGTTTGCTTGTATAATTAGTTCTTAACGAGAAAACTCTTATTCCACTTAATGGGGTCAATTATATATATGAGACCATACCATTGTGTATTGAGACCAATTATAATATAAGATGAAGGAGTAAGAAAATTTAATTAAGTAACCTATTTAGCTTCCTTAATCTCTCCAAGAAAATTCAATTTTGTCTTATATTTGGGACTTTGGATGGAGTAATAAATATCACAATAAATAAAAAGTATCAAATAATAAATAAAAGACAACAAATGGAATGGATACACAATCTCATGATACTAGAACAATAAGGAAAAGAGAAAGAATCATCGTTACTAATTTAAACCACACAAACATATTAAGCGACTTCAAATTCTAAAATTCATTTAAGTTATATAAAGTTATGGAAAAAAGAAACCAAATTAATATAATACGAAATGAGGAAGGATGAATTACCATGACAAGAAAAAGATCAAATAGACAAATGAATAATAGATAGATAGATAAATAGATAAATATCATAAATAAAAAAATTAACTAATTAAAGGAAACTGATTACTTATTTACAACAAATGATAAGTCAAATATGACAATGAAACAGCTGGGACAATACGTGTTGGGACAATTATAAGTCTATTTACATTGTAAAACAACTCATTTAGGTCAAATAATTTAAGTAGTACAAACATGTTAAGTCCATTAATAAATGGAAGTAATAAATAAATAAGAGACAATGAATGGAATCGTTCAAAAAGAGGAAGAACTAATAATCAAATACAACCTTAAAGGGTAAAGAAAAGAGAAAACAAGTAAAGCCAACCAAACCAAAAAAACAAAACAAGAAAGAATAAGAAAAACATAACGAATAGTAATCTAACTCAAATAATCTAAATAGCACAAGTATGTTAAGCAACTTTAACTACCCTAAAGTCCATTAAGTAATAAATTTTTTTATGGACAAAAGAGAGAAAACAATTAGAAGGATGAATTAGCATGACAATAACACAATAAAATAGAAACAAATGAGAAGAGAGTCTTGATAAAATAAAAGATTAATATAATTAGTGATACAAATAATATTAATTCAAAAATATTACAGATTATTATACACTAAATATTACAATAAATAAAAAGTATCAAATAATAAATAAAAGGCAACAAATGAAATGGAGAAAAAATCTCATCATACCGAAACAATAAAAAAAAAAAAAAAAGAAAGAACGAAAAAAAGAAAGAAGGGGAGTAATATATATTACAATAAATAAAAAAGTGCCATAATAAATAAAATACAACAAATGGGATGGATAAAAAAACCTCATCATACTGAACCAATAAGGAAAAAAGAAAGAATAATAACAATCAAATGCAAATTTAAGCCAATGGAAGAGGAAATAAGAAAAGCCAATAAAAAACAAATAGGAGAACAAATAATTTAAATATTTTGAATATGACTAATATAGCCCCACATATTAAACCACTTTAAATAATAGATGAAGATGATAAATGATAAATGAATAGTAACACATTTAGCTAGTTAAATATTAATGTAACAAATAAATTATTAAATACAACAAACATATTAGCTCAAATAATTTAAATAGCACAAAAATATTAAGAAACCTAAACAATTCAAAAAATAAGTTATGAAGTGATGGAAAAAGGAGAAAATAATTAGCATGACGATAAAAAAAAATTAAATAAAAACAAATGAAGAGAGACATGGAAAAAGGTAAAAAGATAGAAGATTAAAATAATTATCGTTACATATAATAATAATTCATAAATATGACCAATAATTAAGTAATAAATATGACAATAAATAAAAAATAATAAATACTATGACAAGTAAAATAAATAAATGCAAGAGAAGGAAAAGCAAAAAGAAGAATAATAATAATCAATCGAATAAAAATCAAATCAAATACACATTAAATAAGAAGATGAGTGAAAATGAGAAAAGCCGGCAGAACAAAGAATAGGAAAATTAAATATGACAGTAGAAGTCTATCTAAATATTTTAAATATAACTAATATATATCCACAATTTAAAGCGATATGATAACCAATAAATAGGAAAAAAAAATTAACTAATTAAATATTGACTTGAACTCAAGGAACTATTTGAAAACCTCATCATGAGCAAAAAGGAAAATCATCAAATACAACTTCACATATAAACAAAATGGCCCATTTAAATAATATAAATATATTCAGCAACTACAAGTGGCGCAAGAAAGAGGATAAGAAAATAAATATTAGTAGTGATAGGTTATAATTATAAATCATAATATTTATCAATCATTAAATAATAAATAAATTTAAATATAATAAATAAATAGTGAAGAATTTAAATAATTAAATATCAAATAATTTAAGTAGCACAAACATAACAACATATACATATAGTAACAAATAATTCAAGTCAAATATGACAACTCGAAAAGCGAGAACAAAATAGAAAATCTAAATCCAAATAATTTAAATAGCACCAACATATTAAGTAGCAAATAAATTAAGTCAAATATGACTATATGAAAACAAAATAACACATCTACATCAAATAATTTAAATAAAACAAACAATATACTCCTTTTGTATTTGAACAAAGTCACACAATAAAACTACCACAATTCAATTTTGTCTTATATTTGGGATTGGATGGAGTAATAAATATCACAATAAATAAAAACTATCAAATAATAAATAAAAGACAACAAATGGAATGGATACACAATCTCATGATACTAGAACAATAAGGAAAAGAGAAAGAATCATCGTTACTAATTTAAACCACACAAACATATTAAGCGACTTCAAATACTCTAAAATTAATTTAAGTTATATAAAGTTATGAAAAAAAGAGACCAAATTAATATAATAAAAAATGAGGAAGGATGAATTAGCATGACAATAAAAAGATCATATAGACAAATAAATAATAGATAGATAGATAAATATTATAAATAAAAAAATTAACTAATTAAAGGAAACTGATTACTTATTTACAACAAAGGATAAGTTAAATATGACAACAAAATAGTGCATCTGAATCAAATATCACAAAAATATTAACTCAAATAATTAAAATAAGAGTAAACTTATTGAGCAACCTAAATTATTCAAAAGTCCACTAAATTATAAAGTTATGGCAAAATATATATATATATATATATATATATATATATATATATTAATGCCGAATGATGAATTAGCTTGATGATAAAAAGAATCAAATAATTAAAAATGAGAAGAGACACTTGAAAATAAAATAACTATAGTTACGTATATAATGATAATTTATAAACATCACCAATTATTAAATTATAAGTATTACAATAAATAAATAAATAGTAACAAATAAGGAGTATCAATAATATTGATATATACCCAGACCTTCAAAAGTTATAAAATTATTGAAAAAAAGAGAAAACAATTAATATAATATAATATAATACCAAATTAGAAATAGTGAATTAGCAAAAAAAAAAAATCAAATAGAAACAACCGAGAAGGGAGACATGAAAAAAGCAGAAGAATTTTAGCTAATTAAATAGAAAGGATTATTTGGATTCATCAAATACAAATTTAAGTCAAATAATTTAGATAATACAAACCTTGGCAAAATAAATAAATAATAATTCAAACATATTAAGTAACTCCAAGTCACGTTATCTAACAAAATGGTACATTTAAATTTAAATAGCACAAACTCACGAAGCTCCATTAAGTTACAAAGTTATAGAAACAAGAGAAAACATAAAATATATAATCAAATGAGCAATGCTGAATTAGCATGAAAATCAAAATTAGAAAGAAATGAAAAGAGAGTCGTGGAATAAGTAGAAGAGAAAAATAGTTATTAATTTGTATATAATTAAAAATTCATTAATATTATTAGTTATTAAGAAATATTTTTTAATAACAAGTATAATAAATAATAAGTAAACATTAACAAATAATGGATGGCAAAAAAGAAGTAACAAATAATAATGAAAGGCAATCACTGGAATAATTTGAAAATCTATCATAGTGAAAGAAGAAAAAAGAGAGAAGGAAAAGAGGAGGATGAATATTTAAAACAAATATGACAAAAGAAGTTCATTTAAATAATTTAAATAGAAACACACATTAAGACTTAAACCACTCAAAAGTCCAATTATACAAAAGAGAAAGCTAATAAAATGATACAAAATGAAGAAGGGTGAATTAGGAAGAAGCATAAGAAGATAATAATTATTAATGGTTATAATAATAATTATAAATCATGAATAGATTATAGAAGAGGGAAAAAGGATCAGTTCACCATATTAAATATACTGAGGAGTTCCAATCCCACTTCAAGCAACCTTTAAAATCGGGACGATCAAAATGCAAGTTTTGTTCAAGAAGTGACAGATATGTAGAGATACGCCTAAGAGGGACTACAATTTGCAACTTAACATTTGAACTTGTAAAGAAAAATACCATATATTTGGGCAAACCAAGATTTCATAGAAAAGAAAGGGGTGAAGAGATTACTTGTGCTACTTGTGGGTTTTTTGACAAATTGGAATGGGAAATGAAAAGTTGACAACTTAAATATGAATATATCTCATCCACCATCAAATACTTTCATCCCAAACAATCAAGATAGAAAAATTTAACTAATTAATTAGAAGGAATTATTTGGATTCATCAAATACAAATTTAAATATAAATAAAAGAGCACATTTAACTCAAATAATTTAAATAATACGAGACTTGGAAAAAAATAATAATACAAACATATTAAGCAACCCCAAGTCACGAAAGAAATAGAAGAAAATAAGTATTAGTTGTCGTCTAACAAAATAATACATTTAAAAATTTAAATAGCACAAACTCACAAAGCCCCACTAAGTTATAGGGTTATAGAAACAAGAGAAAACAAATAAAAATATAATACCAAATGAGGAATGTTGAATTAGCATTAAAAAAAATCAAAATTAGAAAGAAATGAGAAGAGAGTCGTGGAATAAGTAGAAGAGTAAAATAATGATTAATTTATATATATATATATATATATATATATTAACAATTAATAAATATTAATAAATAATTATTTATAAATAATAAGTAAATAGTAACAAATAATGGATGGCAAAAAAAAAAAAGTAACAAATAATAAATGAAAGGCAACAAGTGGAATAATTTGAAAATCTTGAAAGAAGAAAAAAGAGAGAAGGAAAAGGGGAGGATGAATATTAAAAACAAATATGACCACAAAATCCATTTAAATAATTTAAATATATACACATATTAAGACTTACACCACTCAAAGTCCATAAGTTCAATTATACAAAAGAGAAAACTACTAAAATGAAACAAAACGAAGAAGGGTGAATTAGGAAGAAGCATAAGAAGATAATAATTATTAATGGTTATAATAATAATTATAAATCATAAATAAATTATAGAAGAGGGGAAAATCAGTTCACCATATTAAGTTGATTGAGGAGTTGGGGTTTCACCATAGAGCGACCAATGCAGAATCAGTTTAGGCTTCAGTGAAAAGCTATTGTTTCCAGTCCCACTTCAATTTTCTCGCGACCTTTAAAATTGGGACAGGCTGAAAATGCAAGTTTTATTAAGAAGTGACAGATATGTAGAGAATAAAAGGACACTTTGCAACTTTATAAAACAGCTTGAAAAATAAGGAAGCATAACATTGAACTTGTAAAGAAAAATACCATATATTTGGGCAAAACCAAGATTTCATAGAAAAGAAAGGGGTGAAGAGATTACTTGTGCTACTTGTGGGGTTTTTGACAAATTGAAGTGGGCAATGAAAAGCTGACAACTTAAATATGAATGTCCCATCCACTATCAAATTCGTTCATCCAAGACAATCAGATAGAAATCTATTGCCAACAAAGGGGCTCTTATTTTACTAATATATTAGAAAATAGTAGCCTAGCTAATGGAGAGATTATTAAACAAAACAAATAGAGGAAGGATACATTTTCGGCTTACCACACAAACACAAATGGTTGCCGCTGAAATACTATCATTTCCTAATCAAGCTTTGCTTGAGATGCTCATCTCGAACCTCATAATAACCCAATAGTTTAGAATGAAAGGTTAGAGGAAAAGTGCCAAAAGCATTTCAAGTACTCTGGTGAAAAAGAGAAATTAAAATATCATTTATGGTCAAAGGCAACTTCAATTTAATAGTGTGTGTTGCTTGGTTCAATCTTGCTCAATGCCTTATGCAACTGCTTCTCTTTCACTGCATTGTCCAATATTTTAAGCATTTCCTTTGGGTTTGTGATTTTTTTGACAACCAATAGTAACTGCAACCAATGAAGGTAGCACTGTCTAATTATTCCTTAAAATTGATACATGGATTTTAAATATTTGTCCTACCTTGCAAATATGGAACTCACAATCATCTTTCTTCTATCAATGTCAGTGACAGTCTGTAAACTATTTTAAGTGCTCTTTCCATTTTTTTCAATTGTCTCCACTCCTCTCCTATCTACTCGTTTAAGATCTTCAACTTACAAACACACGGTCAGGTTATAGATAAATTCACAAAGTTTGAAACGCAAGTCAACGGAAGTAAAATACATAATTTAGTTAGCATCATTCTACACCAAGATATTTGTCATTATAATTCTGAATTTGTACCATCGTCAAATCAATGGGATGTTAAAAAATAAATAATAAATAATACGTTCCAGAAATTTAGAGCGCATGACATATACCAATGAAATTTAACTCATTCAACCCACATATACGCCAGCTACAACCTTCTCCTAAAGGTGACTTGGAAATCTAATGGATTTAGGCATCACCAAAAGAAAATGCCAACAAAAGGAAATTACCATGGTTACACCAAAACCCAAAACCTCCCATCTTCCAGGCAACATGAAAGCTAAATGTTCTCTCCTATAAAAGCCACAAAGCAAACAAAAGTAACACAAACTACGTTCAAAAATAATTTCTTGATTAAAATTACACATTCATAATGGAAGAACAGTTTCATTTCCTCCTTAGCTTCATAAATAATAATTATAAAAAAAAAAAAAAAATATTAGGAATTCAAAAATGGCCTCCAAGGAGAAAAGGAAAAGGGGGAACTGAAATAAAATTGCAAATCAGATCTTTGAAGAATTTGAGAAATTTAAAATAGGGGGCTTGATAAGAGGAACCGTACCAAAGAAATCCCAATAAAATCAAGTAGGATGAACAAGTTACGATAGAGGATCACCAAATACATCAATGCCCAGACATTCAAATCATGTCACTCACCTCAAGTCAACTAGTACCATGGTAAAAAAGTTGATAGGGATGCAATGCAACCTTGATTCCCTCACTAGGTAAAGTGCTTACTCTCATCTTGTAGGTTTGTGTTTGCTCTCCATCCTACCTATTCTCACTACCATAGGCTTGACCGTAGTCCACATCTCCACCTAAAAGTCACTTATCAAGAAAAAATCATGAGGACTTTTATTGGGATGTAATGTTGGCTCAGGTGAAAAAAAAAACGAGTAAGGGAAAGAATGGATAAGAAACAAAAGGGAAAGAATAAGAGGAGAGACAAATTAAATGGGTTGCAGATTGCAAATACCTCAAGAAATGCAACCTTGGAGCCAAGCATACAACCCAAGTCATCAATCACAAATAGAGAAACCATTTTTAGACACAAAGATTAGCAAGATTGAATCCAAGCAGGATAGACACACATGGGATATAAAGTGTATCACTCAGCTCGCCTACATAGGGCAAGAATTAGAGTAGGAGCCGCACACTAGAAATGAACATCACAGCATGAAGGCACAAATACCTCACCAGACATAGAATCATAATCAAATTGCATCCAAGCTAAGCTAAGTACCACTTAACTAGCATCATCGAAGCAAGATGAAGACTTTTCAAGCCTAGGCATACCAATTACATAGCATCACCTCAAACTAGCAACATGCACCAGAAAAAAGGAAAAAAATCAAAACAATGCATGCAACAATGTAGACACATTATTAAAAACCACAATCAAAACAAGAAAAATCCAAAATGCCCCTTCCCAACACCTAGTAACAAAAACCAACCAAACAAATAAAAAAAGGCAAAGAGCAAGGAATAAAATCTCATCATATGATGGAAGAAGTGGAAGAAGGAAGAAAGAAAAAATGGAAGACGAAGAATCACCAAATACAAATTTAAAGAAAGAGAAGAAAAAGAAACATTAAGAAAACATGAAAGTTTAAGGAAAACAAATATAACAACATTAAATAGTTTAAAACTGAAATAACCCATTTAAGTCAAATAATTTAGATAGCACAAACATATCCAGAAACTTACGTAAATAATTAAATTAATTATAAAGGATAAAAATAGAGTACAGGAGCATATTACGAGAGGTAGATAAGGAATGAAAAATTATCAATATTTATAAATTAGTAACAACTAAATTTAGTAATTTAGAAATTAATTCAATTAAATGTTCAGAATTTTGCTTGAAATATGATAAATATAAAATTAAATATATTATAAAAATAATATAAAGAATAAAACAATATGAATAACTTTATATAAGATATTTTATAAAATTTATGAACAACTATTAATAAGATAATAGAGGAGGAAAACGAACAAAGGAGAATATTAAGGCATTAAAAATAATACAAATTTATCAAACTTATTAATTATTAAATAATAGATAATAAATAAGAAACTATTGGTTAAACATTTTGAACGAATTAAGGAAAGGTTGTATGATTGAAAGAGCTTTAGCATGTTGGCAATACCACAAAACCGGTTATTAAACAAGAGCTCTCCTAATACCAAAAACATTCCTCTATATCTACCACCCTCTCTTCTCTTCCTCCTCCTCTCTCATTTTCATTATGCATGCCACTAGACCTACACAATTAAGTTCTTTGACTCTACTGTAAATTAGGATCATATAAGAAAGAATAGCCAAAAAATGTAGCAGTTGGAAACAAACTATGTTGAGCTGATTCAGTTAAACTACTAATGTGTAAATAAGAAAAAAGGGAGAAACAAAGTGGACAATATACAAAGAAATAAACTATAGCTCACCCTCCACTGTCTAGTATATGGATATACCAATTCGAACAACCCACACTAGCTTTCCAAAAAGAACAAAACAGTGATTCAGTGTCTCCCCCTCTGCTTTCCCTGCAAATTCACTTTGAGTCTTCAGATAAATTTATGTAAATAATAAGAACAGAAAGTGATCTATCATTTAAACAGCAGATGAGTTTGTTTCTCCACATTAGCTTCCACATCAATAAAAATAGAACCAAGCATCATCTTATTCCTCTACTAGATTCAATACCTAAGAAGATACACGATAATGGAAAGGGGCACCTTTTGTTGATCAAGACTATCATTTGCTAATTAGGAGAAAGAAAAAGAGAAGTAGGGTGGCTATAGGGTTGCTATGGTCTAAGCCTATGAGAAGAGGGCTTTGTGAGTCACTCTTGGGGTCTTTAAATTCTCATACTGTTCTAGAGAAAGGGGCATACAAGAATTTTGAATTGGGGCCTCTCAAAAGATTGGCAGCCTGTGTTTATATTAAGAGTTTATGTGTATTTGTGTTTATTGTTGTCTGGGTGTCTTGTAATCTTTAATTGTGTTTTGTCTGCATGTGCAGCAGAATAGTGTTGTGCCTCTGAATGTAATGCGTTGTTCCATATAACTATACTATCATTTGAAAGCTGTTCCACTCCCTCTTCTTTACTTCTATTTTCAGTTTTATTATTTCCTGGTTTAGAGGAGGATCCTAACATACGACTGCCATATGAAGCAAATCAATTCCTCGTAACACTTGATATATTAAACAACAAAAGGAGAACAGCTACAAAAACATTTAACTAAAATAAATAACTTGTAGAACAGCTAAGATAAATTTATGAAAAATAAACATGTAATGAATAAAGGAGAACACCTAGATATATTAAATGAAGCACCATCTGATTTTGGAATATGTAACACTCATGATGTAATAAAATAAATAGTTTGCTAGAGAAGAATTAGAAGCACTAAAATACATTTTTATTAATTAAATAAAGAAAAAAAAAAACAACAACCTAGTGGTGTCATTATTTGCACAAGTAACAGCAGGAATGTTTGTAGTTTTCAGCTCTCAACAGCCCATTCTTTCTAGTTACACAGAGAGACTCTTACCTCCTCTTTTCTCCATGTCCAGTATTGGTCATTGATGTTCTCAATCTTTTCATTGGGAGGAAAGACCTGCACAAATACAATGCACGATGACATGAACATGTTTGAACACTATGCACTTTTGTTTAATAGACTAATAGTCAACAACACCAGCAACAAAAGACATAAGATAACCACAGATTCTCCTATTAATTTTTATAATTACTATTATCAGTATTTCACACCTATCTTGTAATAGAAAACTTCTAGCATCCTAAGTTTTGCATTAGGATGAGACAACTCGACCTGTAAAAATGTATAAATTACAAGCAGTAAATGGAGGGAAAATTGAAAATTATATGAAAGATTCCTAGGCAAAACTCAAGATCCAAGATACTGCACAAAAATTAACAACTTCAAAGCAAAAGGAGGGAGGAGCCCTACTTCATAATGTAGCAGTTTCAGCTCCCATAATTCACAACTCTTAACTAATTGGTTAATGAATAAGACACAAGCAAATGAAGGAGATAATTCAAATCTTAAAAGGCAAAATAAATAAACAGAAAAATAGAAAGGAATAATCTATCAAATAAAAGGAAGACAATGAATGGGATAAGAACTTATTCAAAATTATAGTAAACATAAAAAATGAAAAGACAGTAGCAACTGATGAATAACATACATATATGAATTGAGAAGATAAGTAACTTTACAAGTACTAAATTTTGAAACTAACAAACCATTAACTATTCATTATAAAATAGAAAACATGTCTCATGAAAAAGTAAATGAATCAATTAATAATTCATTGAGAATAAGGAAATAAATTAATTAACAAGATAATAAATAAAAAAAATAGACAACTTCGGGCAAAAAAAATAATGAATGATAAATTATTGATAAAGAAACTATACAGTATTTGAAAGAAGGCATTAATAACCAGCATGAATAATTAAGTATTATAAATAATATTTATAAACAATAATAAATTCATGTGAAAAGATAAAAACAAATATAAATAACAAATAATAAGGGGGAGGATGAGAGCAAATAATAAAGGAGAAAGTAGAAATAAATCAATACATCAAACTATAAAGGGTTGAGATGCATCTTCAAGTATGGAAATATATCTCAAACTATAAAGATAATTTGGTTCTGACATGCATAATCAAACAAGAGGTGGTATAAGTTACGAAATATACCTCTTGAATTGCTCTCTCATATTTAATAGCAGCCTCTTGCCTCCTCAATAATTAGGTGGAAGCTTCCTTTGGATTCAGCTTTCATCCCTGGTTGGAATTTCTTTCCAGCCACACTAATTTCATAATTACACCTGCAATACAAATAACAACCAAATAGACAGTGTCCAAATCTGGAAATTCTACTAAATTGCTGCTAAAATAGTCATTTTAATCAAAACCCCCTACCATATGCATTTATCTTATTCATGCCTAATTATGCAAATAATACTCTATATTGTTCCTAAAATCCCACAAAAATGCTCACTTAACCACATAATTTATCAAATTCCCCTACACTTGCACTTTTGTACTCCCTAGAAAAAGATTCCATCAAGGAAATCCAATACAAAACCGAATAGACATATAAGTGAGAATGTAGCAAGCTTAAATCAAAATATGCTAATATCAAAAGCAAAGTGTACAAATGCAAATCAAATAGTCCATGTACTTAGCCTAGCCAATAGTGAGTAATGCTTTAGAATACAACTTGGTCCTGTTTAGCACTTCTCACATTCCTCTCTTAATCTCACATTTCTCTCTTAAGGTAATAGCACTTCTCACATTCCTCTCTTAAGGTAATTGCACTCCTCTCCACTAGTCCAACCCCTACCATAGGCTTGTAATGTGTCTACCATCTCCACCACTCATTATACACTAGAGTAATGAATCAAGAGGTCTTTGCTTTGGTTGTAATGTTGAAAAGGTCCAAGTGGAAATGGAAAAAAGAATGGCACATAATCTGAAATATACGAAGGTGATGAGTGATAATTAGAAAATCAAACAAGTGGCTGAAACTTCACATTTGCTGTCATGTACAGCAATGTTTAACTGTTTAAGCATAAATCTAATGGTTCAAATTATATTCATAAGCTGAAAGAGTTCTTTGGACAATTTCTTCTCTCCTTTTCCTTTTCTCTCTCCTTTTCCTGTTCTTTTGAAGACATCTTTTTTCTTCCTTCTTTACCTTTTTTTTTCTTCTTTCTACACATATGGCTTTTCCTTTCTCTTCCTTGCCTTTTTCTCTTTTTTTCGTTTCATATATTTTTTTTTTCTTTCTGGCTTTTTCTGTTTTCGTTCTTTTTTTCTATACACTCATATATATTTTCCTTTTCTCTGTCCAGGAACAACTAATCAGCCATATCAAACTCAATAAGTGACATCACCAATGTTAACCAAGTACCAAAACATACAAAAATGTATCAAAGCATCCAATTATTTTCATCTCAAAGGAAATTCTATCAAATACAAAATCAAGTCTCATGTATAAGTTCAGATTCAGTGCATATGTGAAGAAGAAATGAAAGCGAAGGGCTCAATGGGGTTAGCAAGGGATTGATTTAAACGGCTTGTGTTTAGGAAAACGGGTGAAGAAATAGAATGCCTCAATCATATTCATGACTCTTGTGCAATTATATGGCCTTGATTAAGACGCAAGACAAGTTCTAGAGGAAATTGAATCAAGTGGTGTATGCACACTGAATTTATGAATGATAATAAGGCTCAAATCCTTCCATCAAGGTTTGTGCATCCTAAACTAACTCACACAAGGCTAAACCATGCACATAACCAGTTTCAATGCATGAGAACATTCTACCAGATTTTGAATAAGATTTAAGAATATCCAGAGGAAATTCACAAAAGTCTCATGAGTAGAAACCATGCATATGCTTAAAACTCCAAATCAAATTATGTCCATGATGTACTCTAGAGTCATGATGCAATGTAAAGAACTCATGCTCAACCACACAATCCAAGAGAATCCATTTTAAACGCCCCTATATTGGGTTGTAAATCTAGACCTTTAACCTTAACCAACATGTCTTCTAAAAATCCAAAAGGTTGTCTAGTTGTCCTATCGACCAGTTAGAGTATTATAATAGTGGACTGAATGTTTTTTTATCCCTAATGAGTTATAAAACTGAATGTGGCATAACATTAATGGCTGCACCTAGTCTAAGAGGGCATTATTGAAATTTCGCAAGAGATAAGGAATAGGAAGACCATGGCATAGGGAGCACAATCAACTCACTACCATTTACTATTGAGTGGGTCACCCCCAACACTTGTTATAAACAATCAATCCAACATATGATTTCACAAGCAATTCAAGGGGTTAAAAGGAGGAAAGCGAGAACCGGATGATTAAAATCTTCTTAGGCCCTTGTAGCAAAAATTCCAGCAGCAAGTATTGAACTCAAACTCTTCATGACAGATCATTAATGGATAGTTGTCAGCTCAATCTTGTTCCAGCAAGTTTCACAAATTCAGAAAAGTTCTGCAGAAACACAAAGCTCCTTAAATCAAAAATCTTAGCAAGATCAAGGATTTTATAAATCACATAACAGAAACAGCTTCTATCAACATGAATTTTCTCAAAGTTGAAGAGTTCTAACAACAGCTGAGATGACTTATTTTTATCCTCAATGCAAGGTTTCAAAACTTCAAATGAGATTTCTCACAATTGTTTAGCTATCAATTTTACACAATTGCAAGTTGCTCAAGAAAATTCGGCTTCATGCAACATGTAGCAGGTTCTTGATGCTAACATCAACTCCAGTGCATTCACCACAAAAAAACATCAACATCAGTGCACTAAATCAGTTCAACAACAGTGACAGAATTTTTCAAAGTCGCTCAACCAAAGCCACAGAATTTTCTTCAAAACGAGAGGAGTTCATGACAGCACACAAAATGAGTCAAACAAGCACAAAACTACCCGGAAATTTTCACACACAGTGACAGCACTATGAACTCTTCAATTCTCCTCAGATTCCAAAAGAGAAGATGATTCAAACAGAAGCAATATTTATGAACCAACAATGCACCAATGCAGTTTTTTTTCCTTCAAGAATTCTAGCAGTAAATCAGCTTTCACCCAAAAAAAAAAAAAAAAAAAAAATGTAACAGTAGCAATCAAATCAGAGACAAACTTAAAGTTTAGCAAGTAACGACCTCAAGTGAAGCAAGAAATATCCTTATGAAAATGCAACTAACACTCACCAACCACCAGAGAAATAGTGCCTACCACAGAACACTAGGCAGTAGGCACAACAACAAAAGTAAGCTTCAATTAAATTACTATAGCACCCTTTTACAGTAACCAAGTTCCTAACAGCCATGGCAAATGCAATTATTAACACAACAAGTAAAATCAGCAATCAAACACTTTATCCACAGAACAATTGAATTGCAACAGTGAACAGTCAATAAAGTTATCACAAGAGATTATAGGCTAAAAGCCAGAGCCAATAGCCTAATCCCAATCTCATCAATTGCAACAACAAAATCAAGCCACTGATGGTATCAACAATTCCAGAAAAACCGAGACAGCTCTACTTTTATTTGAGCTTATGTTTTTCTTTTCTTTTTCTAAGCCACTGACATGTTGCATCTGTTTATATTTTCACTTACCCCAAAAGAGGCAATTGAGTACAATAACGATGTTACTCATTAGGATTTATGAACATGACAAAAACCAACCACTTCTTCTTCGAGATGTTATTTTACCACCAGAGAACCCATTTCAAAGTCAATTTAAGTCAAATGAAAGATGAGCCCAATTATTCAACAAAACATTCAATAATACACAAATAATCTTTGAGCATTAGCAAGATGCCCTAGGTAAAAACGCAAAATCCCAAACAATTCATCATCAAGGCGGTGTTAAGGCCATGGCAAGATACACTTGCTGAAAAAAAAAAAGAAGAAGAAGAAGAAGAAGGAATTAAACAATTAAGTGAGCGGAGTTTTTGGGCAAGCATACATTATTGAATTTTTACCAAACGCATGGCAAATATATGCTCAGGCAAACTGTCTCCTAACGGCTAAACAAAAAATAATAATGTGAAAACTTGTGTCGTTGACCGTGTGCATTTTTAATTCATGGCATATAAACAGATCAAAGTTAGCTAACTATTAAACAATAATCACCTAATTATGGAACATTGTCTGGACAAGAGTGTGCGAAGAAGTCGATAGAATTAGGTGGTGAATGCAGAAGAAAGAGGAGGGATCGAGAAGTTGGGATTGATAAGAATATGTGATGCATTTTACTTGTCAAACAGAATTGTATTTTGTAAGAACTGAAAATCCCAGATGTGTAATAAACAACGTCCCATAGGATTTCGAGTGTGGTGTTGTGTGGAGTTATATGAGTCGGCTATCTACATATCTAGAATGATGAACAGTGAACCCCTGGAAAGCCACGCGAAGCATCCACTATGAAAGAAATGAAACAAATGCACATTGAATAGCATCGTCTCCAATCAGCTACTATTACGTAAAGATAGATTTTTTACAGATCTCATTGAGGGCATCATCACCAATCACCTACTGTTACATACACACAAAAATTTACTGCATTCTTTAATTGCTGCTACCATACAAATTAAAGGACAGAGTGACAACCATAAGGAATTAAGTACAACCCTTCAACCTTATTGTCTACGATTATTAACCGACAGGGTAACAAACTAGTGGTTTGGCCAAACGCTATTTGCAAGAATCGATGGCAACCGCAGTTGGAGAGACGAGAGGGACTGAGAGTTGAGTGGTAAGGAGGAGAGAAAGCAGAATGCTAAAGGAACAAAATCGAGGGAGAAGAAACCAAAGAATAAAAGAAAAGCAATGAGAATATGAGAGAATCGGCTAATTAATCCTGTTGCTTACCGATTGGAGAGACGATAACAGCTTTCTCGTGGCTGGGAAGTTTGAAGGCTCTTCTCTGTGGCAATTCTCCCTTTGGCGAGCAGAAGAAGGAACGACAAGAATGAATGATCGGCTTGGGTTGGGCTTTGGCTTTGGGCAAAAGCAAACAGGACGGTCCATCGGTAATCAGAGGTAACGGCTACAAAATTAATTGGGATGCTACAGAATTTTTCTTCATAATGAGTATTGAGGGATGCGAATAGAGCGTGACTTCTAGGCAAAGCGGGTATTATCCTGTGTGTCTGGCTTTCATCCTTCTTCTAACCCTTTAGTTGAGCGGAAGTTGTCGTATGGGACAAGCCAAACTAGAAATGATAGTTTTTGAATTCCACAGGCCAGGATTTTATATTACAATTCTTTATCTGGCTGTTGTGTGAGTTAATAATTTTTAATTATTAGATAAAAATTTATTATTCTATATGTTCTTTGATTGACATAAAATTCAAAAAAAAAAAAAAAAATTTATGAAATTATCAGACTTAAACTAGGTAATAACTTTTTTTTCACCTTATAAAAGATTTGCACGGTTAATGTTTTTAGAACCTCCCTCATTTGATTAAAATTATTTCAATGTAAATTTTAATTGCAGTTTAATTGACTTTAGTTTTTTTAAAAATATTGACTAGTGAAATCATTCTTATACCAAATTTAAAAAGAAAATTTTAAATTTTAAATTACCAATGCCTCCATTACTTATAACAGACTAATAGTATGATTTTGGGATTTTCAACTACCTTGTACCGCGAATTCAATTAAACATTCTAAAAGAAATAATTTTTGAATACTCAAAATCTTGATTTATGATCGTTTCACAGCTATTATTGAGACTGGCCATTGTTTTGGAATCGAATTGTTATTATGATTTGAATATATTTGTCATCAGTTAATGATGTAGCTACATGGATTCTCGCTTGCTCGGCTATTGCGCTATCTGGCAAGAGCCAATCTGCACTTGTGCTTGTGGGTCTTCTTATGTGGGTTTGCTTTTGTCATTTGTTCAATCATCATTTTCCCTCCGTCTTCGATGGATGGCCGACGATGCCCCGAGGGCGAGCCGGTTGAAGAGACATACATATGTACTTGCATTAGCCATTGTTACGGGCGTAGGTTTTGTTACGATGCCATTGGAATCCATGCCATGTTTGGCGCTTTTGTCGTTGGAGTTTTGATTCCAAAAGATGGACCATTCACCAATGCTCTTGTGGAGAAAGTAGAGGATCTAGTATCGGTCTTTTCCTCCCTTTGTACTTTGTGTCAAGTGGATTGAAGACTAACGTGGCCACCATTCGGTCATCGCACTCTTGGGGTCCCCGGTTTTAGTCATAGTTATTGCTTGTTTGGGGAAGATTGTTGGGACCGTTTCCGTGTCTCAATTACGCAAGTTACCATGGAATGAGTCTCTCGGTGTTGGGATTCTTAATGAATAGAAAAGGCTTGGTTGAATTAATTGTCCTCAACATATAGAAAGGTATTTCATTTTTTTCTTGTTCTCGGTATTGAGTTTAACGCAGTGCGCCTTCATATAATTGTTCGATGGATATTTATGATATGCATTTGCGGTATTGAATGATCGACCTTTGCCACCATTATGGTTCTTATGGCACTCTTTTACTACCTTCATAACAACCGCTACTCATTTCTCTATATAAGCTAGCAAGGAAGGCAAAAAAAGATGATTACAATTTACAAGTACAGAACAATTGAGAGGAAAAATTCTAACACCAACTTGGGGTTCTTCCCTCGTTTCCACAACAGAAGTATTCCATCAATTACAAATCTGATTGAGTCTTCCAAAGGAACTCGAAACGTGATGCACTCTTTGAATATGCAATGCACCTTAAAGAATTTTCTCGAAAGGTCATCATCTATACTAATGGTACAAAAAGCGAGGAAAAATGGCTTGCCCTTTTGGAACAAGTCACATCATGCCGATTCGACCATGTTGTTGTGGCGTTTGAGGCATATCGCCAGCTAAGCCAAGTGTTTGTCCTACCAATGACGCAATCTCATACACGAACACGTACGTAAACTGCAGAGAGAAAGAGAGTTGTAGTCATCATTCTTCCATTCCATAAACATCAAAGATTAGATGGTTCACTGGGAGACCACACGCAAAGTGATTTCGATTGACTAACAAAAGACTATTGGACAACGGGCCATGCTCGCTTGGAATTTTGTTTACCGTGGCCTCGGCGGTGCATGCCAAGTGTCTCGCAAGTAATGTCTTCACGGTGTTATAGTACTTTTCTTTGGTGGCGGTGATGAATGACCAAGAAGCCCTTGCTTACGGACGTCGTATGGCCGAGCACCCCGTCATAAGATTAGCGGTTGTACGGTTTGTTTCGAAAGCAATCCCGAAGAAGAGATTGTTAGAGTTGATGTGGACGACCACTCGAACCAAAAAATTCACGAGATGATGAGAATCTGTGAATGAATTAAAACAAAAAATGGCAATGATGGCTCGATCAACCACAAAGAGAAAATAGTTAGAGATAGTGAAGAAATAATTGTTGTTATCCGTGAGTTCAATGGTCGCAACTGCTTTCTTGTGGGTGCAAGGCCAAACAACGAAGTAGCACTTACTTTGCAAGGAAGTGAAAGTGAATGCCCAGAATTTGGTCCTATTGGCGGTTTATTGGCATTCCAGGATTTTAATACAACGACTTCGGTATTGGTGATGCAACAAGATCACAATGGACCGCCAAATAATTCCAACTCGAAATGGAGCCACAGCTTTTCTTCTCATAGCTCGAATCGCTTGATGGCCCCTCTTTACTTTGTCATTCTTTCTTTTTATTTACAATTAAAAATTGCAATTATTTAATATTGTATTCAACACAAATTTATATTATATATTAAATTATATGCTCTATCCTTTGTTTTCTTCATACTCCCTTCCGGATCTTAATACATAGCATGTTGATTTTTTTTTTTCTTTTTTCTTTTTAAGAGATTGAACAAGTAAAATATATTACATTAAAGCATTTATATTTATCGATTTTATCAAAACTAAAACTAAGTTAATAGCTTTTATATTAAGGATCAAGGCAACAACAATATTAAATAGGATTAAGGTGTAAAAATACATATATGCTTTTATATTTGGTCCTCTAAATTAATATCAAGTTTCAATCCGGTCCCCTATGTTTAAAAAGTATACTTTTATTCCTTTAAATATAATAAAAATGAAAAATGCATACTCATCAATAGTAATAACTATATATGTTCAAATTTTAATTCTTCAATATCATCAATATTTGTTGTTAAATAAAACAAACGCTATTAAAAATAAATTATTAAAATTGTACTTTTGCTCCCTCCTAATGATATTAAAAATAAACTATTAAAATTGTACTTTTGCTCCCTTCCGTCATTTTTTTAAGCAACTTTCGGTTCTTCTTATAAGCAACTTTCTCTTTCTCCTTATGTCTCAAAATTTAAACTATTTTTTTCTTTTTCTACCCCTATTAAATACACATCTTTATATTAATTACCTCCTATTGACATCTAATTCTCTTTAATTTACACATTCACTCTCAAATTTTATGCTCATATTCTCTCATATTTGTTACTCATTCGTCCCCTTTGCTTTTTACATAAATAGGGGCATATTAAGAAGAAATATAACATTTTTGACACATACATTGTTTTTAACTAATCTTAACCATCAATTCATTTTGCATAGTTAGGATAAAAGTAGCTTATAAAGAGGACCTGAGGGAGCAAAACTTAAAGTCATAAGGTGAAACTTGATGAAAACTTAGAGGACCTAACCTATAGTTTAAGCCAAAATAAAATGATACAAAATGAAGAATGGTAAATTAGTATGAGTGAATGAATATTGAATAATCACATGAATAGAATAGAGATTTATAAATATTGTTAATTATTAAACAATCGATAACCATAAATGATCATGATCGTGAATAATGAATAAATAGTAATAAATTTAACTAATAAATGGAAAAGCATGAAAAGAAAAATAAAAGTTTAAGGGAAACAAATATAAAAGCAGAAGTCTAATGCAAAAAATAATTAATATAGTACCGTATGAAGGCTTTAACAGAATGAGCAAATGAATAATCACATAAGGTACGGAAGAAGTAGAAAATAAAAATATTCATTAATTGTTCTAAATAATAATAACTAACATAAATAATAATAATGCAAATAGTAACAAGTTGGACTGACATATATTATTATTATTAGATAATTCTGAATGATATATATTATAATTAATAATTCAAAGTAATAAATTGGACTGATTAAATAGTAAATTTCAATTAAAAATTGAACATTACACTTGACAAATAAAGTCATTTGGAAGGAGAAGAAAAAGAAGAAGAGGAGAATCATCCAAAGCAAATTTAAAGAAAGAGAGAAGAAAACGAGAAAAGTCAAGAAAATATCAAGGAGAAAAAGGAGGTTCAAGGAAAACAAAAACTACGTGAAGTCTATTTACATTGTAAAAGAACTTATTTAGGTCAAATAATTTAAATAGTACAAACATGTTCAAAAAATCACTCAAAAGCCCATTTAGTTATAAAGTTAAGTCCATGCAAACGGAAAAAAACAATTACTATAATAATAATCATGATTAAATATGAAAAAGAGGGAAAAAATAAGGAAAGCCAAAGATATTCTGAAAAACAAAAAACGAAAATTTAAGGAAAATATATATGAAAGTAGAAGTAAAATAGTTATCGTTAAATATAAAATAATTCATAAATATATTCATTCATAAAAAATGTTATAATAAATATTAAATAAATAGCAATAATAAATAAATAAATAACAACGAATGGAATAGTTCAAAAAGCTCATAATAGTGAAAGAAGGAAAAGAGGAAGAACTGATAATCAAATACAATCGGAAGAGTAAAGAAAAGAGAAAACAAATAAAGCTAACAACGACGACGACAACAAAAACCAAAAGAATAAGAAAAATTAACAAATAGTACATCTAAATCAAATAATCTAAATAGCCCAAGTATGTTAAGCAACTTTAACTACCCTAAAGCCCATTAAGTAATAAAGTTATGGAAAAAAAAAGAGAGAAAACAATTAATATAATACAAAATGAGGAAGGATGAATTAGCATGACAATAAAACAAAAAATAAAAACCAATGAGAAGAAAGTCTTGATAAAATAAAAGATTAATATAATCAGTGATACAAATAATAATGATTCAAAAATATTATAAATTATTATATACTAAATATTACAATAAATAAAAAGTATCAAATAATAATTAAAAGACAACAAATGGAATGGAGAAAAAAATCTCATCATACTTTGAAACAATAAAAAAAAAAAAAAAAAAAAAAAAAAAAAAAAGAGAGAGAGAGAGAGAGAAGGAAAAGAGGAAGAAAAAGAAGAAGAAGAATCAAACGCAAATTTAAGTGAATCGAAGAGGAAATAAGAAAAACCAATAAAAAAACATATAGAATAATAGATCATTTCAATATTTTAAATATGACTAATATAGCCCCACATGTGAAACCACTTTAAATAATTGATAAATATGATAAATGATAAATAAATCGTTCATAAAACTCATAATAGTAAAAGAAGGACAAGAGGAAGAAGCAATAATCAAATACAATTGGAAGAGTAGATAAAAGAGAAAACAAGTAAAGCCAATCCAAAAAAAAAAAAAAAAAAAAAGAAAAACATAACAAATAGTACATTGAACTCAAATAATCTAAATAGCACAAGTATGTTAAGCAACTTTAACTACCCTAAAGTCCATTAAGTTTATGGAAAAAAGAGAGAAAACACTTAACATAATACAAAATTAATATAATACGAAATGAGGAAGAATGAATTAGCATGACAACAAACAATAAAAAAGAAACACATGAGAAGAGAGTCTCGATAAAATAAAAGATTAATATAATTAGTGATACAAATAATAATAATTCAAAAATATTATAAATTATTATATACTATATATTAGAATAAATAAAAAAGTATCAAATAATAAATAAAAGAAACAAATGGAATGGAGAAAAAATCTCATCATACGAAACAATAAAAAAAAAGAGAGAGAGAGAAGGAAAAGAGAAAGAAGAAGAATAATCAAATGCAAATTTAAGCTAATTGAATAGAAAATAAGAAAAGCCAATAAAAACAAATAGGACAACAGACCATTTAAACATTAGATAAATATGATAAATGATAAATAAATAGTAACACATATTAACTAGTTAAATATCAAAGTAACAAAGAAAGTAAGTTAAATATGAGTATATGAAAACAAAATAACACCTCTAAATCAAATAATTTAAAAACAACAAAACAATTTTCTCTTTTTGTATTTGAAGAAAGTCACAAAATAATAAATAAAGGTAAAAACACCCACAAATGAATGTTTTTTTTTTTATATATATAAGGAAAGAAAAAGAATCAAAACTAAAACAAAAGAAACAAGAAAAACTAAAAGCGATTAAAATCTCGAGCCTCTTCTCATATGATGAATGCCCGCGGATCGGAACAAGGAAGCAATGGAGACCAATAGGGGATCCGAGAAATGTGCATCGTTCGGAGTCTCCACATGCCTCAAAGCAAAGTTAGCCATCCAATCTGCACATTGATTGCCCCCCTTAGAACATGGCAAAATCCTATAACCCACTGTCTGCGGGGTGATTGCTCGTATCCGAGCCACCAGATGGGACTCACGAGCTACATTACCTTGTTTGGATAGTAATGCAATGACTGAATGACAATCACTTTCAATAATTATATGCCTCCAACCTGCCTCCCATGCCATCTCTAGTCCTTTCAAAACCCCCCACAACTCAGCTAACATCGTCGAGCATCTTCCAAGCCGTGAGGAAAAGCCTCCACGCCACTTACCAGAGAAGTCACGCAACAAAACCCCACAAGCCGCCACCTGATCTGCACCCTTTGAAGCCCCATCTGAATTAAGTATCACAAATGGAGCTTCTAGAAAAGGTCCAACAAACATTCAACTGATTTTGTGCTATCTGCTGCAACCCCCTACCTCACCTCTAGTTTTTAGTTCTCCCAATAACATAATAATTGGCCGCAGGCAATATTTAAAATGAGCATCCTGAGTGTTATGAATAAATTCATTACGCCATTTCCAAATAAACCAGCAAGAGACAAGGAATAACTCATGCCAATAAAATTCGCCAATAGTAATTTCATCACTCATCCAATTCTTCGTAATCCATTCAATCCAATCATAGCTAAAAAATATGAGGGAAAGATCAGAAGGTACTACCTCATACCAGAAACCACGAACCACATGACAGTCTCTAAACGCATGTAAGGTAGACTCAATTTCTTGATGACAAAGTGGGCAAAGGCCATCGTTGTTAGACCAAGAGCTGATCCATGCCATCAAAAGGAGTCCCTGATGGAATAATTTCCACCCAAAAACCTGGACTCTATGTGGTCCCACCCACTTCCATAACTTCCTCCATATGTTACCATTAATAAGACACTGTCGAAATCTAGATTCGGCTAAATAAAGATAGCAACTCTTAACACTAACACCAGTTAAATTTCCAGCCAACCAAAAGGAACGATCTGGCCCATCATTAGGAGAAGGAGGAAGCATACCTCTAATTAAGTCGACCACATTCTGGGGAAGCAGTCGTTTCAAAGAAAGACAGATCCCACCGTAGTGATGATTAACAAATCTATTAACCACGCACTCTCGGGTCACATCAGGAAGGGGACTTACCTTATAATCTTGCAGGCAAATGGACGAGGACACCCATTTATCTTTCCAAAAAGAAATAGAAGCCCATCTCCAATTTCCCAAACCACCTCGTCCTTCATATTAATAACAATATTACATAAAGAGCTCTAGAACGTTGAACACCCAGTTTAAGGATTGGCAAGTGTCCAGCTTGTACCTTATACTTACCTCGTAAAAATCTAACCCATAAGGCATCATGTTCGTTTTGAAACCTCCAACCGCACTTCATAAGGAGAGCATCATTCATAATCGACGCCGATTTTAAACCAAGTCCGCCCATAGACTTAGGACTAGTCAACACATTCCAACTTAAAGCATGGTGGGCTTTACGAAGGTGTGAATCTCCCCAAATGAAATTCCTTTGAATTTTATCAATCTCATTGCATATATTTAGTGGTAGCCTAGCATATTGCATATAAAATATAGGAATAGTAGATAATACTGATTTGACAAGAGTTATCCTACCTACCTGAGACAGACACTGCTGCTGCCATCCACCTAACTTCATCCGCAACTTATCCACAATATGTTGATAGCACTGTTTAGTTGCACGCCCCTGTATCATCCAAGCCCCCAAGTATCTTCCCACATTTTTAACTCTCTTAAAACCACTTTTAGCTGCCAACGAACCAGCCAAATCTTCAGATATGTGCTTAGAGAAATAAATTACAGTTTTCTCCATGCTTACCTTTAAACCTGAAATCTGCTCAAACAAAGAAAGACATTTCATAATAATCTCCAACTGATCAGACTTTGCCTCTGCAAATAACATAAGATTATCTGCAAACATCAAATGAGAAATAGGGGGCCTCCTTGGCCCACCTTAATAGGGGTCCAAAGACCACCAGTCATAGCTGTGGAAATAATATGGGACAACTTTTCCATAGCTAGAGTAAATGTAGGGGAACATGGGATCACCCTGACGGATGCCCCTAGAAGGCTGAAATGATGAGGTTTTACCCCCATTCCATAAGATATTAAAGGACGAAGTGGAAACAACTTGCATAATCAATTCAACTGTAGCACAAGGAAAGCCAACTTCCACCATAGTGTTACATAGAAAATCCCAATTCACACGATCATACACCTTCTCTAAATCAACTTTAATTGCCATAAACTGTCTCCCTCTCATTTTATTCATTGAGTGAACCAGTTTTTAAGCAATGACAATGTTGTCATGTATTTGTCTCTTGGGGACAAAACTGGATTGGAAAGGTGAAATAACAGTTTCCATTATCGGTTGCAGACGCCTAATCTCAGAAATTTAGCCGAACATAATTAAGAAAGGCAAAAAACAGATGAAGAACGCGAAGAACACGAAGAACATTGCAGAGAATTTGAAAACTACTATTTTGATCCACTGAAATCTAAAAACGTGAATGAGAATGTGTTTGTGGCTGCTGCCTCACTTAACCTAAAATGAAAAAACAAAATGGGGCTCCAATCCACAATTCAGGCCCAAAATGAAAAATAAAATCAAATGGGCTTTAATTACAAAATTCGAGCCCAAAAATACATATGACTTCGGCTCCAAAATCGACCGCCCTCTTGTCTGAATTTGCTCTTCATGTCTTCATAAAAATTGTAGCTCTTTGAATCATCTGAAATATGAGACAAAAATGAGGCAAATCCGATGTTTGGTTTAAGAGTTATGGTAAAAATGGTGAAGCAATGTAAAACTGGAATTTATTATTAAATAATGGCTAAAATATAATAAAAGGCCCAAAGCCAAAATAAGTATAAAAGCCATTATTTATTAGCTAAAGAGTCCTAAATTATAAATCAAGAGACAAAAAGTGGTGTATGAAATATTCAATTATCAAATTCCCCCACACTTATCTTTTTGCACTCCCCGAGCAAAATTCAAAGAAAAAGACCTAAAGGAGAAACTCTTCTTTTCTAATAATTGCTAACAATGCAAAAATTGAACAAGGGACACAAATCTCCAAAAGATCAATCAATCAAGACCACAATCCCTTCATCTCAAATTACAATTCATGGTAATCTCAATCAATTATGCTAATCACAAAAGATGGTCTCTCAAATGATGCATTCAATAAATCAATCTCTCAAGTGTTTAAGGTAAATAAATGTATCGCTCAAATTCTACTCAAGAAAATTGTCCTACCATAAGCTTGCTCAATTTCTACATCTCCACTACTCATAACACATGCATGCACAAATCAAGAGAGCTTGTTATGAAAGGTTGCAATGGGGTTAGGGTGAAGGTAGGTAATAGTATGGAATGAGAGGCTAAGCACCAAAGAAATTAAAAAGAGCACTAATTAACACAATCATTTTCTATGTAAGAAAATTTTTATTTTACTTATATATCTCCTTTCTTTCTATGTATTTTCTTTCTCTTTTTTTTTTTTTTTTTTTTCTTTTCTTTCTTTCTTTTCTTTTTCTTTTGTTCTTTTTTTTTTTTTTCTTTCTTTCTTTTTGTTGTTATTGTTGTTGTTGTTTTTGAAAATGAAACTATACTATATACATAATCACAATGACAAAAGCAAACGTCCCCCCCCACACTTAAACTCAAGCACTCCCGAGCAACCCCCACACTTAAACACAAAACCAATGTGAAACCAATGCTCACAAAATTTTCAAGGTGCGGAATAAAATGGTTTTACGCTTAGGCTTGTAATGTGGCTTAGAAAAGAATGAGTCAAAAAGGCACAAAGGGCTAGCAAAGGGATCATAATGCAAAGGAAAGGCTATTTGGCCAAAGTGAGGAAAAATAAAAGAAAGAAAACAAGCTTCCATCATACTTATGCACGTAAGTGAAAAATGTAGTTTCAAAAAGAAAAGGAGCAAGTTCTAGAGAACACAAATCATGAGCAGATGCACACATGAAAGAAAGAATGGCAAAAGATGAATTCCATTCATGCACCCAAAACCTCACAAGGTAAACACCAACTTAAGCAACCAACATCACCAAATCAACTACCAAGACATGTAATCGAAGAGTCAAGAATGGTAGATCCAACAGAATAATCCTTTAAAACCAAAATGTCCCGTAGCAATCATAGAATGAGAGACTGTATTTATTTTCAAAAAAAAAAAAAAAAAGTAGAAAAAAAGAAAACAAATAGAAGAAAGAGGGAGAAAGAAAGAAGAATACTCCCCAAGGGGTTTATAGAGGATAAGTGGCATCAATGAGGAGAATCTCCGCTTCCTTAGGGCCGCCGAGATCCCTCATGAAATGGCTTAAGGCGATGCCCATTGACCTTAAAGGTTCGTCCCAGGGGGTGGATCACATAGCTCAACTAAGGCACCAAATGGAAATATGTTAGTGATCTTAAAAGGGCCATCCCATTTAGATCGAAGCTTACCAGGCATAAACCTCAAACGGGAGTTAAACAGAAAAACTTTCTGGCCCACAGAAAATTCTTTCCTCAGAATATGATTATCATGGAATGCCTTAGTCTTTTCCTTGTATAACCGCGAACTCTCAGAGGCATCCAATCTAAGCTCATCCAACTCTTGTAATTGTAGCTTCCTCTCCATCCCAGACTTAGCCAAATCCATGTTGCACTGCTTAATGGCCCAATAGGCTTGACGCTCCAACTCAACCGGAAGATGACATGCCTTACCAAAGACAAGCCGATAAGGAGACATCCCAATCGGAGTCTTGTAGGCGGTGCGATATGCCCACAAAGCATCCTCTAATCGCTTACTCCAATCTTTCCGGGTAGAGTTAACAGTCTTCGAAGGTTTGCTTAATCTCTCTATTTGAGACTTCACTTGACGGTTAGTCGAGGATGGTATGCTTGTGGAGACCTTGTGAAGCACTCCATACTTGCGTAACAAGGCACCCATGCTTCGGTTGCAAAAATGGGAGCCTTGGTCACCGATAATAGCTCTAGGAATGCCAAACCCGCGAAAAATGTTAGACCTAACAAAATCCACCACCACGTAAGAATCATTAGTCCGAGTGGCTTTCGCCTCAACCCATTTCGAGACATAATCAACAAACCGGCGATATAAGTATAACCAAATGAAGCGGAAATGGACCCATAAAATCAAATACCCCAAACATCAAAGATCTCACAAAACAATATAGGGTTCTCGGGGCATCTCATGCCTACGGAAATACTCCCCGCATTCCGACGCTTATCACATGACTTACAAAACAGATGGGAATCATGAAACAATGAAGGCCAAAATAATCCACCTGTCTAATACTTTCCTAGCAGTTCTTTGGGGTCCAAAGTGACCACCACAGCGAAGCATGAGCAAAATGCAATATAGAGTGAAACTCATGATCGTGCACACATCTCCTAACTACTTGGTCACTACAAAATTTCCACAGATAAGGGTCATCCCAAACATAATATTTAGACTCACTCTTTAATTTAAGGGTTTGGGCCCTAGTGGAATCTACGGCAAAACACCAGCTACCAAGTAGTTAACCAGATCGATACCATGGAAGCTTACCTTGCGGTACCGTAGAAGCCGCCACACCGTGGAAATCATCCCGAATAGAAGAGGGTGAGAGGGAGAATGAGTGATGTGACTCAAGTGGACTAGGTTAAAGTATCACCGTGCGATCATACGAGGTGTACCACCGATTCAAACAAATTCGAACGATTATTCGGTTGAGGGAATTTCTGACAAACGCAGAGATTTCGGTTTGTCCAGAGTCGATCACGAAGTTCGGTTATAAATCTATTTTCGTCCGAGAAGGGAAGTGGTGGAATCCGAATCCGGGTTAATCTCGAAAATTTAGCCGAACATAATTAAGAAAGGCAAACAACATATGAAGAACGCGAAGAACACGAAGAACATTGCGAGAATTTGAAAACTACTATTTTGATCCACCGAAATCTAAAAACATGAATGAGAATGTGTTTGTGGTCTGCCTCACTTAACCTAAAATGACAAAATGAAATGGGGCTCCAATCCACAATTCAGGCCCAAAATGGAAAATAAAATAAAATGGGCTTTAATTACAAAATTTGAGCCCAAAAATACATATGACTTCGGCTCCAAAATCGACCACCCTCTTGTCTGAATTTGCTCTTCATGTCTCCATAACAATTGTAGATCTTTGAATCATCTGAAATATGAGATAAAAATGAGGCAAATCCGATGTCTGGTTCAAGAGTTATGCTAAACAAACAACTCCGAACCTCCTCACATGAGGGAATCCGATGTAAATCCACCAATAAATTGTGCGGAACACTCGGCCAGGAAGAGGAAAGCCACCTACGGCCAGTACCCCCATCTGAAAAAAGATTCTGGAAATAAGAAAGGGCCATACCTTTGAGTTGATCGTCATTATCCACCCACATATTGTGCTCATTTTTCAGCCGAGTTATTTTGTTAAAACTCCTCCTAGTTATAGTTTTCGATGATAGAACTTAGTGTTACGGTCCCCTTCGCTTAGCCATTGATGCCGAGACTTCGGAACCAAAACATCTCTTCCCGCTTTAATACCTCATTCAAACGATTTCTACATTCGAGACTCCTTCAACCTACAAATCTCGTAATCATTGATTACACGTTGTTGCTGTAACATATCAAGTTCTGAGCTCAAGGTATTCTTTAGTTGGAAAATATTGCCATATACCTCCCTATTCCAATGACCCAAAGGCGTGACCATACGGGCTAACATAATAGGAAGATCAAGGCTGGTCTTCCAATGAGAATTCATAAGAATAGGAAATTCAGGATGATTCAACCAATCGGCTAAGAAATGGAAGGGCCTATTCTGTTTACCTTCTGGAGGCCCAGACAATCTCAACAGCATAAGAGTATGATCCGAGTTGTAGTGCGGAAGATTAACCACGTCTGCCTTAGCAAAAGATAATCGCCATGAAGTATTAGCAATAACTCGGTCCAGCTTCTTATAGACACGGTCTAAATGACCCCACTTTGGTCCCATCCAAGTAAAATAGCTCCCCGACACCTTAATATCATCAAGATGCCAATCCAACAATCGATTTCGAAAAACCCGGCACGGCCCAATGGCAGCAGCATTACCCCCTTTTTTCCTTGACATCCGCAATCTCATTAAAGTCTACGGCAACTACCCATGGGTCTACCATAGACCCTGCAATAGCATCTAGGCAACCCCAAAGATTTTGTCATTCCTCCTCCCTTGGGCTTCCATACACAGCCATAAACTGAAAACCATGATCCATAGCATTCACTTTTAAATGGACATGCTGGAAAGAATTATTTAAAACAGAAACCTGAACATCCCGTGATTTCCAAAGAACCCGGATCCCTCCTGAGAAACCTCTCGCTTCTTCCACAAACGAGCTATCAAACCCAAGCTTTTTCTGCAGCCTCCTACACTTATCTCCACTCGTCCTCGTCTCAACCAGCACCAACAGGCTTATACTATACTTTGAGTTCAAAAACCTCAACTGTCGCCCAAGGTCAGCACCGGCCGCTCCCTTGCAATTCCATATAAGGAATGCCATCATGATAAACGTTGTGAGGGGACAGGTGAAACGTACACCTGAGACACATTACCACTACTTCTCATCTTAGCTCTTGCCTTACCGCTTCCTACCGGTCTACCTCTTTTATTTTTTCCGCCATTCTTCACTGAGCTTGTCTCCATCAGGCAACAACTACCACCAGTACCAATAATTTGATTTTGGCTGTTAAATCCCTCGGTATTAATACTCACATCCACACATGGGATCTCTTTCCAACCTTGATAGGTGGTTTGCCACTTGGTTTTCTGTCCCCTTTTTGTCACAAACTTCCACGTTAAATTCTTGGAGTAGCAATACCCATCTGATTAGTCTTGGTTTGGCATCTTGTTTTGCTAGTAGATATTTTATGGTAGAGTGATCCATGAAGAGTATCACCCTAGTGCCCACTAAGTAGGATCGAAATTTTTCAAACGCAAACACCATTCCAAAAGCTCTTTTTCTGTGGTGGTGTAATTTATCTGGGCACTAGATAGAGTCTTGCTTGCATAGTAAATGGAATGGAACATCTTATCATGTCTTTGACCAAGTACTACACCAACTGCTGAATCACTGACGTCGCACATGAGCTCAAAGGGTAAATTCCAGTCAGGGGCTAATATGATTGGGGCGGTAGTAAGCTTCTTCTTGAGGGTTTGGAACGCTTCCAAGCAGGCTGCATCAAAATTGAATGGAGTGTTAAGTTCGAGCAAAGGCACATAACGGTTTGGTAATTTTGGAGAAGTCTTTAATAAAGCGTCTGTAAAAGCCAGCATGTCCCAAGAAGCTCCTGATTCCTTTACTGTGGTATGTGGCGATAACTGCTCAATAACAGCTATTTTTACACGATCAACTTCAATTCCCTTTTTTGAGATTTTGTGCCCTAATACCACTCCTTCTGTTGCCATAAAGTGGCATTTCTCCCAGTTGAGCACCAGATTTGTTTCCTCACAGTGTTGAAGGACCGATTCAAGGTTTTGCAAGCAGTCATCGTATGATCTTCCAAACACTGAAAAGTCATCCATGAAAATTTCTATGGACTTTTCCACCATATCAGAGAATATTGCCATCATGTAGCGTTGAAATGTGGCTGGTGCATTGCATAATCCAAAAGGCATTCGCCGGAACGTGAAGGTACCATATGGGCAGGTGAAAGTGGTCTTATGCTGGTATTGGGGTGCTACATCAATCTGATTATATCCGGAATATCCATCCAAAAAACAGTAATACTCCTTACCGGCCCGGCAAAAGATTTGATCGATGAATGGCAGTGGGAAGTGGTCTTTGAGGGTGGATTTGTTAAGTTTCCGGTAGTCCATACATATTCTCGACCCGTGACCGTGCGTGTAGGGATTAGTTCATTCTTATCATTCTCCACTATGGTGATTCCTCCCTTCTTGGGTACGCATTGTACTCGACGACCCACTCGGGCCGTCGAAATAGGGTAGACAATTCCTGCATCCAACCATTTGATAATCTCCTTCTGCACTACCTCCTTCATGATGGGGTCTAACCTTCTTTGTTATTCAACTGAGTTTTGGCATCCTTCTTCAAGGCGTATTTTGTGCATGCATAGAGATGGAATGATCCCTTTTATGTCAGCTATTGTCCATCCGAAAGCTTTCTTGAATTTAGTAAGCAATGCCAAGAGTTTGGTTTCCTGGTCGCTGGTGAGATGTGCAGACACAATGACTGGCAATGTGTGATTATCTCCCAGGTAAGCATATTTCAATTTATAAGGCAAAGGCTTAAGATCCAGAGTTGGTGGCGCTTCTATGGATGGTTTGACCGAGTGCTTCCGATGTTGGTCACTCTCTAATGATTCGAACATCGTGCTCCCTACCAGGTTGAGGTGACTATGATCCTTTCCACTTAGCATTGCTGCCTGACCGATAACTTCCTCACCTATTGCTAGTTCCAATCCTCCAGGTACCTGGTCGTACGATTCTTGGAAGGCTTCTTGTATAACTTCATCCACTGTGTCTAGCACAGAGCATGTTTCAAGATCATCTATGTGTTTCATTGCCTTCAACAGTTGAAGTTGACTTCCTTGTCATCTATCTTTAATGTAAGTTCCCCTTCATGTACATCCATTAATGCCCGCCAAAGAGCTAGGAATGGCCTTCCCGCAATGACGGCATTTCGTGTCTACCATCTTGATCATGTATAATGAAGTCCATTGGGAGCACCAATTTTCCCACTTGCATCGGGACGTTATGGATTTCACCTGCTTGGGTAGATCATGGTTCTGTTCGTCGATTGCAAGTTTGTCTTTGTAGTAGTTTGCTCATTACCGATGGTTAGTCGGTGAAACACTAATCTTGGCATCAGACTTACTTGAGATCCCGGATCGCATATTGCCCTTATGGCAGTTTCATTGTCTATTATGCATGAAATTTCAAGGTGGCCTGCACCTTGCAGTTCAAGTGGTCCTCCTGGTAGGAATGAAGTGCTACAAGTCTGGGTTAAGGGTATGATCTCATGTCCCACCAGTTTTTCCTTCTGGGATAGGGTGTCTTTAAGGAACTTCACATAGATAGGCATTTGTCCCACAACTGCTGCTGGTGCCATGTGAACGTGGAGCTGTTGTGTTAGCTCTAAAAACTCCTGAAATTGCTGACTGGAGTTTTGTGTTGGCATTTTGTGCTGAGTGGGCACTTGAGTCCGCCCGATGGTTACATACTGTGCTAGCAACTCAGTAGTAGCACTCTCCAGTGACTTTGGTATGTAGGTGTTTATTATCACTGCTGGAGGGCATGCTGTAGCGTCGTTCACCAAGGTACTTTGCTGTAGCATTATCTCTTGCTCGTTACTCTCGGTGGCTACACCTGTCCTGCTATGAAGTAGAGGTTCTGAGCATTTCCCAGTAAGTGCTGCAATTTGCCTGATTTGGTTTTCTAGCTTCTGAAGGGTTAACTACTGATTTAGAATTTCTGAGTTATTTCTTGCTATGTGGTCTCTCAAAATGTCTACAAGATGCCCTTTTGGGTCCGAGTCCCTCTGACAGTGGTTGCAGGCTAATGATTCTTGAAACTTGGCTTGTCCGACAGGACTGATTAATCCTTCGATGGCATTAGTCAAAGCTGTCACCTGGGTTGCAAGGGTGATTATTGCATTCGATGTGACGATACTGGCGGTCTCTCCAAATGTAGTCCTACTGTCATCAGCCCATTAATAACCTTATGTTGCTATCTTTTCTAACAGTTGACACGCCTTATCGTATGGCTGCATGAGAATAGATCCGTTTGCACAAGCGTCCACAAACGAACGTGTTCTGTCATTTAGTCCACTGTAGAAGGTCTCCAATTAAGCCCCTTCTAGCAGTCCATTTTGTGGGCATCGAGCAAGCAGATTTTTGAATCGGTCCCAAGCTTCGTGTGCTACCTCCCTAGACTTTTGCATGAAGCTAGCTATATCCCTCCTCGGTTGTACGTTTCTTTTTTGTGGGAAAAATTTAAGCAAGAACCTACTCCCTAGATCTTTCTAGGAGGAAATTAAGTTGGCTGGTAGGTTGTTGAGCCACTTCCAAGCTTTGTCCCTAAGTGAGAATGGGAATAGTTTAATCCAGACGGCGTCGGGTGTGACTCCTGGGATGACGAATGAGTCACACACCTCCATGAAAGCTTTAAGGTGTGAGTGGGGGTCTTCGGATGCAAGTCCCTCAAATTGTCCGACGCATTCGATTCGAATCAAGACACCTTTAATTTCAAAGTGTCCTACATTGAGGATCGGTGGGGTGATGGTTGAAGTTAGCTTGTTGAGATCTGGAATCCCGAATTTCATAATAGCTTTGTTCAAGAAGCTCCCAACACCTCCATGAACTTACTTGCTATTGCTTCAACTCCTTCAAGAAGCTCCCAACTCTCTTCCACTCCTCTCTATATTCAGATTGCTACTTGATTTTTGGTGTGAAGAATGAAGGAACTCAAAGTCCCTATTTATAGGAAAATGTCATGGCAAAAATGGTAAATTCCTTAAACTTTCTCTTCTTGATTTTAAACCATTGGATCTTGGCTTAATCAAGAAGATTTAATCCCAACTCTTCCCTCTCACAAACTGCCCCCTCCCTCTCACATTCTTATCCTCTTTCACTTACATTAAGATCCTATCCCAAAGTACATTATCCTCTTCCTAATTGTCCCCCTTATCCTCTTCCAATTTGACTTTAACTACAACATGTGTTTTATTCAAAATAATATCTAGATTTTTTTCCTACAACTTTTCTTCTTCTCTAAGCCATGCAAAACCGCCCCCCCCCCCCCTTGCCTCTTGATTTTGTGTCTCTTTGTCTTAAATTATCCTATGTTCAAAGCCTCCCATTGGTCCATGAATTATTACAAGGATTAAGCTTAATTGGTGTGATTAATTATGACCATTAGATTTAACTTTATGAGATTTAATCTTGACATTTTATTCGTAATTCAAATTAGCATCCCTAATGTAGTGTTTAACATACTTATTAGGTATATTTAACATAGTGTGATTGGTTCTTAGGTTAATTATGATTATTAGTAATTCATCTTATGCTAATCTTGAACCCTTTTTTTATCCTTGATCCTTAATTAAAATATCCCTAATTGATGAATTTTAATTACCACTAAATTAATTATGAAAATTTACACAATTATTTTAATTAGTGTAAATTTAATTGTCCCTTAGTTGTTGGTAATTTTCTTTAATTGATTTAAGTACTTTTGCAACATTTTATGGCTCTTTAGGATTGAATATAAACTATGTTGTAATATGGAAATTATAAGGTATTTTATGATCCCTAAATGAAAATTAGAAGATTGGATTTTGCCTCATTAAATTCTAAACAAAGTTTGCCCAAGTAATAAAATAAATAAACTACAAAATTAGAGACAACATATTCTCCTATTTTTAATAGGTATTATTTTCCAAATATAATATTTAGGAGAAATACAAATTTTGGGTATTACAAGAGTGAGAGTGAGGAAGGAGGGAAAAAGAAAGGTTTGGAAGCTTTTCAGGTGTATTTTAAGGTATGTCTTTTATATAATAAGATTATTTAGGTAGTTAAACTAGCTTCTTTTCAAGAAACTTTCTTCATGAAAGTTATTCTATATATTTTTATCTTTTTAATGGGGATATTATTGTGTTAGTTACTGAAAATTTTGGGGTTAAGATTTTGGGAAAATTTTGAGTTTGGACAATAGAAGACTACATATATGTAGTGGACGATTAATAGTAAATTTTAATCGGTTTAGATTTATTGTTTGGTTGTTATAGAAATTTAAAATGAATTTTTCTATTTAAGAAGTTTAGGATTTTATGTCTATAAAATATTTTTACCGATTAAATGTTATGAAAATAATTTATTTGGGTTAAGGAGATATTATTGGAATTTAATTAACTTAGTTTTTATATATAGGGCAAAACTGTAATTTCTGGAATGTTGGGGGGCAAACTGTAATTTCTAGAATGTTGGGAGTAAAACTGTAATTTCGGAATTTTGGGGGTAAAACTGAAATTTCGGAATTTTGGGGGTAAAACGTAATTTCGGAATTTGTGGGACCAAAATGTCATTTTCAGTTTTGTTATAATAATATATATTATTATTAGAATTTTTATTTTAAGTTATAGGAAATTATGAGTAATGTAGAGCCTTTTTGTGACCGGTAATTGTGCGGGTGGTACTCATCAAGCTAAGGTTAAGCTTGAAATTGAGGTAATCAAAGTTAATTTATTTTATATGCTTGTTTTGGGCTGTAAGGTATTTTTCTAAATCGTACTTTCATATATTCTATTTGTATGTGTTTTGAAAAATTATGTGTATGTTTGAATATGAAATTATTTCAGGGAAGCAGTGTATTTTCCAATCTGTGTATTTAAGTGAATATTATTATTGGGGTTGTTATTGTTGTGATGGTTATAATGTTTGTTGTGAGATGATGTATACGAAATAATAATTTAATAAAATTTTGTTGAAAATTTTAATATTAGATTATTTCTTCTGTTGTGAGATATGTTGGGTTGTGTGGAGGAGATTAAGGGTGAAATTGTGCCCATCGGCTCTCTCATTCCTGGCTCGAAATTTGAGTTGAATGTTTTGGGCGGACACCTCCCTGTTACGGTATATTGGTGGTGACATGGGAGGGGACAGTATTCTTGAAGTGACTAGCCAACCTTGGCCAGGTATACTAGCACTGATAGGCTGTATCACATCCAAGAAGATATAAGGAGGAGCGGGATGGATGAGTGGGGATGGTTTTAAATATTGTTAATTATTATGTATTATTTGATTATTATTGGTATTTTAATTATGATAACAAACCCGCTTCTCGACTTGCAATCCTTTCCCGCATATTTGATAAATTAATTTCGGTTACAGGACTTTATGTCTCACCCCGTCATTATTAATTTTTCATGCGAGACTTCTAACCTTAGTAGAGGACAAGAGAAGCGACCGAGGCATAGACGTCGTGAAACTCGTAGGTCTCTTTTTGGTATTAGTGTTGTATTGACTTATATATTGCCATCATAGGACCCTCATATTTTGAAATACTACATTAACTATTTTGGATGACTTGTTGATTTTTCAAAGGCCTTATTTTATACACTATCATATCATCATGGATCCACAATTATATTTTGTGTGAAAATTGTTTTGTGTAGACCCTTTATTGTAGGGGTTAATGTTGTAAGACTCATGGGCTATATAAACTCCTGTTCGATAACTGTGCCCTAAGTGATGGTTTCCTGTGATGGGTTTGTGGGAAGAATTTGTACCCTGGACCCCGAGGTGTGTTGTCTTGAAAAGAAAAATGGTTTTCCATAATTACCTATCGTGTTTTATGAAATCAATATGGTTAATTGTTGTTTAGTGAGAAAGAGTCTTTTCACTAAAGCCCTAAGTCATAATTGTTAGCTCTTGTGTTTTGATGATTACAATTTGGATTAAAATAATCAAGTTCATCTGATAAAATATAAAAGCATTTTAAAGAAGGCTACTCGAGCATAGTTGATGTATTCCCGAGCAATATCGGATGCAAGGCAAACAAGTACTTTGTGGAAGCCTTACTTGAGCAAACTATACACTACGCAAGTATGCTCCTATGAAGTGTGTGGAGAATTGCTCGAGCAGAAGTCTCAGTTTGCTCGAGCAACATCGAGCAGAGCAAAGTAACAGTAAGACGAAACATACTCGAGCATAAGGTAAAAGCATGCTCGAGCACCATGCTCGAGCAGGCTTAAAAGGTTGCTCAAGCAAAGCTGAGCAACCAGCGTTTTTCACCTTCGCATAGTCCTTGCTCGAGCAAGGAACAAAAGGCTGCTCGAGCAAGCATAAAGTGTTGCTCAAGCAGAGTTGAGCAACGTGTTACTTCACCATTGTATAGAGCTTGCCCAAGCATGATATAATTCATGCTCGAGTAGACAAGAATCCATGCTCGAGCATCGGCGACTACGAGGCGCTTTTACCTAATTCAATTGAAGCTGGCCTAAGCATGATATAATCATGCTCGAGCAGACAGAAAACCTTGCTCGACCATCAGCGATACAAATGTGCTTTATCTGGTCTAAGTTGTTAGTTATGATTAGTTTTGATGATGTCTTATATGGATGTCATTATTGAAAGCAAAAAGATTTAGTAATATAGTTATCTCCTACATTGACTAACTACTATGTTTAATGTAGATTAGTTCAAGTTGAATCATAGAGGTTACTCAAGAGAAGAGAAGAAAGAAAGAAGAACTTGTTGAATGAAGTGAAGATATCGTTATTCAAGTTCTAAGATTGATGCTAGAAGTCTCCAAGGCCATATGGAAGTTGGAATGGGTCAATTTGAAGTTAAAGTCAAGCAAAATCAACTTCGGGATGAGAAAACTCGAGTTTGGGACTCAATACTCGAGTATGCAAGTGAATACTCGAGTATGCAAGTGAAAACTCACCTCTGGCGTCTCTGGACAAGGAAAACTCGAGTATCCAAGTGAATACTCGAGTATGCAAGTGCTTACTCGAGTATGTAAGTGTATACTCGAGTATGCAACCGTTATCGCACTTCAGCAACTCGTTTCACGTTCAGCACGGGCGAGGTCTGGTAATTCGATGATATCTCTCAAACCAGGAATCGGATTGACGTGAAACCAGTGGCATTTGAAACTAGACATCCAAAGCGTCATTTTGATATATAAATCAAGTCCAAAGGTGTCAAGATCAAGGAGCTATGATTTTTACAAGTTGCCACAAGAATCAACGTCTCAGTCCAGACCCACCTTCGGTATTTTGAGTGTAACTCACAATCTACAAATTGTATTGAGCTGAAATCGGTGGCATATGAAAGTAGACTCAAAGAGCGTTCCATCAAGAGTTGAACAGACCAAAACGGAGTTCAGACCAGGGAGATATGGCCCTCAAAAATTGACAGATATTTTCAAGCTAAGTCAATACTTCCACCTTTACTGGAGTATGTAAGTGAAAGTATGCTATACTCCAGTAAGCAAGATCCTTACTCCAGTAAAGGCCATCCAGAAAGCAACCAAGATTTTCAAGCTAAGTCAATACTTCCACCTTTACTGGAGTATGTAAGTGAAAGTATGCTATACTCCAGTAAGCAAGATCCTTACTCCAGTAAAGGCCATCCAGAAAGCAACCAAGTTTTTCAAACCGAGTCAATACCGCAAGATAGGTTTGCTTACTCCGATAAAGGCCATCCGAGAGAGCAAAAGGATTTTTCAAACAAAGTTGCTTACTCCAAGAAAGGAGCGCTTACTCCGCAAGCATGAACTTACTCCGCAAGCATGAACTTACTCCGGATACAACGGTAAAAAACTGATTTTTGAATTATACGAATTTGCAAATCATTGTTGTTTGATCTTATTGCTTCCATAATTCATTCAATCATATTCCTAGCTATGTTTAACAAGTTTGTTGAGTGAATTTCATTAAGATCGATGAAGATTATTGAAGGTCAAAGCCATAAAGCAAAAGTGTACGGTGCATTTAATGCACTTCGCAAATCAACCTTCTTTTGGATAATCCACACGAGCACGCATTCTCAACGGTCAAGAATGCTTTCTTCATCAAGTAAACTCTTCTCCAACGGGCAAATCCTCGAGTTCCACATCGATCATATTAGCACCTGGATTAGTTGGAGTTTAGAGAGAAGATGACCGAGACTTAATGCTAATCACCTACAACGGTTGGATTCATCATTCAACGGTCATTTAATGTTCTCTACCTATAAATAGAGTGCATTAACTTCTTCTCAAGCTAATACACCTGCTGAAGACGAAAATCATCCAAGTCTCATATCTATTTCTTCGCTTTTATCTCGTATAGTATCTTGTGATACATTGAGCTTCAATGCTTATCATATATACTCTTAGAGAGAGTTTATTTCGTGTATATCATTCATTGTAACAATCTCAAGTCGGGTGACTTGAGATTGGGATAATCGAGTACAACTTGTAAGGGGAGTGTGTCCTAGGTTGAGGAGCATCCTTCGTTTACGAGTGGGTATCGATTGTAATCGTAGTACAACTTGTAAGGGGGAGTTAGTCCTAGGGAGAGGATAACTCTTGAGTACGAGTGTGTATCGATTGTTTACAATTACAGCTTGTAAGGGGGAGTGAGTCCTAGGGAGAGGATCATCCCGAGTACGAGTGTGTAATTGTTATTGAGTGATAGTGGAAAATCCCGAGTGTTTCGGGACTGGACGTAGGTCAAAGAGTTGGACCGAACCGATAAATCCTTGTGTCCTTCTTCTTCTTCCCTCACTTTGTTTATCTCTCGTTTTCATAGCTTCAAAACAGAGCAATTTCTCGAAAAGTTTTAAAATACCCAATTCACCCCCCTCTTGGGTATATAGCTCCACTTACATAAGTGAAAGTCTTGCCCGAGCATGATAAAATCATGCTCGAGCAAAGATGCTCGAGTAAAGGAATTTTGCTTTGCTCGAGCATCAGCGACTGAGAGCATTTCTCCGTGTAATCAAGAGGAGCTTGCTCGAGCAAGCCTGAATTGTTACTCGAGCAATGTCATCTCTGTTTTCACACCATCGCTCTCGAATCATAAATCATCGAGTCAACTTCTATCTCTTCTGATTCTTACTCATTATGATTACCATATGCCTTTAACATGTTTGCTCATGAGTTTCAGATGTTTAAGTTTAAACTAACGGCAATTTTGAATAAAGCAAATTGGTGTGTCAGAAGCATTAAATGCAAACTACCTAAACCGAATACTCTCAGAAACTGATATTCTGAACGAAGTAAAGCTACCTCTGATATTCCGTTGGTGCATTAAATGCAACTCACAACGGCAAAACAAAAGGAATGAAAGAGAATGTCAACTCTGCCTATTCGACCTGAATATACAAATGGCGAAACTCTTGACGAACGGTTCATTTATCTAACGGACACATTCAAGAGTCACAACGGCTATTTCCCAAGCTTCTCCAACGGTTATTAATTACAACATCTATTAATAGCCGAAGCATTGAATTCGCCACCGACCAAAAAACGTTGTGCAATCAATTCGAGTTCATTACTATTCACTGTCTCAATTGTTCTATTAACTTGTCCTTCAGTGTTCATCATTTTTATCAACTCGTGAGGAGTACTTAAACACTTATTTCATTATCAGTTATATCTTAAGGTAGTGGGACCTTAAGAAAGGGTGTATTAATTACAACTTGTAAGGGGGAGTGGAGTCGAAGAGTGAGAGGACCATCCTTCGTTTACGATTGTGTAATTGTTATTGAAAGATAGTGAAATCCCAAGCGTTCGGGGAGTGGACGTAGGTCAAAATATTGGACCGAACCAAGATATAAATTCTCTTGTGTTCATTTCTTTTATTGGTCTCTATTTCGTTCATACACAAGCAAGAATTAAGAAGAGGTTTCAATTTTTAAAGACCACCTATTCACCCCCTCTCGGTGATATTCCATCTTCAATAAGGTCATGGAAAAAAGAGAGAAAACAATTAATATAATACGAAATGAGGAAGGATGAATTAGCATGACAATAAAACAAAACAAAAAAAACAAATGAGAAGAAAGTCTTGATAAAATAAAAGATTAATATAATTAGTGATACAAATAATAATAATTCAAAAATATTATAAATTATTATATACTAAATATTACAATAAATAAAAAGTATCAAATAATAAATAAAAGATAACAAATGGAATGGAGAAGAAAAATCTCATCATACTGAAACAATAAAAAAAAAAAGAGAGAGAGAGAATGAAAAGAGAAAGAAGAAGAAGAATCAAATGCAAATTTAAGCCAATCGAAGAGGAAATAAGAAAAGCCAATAAAAAACAAGTAGGACAACGAGATCATTTAAATATTTTAAATATGACTAAGATAACCCCACATATGAAACCACTTTAAATAACTGATAAATATTATAAATGATAAATAGATAGTAACACATATAACTAGTTAAATATCAAAGTAACAAAGAAATAAGTTAATATGAGTATATGAAAACAAAATAATGCCTTTAGATCAACAAGAAATATACTCCTTTTGTATTTGAACAAAGTCACACAATAATAAATAAAGATAAAAACACCCACAAATGAATGAATATTGCTTGCTTGTATAATTAGTTTCTCAACAAGAATACTTATACCCCACCAAATGGGGTTAGATAAATAAATCGAGACAATACGTGTTGGGACAATTATAAGTCTATTTACATTGTAAAACAACTCATTTAGGTCAAATAATTTAAATAGTACAAACATGTTAAGTAAAATAACTCAAAATCCGATTTAGTTATAAAGTTAAGTCAATGCGAAGGACAAAGAACAATTACTATAATAATAGTCATGATTAAATATGAAGAGGGAGAAAAAAAAAAAAAAAGCCAAAGATATTCTTAAAAAACGAAAATTTAAGGAAATATATATGAAAGTATAAGTAAAATAATTATCATTAAATATAAAATAATTCATAAATATATTCCTTATTAAATAAATAGCACAAAAAATAATTTAACTACCACAATCGAATGTTGTTTGCTTGTATAATTATTTCTTAACGAGAAAACTCTTATTCCACTTAATGGGGTTAATTATATATATGAGACCATACCATTGTGTATTGAGACCAATTATAATATAAGATGAAGGAGTAAGAAAATTTAATTAAGTAACCTATTTAGCTTCCTTAATCTCTCCAAGAAAATTCAATTTTGTCTTATACTTGGGACTGGATGGAGTAATAAATATCACAATAAATAAAAAGCATCAAATAATAAATAAAAGACAACAAATGGAATGGATACACAATCTCATGATACTAGAACAATAAGGAAAAGAGAAAGAATCATCGTTACTAATTTAAACCACACAAACATATTAAGCGACTTCAAATTCTAAAATTCATTTAAGTTATATAAAGTTATGGAAAAAAGAAACCAAATTAATATAATACGAAATGAGGAAGGATGAATTACCGTGACAAAAAAAGATCAAATAGACAAATGAATAATAGATAGATAGATAGATAAATATCATAAATAAAAAAAAATTAACTAATTAAAGGAAACCGATTACTTATTTACAACAAATGATAAGTTAAATATGACAACAAAATAATAGTGCATCTGAATGAAATGTCACAAAAATATTAACTCAAATAATTAAAATAAGCGTAAACATATTGAGCAACCTAAATTATTCAAAAGTCCACTAAATTAGCTTGATGATAAAAAGAATCAAATAATAAAAAATGAGAAGAAACACTTGGAAGAATAAAATAACTATAGTTACGTATATAATGATAATTTATAAACATCACGAATTATTAAATTATAAGTATTACAATAAATAAATAAATAAATAGTAACAAATAAGGAGTATCAATAATATTGATATATACCCAGACCTCTAAAAGTTATAAAATTATTGAAAAAAAGAGAAAACAATTAATATAATATAATATAATACCAAATTAGAAATAGTGAATTAGCAAAAAAATCAAATAGAAACAACTGAGAAGGAGACATGAAAAAGCGTAAGAATTTTAGCTAATTAAATAGAAAGGATTATTTGGATTCATCAAATACAAATTTAAGTCAAATAATTTAGATAATACAAACCTTGGCAAAATAAATAAATAATAATTCAAACATATTAAGTAACTCCAAGTCACGTTATCTAACAAAATGGTACATTTAAATTTAAATAGCACAAACCGACGAAGCTCCAAAGTAAGTTATAAAGTTACGTAAACAAGAGAAAACATAAAATATATAATCAAATGAGCAATGCCGAATTAGCATGAAAATCAAAATTAGAAAGAAATGAAAAGAGAGTCGTGGAATAAATAGAAGAGAAAAATAGTTATTAATTTTTATATAATTAAAAATTCATTAATATTATTAGTTATTAAATAAAAGAAATATTTTTTAATAACAAGTATAATAAATAATAAGTAAACATTAACAAATAATGGATGGCAAAAAAGAAGTAACAAATAATAATGAAAGGCAATCACTAGAATAATTTGAAAATCTATCATAGTGAAAGAAGAAAAAAGAGAGAAGGAAAAGAGGAGGATGCATATTTAAAACAAATATGACAAAAGAAGTTCATTTAAATAATTTAAATAGAAACACACATTAAAACTTAAACCACTCAAAAGTCCAATTATACAAAAGAGAAAACTAATAAAATGATACAAAATGAAGAAGGGTGAATTAGGAAGAAGCATAAGAAGATAATAATTATTAATGGTTATAATAATAATTATAAATCATGAATAGATTATAGAAGAGGGAAAAAGGATCAGTTCACCATATTAAACATATTGAGGAGTTCCAATCCCACTTCAAGCAACCTTTAAAATTGGGACAGACTGAAAATGCAAGTTTTGTTCAAGAAGTGACAGATATGTAGAGATACTGCCTAAGAGGGACTACAATTTGCAACTTAACATTTGAACTTGTAAAGAAAAATACCATATATTTGGGCAAACCAAGATTTCATAGAAAAGAAAGGGGTGAAGAGATTACTTGTGCTACTTGTGGGTTTTTTGACAAATTGGAATGGGAAATGAAAAGCTGACAACTTAAATATGAATATATCTCATCCACCATCCAATACTTTCATCCCAAACAATCAAGATAGAAAAATTTAACTAATTAATTAGAAGGAATTATTTGGATTCATCAAATACAAATTTAAATATAAATAAAAGAGCACATTTAACTCAAATAATTTAAATAATACGAGACTTGGAAAAAATAATAATACAAACATATTAAGCAACTCCAAGTCACAAAGAAATAGAAGAAAATAAGTATTAGTTGTCGTCTAACAAAATAATACATTTAAAAATTTAAATAGCACAAACTCACAAAGCCCCACTAAGTTATAGGGTTATAGAAACAAGAGAAAACAAATAAAAATATAATACCAAATGAGGAATGTTGAATTAGCATAAAAAAATTAAAATTAGAAAGAAATGAGAAGAGAGTCGTGGAATAAGTAAAAGAGTAAAATAATGATTAATTTATATATATATATATATATATTAACAATTAATAAATATTAATAAATAATTGTTTATAAATAATAAGTAAATAGTAACAAATAATGGATGGCAAAAAAAAAAAAAAGTAACAAATAATAAATGAAAGGCAACAAGTGGAATAATTTGAAAATCTTGAAAGAAGAAAAAATAGAGAAGGAAAAGGGGAGGATGAATATTAAAAACAAATATGACCACGGAAATCCATTTAAATAATTTAAATATATACACATATTAAGACTTACACCACTCAAAATCCATAAGTTCAATTATACAAAAGAGAAAACTACTAAAATGAAACAAAATGAAGAATGGTGAATTAGGAAGAAGCATAAGAAGATAATAATTATTAATGGTTATAATAATAATTATAAATCATAAATAAATTATAGAAGAGGGGAAAAGAATCAGTTCACCATATTAAGCCAATTGAGGAGTTGGGGTTTCACCATAGAGCGACCAATGCGTAATCGTTTAGGCTTCGGTGAAAAGCTATTGTTTCCAGTCCCACTTCAATTTTCTCGCGACCTTTAAAATTGGGACAAAGTGAAAATGCAAGTTTTATTAAGAAGTGACAGATATGTAGAGAATAAAAGGACACTTTGCAACTTTATAAAACAGCTTGAAAAATAAGGAAGCATAACATTGAACTTGTAAAGAAAAATACCATATATTTGGGCAAAACCAAGATTTCATAGAAAAGAAAGGGGTGAAGAGATTCCTTGTGCTACTTGTGGGGTTTTTGACAAATTGAAGTGGGTAATGAAAAGCTGACAACTTAAATATGAATGTCCCATCCACTATCAAATTCGTTCATCCAAGACAATCGATAGAAATCTATTGCCAACAAACTTATTTTACTAATATATTAGAAAATAGTAGCCTAGCTAATGGACATAAGAGAAGGAGATTATTAAACTAAACAAATAGAGGAAGGAGACATTTTCGGCTTACCACACAAACACAAATGGTTGGCGCTGAAATACTATCATTTCCTAATCAAGCTTTGCTTGAGATGCTCATCTCGAACCTCATAATAACCCAATAATTTAGAATGAAAGGTTGAGGAAAAGTGCCAAACGCATTTCAAGTACTCTGGTGAAAAAGAGAAATTAAAATATCATTTATGGTCAAAGGCAACTTTAATTTAATAGTGTGTGTTACTTGGTTTAATCTTGCTCAATTCCTTATGCAACTGCTTCTCTTTCGCCGCATTGTCCAATATTTTAAGCGTTTCCTTTGGGTTTGTGATTTTATTTGACAACCAATAGTAACGCAACCAATGAAGGTAGCACTGTCTAATTATTCCTTAAAATTGATACATGGATTTTAAATATTTGTCCTACCTTGCAAATATGGAACTCACAATCATCTTTCTTCTATCAATGTCGTGACATCTGTAAACTATTTTAAGTGCTCTTTCCATTTTTTCAATTGTCTCCACTCCTCTCCTATCTACTCGTTTAAGATCTTCAACTTACAAAACACAAATCGGGTTATAGATAAATTCACAAAGTTTGAAACTGCAAGTCAGCAAGAAGTAAAATACATAATTTAGTTAGCATCATTCTACACCAAGATATTTGTCATTATAATTCTGAATTTGTACCATCGTCAAATCAATGGGATGTTAAAAAATAAATAATAAATAATACGTTCCAGAAATTTAGAGCGCATGACATATACCAATGAAATTTTTAACTCATTCAACCCACATACGCCAGCTAAAACCTTCTCCTAAAGGTGACTTGGAAATCTAATGGATTTAGGCATCACCAAAAGAAAATGCCAACAAAAGGAAATTACCATGGTTACACCAAAACCCAAAACCTCCCATCTTCCAGGCAACATGAAAGCTAAATGTTCTCTCCTATAAAAGCCACAAAGCAAACAAAAGTAACAAACTACGTTCAAAAATAATTTCTTGATTAAAATTACACATTCATAATGGAAGAATAGTTTCATTTCCTCCTTAGCTTCATAAATAATAATTATAAAAAAAAACATATTAGGAATTCGAAAATGGCCTCCAAGGAGAAAAGGAAAAGGGGGAACTGAAATAAAATTGCAAATCAGATCTTTGAAGAATTTGAGAAATTTAAAATAGGGGGCTTGATAAGAGGAACCGTACCAAAGAAATCCCAATAAAATCAAGTAGGATGAACAAGTTACGAGATAGAGGATCACCAAATACATCAATGCCCGACATTCAAATCATGTCACTCACCTCAAGTCAACTAGTACCATGGTAAAAAAGTTGACAGGGATGCAATGCAACCTTGATTCCCTCACTAGGTAAAGTGCTTACTCTCATCTTGTAGGTTTGTGTTTGCTCTCCATCCTACCTATTCTCACTACCATAGGCTTGACCGTAGTCCACATCTCCCCCTAAAAGTCACTTAGCAAGAAAAAATCATGAGGACTTTTATTGGGATGTAATGTTGGCTTAAGTGAAAAAAAAATGGGTAAGGGAAAGAATGGATAAGAAACAAAAGGGAAAGAATAAGAGGAGAGACAAATTAAATGGGTTGCAGATTGCAAATACCTCAAGAAATGCAACCTTGGAGCCAAGCATACAACCCAAGTCATCAATCACAAATAGAGAAACCATTTTTGGACACAAAGATTAGCAAGATTGAATCCAAGCAGGATAGACACACATGGGATACAAAGTGTATCACTCAGCTCGCCTACATAGGGCAAGAATTAGAGTAGGAGCCGCACACTAGAAATGAACGTCACAACATGAAGGCACAAATACCTCACCAGACATAGAATCATAATCAAATTGCATCCAAGCTAAGCTAAGTACCACTTAACTAGCATCATCGAAGCAAGATGAAGCCTTTTCAAGCCTAGGCATACCAATTACATAGCATCACCTCAAACTAGCAACATGCACCAGAAAAAAGGGAAAAAAAAAATCAAAACAATGCATGCAACAATGTAGACACATTATTAAAAACCACAATCAAAACAAGAAAAATCCAAAATGCCCCTTCCCAACACCTAGTAACAAAAACCAACCAAACAAATAAAAAAAGGCAAAGAGCAAGGAATAAAATCTCATCATATGATGCAAGAAGTGGAAGAAGGAAGAAAGAAAAAATGGAAGACGAAGAATCACCAAATACAAATTTAAAGAAAGAGAAGAAAAAGAAACATTAAGAAAACATGAAAGTTTAAGGAAAACAAATATAACAACATTAAATAGTTTAAAACTGAAATAACCCATTTAAGTCAAATAATTTAGATAGCACAAACATATCCAGAAACTTACGTAAATAATTAAATTAATTATAAAGGATAAAAATAGAGTACAGGAGCAGATTACGAGAGGTAGATAAGGAATGAAAAATTATCAATATTTATAAATTAGTAACAACTAAATTTAGTAATTTAGAAATTAATTCAATTAAATGTTCAGAATTTTGCTTGAAATATGATAAATATAAAATTAAATATATTATAAAAATAATATAAAGAATAAAACAATATGACTAACTTTATATAAGAGATTTTATAAAATTTATGAACAACTATTAATAAGATAATAGAGGAGGAAAACGAACAAAGGAGAATATTAAGGCATTAAAAATAATACAAATTTATCAAACTTATTAATTATTAAATAATAGATAATAAATAAGAAACTATTGGTTAAACATTTTGAACGAATTAAGGAAAGGTTGTATGATTGAAAGAGCTTTAGCATGTTGGCAATACCACAAAACCAGTTATTAAACAAGAGCTCTCCTAATACCAAAAACATTCCTCTATATCTACCACCCTCTCTTCTTTTCCTCCTCCTCTCTCATTTTCATTATGCATGCCACTAGACCTACACAATTAAGTTCTTTGACTCTACTGTAAATTAGGATCATATAAGAAAGAATAGCCAAAAAATGTAGCAGTTGGAAACAAACTATGTTGAGCTGATTCAGTTAAACTACTAATGTGTAAATAAGAAAAAAGGGAGAAACAAAGTGGACAATATACAAAGAAATAAACTATAGCTCACCCTCCACTGTCTAGTATATGGATATACCAATTCGAACAACCCACACTAGCTTTCCAAAAAGAACAAAACAGTGATTCAGTGTCTCCCCCTCTGCTTTCCCTGCAAATTCACTTTGAGTCTTCAGATAAATTTATGTAAATAATAAGAACAGAAAGTGATCTATCATTTAAACAGCAGATGAGTTTGTTTCTCCACATTAGCTTCCACATCAATAAAAATAGAACCAAGCATCATCTTATTCCTCTACTAGATTCAATACCTAAGAAGATACACGATAATGGAAAGGGGCACCTTTTGTTGATCAAGACTATCATTTGCTAATTAGGAGAAAGAAAAAGAGAAGTAGGGTGGCTATAGGGTTGCTATGGTCTAAGCCTATGAGAAGAGGGCTTTGTGAGTCACTCTTGGGGTCTTTAAATTCTCATACTGTTCTAGAGAAAGGGGCATACAAGAATTTTGAATTGGGGCCTCTCAAAAGATTGGCAGCCTGTGTTTATATTAAGAGTTTATGTGTATTTGTGTTTATTGTTGTCTGGGTGTCTTGTAATCTTTAATTGTGTTTTGTCTGCATGTGCAGCAGAATAGTGTTGTGCCTCTGAATGTAATGCGTTGTTCCATATAACTATACTATCATTTGAAAGCTGTTCCACTCCCTCTTCTTTACTTCTATTTTCAGTTTTATTATTTCCTGGTTTAGAGGAGGATCCTAACATACGACTGCCATATGAAGCAAATCAATTCCTCGTAACACTTGATATATTAAACAACAAAAGGAGAACAGCTACAAAAACATTTAACTAAAATAAATAACTTGTAGAACAGCTAAGATAAATTTATGAAAAATAAACATGTAATGAATAAAGGAGAACACCTAGATATATTAAATGAAGCACCATCTGATTTTGGAATATGTAACACTCATGATGTAATAAAATAAATAGTTTGCTAGAGAAGAATTAGAAGCACTAAAATACATTTTTATTAATTAAATAAAGAAAAAAAAACAACAACCTAGTGGTGTCATTATTTGCACAAGTAACAGCAGGAATGTTTGTAGTTTTCAGCTCTCAACAGCCCATTCTTTCGAGTTACACAGAGAGACTCTTACCTCCTCTTTTCTCCATGTCCAGTATTGGTCATTGATGTTCTCAATCTTTTCATTGGGAGGAAAGACCTGCACAAATACAATGCACGATGACATGAACATGTTTGAACACTATGCACTTTTGTTTAATAGACTAATAGTCAACAACACCAGCAACAAAAGACATAAGATAACCACAGATTCTCCTATTAATTTTTATAATTACTATTATCAGTATTTCACACCTATCTTGTAATAGAAAACTTCTAGCATCCTAAGTTTTGCATTAGGATGAGACAACTCGACCTGTAAAAATGTATAAATTACAAGCAGTAAATGGAGGGAAAATTGAAAATTATATGAAAGATTCCTAGGCAAAACTCAAGATCCAAGATACTGCACAAAAATTAACAACTTCAAAGCAAAAGGAGGGAGGAGCCCTACTTCATAATGTAGCAGTTTCAGCTCCCATAATTCACAACTCTTAACTAATTGGTTAATGAATAAGACACAAGCAAATGAAGGAGATAATTCAAATCTTAAAAGGCAAAATAAATAAACAGAAAAATAGAAAGGAATAATCTATCAAATAAAAGGAAGACAATGAATGGGATAAGAACTTATTCAAAATTATAGTAAACATAAAAAATGAAAAGACAGTAGCAACTGATGAATAACATACATATATGAATTGAGAAGATAAGTAACTTTACAAGTACTAAATTTTGAAACTAACAAACCATTAACTATTCATTATAAAATAGAAAACATGTCTCATGAAAAAGTAAATGAATCAATTAATAATTCATTGAGAATAAGGAAATAAATTAATTAACAAGATAATAAATAAAAAAAATAGACAACTTCGGGCAAAAAAAATAATGAATGATAAATTATTGATAAAGAAACTATACAGTATTTGAAAGAAGGCATTAATAACCAGCATGAATAATTAAGTATTATAAATAATATTTATAAACAATAATAAATTCATGTGAAAAGATAAAAACAAATATAAATAACAAATAATAAGGGGGAGGATGAGAGCAAATAATAAAGGAGAAAGTAGAAATAAATCAATACATCAAACTATAAAGGGTTGAGATGCATCTTCAAGTATGGAAATATATCTCAAACTATAAAGATAATTTGGTTCTGACATGCATAATCAAACAAGAGGTGGTATAAGTTACGAAATATACCTCTTGAATTGCTCTCTCATATTTAATAGCAGCCTCTTGCCTCCTCAATAATTAGGTGGAAGCTTCCTTTGGATTCAGCTTTCATCCCTGGTTGGAATTTCTTTCCAGCCACACTAATTTCATAATTACACCTGCAATACAAATAACAACCAAATAGACAGTGTCCAAATCTGGAAATTCTACTAAATTGCTGCTAAAATAGTCATTTTAATCAAAACCCCCTACCATATGCATTTATCTTATTCATGCCTAATTATGCAAATAATACTCTATATTGTTCCTAAAATCCCACAAAAATGCTCACTTAACCACATAATTTATCAAATTCCCCTACACTTGCACTTTTGTACTCCCTAGAAAAAGATTCCATCAAGGAAATCCAATACAAAACCGAATAGACATATAAGTGAGAATGTAGCAAGCTTAAATCAAAATATGCTAATATCAAAAGCAAAGTGTACAAATGCAAATCAAATAGTCCATGTACTTAGCCTAGCCAATAGTGAGTAATGCTTTAGAATACAACTTGGTCCTGTTTAGCACTTCTCACATTCCTCTCTTAATCTCACATTTCTCTCTTAAGGTAATAGCACTTCTCACATTCCTCTCTTAAGGTAATTGCACTCCTCTCCACTAGTCCAACCCCTACCATAGGCTTGTAATGTGTCTACCATCTCCACCACTCATTATACACTAGAGTAATGAATCAAGAGGTCTTTGCTTTGGTTGTAATGTTGAAAAGGTCCAAGTGGAAATGGAAAAAAGAATGGCACATAATCTGAAATATACGAAGGTGATGAGTGATAATTAGAAAATCAAACAAGTGGCTGAAACTTCACATTTGCTGTCATGTACAGCAATGTTTAACTGTTTAAGCATAAATCTAATGGTTCAAATTATATTCATAAGCTGAAAGAGTTCTTTGGACAATTTCTTCTCTCCTTTTCCTTTTCTCTCTCCTTTTCCTGTTCTTTTGAAGACATCTTTTTTCTTCCTTCTTTACCTTTTTTTTTCTTCTTTCTACACATATGGCTTTTCCTTTCTCTTCCTTGCCTTTTTCTCTTTTTTTTCGTTTCATATATTTTTTTTTTTTCTGGCTTTTTCTGTTTTCGTTCTTTTTTCTATACACTCATATATATTTTCCTTTTCTCTGTCCAGGAACAACTAATCAGCCATATCAAACTCAATAAGTGACATCACCAATGTTAACCAAGTACCAAAACATACAAAAATGTATCAAAGCATCCAATTATTTTCATCTCAAAGGAAATTCTATCAAATACAAAATCAAGTCTCATGTATAAGTTCAGATTCAGTGCATATGTGAAGAAGAAATGAAAGCGAAGGGCTCAATGGGGTTAGCAAGGGATTGATTTAAACGGCTTGTGTTTAGGAAAACGGGTGAAGAAATAGAATGCCTCAATCATATTCATGACTCTTGTGCAATTATATGGCCTTGATTAAGACGCAAGACAAGTTCTAGAGGAAATTGAATCAAGTGGTGTATGCACACTGAATTTATGAATGATAATAAGGCTCAAATCCTTCCATCAAGGTTTGTGCATCCTAAACTAACTCACACAAGGCTAAACCATGCACATAACCAGTTTCAATGCATGAGAACATTCTACCAGATTTTGAATAAGATTTAAGAATATCCAGAGGAAATTCACAAAAGTCTCATGAGTAGAAACCATGCATATGCTTAAAACTCCAAATCAAATTATGTCCATGATGTACTCTAGAGTCATGATGCAATGTAAAGAACTCATGCTCAACCACACAATCCAAGAGAATCCATTTTAAACGCCCCTATATTGGGTTGTAAATCTAGACCTTTAACCTTAACCAACATGTCTTCTAAAAATCCAAAAGGTTGTCTAGTTGTCCTATCGACCAGTTAGAGTATTATAATAGTGGACTGAATGTTTTTTTATCCCTAATGAGTTATAAAACTGAATGTGGCATAACATTAATGGCTGCACCTAGTCTAAGAGGGCATTATTGAAATTTCGCAAGAGATAAGGAATAGGAAGACCATGGCATAGGGAGCACAATCAACTCACTACCATTTACTATTGAGTGGGTCACCCCAACACTTGTTATAAACAATCAATCCAACATATGATTTCACAAGCAATTCAAGGGGTTAAAAGGAGGAAAGCGAGAACCGGATGATTAAAATCTTCTTAGGCCCTTGTAGCAAAAATTCCAGCAGCAAGTATTGAACTCAAACTCTTCATGACAGATCATTAATGGATAGTTGTCAGCTCAATCTTGTTCCAGCAAGTTTCACAAATTCAGAAAAGTTCTGCAGAAACACAAAGCTCCTTAAATCAAAAATCTTAGCAAGATCAAGGATTTTATAAATCACATAACAGAAACAGCTTCTATCAACATGAATTTTCTCAAAGTTGAAGAGTTCTAACAACAGCTGAGATGACTTATTTTTATCCTCAATGCAAGGTTTCAAAACTTCAAATGAGATTTCTCACAATTGTTTAGCTATCAATTTTACACAATTGCAAGTTGCTCAAGAAAATTCGGCTTCATGCAACATGTAGCAGGTTCTTGATGCTAACATCAACTCCAGTGCATTCACCACAAAAAAACATCAACATCAGTGCACTAAATCAGTTCAACAACAGTGACAGAATTTTTCAAAGTCGCTCAACCAAAGCCACAGAATTTTCTTCAAAACGAGAGGAGTTCATGACAGCACACAAAATGAGTCAAACAAGCACAAAACTACCCGAAATTTTCACACACAGTGACAGCACTATGAACTCTTCAATTCTCCTCAGATTCCAAAAGAGAAGATGATTCAAACAGAAGCAATATTTATGAACCAACAATGCACCAATGCAGTTTTTTTTCCTTCAAGAATTCTAGCAGTAAATCAGCTTTCACCCAAAAAAAAAATAAAAAAAAATGTAACAGTAGCAATCAAATCAGAGACAAACTTAAAGTTTAGCAAGTAACGACCTCAAGTGAAGCAAGAAATATCCTTATGAAAATGCAACTAACACTCACCAACCACCAGAGAAATAGTGCCTACCACAGAACACTAGGCAGTAGGCACAACAACAAAAGTAAGCTTCAATTAAATTACTATAGCACCCTTTTACAGTAACCAAGTTCCTAACAGCCATGGCAAATGCAATTATTAACACAACAAGTAAAATCAGCAATCAAACACTTTATCCACAGAACAATTGAATTGCAACAGTGAACAGTCAATAAAGTTATCACAAGAGATTATAGGCTAAAAGCCAGAGCCAATAGCCTAATCCCAATCTCATCAATTGCAACAACAAAATCAAGCCACTGATGGTATCAACAATTCCAGAAAAACCGAGACAGCTCTACTTTTATTTGAGCTTATGTTTTTCTTTTCTTTTTTCTAAGCCACTGACATGTTGCATCTGTTTATATTTTCACTTACCCCAAAAGAGGCAATTGAGTACAATAACGATGTTACTCATTAGGATTTATGAACATGACAAAAACCAACCACTTCTTCTTCGAGATGTTATTTTACCACCAGAGAACCCATTTCAAAGTCAATTTAAGTCAAATGAAAGATGAGCCCAATTATTCAACAAAACATTCAATAATACACAAATAATCTTTGAGCATTAGCAAGATGCCCTAGGTAAAAACGCAAAATCCCAAACAATTCATCATCAAGGCGGTGTTAAGGCCATGGCAAGATACACTTGCTGAAAAAAAAAAAAAAGAAGAAGAAGAAGAAGAAGGAATTAAACAATTAAGTGAGCGGAGTTTTTGGGCAAGCATACATTATTGAATTTTTACCCAACGCATGGCAAATATATGCTCAGGCAAACTGTCTCCTAACGGCTAAACAAAAAATAATAATGTGAAAACTTGTGTCGTTGACCGTGTGCATTTTTAATTCATGGCATATAAACAGATCAAAGTTAGCTAACTATTAAACAATAATCACCTAATTATGGAACATTGTCTGGACAAGAGTGTGCGAAGAAGTCGATAGAATTAGGTGGTGAATGCAGAAGAAAGAGGAGGGATCGAGAAGTTGGGATTGATAAGAATATGTGATGCATTTTACTTGTCAAACAGAATTGTATTTTGTAAGAACTGAAAATCCCAGATGTGTAATAAACAACGTCCCATAGGATTTCGAGTGTGGTGTTGTGTGGAGTTATATGAGTCGGCTATCTACATATCTAGAATGATGAACAGTGAACCCCTGGAAAGCCACGCGAAGCATCCACTATGAAAGAAATGAAACAAATGCACATTGAATAGCATCGTCTCCAATCAGCTACTATTACGTAAAGATAGATTTTTTACAGATCTCATTGAGGGCATCATCACCAATCACCTACTGTTACATACACACAAAAATTTACTGCATTCTTTAATTGCTGCTACCATACAAATTAAAGGACAGAGTGACAACCATAAGGAATTAAGTACAACCCTTCAACCTTATTGTCTACGATTATTAACCGACAGGGTAACAAACTAGTGGTTTGCCCAAACGCTATTTGCAAGAATCGATGGCAACCGCAGTTGGAGAGACGAGAGGGACTGAGAGTTGAGTGGTAAGGAGGAGAGAAAGCAGAATGCTAAAGGAACAAAATCGAGGGAGAAGAAACCAAAGAATAAAAGAAAAGCAATGAGAATATGAGAGAATCGGCTAATTAATCCTGTTGCTTACCGATTGGAGAGACGATAACAGCTTTCTCGTGGCTGGGAAGTTTGAAGGCTCTTCTCTGTGGCAATTCTCCCTTTGGCGAGCAGAAGAAGGAACGACAAGAATGAATGATCGGCTTGGGTTGGGCTTTGGCTTTGGGCAAAAGCAAACAGGACGGTCCATCGGTAATCAGAGGTAACGGCTACAAAATTAATTGGGATGCTACAGAATTTTTCTTCATAATGAGTATTGAGGGATGCGAATAGAGCGTGACTTCTAGGCAAAGCGGGTATTATCCTGTGTGTCTGGCTTTCATCCTTCTTCTAACCCTTTAGTTGAGCGGAAGTTGTCGTATGGGACAAGCCAAACTAGAAATGATAGTTTTTGAATTCCACAGGCCAGGATTTTATATTACAATTCTTTATCTGGCTGTTGTGTGAGTTAATAATTTTTAATTATTAGATAAAAATTTATTATTCTATATGTTCTTTGATTGACATAAAAATTAAAAAAAAAAAAAAAAAAAAATTTATGAAATTATCAGACTTAAACTAGGTAATAACTTTTTTTTCACCTTATAAAAGATTTGCACGGTTAATGTTTTTAGAACCTCCCTCATTTGATTAAAATTATTTCAATGTAAATTTTAATTGCAGTTTAATTGACTTTAGTTTTTTTAAAAATATTGACAAGTGAAATCATTCTTATACCAAATTTAAAAAGAAAATTTTAAATTTTAAATTACCAATGCCTCCATTACTTATAACAGACTAATAGTATGATTTTGGGATTTTCAACTACCTTGTACCGCGAATTCAATTAAACATTCTAAAAGACATAATTTTTGAATACTCAAAATCTTGATTTATGATCGTTCCACATGCTATTACGAGACTGGCCATTGTTTTGGAATCGAATTGTTATTATGATTTGAATATATTTGTCATCGATTAATGATGTAGCCGCATGGATTCTCGCTTTGCTCGGCTATTACGCTATCGGCAAGAGCCAATCTGCACTTGTGCCATTGTGGGTCTTCTTATGTGGGTTTGCTTTTGTCATTTGTTCAATCATCATTTTCCCTCCGGTCTTCGAGATGGATGGCCGACGATGCCCCGAGGGCGAGCCGGTTGAAGAGACATACATATGTCTTGCATTAGCCATTGTTCGTCGTAGGTTTTATTACGATGCCATTGGAATCCATGCCATGTTTGGCGCTTTTGTCGTTGGAGTTTTGATTCCAAAAGATGGACCATTCACCAATGCTCTTGTGGAGAAAGTAGAGGATCTAGTATCAGGTCTTTTCCTCCCTTTGTACTTTGTGTCAAGTGGATTGAAGACTAACGTGGCCACCATTCAGTCACTGCACTCTTGGGGTCCCCTGGTTTTAGTCATAGTTATTGCTTGTTTGGGGAAGATTGTTGGGACCGTTTCCGTGTCTCAATTACGCAAGTTACCATGGAATGAGTCTCTAGTGTTGGGATTCTTAATGAATAGAAAAGGCTTGGTTGAATTAATTGTCCTCAACATATAGAAAGGTATTTCATTTTTTCTTGTTCTCGGTATTGAGTTTAACGCGGTCTGCGATATAATTGTTCGATGGATATTTATGATATGCATTTGCGGTATTGAATGATCGACCTTTGCCACCATTATGGTTCTTATGGCACTCTTTTACTACCTTCATAACAACCGCTACTGTCATTTCTCTATATAAGCTAGCAAGGAAGGCAAAAAAAGATGATTACAATTTACAAGTACAGAACAATTGAGAGGAAAAATTCTAACAGCCAACTTGGGGTTCTTCCCCTGTTTCCACAGCGCGAGAAGTATTCCATCAATTACAAATCTGATTGAGTCTTCCAAAGGAACTCGAAACGTGATGCACTCTTTGAATATGCAATGCACCTTAAAGAATTTTCGGAAAGGTCATCGTCTATACTAATGGTACAAAAAGCAAGGAAAAATGGCTTGCCCTTTTGGATCAAGTCACATCATGCCGATTCGACCATGTTGTTGTGGCGTTTGAGGCATATCGCAGCTAAGCCAAGTGTTTGTCCTGGCCAATGACGCAATCTCATACACGAACACGTACGTAACAACTGAGAAGAGAGTTGTAGTCATCATTCTTCCATTCCATAAACATCAAAGATTAGATGGTTCACTGGAGACCACACGCAAATGATTTCGGATTGACTAACAAAAGACTATTGGACAACGGGCCATGCTCAGTTGGAATTTTGTTTACCGTGGCCTCGGCGGTGCATGCCAAGTGTCTGCAAGTAATGTCTTCACGGTGTTATAGTACTTTTCTTTGGTGGCAGTGATGAATGACCAAGAAGCCCTTGCTTACGGACGTCGTATGGCTGAGCACCCCGTCATAAGATTAGCGGTTGTACGGTTTGTTTCGAGAAGCAATCCACGAAGAAGAGATTGTTAGAGTTGATGTGGACGACCACTCTGGAACCAAAAAATTCACGAGAAGATGAGGAATGTGAATGAATTAAAACAGAAAAATGGCAATGATGGCTCGATCAACCACAAAGAGAAAATAGTTAGAGATAGTGAAGAAATAATTGTTGTTATCCGTGAGTTCAATGGCTGCAATCTGTTTCTTGTGGGTGCAAGGCCAAACAACGAAGTAGCACTTACTTTGCAAGGAAGTGAAAGTGAATGCCCAGAAATTTGGTCCTATTGGCGGTTTATTGGCATTCCGGATTTTAATACAACAGCTTCGGTATTGGTGATGCAACAAAGATCACAATGGACCTCGCCAAATAATTCCAACTCGAAATGGAGCCACGCTTTCTTCTCATAGCTAAGAATCTGCTTGATGGCCCCTCTTTACTTTGTCATTCTTTCTTTTTATTTACAATTAAAAATTGCAATTATTTAATATTGTATTCAACACAAATTTATATTATATATTAAATATATGCTCTATCCTTTGTTTTCTTTATACTCCCTTCCGGATCTTAATACATAGCATGTTGATTTCTTTTTTTCTTTTTTCTTTTTAAGAGATTGAACAAGTAAAATATATTACATTAAAGCATTTATATTTATCGATTTTATCAAAACTAAAACTAAGTTAATAGCTTTTATATTAAGGATCAAGGCAACAACAATATTAAATAAGATTAAGGTGTAAAAATACATATATGCTTTTATATTTGGTCCTCTAAATTAATATCAAGTTTCAATCCAGTCCCCTATGTTTAAAAAGTATACTTTTATTCCTTTAAATATAATAAAAATGAAAAATGCATACTCATCAGTAGTAATAATTATATATGTTCAAATTTTAATTCTTCAATATCATCAATATTTGTTGTTAAATAAAACAAACGCTATTAAAAATAAATTATTAAAATTGTACTTTTGCTCCCTCCTAATGATATTAAAAATAAACTATTGAAATTGTACTTTTGCTCCCTTCATTTTTTTAAGCAACTTTCGGTTCTTCTTATTAGGGCTGAGCAACGGGCGGGCGGGGCTGCCCCGTGCCCTAGCCCGTATCCCGCTCGTTTATTTTACACGGGTACGAGGTAACCCGTACCCGTGGTATAACCCGTTTAACCCGTGATACACGGGTACAGGTAAATATGGGCGGGTTTCGACGGTTCCGGGTTCCCCATTTCTTCAAGAAAAAGAAGAAAAAAAAACACGAACCCATAAAAAAGAAACTCAAAACAAAGGCAACCAAACATATTAGAGATGAGATGAAAGAAAAGGTGGTGGGTGGTGGGTAGATCTGTGATGCTCGACGGCGAGTTGCCGATCATCACGAGAGATTGACGGCAACAACTGCCATGAACGGAACCGCCGAGTGAGGAGGAAAAAAATGAAGTTGATGGACCTTTGAGAGCTGCAAGCCTGCAACGTGAGATTGAAGATTGAGGGTGAAGGTTGAGAGAAAAGAGAAGGGGAGGGGGCCGCGAATGAGAATGAGAAATGAGGGTGAAGATTGAGAGAGGAAAGAGGAAAGAGAAAAGAGAAGGGGAGGGGCGGCGAAATGTGATTTTTTTGCTCGAAATGTGATTGAGAGTAGAGGAAAGTTAGGTTTTTTTTTTTTTTTTTTTAGATTTGAAAATTTTAAAAATAATGGAAGCAAAGCATCGTCATTCGTGAAGTGTGATGTCGTACTAAATGAAAGGACTTGACGCCTTGAACTTCGTAAATAAAAAGCAAGAGGCATTAAAAAAGGGTGTCGAGACATTAAAAGGCGTGCCAAGTTTTGAATGTAGCATCCGGAATCGAACCACAATCTAAATGGCAAAAAGTCGCGAGCCTTACCACCCGGGGTTGGCTACGGTCCTCTTCTCTTCCCGTTCTCTTTCCATCCTCTTTTTTCATCTCAACCGTTGGATCGAAATCTTAACCGTTCAGATTTCATCTTTTATAAAACTATTATTTTAAATATTTTATTAATATTTTATTAATAATTTAATTTTTTATTAATATTTTTATAAAAGATTAAATCTAAACCGTTAATCTTTCAATCTAACGGTTGAGATGAAGAAGAGGATAGGAAGAGGATGGGAAGGGAAGTGGATAGGAGCCAATTCCTACCACCAGACCAACCATCCATGTTGTAGTATGCGCTTAACACTTAATATATTATAGTGTAGATAATATAGTTAAAAAAATATAAATATAAACAAAGGCGGGGACGGGCAGCCCGTGCCCTAACCCGTTCCCTGCCCCGTTTAACATATATAGGTACGGGGCAGCCCGTACCCGTTACAGGCCCAATCTGGGCGGGTTTAAACGGGCCAAAATCTACGGGGCACGGGCGGATCCGCGGGTTGCGGGTATTTTGCTCACCCCTACTTCTTATAAGCAACTTTCTCTTTCTCCTTATGTCTCAAAATTTAAACCATTTTTTTCTTTTTCTACCCCTATTAAATACACATCTTTATATTAATTACCTCCTATCCACATCTAATTCTCTTTAATTTACACATCCACTCTCAAATTTTATGCTCATATTCTCTCATATTTGTTACTCATTCTGTCCCCTTTGCTTTTTACATAAATAGGGGCATATTAAGAAGAAATATAACATTTTTGACACATACATTGTTTTTAACTAATCTTAACCATCAATTCATTTTGCATAGTTAGGATAAAAGTAGCTTATAAAGAGGACTGAGGGAGTAAAACTTAAAGCCATAAGGTGAAACTTGATGAAAACTTAGGGTATGTTTGGTTGGGGGGGAGGGGGATGGGAGGGAAGGGGAGAGAAAATGGAGAGAGAGAAAAGTTATTTGTGGTGGGGCCCACAAAAATTTTCTCCCCTTTTAATATTTTCCCTCCATTTTCCTCCCCCTTCCCTCCTCTCCCCCTCCCCCCCCCCCCAACCAAACATACCCTTAGAGGACCTAACTTATAGTTTAAGCCAAAATAAAATGATACAAAATGAAGAATGGTAAATTAGTATGAGTGAATGAATATTGAATAATCACATGAATAGAATAGAGATTTATAAGTATTGTTAATTATTAAACAATCGATAACCATAAATGATCATGATCGTGAATAATGAATAAATAGTAATAAATTTAACTAATAAATGGAAAAGCTTGAAAAGAAAAATAAAAGTTTAAGGGAAACAAATATAAAAGCAGAAGTCTAATGCAAACAATAATTAATATAGTACCGTATGAAGGCTTTAACAGAATGAGCAAATGAATAATCACATAAGGTACGGAAGAAGTAGAAAATAAAAATATTCATTAATTGTTCTAAATAATAATTACTAACATAAATAATAATAATGCAAATAGTAACAAGTTGGACTGACATATATTATTATTATTAGATAATTCTGAATGATATATATTATAATTAATAATTCAAAGTAACAAATTGGACTGATTAAATAGTAAATTTCAATTAAAAATTGAACATTACACTTGACAAATAAAGTCATTTGGAAGGAGAAGAAAAAGAAGAAGAGGAGAATCATCCAAAGCAAATTTAAAGAAAGAGAGAAGAAAACGAGAAAAGTCAAGAAAATATCAAGGAGAAAAAGGAGGTTCAAGGAAAACAAAAACTACGTGAAGTCTATTTACATTGTAAAAGAACTCATTTAGGTCAAATAATTTAAATAGTACAAACATGTTCAGAAAAATCACTCAAAAGCCCATTTAGTTATAAAGTTAAGTCCATGCAAAAGGAAAAAAAACAATTACTATAATAATAATCATGATTAAATATGAAAGAGAGGGAAAAAATAAGGAAAGCCGAAGATATTCTGAAAAACAAAAAACGAAAATTTAAGGAAAATATATATGAAAGTAGAAGTAAAATAGTTATCGTTAAATATAAAATAATTCATAAATATATTCATTCATAAAAAATGTTATAATAAATATTAAATAAATAGCAATAATAAATAAATAAATAACAACGAATGGAATAGTTCAAAAAGCTCATAATAGTGAAAGAAGGAAAAGAGGAAGAACTGATAATCAAATACAACCTAAAGAGTAAAGAAAAGAGAAAACAAATAAAGCTAACAACGATGACGACAACAAAAACCAAAAAAGAATAAGAAAAAATAACAAATAGTACATCTAAATCAAATAATCTAAATAGCCCAAGTATGTTAAGCAACTTTAACTACCCTAAAGCCCATTAAGTAATAAAGTTATGGAAAAAAAGAGAAAAAAACAATTAATATAATACAAAATGAGGAAGGATGAATTAGCATGACAATAAAACAAAAAAACAAAAACCAATGAGAAGAAAGTCTTGATAAAATAAAAGATTAATATAATCAGTGATACAAATAATAATGATTCAAAAATATTATAAATTATTATATACTAAATATTACAATAAATAAAAAGTATCAAATAATAATTAAAAGACAACAAATGGAATGGAGAAAAAAAATCTCATCATACTGAAACAATAAAAAATAAAAAATAAAAAGAGAGAGAGAAGGAAAAGAGGAAGAAAAAGAAGAAGAAGAATCAAACGCAAATTTAAATGAATCGAAGAGGAAATAAGAAAAACCAATAAAAAAACATATAGAACAATAGATCATTTCAATATTTTAAATATGACTAATATAGCCCCACATGTGAAACCACTTTAAATAATTGATAAATATGATAAATGATAAATAAATCGTTCATAAAACTCATAAGAGTAAAAGAAGGACAAGAGGAAGAAGTAATAATCAAATACAATTGGAAGAGTAGAGAAAAGAGAAAACAAGTAAAGCCAATCCAAAAAAAAAAAAAAAAAAAAGAAAAACATAACAAATAGTACATTGAACTCAAATAATCTAAATAGCACAAGTATGTTAAGCAACTTTAACTACCCTAAAGTCCATTAAGTTTATGGAAAAAAGAGAGAAAACACTTAACATAATACAAAATTAATATAATACGAAATGAGGAAGAATGAATTAGCATGACAACAAACAATAAAAAAGAAACACATGAGAAGAGAGTCTCGATAAAATAAAAGATTAATATAATTAGTGATACAAATAATAATAATTCAAAAATATTATAAATTATTATATACTATATATTAGAATAAATAAAAAAGTATCAAATAATAAATAAAAGAAACAAATGGAATGGAGAAAAAATCTCATCATACTGAAACAATAAAAAAAAAAAAAAGAGAGAGAGAGAAGGAAAAGAGAAAGAAGAAGAATAATCAAATGCAAATTTAAGCTAATTGAATAGAAAATAAGAAAAACCAATAAAAAACAAATAGGACAACAGACCATTTAAACATTAGATAAATATGATAAATGATAAATAAATAGTAACACATATTAACTAGTTAAATATCAAAGTAACAAAGAAAGTACGTTAAATATGAGTATATGAAAATAAAATAACACCTCTAAATCAAATAATTTAAAAACAACAAAACAATTTTCTCTTTTTGTATTTGAAGAAAGTCACAAAATAATAAATAAAGGTAAAAACACCCACAAATAAATGTTTTTTTTAATATATAAGGAAAGAAAAAGAATCAAAACTAAAACAAAAGAAACAAGAAAAACTAAAAGCGATTAAAATCTCGAGCCTCTTCTCATATGACGAATGCCCGCCAGATCAGCAAGAAGGAAGCAATGGAGACCAATAGGGGGATCCGAGAAATGTGCATCATTCGGAGTCTCCACATGCCTCAAAGCAAAGTTAGCCATCCAATCTGCACACTAATTGCCCTCCCTTAGAACATGGCAAAATCCTATAACCCACTGTCTGCGGGGTGATTGCTCGTATCCGAGCCACCAGATGGGACTCACGAGCTACATTACCTTGTTTGGATAGTAATGCAATGACTGAATGACAGTCACTTTCAAGAATTATATGCCTCTAACCTGCCTCCCATGCCATCTCTAGTCCTTTCAAAACCCCCCACAACTCAGCTAACATCATCGAGCATCTTCCAAGCTGTGAGGAAAAGCCTCCACGCCACTTACCAGAGAAGTCACGTAACAAACTGCCACAAGCTGCCACCTGATCTGCACCCTTTGAAGCCCCATCTGAATTAAGTTTCACAAATGGAGCTTCTAGAAAAGGTCCAACAAACATTCAATTGATTTTGTGCTACCCGCTGCAACCCCTACCTCACCTCTAGTTTTTAGTTCTCCCAATAACATAATAATTGGCCGCAGGCAATATTTAAAATGAGCATCCTGAGTGTTATGAATAAATTCATTGTTCAAGTTAAACATGTAGGAATCCGAGGTACACAAACCCGTTTCCGACAATCATGTATAAGTTAAATATGTAGGAATCTGAGGTACATAAACCTGTTTCCGAAAATCATGTTCAAATTACATATGTAGGAATCCGAGGTACATAAACCAGTTTCCAAAAATCATGTATAGAATAAACATGTATGAATTCGGGGTACACACACCAGTTTTCAAAAATCATGTATAAAATAAACATGTATGAATTCTGGGTACGCACACCAGTTTTCAAAAATCATGTTTAAAGTAAACATGTATGAATTCATGGTCAAGAAACCAGTTTTCGAAAATCATGTCCAAGCTAAACATGTATGAATTCATGGTAAAGAAACCAATTTTCGAAAATCATGTTGAAGCTAAACATGTATGAATCCGAGGTATACAAACCCGTTTTCATGAATCATGTCAAGTTTATATACATGCATGAATCCGAGGTACACAAACCTATTTTCATGAATCATGTCAAGTTTAAGTTCTAATCTGGATTTGGGGGCGATTAATTTTAATGTCAACCCGGATTTGGGGGCAATTCATTTTAATAACAACCCGGATTGGAGGGCGATTCATTTTAATGACAACCCGGATTGGAGGGCAATTCATTTTAATGACAACTTGGATTGGGGGACGATTCATTTTAATGACAACCCGGATTGAAATCTAGCTTCTCGAAAGGTCGAAAGCTAATATTATATTAGAATGAGTTGACTAATTTAGTCTACACGTAACTCAACTAGTTTTGAATTATCGATACCCCTATTAATAACACATTTTTGTCTTCATATATTCAAAACCCCCACGGGACTTGATTGAAGATTTCAAGGACCTTCGAGTATTATTTTTCCTATCTTAGGACTTCAGTGTAATTTTCCTTGTATATTTCCGAATAGTAGTATAATAAGACTCAATGGCCCAAAGGCCAAAGTATGATGATCTTCTTCACGACGCCCAACTCTGCTTTGCCCTTTAAAAAAACAAAAAAAATACTTGCGCGTGACCTTTTGTTCTTGGGTTCAACTAGTAAAGGGATTGGACACTCTCACCAAAAGAAGAGGGTTTGATCCGAAGTTGGTCAAGGGACTGGGGAAGACATCTTAGTTCCTGGGTGCCTAGGTAAACGCCTAAGGATAATAGATGGTTCGTCTTGTTCAATATTGGTGTGACTTAGAAAGAAGAGAGATTTCAACCTACTTTTAGATCATGGTGAGCCTAGTAAAATTTTTATAGCAAAAAAAAAAAAAAAAAAAAAAAAAAAAAAACAAACAAACAAACAAACTTGTGCGTGTATTCACTCAGCCACGCCAAAAGGAAGTTATCAGTATTAACTCAACCACGCCAGAAATATAAAAAAGCACATAGTTATCAGTATTAACTATACTATGGAATCTAAACAATATTGAAAATTTCACTTTACTTCCGTCTCCTGCTCAGGAAGTTGGTCAAACTAATTTTAAACTGAAGAACTAGAACACTACAAAAGAAAAACATGAAATCCAATGGATTACAGACAAAATTTCTATTGGTAAATTTATCGATGGTATTTCCCACGAAAAACTGAAGAACTAGAACACTACAAAAAAACATGAAATCCAATGGATTACGGACAAAATTTTTGTTGGTAAATTTAGCGATGGTATTTCCTACGGAATTCTGTTGGTAATTACATTTACCGATAGAATTTACGACAGTATTTTTCTGTCAAAAATTCCCACGGATCACTGACGGACTCCCGATGGATTACAAATAAACACAACAATTCCGTGGTTAATTTCATAGGTAAATAAAATTTCCCAAGGAATTAGGGATAGAATTTACAGATGGATTTTTTTATTATATTAAAATTTTTATATAATATAAAAATTTCTTAAAATAAAAAATTGTGGTAAATCTGTAATTATCTTGAAAATAATTATATTATTAGATAATTATTTGATTAATGAACTGATTATTAGGCTATTATTATAGAATATCATGAGTAACAAAATCCCACCTATATATTATCACAGTGAATCTCCCGTGATCACCTCTTGTAATGCTCATTCATGGAGTGCACTAATGCATTTTAAGTGGGTCTTTAAAATAATATTTTATCTTTAGAGGTAGAATGGTATTTTGCCTCATTTTCCTACCTTATTTTCTTCCAACCAGACAAAATTTTTCCTATCAACCCATTTTCTTTTCTAATGCGAACCAAATACAAAATATTTTCCGTTCCATTCCATTCCAATCTTTTCATTTCCATTCCTACCTTTTATTTAATCCAAATGGGGCCTTACTCTTACAACTTCATGACATTCTTCGCCTCTACCCTTCCCCAATTCCTCTACTTCCTTAACACTCATCCCTCTTCCATTCGTGTCATCACCTACAACAATGCGTCCCCGTTGATCCTCAGTTTTCTCCCATCCCTCTGTCTCATCGTCGCGACCTTCTTTGGCATTGATTCCATTAACATGCTTGATTGTTGCCATCTCAGTGTCCAGGTCACAATCGTCAGTGGATCCTTCTTCAAGGATGTTGCCGACTTCACTGTCGGCTTGTAGATTGATATTCTCAAGAAGATTTGCGCTCACTATTCTTTAGTCTTTTGTCGCCCCTAACCACCGAACCCTTAACAACAACAGCTTGTGTGATCTGACGATGGTCTGAAGATCTAGAATATGGAAGGAGAAAGAAGAAAGGAGGCTGACAGTGGTCTAAGTGGAAATCAACGGTGGTGATGGTGCTATTGGATGTGTCAGCTTGTGTATTGGAGTGAGAGAGTAAGAACTTCGATGGTGTTGGTGCTGGAAGATGCCAGCGGTTATGATATTAAGGTCATTATTTGACTTTAACCTTCATCCTCTGCTTTTTTAAATTTTTATCCTGAAAAGCTAAGATCTTAGTCTCCCTCTCTGCTAATCTTATCTCCACTTCAGATATTTTCTCATGTGGCCTTGAGTTCTTTTCTCTCTATTGTATGGTCTCAGGGTTGTTAATCCTCATTTTCTCTTCAACTTCATCCTTTTGGCCCTTTACCACGTCTATCTCAGATTCCAGCTTCCTTATCTACATGGTTAATTTTTCTGTTTCTTCCACAACCCTCTCTTACTGGCGACCTCCTCCTTTAGAGTTTGTATATGAATGCCATACTCTGAATTTTCTTAGACTATTTTGGCAAGATGATCTTCCAACTCATATTTCTGGTGTTGTAGGGACACTACTTCTAGCTACAAGCCATTTACCTGATCTGTAATGCTTTGGACTTGAGCTAATGCTTCATTACTTTCAAATAATACCCGCTCTTCGAGCTTATATATTTGAGACGTCAAATCAGCTATTACTTGCTTTGTTCCCACAACTGGTAAACCTAAAGAGCTTTCTTTAGAGAATGGAATTCATCGGTCAAATGTTTAAAGCCTCAGGCGGAGACTCTAATTGTGAAATTCATATGTCAACTAGTTCAAGCCATTCAAAAATGCAATTCCATAATTCTATAACCAAGGAACGCCTCAGCCCTACCGGGGCATCGGTCTCATCATCTACTCCTCTAGGTTATAGGCGGTTGGAAACACTCAAGGTTGGCTTGCTTTCCCTATAGAGGAATGTTCAAACCCTACCCCTCTATGGGCTCTGGTTGAACTGACTGAGGGGGTAATCCCTTATCATTGAGCGGCTCTCCGGATTCTCTGTTTGTCTTTCTTATCACTACAAAACCAAGTTATATAAGTACTCAATTAAATAAATAGTTGTCCGAACCATGCTCTAATACCACGACTATAACGCTCCCTTCTATCTCCCAACATACATCAGAGTTACTACACAGAAGAGCATATGGATCTGGTTTGGACGAATAAGTAACTGATATTTTAAACAAAATATAACTTAGCAATGTACAAAAATTAATCCCCGTCCGAATATTAACTTTACATTCATCCCACAAAAATTTAAACTTAAACACCTTATACATCATCCTAAAATAAACTTCAAAATTTTGTATACACAAAACTTAAAACAGAACTCCTCCTGAGTTCAACCTTCTTTTTCCTGCCTTACAATATCACTTTTCCCTTTCATCCTGATCCCCTACCTGTACTTTTATACAAGTCTGATATTCATAATTGAATCTTAAAGTCACATGTTAATTTTTATGAATAGTGTAAGCAATATATGAAATCCAATTACCACAACTCAGGAAACAACTTAACATTCAGTATCAATGAACAACAACAAATAACGTATATCATACATATAATCTTAACCGTGAATGGACCCTACAAGTCCAAAACACGGGACCGAACAAGTTCCGAATTCCACAGTGCTAGGAAAATAACGTAGGACTTTACCAATCCTGAATTCCTTGACAGGAAAGATAAACGCAGGACCCGATGAGTCTTGAATTGCACCATGCTAAGAAAGTAAATGCAAGACCCTACGAGTCATGAATTCCCCTACCCAAGGAAAGATAAACATAGAACCTTCTCAATTCTAAATTCCTTAGCACATAGGAAAGTAAACGTAGAACCTACCCGATTCCGAATTCCTTTAGCACATAGGAAGACACATGTTATTGGCCAAACAATATAATACATAAATGTAATCAACTGTGTGTACAAGATACTAATCCATAAGCATGGCAATTGCATATAAACATACACATGTTGTAGAAAGTTAAAGTTACTACCTGTCAGCATAGTAACCTTAACTAAGTCCAAAAGCTTTGGGATGCGTGCAGGCTTGGGAATTCCTATAATTTTAGGATAATGGTCAACACTTAATCCATATGTTAAAACATGATAACATTGTCTTTTATTATCATGTTAATTCCCTTTTTGACCCTTATTACATTAAGGTACAACTTAAATACCCAAACTTATCATTTTCAGTCCATAAGCTTAACTATCCTAAAATTCCAGAAACTTCAAATCTTTTTAATAAATTGCAAAAAAAATAAAAAATAAAAAATGTGTGAAATTAAAAGGGTTTTAAGCACCACCGATGATGGGAGATAAACGCGCTAGCTAATTTTGTGGGGTTCATTTCGGTTTCATCCTAAATAACTAACTAATAAACTAACTAACATATTAATTTCTAAGCTAGAAGGGATTTTATCTTGCATGCATAATTAGACATACAAATAAATCAACTATCACATAGTTCAATTTTTAAACGGCTTGTATCTATCATTCATGCTAGTCGTATAGTGATCACATTTACTATATCATGCATACTAGTCGTGATAAAACTATGCATAATGATAATACATTTATATAATGGATGATCATGGTACCTTCTCATTATCCATCCAAAACATCTTCATGTTTTCTCCGTTCTTTTCATCATGGCCAAATGATGTCTTTGTAAAGTCTTCTTGTATAGGTCCACAATCTAAAATTTACATTCCTATTCCTATTACAATTTTCTATGCAATATTTAAAGGGTTAAATACCATTTTTTCCATGGAAGTTTAGCTTAAGGAGTACTAGTCACCTAAAAGTTTTTTTGGTCTCATTTTTTCCCTGGATATTAACTAAATGGAGCAAATATGCCCCGGAAGATTTTTTTTAGGAGCAAATTTGCCCCAAAAGTTTTTTTAAGTACAATTTTTCCCCCCGGAAGTTTACAAAGAAGAGCAACAATTCGACAGTCAAGATCAACGGCTGGGCAAGATTTCTATGTTTTTAAACTTCCAGGACAAAAATGAGACATAAAAAAACTTTCGGGTGACTAGTGCTCTTTAAGCTAAACTTCCAAGCAAAAAATGGTATTTAACCTAGATTTAAATTTGGAAAAAAAAATCTCATTTACCAAAATAAAAATAAAATTTAAATCGGGACAAAACAATCACACTTACGAAAAGGAATAAAATTTAAATAAAAACTTTAAATCATATATTCGAGGCCCCATGACCATCCTTTTCTTGTACCTACAAAAGGTTAGAAAAACACATGCAAGCAATTTTACAAATCCTAAACTATAATTGAATTGAATTCAATAGTAGTACCCCAATTGTTTCTGGTAACGAGCTCGACTGTTATACCACTTGTTGGTTCGTAAGCGTCAACACACCGTGACAACAAGAGGTCCCTCAGAAGCTCGTTTTACGCACAGCCTCTCAACCAATGCAGCTAGTAACAATATCAAGCCATTTATTGGCCATGTCAAGGTAAGAGCTAATCCTTCATCACATATCAGACTGCGAGAACCCCCGATCATGGTGCTTAATTCAACTCTGATACCACTTGTTGGTAAAATTAAGGGTGTTGCCCAATGTCCAAGCAACTACTCATACGGTAGAAAAACAAAAATTTCATTCCTCATTAATTGCACAGGAATCTAGATTTATAACCCATAAATATTTACAGTAATTATGAGAGCCTGTAACTCTTTACGATGATCAAGAAGCTGAATATCATAAATATCTAATCATTGCAAAACCCATAACTCTTTACGGGTGCTTATGAGAACTTGTAACTGTTGGAAATTATGCCCTAGGGGCAATTCATTGTACTTTGGATATTTAAGTTATTTAAAGTATTCTCTTTAGTTATCATTTTCGTTTGCATGTTCGTATTGATAAGCGCATCCCTGGATACATCTTATAGATTATCCTAAATGTCTCCAGTCGGTTATCTACGCGGGAGCGAAGATGAGATAAGACCGCATGACTTTGATGAGGTATGGAGATACGAATCAAAGTCATGGGCACTTGTAAGAGTACAAGGTCTTGGGGACTGACCCACTATGAGAAAGCTGCATGGATCTAGTCATAAGCTTATCTCATGTATAACCGCATCACGACGCCCTATGACTTGAGATCATCATGGATTCCTACATGATGAATCACTGGTCTTTGACCTAGTCAAAAGTCACCTTTGACCGGGTGATGATAAAGGCTGGGATCGGGATCAGTGGTTTTCATGCGGAGGGATGTGAATGGTCAAGATGGAATTTGTCCCTCACATTTGTAGAGAGATAATACTGGGCCCCTCGATGAGTGAGTCTAAGAAATGTATGGCCATACTGTGATGGAAATGAGTTTCCATTTTACTTATTAGACTACTCGAGAATCGAGAAAGTAATGGTCAAGAAAAGGAAGTTGACATTATCCATGCCTCATCCTTGACCAAATTATTGCGTGACAAAAGGGACGTGACATGGTTGTACGATAGGTTGTATCATGTCATCGATCCCCATGTGAATTGGGTAGTCGCAATGTCTTGCTAGAGGCCGCTTGCGATTTGTGGGCTGACGCAGTGTTGGCCCACTACCAATCTCATATGGGCCTCAGGTCGCACACAAGAATAACTCAACGCGAGCGAATGTGTCCAGATTCATTGAATCTTAGATACGTCTAAGATTTAATGAATACGAATTTAATCTAGGATATATATATATATATATATAAAAATTCGAAATTAATATATGTTAATATTATTAATAGAGATTATAATATTAATATATTTGTTTTGTATTTAATTTATTTGATAAATTAAATATCTAAAACAAATTGAGATATTGTATCTCATTTAATTTTCGAATAAAGATATCGTGTATCATTTTAATATTAAATTGAGATATGGTATCTCAAATTTAAATTAAATAGATAGATATTATTTCTCGAATTTAATTTATAGAGATAAATTAAATCGAAGGCTTTTAATTTGGATTAAATAAATGGATTTGACTAGATCTATTAGATGGATTTAATTAATACATTTATTTTAATTCGATTCCAAATTCGAATTTCAAATAAGCTTTAATGAGGATTAAATACGTTACATCGATTTGATTGATGTAATTAATGTATTTTAATCCATATTTGAAATTTGAATTTCAAAATTAATGAGGATTAATTTTATATAATGTGTTGAACGGGTTTAGAAAACTCACAGGACATTTTGTCGAGCGCATTCAGAAAGCCGCGAGAAAAACCCTAGAGTGGAAAATTAAGAGAGACGCACAAGAGACGCTAGCACGCTGCCATAGCCGTGTTTGGGAGTTGTTCGTGTGGATACCGGTGGAGGAAGACGATCCTACGAGTTGTCTTCTCGCGATCGAGGAGATAGCCCACCTTGTTCAACGAAGAACAAGCCGCAAACGAATTCTCCTAAGGTAATTTCGGATTCACTAGCCTAGGTTTAAACGCACCTGAGTAATCCTCGGGACGGGATTCGTAAGTTTTTTAATCCGCTGCGTTGTACGGATCCCAACAGTAACTTCTTACGATGCTATGAGTTATAACCTCTAACTATTTATGATATTCATGAGAACCTGTAACTCATTACAATACTCATGAGTTATGATTTCAGAAACAAAAATCATTAAGGAACTCGTAACTCTTTTATGGGTGCTCATGAGTTATAACCCGTAACTCTTTATGGTACTCATGAGTTAGGGGTTTAAACTTCTCATGTTACATGAGAAGAAGAAGATTCCTGCACACACATGAAATGGTGGGACCCACATATATATTTGATGCTAATCATATATATATATATGTGTGGGTCCCACCATTTCATATGTGTGTGACATGAGAATACACTTCTCCTACAACATGAGAAGTGTTTTTCCCCATGAGTTATCCCAAATTGGTTTCCTTTATCAAAACTCTTTACAGTGCTCATGAGAACCCATTGTTAGTTCTCAGTTTTAAGTTTTGATGGTAACAATCACTTGCCAAGAATGTGGACTTAATGATTCAAGCAACTCGAGTTTATATTAATCATCACTCGGGTTAAAAACAGTTATTGAAACCAACTTGAATCAGAAAGTTAGTTTTTAAAGGTAACTCAAGTTTTAGTTTGAAAACTCGAGTTTTAGTCTTAAATTCGAAAGTATCAAAAGTGCTTCAACGTTTAAAAGTCATTACTCCACTCATTCTGGATCAATCAAAGGTAACACTCGAGTTTTGATGATACAATTCGAGTTCAAAATAAATAAATAAAAACTCAAGTTTCCTTAATAAAACTCGAGTGCTAAGGTAATCTTCAACCCCTTTCTGATCTTGAGGATACCCAATGAAGTACCTTGGCAAACTTGAAGTTTCATTTTATGAAACTTGAGTTTACAACTCGAGTTCTGGTAGACTTTAATGTTTTCACTTAACTTTAGCTCTAAGCACCCTTCTACCAATCTTTCAAAATACCAAAACTTGAGTTATAATTATGACAACTCGAATTCCATGTTAGATTTGGAATTCCAAAAATCAAGTGTCCATTTACAAAATTTATTTACGAACATAACTCTTTTTGTAGTAGTCTTTGTCCTAAGTACAAAATATCAAAACTCGAGTTATGTAAACAAAACTCAAGTTGAAATAAACAAACTTGAGTCTTAGTTGGTCCAGTAATTCATCATCGTCTTCGTAAATTCAAATTCACTTATTATTATCTTATTACTTCATATTATCACTCATTATTATTCTAAATGCTCCTAAACATGTTTATTAGTGAGTTTCAAGTGATCAAACAAAGGATTACATGAAAATCTTCAAAAATCAAGATTTGTGTCAGAAGCATTGAATGCAGTTACAGAAACAGAGCATGGACACAGAAACTGAGTCAAAGCAGGTCAAATGATCATATGTTCATAGACCCATTCTGGCAAAAGCGAAAGTGACTCTACCTTAGTCAAATATACAGACCAAAGGCATTCCTGCAAAGATTGTCAACGACGATACGAAAAACGACATTTCATCAAATCTTCCGACAACTCCGGCTTGTGTCTAACGGAATGTTTAAAATCTCTTAACAGATAATTTGAAACTTCACCAATGGTCATTAATGAAGTTCAACTATAAATACGAAGAGCATTCAATTCGAAGCCAACAACCAACCAACAACGATATCATTTATTGCTCACTTATTGCTCATTAATACTTTGTAATATCTTTTGATATTCAATTTTTCAGTGATCATATATCTACTCTGTGAGAGAGTTATCTTTATTCAATTGATTGTTGTAAAATCTCAAGGTAGTAAGACCTTGAGTGTAGTTGTTCGATTACAATTGTAAGGGGGAGTGAATCAGGTGAGATTACTCTAAGCTTATTGTAACCGTTGAAAGTTAGTGAAAATCTCAAAGAAGCTCTAGGGACTAGACGTAGGTCACGAGATTTAGACCAAACGAGTATAATTCTCTGCAAACACTTCGATGAAATTCTTCTAACTCTTCCTTCGTAATTTAATTAGTCTTTAAGATTGTTTTAAATTTTATAACTCACCCAATTCACCCCCTCTTGGGTAATTCGGTATGACTAATACCCGTAACTAAATGATAAAGAAATACTCATGAGATATTTCCAAGAGCTACTCATTAAAACACGTATAGGGTTTTTAGGATTACCATAAATCATTCATAGACTTCAAAGTTTATGATGTCCTTTAATGTTGATCCACACAACTATCTCCCGATTGCCTTGAGAACTACTTCTCCCTAACTCCTCTTTCTCCTTGGATGTTTGCTAGGCGATGGCAAGGTTTAGGATTCAAGTTCTTGCGTTTTCTTTTTCTCAAGACGATGGTGGTGTCTTAAGGTTAGGTGGAGGACAGCAAGAACAAGATTGGGAACTTACTTTTCTTGAATTGGCAACACACACCAACCAAATTGGCATCTTATTTTTCTCTCTAGAAAAAAGTCCAAAAAGGCACCCAGAAATTAGCCACTTTATTAGAATTTAACCCTAATTCAAGTTCTTATAATAAAGGCCTAATCCAAGTTTGAATTTGAAAATCCAAGATAATGGATCATTTCCATATCTTGAATTCATATTTCAAGATCATGGATCCTATCCATATATTGAAATATATATTGAACGCAAAATTCAAGACAAGGATCATATCCTTATCTTGGAATATATCTTGAATCCAAAATTCAAGATAATGGATCAAATCCATATCTTAAAATATATCTTGAATTCGAAAATCAAGATTTATATTTATCCCATCTATATAATATATATACATATATATTAGATAATTCAGAATTATCTTTTATATCCTAACCTATTGAATTTAAAATTCAAATTTAAATTTTAAACTTAAATTCAAATTGGCCCAAGACCCCATTTGGTTTTCTAACATATTTGGGCTCATTAGGGAGAAACAAATTTTGCACCATAGGCTCAAATATGGCACCATTTTCTATTGGGCTTGGAGTCCCACTCTAACCCAATTACACCTTTAATCTTGACAAATCTTAATAACTTATTGGCCCAAACTTGCTAATTTTAAGTAATCAAGAATAATCTTTGTGTGTGATCCATTAAGCCCAATTAGTTACTGACATAAATAAACTTGGACTAACCAAACTCTTCTAATAGGCCCAATTTATCTAATGACCATATAAGACACTAGCAATACTCTGCGGCCCCAAAGCTAAATGGGTTGATTAAATGATCTACCTTTCTAATTTGGATGTCGTGCCAGTTTCATCCCTCACATCGTCTTTCACATTTAGACGAGAGCAAAGATCGAGTATCATCTCTCTTGATTGACTAAACATAGATAATTCATAAAACTAGGAATCTTCTTCTATTGACTCTAAAACGGATCATGACTCTTCATGATCACTTGTTGTGCGCACAAACTCCCAAGTCGACTAGAAGTTATCCAAACTCTACTGGCCTTGTGAATAACTAATCCCTTGTAAGGGACTGTGAGTCTTTTCGACATGTCCATCTATACTCATGTATTCAAGTTCCACCCAAGACTATATTGTTCTCCCCATTTTTAGGCGGATAGAGTTGTATAGTTTAAGTATCCCTTTGACATAGTGTTCGATGAAATCCTCAAGTCCAGGATGATCCACACTACCAAACTATAAGAGACTTTACATATCCAATTATACTCTCCACAATGAATCTTTGTGGAGTCTCTCGGTGGGTCAGTTCAGTGCTATCTGTTCTCCAACAGATTCACCCACAACATCAGCTGAGGCATCATCATGCCTGTATTCCATAAGATCCCTACCTTATATCTCTATACAAGTAGATGATGTCGTACTAGTCTTATTGAGATCACCAATGCCCTTTCTTGATGATTCAAGACTAGTAACAAGTTTCAAGTAATAGAAATTGCAGTATCCTCGAGTCCTCATGATCATGATCCCTATCATAGATCCTCAAGTGAACATCTATTCTATTCCTAAGGCTTTTATCTTTAAATGCATATTGACCTTAATAAAGGTAAGCCATAAATATGATAAATATAAATGTGCTCATTTATATTAATCATAAAATACTAAATGCAAAAAGGTGTTCATCTGTCGAAACAGATTGTCTCTAGGACACCTATTCATGGGACTCCAAGTCCAATCATAAATGGTGCTATATTTGGATAATTAGTGAGAAATTAGTTTTTCCATTAATAGGCCCAAATATGCAAGAAGGCCCAATAGGGTCTTAGGCCATTTTGAATTTTGAATTACACCCAAGAGTACATTGTTCCCCCTATTTTCAGGTGGAAAGAGTTGTATAGTCTAAGTATAACCCTAGGACATAGTTTTTGATGACATCCTCAAGTCCAAGATGATCCACACTACCAAACAATGAGAGACTTTATATATCCAATAATACTCTCCACAACGAATCTTTGTGGAGTCTCTCGGTGGGTTAGTTCAGTGCTATCTGTTCTCCTACAGATTCACCCACGACATCAGCTGAGGCATCACCATGCATGTATTCCATGAGATCCCTACCTTGTATCTCTATACAAGTAGATGATATCATACTAGTCTTATTGAGATTATCAATTCCCTTTCTTGATGATCCAAGATTAGGAACAAGTTTCATGCAATAGAAATTATAGTGTCCTTAAGTCCTCATGATCATGATCTCTATCATAGATCCTCGAGTGAACATCTATTCTATTCCTAAAGCTTTGATCTTTAAAAACATATTGACCTTAATAAAGGCAAGCTATAAATATGATAAATATAAAATGTGCTCATTTATATTAATCATAAAAATACTAAAATGCAAAAAAGTTTTCATCTATCGAAACAGATTGTCTCTAGGGCACCTACTCATGGGACTCCAAGTCCAATCATAAAAGGCGCTATATTTAGTTAATTAGTGAGAAATTAGTTTCTCTACTAATAGGCCCAAATATGCAAGAAGGCCCAATAGGATCTTGGGCCAATTTGAATTTTAAATTACACCCAAAAGTACATTGTTCTCCCTATTTTCAGGTGGACAGAGTTGTATAGTCTAAGTATAACCTTAGGACATAGTGTTCGATGACATCCTCAAGTCCAATATGATCCATACTACCAAACGATGAGAGACTTTATATATCCAATAATACTCTCTACAATGAATCTTTGTGGAGTCTCTCGGCAGGTCAGTTCAATGTTATTTGCTCTGTAACAGATCCACTCACGACATCAGCTAGGGCATCACCAATGCCCTTTCTCCATGATTCAAGACTAGGAACAAGTTTCAGGCAATAGACATGTAGTAGGGATATCCATGGACCAGAATGGACCAGGTTGGGGGTCAACCAAAGGTCTGGTCCAGGAGGGAGCTCGGGCTGGACAAGCCAGCCCGAGGTCTGGGTTGGTTTGGCACTGGCCCGAGCTCGGGCTGGACCAAACTGGTTTGGCGGACTGCCTGAACCAATCCAAGCAGTGCAAGACCTTTTGATTTTTTTTTTGCTTACTACCCGAATTCAATCGTACATTCAGCTAACCTCTTCCTATTGTTGGGTTGATCTGGATACAGTTGAAATGTAATCAAGATACTTTAGAAATTCTCTAAGCACAAGAATCAAATAGAAACTAACTTAAATTTGCCTTAACTGTAACTAGAGAAAACAGTAGCAAAGAAACAAACTTATATTTGAAATTTTGAATTCTAGAATTCCGTTGAATTATCAATTCAAAGTTTTACACATAATGTTGAGTTTTATTTAAAAGAAAGGAACTCATTTCCAAAGCAACTAAGTCAACATATAGGTGCCCTCATATTGAAAGGGATCAAATCCTCAAAAAAATGTCTCTAAGTCTTAAAGAAGTTTTGCACGAAATTTTAGAGACAAGAACATAGAAAGCTAAGCTGAACATACTCACCCCTCCATTTGCAAACATCACTATCGTGCCTTTGCTCTCTCTGCCCTTGTCCTGCACAAGTACAACCTAGACGGCTAGATCGCCTCAGATCGGAAGTCGGAACCACCATCTCTTGCAACCAGCTGAGACCGAGAGCTGAGAGCTGAGATCCGCCTCGGATCAGTAGTCGGCACCACCATTTCTTGCAACTAGCTGGGGTCAAAAGCTGAGAGCTGAGATCCGCCTCGGATCGGAAGTCGGAACCACTGTCTCTTACTTGAGAGGCTGAGAGTTGAGGTCAAGAGACAAAGAGGATGGAGGACGGAGGACTGAGGTCGCTATGAGAGGGAAAGTGACTGAGGACTGAGGTCACTATGAGAAGGAAAGTGATTGAGGGTTGAGGTTGAGAGATGAAGGAGAGAGGCAGAGAGCTGATACACTAAGACTGTGGAGTTGATTTTTTTTTTTTTAAAAAAGCTTCGGGCCAGACTGGACCAGACCAAGGGGTCTAAGCCCCTGACCCGAGGTCCAGTCCAATCCGACCAGACCATCTGGTCTGGTCTTCCCAAAAATGTCTCGGGCCAATTTTTTTCCAGCAAGACTGGGTCGGGTCAGACTACCTGGACTGTCGGGTTTTTTGGACATCCCTAACGTGTAGTGTCCTCGAGTCCTTATGATCATGATCCTTATCATAGATCCTCAAGTGAACACATGTTCTATTCCTAGGGCTTTTATCTTTAAACACATATTTACATTAAGAAAGGTGAGACATAAATATGATAAATATAAAATGTGCTCATTTATATTAATCATGAAATACTAAAATGCAAGAAGGTGTTCATTGTTGAAACAGATTGTCTTTAGGACACCTACTTACTAACATGGGACTTCAAGCCCAATCATAAATGGCGCCATATTTAGAGAATTAGTGAAAAATTAGTTTATCCACTAATAGACCCAAATATGCAAGAATGCCCAACAGGGTATTGGGCCAATTTGAATTTTGAATGTAAAATAATGATTTGAATTTGAATTTTAAAAGAGGTTAGGTGATAAAAGATAATCTTGAATTATCCAAAGGAATATCTGATAGAGATCCAATAAATATTGGATAAGATCTAATAAAGTTCAGATAAAGATTAGATAAGATCCAATAAAGATTGGAAAAGATCCAATCATGATAGGACATAATCCAAAGATCATAATAGGATAGCACCCAAAATCATGATAAGATTAATCCTTATGCATTGGGCCTTGTATTGAGTCTTTCTAGTAAGCACTTGAATTAGGTTTAAACCATAATTTTAGGAACTGAACAAGGTTGGATGTTTTTGGGAAAGTGTATGATGATTTCATGCGGCTTCTCAAGACAAGAAGGTGCCATCTTGAAGGGTTCAAGAAGGAACTATCTTGATGGGTGCAAGAAGGCCGCGGTGCCAATTTGGTGTATGCTGCCAATCAAGATTGTCTTGGGTGCTCCACTCTTGCATCAAGAACCATAGCCTTGGTTCCCCAATCTTGTCCATCCAATCCTCCAATCTTGCGCCTCATCGAATCTCAAGACATTATCATTGTCTTGAGAAAAGAAAAAACCAAAGACTTGAAGCCTCTGCCTTGCCATCTCCTATCAAGCATCCAAGGAGAAGGAGGAGTTAAGGAGAAGGAGTTCTTATACATGCGTTATATATGGGATATATATATGCTTAATCAAATATTTGTATGCATTTAAATTCAGTTTACATTCTTATACATTCGAGTCACGTTAGGGTTACGTTCTTATAAGGCTAGGACGATGCTGTTTTGTGTTCTTATTTGTATGAGATACAACTATCACTGCCATGGTAGTTAAAAACGCACTTTATAGCGTAAAAACGGCGTTTTAACGTTCTTTAGACAGCAAACCCTGTAACGTTGCAGGCAAAAACGGAAATAGAGTGAAATCGCCAAAAACGCAAACTTTCAACGCAAAATCGCAAAAACGCGCCGTTTTTGAATAAAGCGAAAAAGGAAAAAAAAATTTGCCCTAACCTAATCTCATCGGCGGTCTCCACTCTCCAGACTCTACTGGCTAAAGAAGAAACTCCAGAGGCAGAGGCGCATGCACACGACGCACCGCTCTTCGATTTTCATCTCTATTGGCTACTGCTTGTGACCATGCATGATGGATTTGTAAGTGATTAAAGTGAAGCAGGTGAGGGAGGGATGAAAGGGCGTGGGCTGATGAAGGGGCGGGACCGCGGGAGGCTGATAAAGGGCCGGAGAAGAGACTGAGGAGGGAGAAAGAAGAAAGGACAAAGTTGTTGAGAGAAAAGGGGGAGCAAGGCGCGGTAGGGATGTGGATGCGTGAATCGTGTGATGGGTGGATGATATTTATTATTATTAAAATGAGTATTTTTAATATCCATTTAAATGTGTTATATTTTTTAATTAATAATAAGATCTGAAGAATCTTTTCCTTATCTTACTCCATTTAAATATTTTTCTTCTTCAAAATCGTTATTATTTATTATTAATACTATTATTTATTGAAATTTATATTTTAAATTGAAATCCTCCCAAATAATACATCCAAATTGATATTTGTTAAAATCTCAATAAAATCTCTTTAATTTAGCATTGATGACTTCCAAAAATATCTCAAATCTATTAAAAATGAGAAGTATCAATATTGCATTGATCAGTATATGTATGAATAATGAAAGATGCCTTACTTTTCTTGAATTATATATATATATATATATGCAGGTAAAAACTACGTTTTGTATTACGATTTTACGTTTTACGATTTTTCATTCTCCTTCCGTTTTCAGGTAAAATCTATGTTTTCACTACCATGATCACTGCATTCATATAAATATAACTAATTGGTTAAACCATCTAAATAAAATCTTAAGTCATAATGCCGTCAATCAATGAATACTTGTCAAAACCTAGATCGCTCATTTGCAAGAACCACCAAAGTGGATGCACTTGAGTTATCTTGGTGAAACAAGCGTGGATAACGGTGATACTCACAACATTCATTATTATTTTGACTTAATTGAGATTAACAAAATAGTTTTGGATCTCAAAGCATTAGATGGGATTAAACTTGCCAGGTCATGCGATGATTGAATCCCATAAAGATCTAAGAGGTACATATGATGTAATTGGCAAAGAGGTTGCCTACCTAAATAACTTGACTTTAAGAGTCCTGCCAAAGCGGATTTAAAGTTCAGCCAAACATGGATCTTAGCCCACTAATTATATCGAGGGTTGTTAATTTAGTAGGAGATTACTAACCAACTTTGTATATTTTATTGTAGAATCATGTCAACTAGTAATACAGCTACACTATCACTGCGATCAGTCCTTGAGAAGGTGATAATTAAATATTTCATACACTTCTTTTTATCTCTTGATGAATAATTTAAGACTCTTTAGTTAATAAATAATTGCTTTTATACTTATTTGGGCTTTAGGCCTTTGATTATATTTTAGCCATTTTTAATAATAAAATTCTAGTTTTACATTGCTTCACTATTTTTGCCATAACTCTTGAACCAGACATCAGATTTGCCTCATTTGTGTTTCATATTTCAGATGATTCAAAGAGCTACAATTGTTATGAAGACACGAAGGGCAAATTCGGACAAGAGGGCGGTCGATTTTGGAGCCGAAGTCAGATGTATATTTCTGGATTTTATTTGGGCTCGAATTTTGCAATTAAAGCCCACTTTTATTTTATTTCCATTTTGGGCTGAACCATTGGAGCTCATTTCCATTTTAGGTTAACTTTAAGTTAGATGGTGGCTACAACACTATGTCATTCACGTTTTTATTATTATTCAGATTGAAATAGAAGTTTTGAAACTCTCTCAAATATTCTTCGCATTCTTCGTGTTCTTCGTCTGTTCTTCATTTTTTCCAGCCATGCTCGGCTAAACTTCTGTGATTAACCCAACGTTGAAGATTCCATGATTCATCTAGAGAGCTTGTGCTTAATTGGTAACTTTACTCGTTTCTGTTTTCATCTTATCGGATTCGATTCTGGAAATAGTTTGAATATTATATTTAATATTCAGTTTGGTTCATCCCAAGGATTGAGTTCGAACTAGGTTTCAATCGCATAGTGAGATGCCACTGTTCGGACAGATGCTAGGCAATCGTCTAGTTGAGGGATTTTCTGGACAAACGCAGAGATTTCGGTTCATCCAGAACCAAGCGCGAGTTCGTTCATATTTCGTTGAATGATGAAAGTCTCTGGAATCTGAATGTTGGGTTAATCGATTTCATTTGATTTCTGTTTATCTCTGTTTTTAATCTATTTGAACCAAAAAACCCCCCATTTTTACTATTTCTGTTTCGCTGTTACTATACAATCAGACCCACGGTGAATTCGTTGGGAAAATGATCCAGGTTCCTTATTACTGCAGATCTTTTATTGAATCTAGTTATTTTAAGAGACACGGAAAATCTCTTTCAGAAGGACAGACTCAATGGGACAAACTTTCTTGACTGGTTTAGGAACTTGAGAATTGTTCTCAAGCATGAAAGAAAGTGTATGTCCTCGATCAACGCATTCATAATGAGCGCAGCCAATGCTCCAAGAGCTCAGAGAGATGCTTACACAAAGCATAAGGATGACTCTGTGGATGTAGGATGCTTGATGCTTGCCACTATAGTTCCAGAGCTCCAAGAGATCTGGAACATATTGTGGCTTATGATATGATTGTCCATCTCAAGGAAATGTTCTAGCAACAGGAAATGCAAGAGAAGTATGAGACCACAAAGGCCTTACATTCCTGCAAGATGGTTGAAGGTGCATCAGTTAGTCCTCATGTATTGAAAATGAAAGGCTACATTGATCACCTTGAAAGGATTGGATTTCCCATGAGCCAGGAGTTAACTACAAATTTGATCTTGAACTCACTCCCAGAAAGTTATGACCAGTTTGTCATGAACTACAACATGGAGAAATCAATTTCTGAATTGCATGGGATGATCAAAATTGCTGAGCAGATCGTTAAGAAGAGGCCCAGCACTGTTTTGATGGTTCAAAAAGGAAAGGGTATGAAAAAGAAAGGCAAGGGAAAAAGAAAAGGTAATGGCTCAACTGGTAAGACCAAAGAGTCAAACAGGTCCAAAACTAAGCCTGCAGCCAAGAAGGCAAAGCCTCCGAAGGGCAGGGTTTGCTTCTTCTGCAATGAACTTAGTCATTGGAAGAGGAACTGCAAACTCTACCTTGAAGATCTGAAAAAGAAGAAGGATGGCAAGGCTATCTCTTCAGGTATTTATGTTATAAACATTCATTTTTCTACTTCCTCTACATGGGTATTAAATATTGCATGTGGTTCTCACATTTGCGTAAATATGCAGGGTCTCAAGGATAGTAGAAAGTTGAAGAAGGGCGAAGTGGACCTACGAGTTGGAAATCGAGCAAGAATTGCTGCTTTAGCCGTAGGCACTTATGAATTAGTTTTGCCCAGTGGGCTTTTGTTAATTTTGAACAATTGCTTTTATGTTCCTGTTTTGAGTAGTAACATCGTTTCTCTTTCTCAATTGGATAAGGAAGGTTATACTTCCATTACTAGGAATGATAAATGTTCTATTTATCGTAATGACATTTTTTATGCTGATGGTGTTTTGCATGTTGGTCATTATTTACTGAATTTAAAATATCCTAATAATGGACATATCTATGACATAGCTACCAAAAGGATCAAGTCAAATGATTTGAATCCAACCTACCTATGGCATTATCGTCTAGGCCATATAAATGAGAAATAAATTTCAAAACTCCATCAAGATGGATTTCTTAACTCATTTGATTTTGAATCATTTAAGACATGTAAGTCTCGTTTATTAGGAAAGATGACAAAGGCACCTTTTACTGGGTATAGTAAGAGGACCGCTGATTTATTGGGCCTCATACATACTGATGTGTGTAGACTAATGAATACATCTGCCAGAGGAGGTTAAATGTACTTCATTACATTTATAGATGATTTTAGTACGTATGGATATATCTATCTAATGAAACATAAGTCTGAATCTTTTGAAATGTTCAAAACATTCCAAAATGAAGTGCAAAACCAACTTGGCAAAACAATTAAAGCACTTCGATCTGATCGAGGTGGTGAATATTTGAGCCAAGAGTTCATTAACCATCTTAGGAGTTGTGGGATAATCTCACAACTAACTCCTCCAGGAACACCACAATGGAATGGTGTTTCTGAGCTGAGGAATTGAACTCTATTAGATATGGTTCGATCTATGATGAGTCAAACAGATCTTCCACCGTCCTTTTGGGGCCATGCCCTAGAAACAGTTGCATTCACACTAAATTGTGTTCCATCAAAGGCAGTTGAAAAGACACCATATGAGATATGGACTGGGAAGAAACCCAGTTTGTCTTTTCTCAAAATTTGGGGATGTGAGGTTTACGTTAAACAACAAGCCTTTGATAAATTATCACACAGATCCTCAAAATGCATTTTTGTGGGGTATCCTAAAGCAACTAAGGGATACTATGTCTACAATCCTACCGATCACAAAGTGTTTGTTATCCAAAATGGAATCTTTCTGGAAAGAGAGTTTATCTCTAAAAGAACCAATGGGAGTGAAGTCCACCTCGAAGAAGTTTGAGAGTCTCAAGACAACATAGAACCACAAATGAAAAACAGTGAAAATTCACAACAAATTGTTGAGCCTACTTAAGTAACACAAGGCCCACAAAGGTCCGATAGAACACAACAACAGCCTTAGAGATATGAATTTCTGATTACTAGAAGTCGTGATGTTTTGCTCATTGAGCAAAACAAGCCTACTACCAATCAAGAAGCCATAGTGGGACCAAACTCCAAAAGATGGCTAAATGCCATGAAGTCTAAAATGCAATCCATGTACAACAATAAGGTATGGACCTTAGTCGATCCACCTGAAGGTGTAAAAACTATTGGGTGCAAGTAGGTTTTCAAGGAGAAAACTGACATGGATGGCAAAGTAAATGTCTTCAAGGCACGACTAGTTGCAAAAGGATTCACTCAAAATAATGGTGTGGACTATGATGAAACCTTTTCCCCGGTTGCAATGGTCAAATCAATCAAAATCCTTCTTTCCATTACAACATATTATGACTATGAAATATGGCAGATGGACGTCAAAACAATCTTCCTTAATGGAAAGCTCCCTGAGGATGTGTACATGACACAACCTGAAGGCTTTGTGCGTCCAAAGGACTCTGGTAAAGTATGCAAGCTTCAAAGATCCATTTATGGATTGAAGCAAGTATCTCAGAGCTGGAATCATCGTTTTGTGAAGTAGTCAAAGAGTTTGGATTCATGTAAAACATTGATGAATCTTGTGTTTACAAGAAGGTTAGTGGGAGCACAGTGGTATTCCTAGTGCTTTATGTAGATGACATCCTACTTATTGGGAATGACATCCCTACCTTACAAAGTGTCAAGTCTTGGTTAGAAAAGTCATTCTCAATGAAACATTTAGGCGAAGCCACTTACATTCTAGGGATCAAGATCTATAAAGATAGATCCAAGAGGCTAATAGGCCTAAGTCAGAGCACATAGATAGATAAGATACTGCATAGATTCAGTATGTAGGATTCAAAAAGGGGTTACATGCCCATGTCTCATGGCATCCATCTCAGTAAGGATCTATGACCTAGTGCACCTGATCAAAGAGATCACATGAGTAAGATTCCATATGCCTCCGCCATTGGATCTATCATGTATGCCATGTTATGTACTTGATTGGTGTCTCATTTTCCTTAAGTATGACCAGCAGATATCAACAAGATCCTGGTGAGGGTCATTAAACTGCTGTCAAGAACATCCTAAAGTACTTAAGAAGGACAAAGGACTTGTTCTTAGTATATGGTGGATAGGGTGATGAGCTCTGTGTGACTGGTTACACAGATGTGAGTTTCCAAACTGACCAAGATGATCTTAGATCGCAATCTGGATATATATTCCTTTTGAATGGTAGTACAGTAAGCTAGAAGAGCTCTAAGCAGAGTACTGTAGCTGATTCTGCAACAGAAGTTGAGTATATAGCACATCGGATGCAGCTAAAGAAGGCGTTTGGATCAGAAAGTTCATTATTGAATTAGGGGTAGTTCCTACCATCTCAAATACAATAGATTTGTTATGTGACAATAGTGGCGCTATTGTGCAAGCCAAGGAGCCTAGGTCACATCAAAGGACCAAGCATATACTCAGGCGATTTCATCTTATCAAAGAAATCAATGATAGATGTGATATAAAAATATGCAAAGTACCAAGAAAAGACAATGTTGCTGATCCTCTTACTAAACCGCTTGCGCAAGTAAAACATGAGCGTCATGTTAGGATAATGGGAATTAGGAAAATTAATTATTGCACCTAGTGCAAGTGGGAGTCTGTTGGAAATTATGCCCAAGGGGCCAATCATTGTACTTTAAACCTTATTGTTATTTAAAGTATTTCTCCATTTTGTTATCATATCATTTTCATTTTTATTATGATTACTGTATCCTTAGATGTATCATAAAGATTGTCCTAAATGTCCCTGGTCAGTCATCTATGCGGGAGCGAAGATGACATAAGACCAGTATGACTTTAATGAGGTATGGAGATACAAATCAAAGTCTTAGGCACTTGTAAGAGTACAAGGTGTTGAACCAACCCACCATGAGAAAGCTACATGGATTATTAAGTCATAAGCTTATCTTATGTATAACCACGTCACAATGCCCTTTGACCTGGAATCATCATGGATTCCTACATGAGAGTCGCTAATCTTTGACCTAGTCAAAAGTGACCTTTGACCGGGTGATGATAAAGGCTTCGATCGGGATTATTGGTTTTCATGCAGAGGAATCTGATGGTCAAGATGGGATTTATCCCTAACATTTGTAGAGAGATATTACTGGGCCCCTCGATGAGTAAGTCTGAGAAAAGTATGGCCATACTACAATGGAAAGGAGTTCCACTTCAATTGTTAGACTACTCAAGAATCAAGAAAGTAATGGTCAAGAACAAGAGGATGACACTATCCATGCTTCATCCTTGACCAAATTATCATGTGACAAAAGGGACGTGGCATGGTTGTATGATAGGTTGCATTGTATCATCGATCCTCATATGAATCGGGTAGTCGTAATGTCTTGCTAGAGGCTACTTGCGACTTGTGGGCTAGTACAATGTTGGCACGCTGCCAATTTCATGTGGGCCTATAGGGTCGCACACAAGAATAGCCCAACACGAACTATAATGTCCAGATTCATTGAATCTAAGATATGTCTAAGATTTCATGAGTACAACGTTTAATCTAAGGTGGATGGATATATATATATATATATATATATAAAGATCCAATAATGATTAGATGAAGATAGGAGAAATAATAAATGAGGATTGAATTAAAAATGATTTTGAATTTTAGTTTAAAAGATGAATGTGATCCATCATCTTAAATTATTATTCAATTAATCAATTAAGATATAAATGTGATCCATTATCTTAAATGGTTAACTCAATCAAGAAATTAATGAGATCCATCATCCTAAATGATTGATTCAATCAATCAATCAAGATATGAATGCGATTCATCATCTTAAATTCAATCAATCAATAAAGATATGAATTTAATTCATTGTGATTTGGATTTTCCAATTCAAGCTTGTATTGGGCCTTTCTTATAAGCACTTAAATTAGGGTTAGACTCTTATAAAGTGCTAATTTTTTGTGTGCCTTTTTCCTGCACGTTTTTCTAAAAGAAAAACAAGATCCTTATGCTCTTTAAATTTCAGTCTTGACCAAAGGTTTGGGGAGGAAAAGGCACCATCCATAGAAAGGCAAGGTTCCAATGATCTTGCTCCTCCTATCTTTAACCTAATCCTAACAAACCATCATCTTCTTGCAAGAGAGAAACCCTAGACGATATGAAGAAAAGCTAGAGGCGCTAGCACGCTACCTGTGTTTAGGGCTGAGCAACGGGCGGGCGGGGCTGCCCCGTGCCCTAACCCGTGTCCCGCCCGTTTATTTTACATGGGTACGGGGCTACCCCGTACTCGTGGTAAAACCCGTGATAATGGGTAGATGCAAAAAATGGGCGGGTTCCGACGGGTTTCAGGTTCCCCGTTTATACCTTCAAGTGAAAACAAAAACAAACCCCCAAAGAAGCTCAGAACAAAAAGAAGCAAATAGATTAGAGATGAGAGAACGAGGTGAAAGAGAAGCGTGATGCTCAACGGGGACTGTTGCAGAGATCCACGGCACCAACTGATAATAACGAAACTGTCGAGTAAGGAGGGAAAAAATGAAGTTGATGGACGGTTGAGTGTGGCCACGAGAGATTGAAGATTGAAGGTGAAGATTGAGAGGAGAGAGAAAAGAGAAGGGGGAGGGGAGGCTGCGGCGACTAGCGAGATTGAAAGTGAAGATTGAGAGGAGAGAGAAAAGAGAAGGGGGAGGGGGAGGCTACGGTGGGAGGGAGGGAGCGGGATAGTATACTTAGGCAAGAAGAGGGAATTAGTCAATTAGGTTTTTAACTTTTTGAGATTTAAAACTTTTAAAAATATTGCATTAAAAAAATGTGTGAGGCATGAAAAGGCGTGCCAACTGTTGACACCAGCATCCAGAAATCGTACCACACTCTTTATGGCAAAGAAAAGCATCCGTGCCCACTCTAAAATATATAATATATTTCAAAGAATGATTAAAACTTTTTATATTATAATTTAAATAATATATTTAAAAAATATAAATATATACGGGCGGGAACGGGCTGCCCGTGCCCTAACCCGTTCCCCGCCCCGTTTAACATATAAGGGTACGGGGCAGCCCGTACCCGTTACAGGCTTAATCTGGGCGGGCTTAAACGGGTTAAAATGCTACGGGGCACGGGCGGGTCCACGGGTTGCGGGTGTTTTGCTCACCCCTACCTGTGTTGGAGTTCTGTTTGTGTGGATACTGGTAGAGGGAGCTGGTTCGTTCAATTAGCTCCTAGTGATCGATCAAGATGTGCACGAAAGAAAGGTACTATTCTGACTACTCTAATTTAAACACCATTAATAGATCCTCCATTGGGATTTGAAATCTATTTTGATAAATTTCACCCGCTGCATGTTTGAATCCCAACATCAACCTTATGAGCAGTTGCTTGAACGTCAAGAAATACCCTCGATTTAAACCAACAAAATCACGGGCATAAGTCCAGAATTCTAGTGTGAATACTCATTGCTCACTTGAAGAAATAGGATTTTCCATTTTTCCTGCCCAAGGTTTGAAAATTCATAACTTTTGATATACACATGAAATTAATATAATCTGGAAATAGGATTTTTTTTTAGTTTCCTCTATCTAACTTTGAAAAATCATAACCTAGGTTATAGACCTCCGATTAAGATGGTTTAGGACTCGTTTTAAAACTTAGGAGGTGTACTATATGCTTACCAAATTTCACAGACATAAGAAATATTTTACCCAGTCAAAACCTTGCACGAAATCAAAACTCAAATCTGGAACATGATTTATTTATTTTTCCAATTTCCACTATCTAACTTTGAAAAATCATAGCTTTAAGTTCTAGACCTCAGATTAACATGATCTAGAACTCGTTTTAAATCTTATGAGGTCCACTATCTTTTGACCAAATGTTACAAACAAAATTGAAATTTAGCATGTGACCCTCTATTTTTCTGTCAAGAAACAGAGATGAAATGAAGGACATGCAACCTCAAATTCAAGCCTAAACTCTAGAAATTTGACACCTTTAAATCCATATTGCATGCTCTTTTTCAGTGAGTCACATGTAAAGCCAGAGAACCTCAAATCATACCTCAAAACCAACATGCAAGTGAAACTATTAAGCATTCCATGGTGATAGAACTTCTCATCGAGAACTCTCAACTTTCAGCAACCTTTGGACCTCAAGAACACCATGAATCAGCTGAAATGAAGATGGGAGAAGGATTAAGAGACTCACCTATACCCAAAAAACCAACTTGCATGTAGATTCCCAGCCTCTTCCTTCATCTTTCCGGCGGCTTCCTAGCTCTCAAACAATCTCTCTTTCTTACTCTCTCTACATTTCAATGATCTATCTCTCTCTCTCTCTCTCTCTTAGTTGGCTGAGAGAAATGAGGGAGCTGGTGTATGAATATGGCATGAGAGATGAAGGAGTGTGTGCGTGTCCATTTTTGGTGTGTGTTGTCTGAATATGGAGAAGTAAGAGAGTGAGTGTGTATGTGGCGTGTTTTGGAGAAGGAAGTGAGCATGTGCTACCCTAAATAGGAGTGGAGTGGGTGTAGGGCAAAACAATGGGCGGGTTGGGCAACCCATGCCTAAACCCATAGCCCACCCATTTAATTTTATATCGGTATAGGTTAGCTCATACCTGTACCTTAACTCATTTAAACCCATGTAAAATGGGTTAGCATATAAATAAGCGGGCTAACCGGATTTTGGGTAACCCATTTACATTAGAAAAGTTTATCTCTTTTTTTTTTTTTTAGAAAAACATATATAAGAATTAAGTATCCACCCAAATTTATCATTCTAAATTCTGAAATATGAATCTTCAAAATTCAATAATCATAATTCACACAAAAAAACTTAAATTTACACAAGTGTCATCATAACGTAATTTTGATGTTCAAACTCCAAGTGAGGAAATGGTCAAATGGGGAATGGTTATTTCATGGCGGTGTGGCGTATCATTATCCAAGTGTCCATATATTTAACAAATATATATATATATAAACTAATATATATATAAACTAAATGGGCAGGTATGAGTAGCCCGAAGGTGTGCCCATAGCTCGCCCATTTAAGTCTTAAATGGATGGGTTTTAACCCAACCCTTTATAGGCCTTTTTGGACGGGCTCAAAATGGCCCAATTGCATTGGATTATGGGCGGGCTCGCCGGGCTGCGGGTTCCATGCTCAACCCTAAGTGGGTGTGTGCTATCATAAAATAAGAAGTGTTGTCACGAAATAAGAAGAGGAGTGTGGGGCCTACTCCAAAATAATCTCATTGGATCCTCTTTAACCCCTTACAATGCTTTTGTTTAGGACTTAGTCTTTTGCTCATTTAATTGCAAACATTAGACAGGTGTTATAAATTAATCATTAATCCCATTTAAGGACTTTCCTTCCTCAATTAGCTTTTCTAAGCCATAAAATATTGACTCTAAAAATTTTAGACCAAAATTTATTCTCTAGCTATTTTTCCTTGAATTTTCAGGAAACAATGCCCTAAATTCCAAATAATAGCTTAAAAACTATTTAGACAAAAAATTTCATAATTAATCCCCTCATAATATTTCTAGATTTTCAAAATAATTTTTCATGATTTTTCCCTTATTTTTTGAGGTCAAAATAATTTTTAATAATTATCTTAAGATATTCCTTATGATAAACTTAAGACTTTTGGCTACTACTGGCTTAGCAGCCTTCTTATCTCAGTCTTATTCCTAAACTACTAATCTCAAAAGTTAGGATTTTACACCAATCATAAAGAGTAAGTTACATAATAAATATTACATAGCTCATAAAGTAATGTTTTAGAACCATAAACTATCCTTCTATCCTTAGAGGAGAGGAGCTTAGAGAGCTCAAAATGCTATATATAAACTTTGTCATGCAACATACGGATACGAATAGCAATACCTGTTTATATATAATACAACATGCCAATTACAAACTTTTAGATATTCATAATTATTGTCTTAATCCGAAACCGGTGGGCAGGCGAGTGGGGTGGGCGGCGGCAATATGCTTGCCACTAGAATGGTCGGTGGAGGTATGTGACTTATTTTCCTTTTGCTTTGGGTTTGGATTAGGCGGTTATAGTTTTTTTTCCCATGCTGATAATGCATTGATTGTGGCTGATGTAAATGCTAGCTACGTGACATGCAAGTCGCACAAAATATAAAATAAAGAGAGATTTTAAAAATAATACAATAATGAAATAAAATTTATTTATTATTAACATTATGAAAATAAAAATTATTATTTTCATAACAGTCTTCTTCCATCAATATTAGTCTATAATCTGGTTCATTTTGATTTTATTTTGATCAATGTTGTGACAAAATTAATCTAGATTATACTAAGTGGAGTCATATGTCATCATCATCAATTACTAAAGTAACTTCTTATACAAATTAACAAAATTATGAGTATAGGGGGAAATACCCATAATTAAGAAAACCATAATTATCCAATAAAAAGGAAAAACAACTATAAGGACTTAATTAACATTGAGGTGAAATTATAGCAACTTTACATATTAATTTTTCAGGATTAGTTCTCTTCTCATTCTTTTCTCCTCCACTACTTATCTCAGCCTTTAATTTGAAATTTGAACGGTTCATATTTAAAGTTGTGGAAAAATATTAATAAAATAAATTATTAAATAAATAAACCCAAACTTACTAAATTTTAGTTATGATAATTTAAAACTAGAATAAAAAATATTTAAAAATAACATTTTTATACAAAGTTAAATCTGAACCGCTCAAATTTTAATCTAAAGGTTGAGATGAATAATAGAGGAGAGGAGAAGATGGTAAGAGCAGAGGACCATAGCTAATTTCTAATTTTTCCTATATATATATTATCTGCCATAATTTTATTATTTATGTTAGTGCATCCCAATAGCGTGAACAAATTAGTGCATCCCAATAGCGTGAACAAATTGAAATCCCTCCTTACTAGGGAAGGTGAATCTAGTCAGTTTATTCTGGTTAATTAGTATAAAACGGCAATGATTGGCCTATGAGGAATGTCTTATTGGTCGATCGGTTAAAAAGAACCGCCTTACAAGGCCAAGGATAAGCTTGTTTACGCCTGTTTTTCTTGTTTTTTTCATTTTGTATTTGAATGTTATATTTAGAGGACATAATAATATCAACTGCAGCATGAATATTATTAGTAACTTTATAAATATGTATAGATTTTGATTAGGGTAAATGTGAAAAAAAAAAAAAAAAAAAAAAAAAACCATGAGTTTTTGTCTAAACTGTGTCAACTATCAAATTTTTTTTTTTTTTTTTTTTTTTTTTTTTTTTGAAGATATAAAAATACACATTAGTTTTCAAAAGCAAAGTAATGATAATAAAACCCTTAACCCTATTACTTTGACAGTCAGTTAGTGAGTGAGTATTGGGAGCACATATGGGGTTCACATTTGTGCTTGTCCCTCTATTAGAGGGATGAGCACTTTTTTTTTTTTATATAATATATTTATTTAGATTTAAATTATATGTGGCTTTCGGAATTTTTTTACACCCAAAAAGATCTCAAATTAATTAATTTTCAATCCTACATTCAGAAATTTTCTCTGTAATACCAAGTATCATGAAAATTAATTAATTTGAGATCTTGGGTCAAAAAAATTTCCAAAAAATATTATATAATTTAAATCTAAATAAATATAATATATAAAAAAATTAAAAAAAAATGTGCTCATCCCTCTATTAGAGGGATGAGCATGTAAGAAACACATAAGCACCTTATATGCTCCCAAGATGCTTCTCACCTTATGTGCTTTTTACATGCTCATCCCTTTAATTAGAGGGATGAGACATTTTTGTTTTTTTCTTTTATGTTTTATTTATTTCAATTTAAATTATACGTTGCTTTCTGAAATGTTTTTTTGTACCCAGTATCTAAAATTAATTAGTTTCTAGAATACTGGTATTACAGGAGAAACATTTCTAAATGTAAGACTAGAAACTAATTAATTTGAGATCTTGGATATAAAAAGTATTCGAGAAAAGCATCATATAATTTAAATCTAAATAAATAATATATATATATATATATATATATATATATATATAAATTTGCTCATCTATAAAGGTGCACATTAAAAATGTGTACTACATCAAAAAAAAAAAAAAAAAAAAAAAAAAAAGGTGTACCTAACGTGAACTCAGGAGTCTTTTACTGAAAAGTTGATGTGGAATATAAAAAAAACATGCATCGCAAATTTTCTAATTTTAATTTATTATTTGAATTAAAAAACCTACCCGACCATCGCAATTCTCCTAGGGAAAATGATGTTCAGGGCCCATATTATCCAAAAAATGCGAAAAAAGGCCCAAACATTCTGAAAATACGAAAAAAGGCCCAAGATTCTGAAATTCCAAAAAAGGCCCAAGGTAAGTTGTTATTGGGGGCGATCAAGTTTGTTAAGGGGGGCGATTTAGTTGTTAAATGGGATGATTTAGTTGTTAAAAATAAAAATTTTAACTAAATCACCATCTAACAACTAAATCACCCCCGTCTAACAACTCGATAAAATTTCCATAACAACTTCGTAAAATGTTCGGGCCTTTTCCCCGTATTGTCGAATCCTTAGGCCTTTTTTTGTATTTTTAGAATGTTTGGACCTTTTTTCGCATTTTTGGGTAATATGGGCCCCGAACATCATTTCCCCATTCTCCTAGCCTTCCCTCTATTGTCACGCCTCTGTTCTTGAGATTCACAATCACCACCACTATTCACGATTCCACTGGCACTACTGAGCTGAGGGTTCTTTGCCCACCAATAGCACGACGACCTCCTTCATGGTCAGGCTTCTCTATGGGTCAAGATGATAACAAGTGAAACCAAGCTTCAAAATCATCTCCATGTCTCCTCATCCTACTCACCCTTAATCTTTGAGAAATAAAAGGAAATATCATTTTTAATTAAGAAAATGACAAAAACATAACTTTAAAATTGCGAATTCCTAAATTAAGTATTTTTTTATAAAATGAATTATAAATTGTTTATCATCGGTATTATCTTATTAATTTTTTATAACAAATTTGATTTAAAATTTTACAATTTTAAAATTCTTTTACTGTCATTTTCCCTTTCTAATTTGAGAAATAAAATTGCTGAAAATCGCCATTGCAAAATTTATTACAAATACCTGAAATTTTTCAAGGACAGAAACGTAATCTACCTTTAGCGAGTATAATTCTTCTTCAAATATGTATAATTTGTCTTAAACTATGTGTAAATTTAAATAAAAGGCATTTGTACATAATTGAAAATATATTACACACAGCTGAAAAAAAGATAGACACTCGCTCAAAAAGACTCCTTAGGTATCTATAGGTAATAAATTTTATAACGAGAGATTCTTCATTAATTTTTAACTTTTTCCCCTAAGATTTTTATATAAACAAATTTACAAAATATAAAAGTATATATGGAATGCCCATCGGCCCATTAGCGTAAGGCTAGGCTTTGGAATATTGAGTCATATGTGTGTGTGGGGCGTTGGTGGCCAGCGGCCACATGCTTGCCACCATAGTCGGTGGGCGTGATTTGTCTCATAGTTTTTGACCCGGTGCAGTGTACTGAATATATTTAGTCATATGATTAAGAAGTTGAAATCATATTAAAGAAATATAAAAAGGCGGGCAGTGATACAACCAGAAAATATTTTTAGTTCGAGTCAAAAAATAAACATGTTGAACTATTTACTAATAATATCATATAATATAGTGTCAGTATTATTAATATTTTTTGTCAAACATAAGTTTTTATAGTACTACTCAATTCACAAAACTAACACTTAAATGTGCATTTTTCCTACTTCAAAACAAAATGATTGGATAAAATAAAAGAAATATAATATGAACCAAAAAAAAATATTTTTAAAAAACATACAGAGCAGATTCAATTTCGGCTAAGTAAATAAGATATTATAATCAATTTTCTAAAGAGCAATTCATTATAAAATCATAAGACAACCAAATAATAAATCAAACTGATTAAAATTAGCCATTAATATTACCCTCATTATAAATAGAAAAATACATTGAATAACTTTCATAAAAGAAGTGAGGTGAAAAGAAGTGATTTTGAGTGCTTATTTAGTATTTAAAATGAAGATGAACAAAATAAACCCTAAGTAGAAGAAATTTGACGCCTCCGGACCATCTCATGCATACGAAGAAAATGAAAAAGGAAGGTGGGGTGTATTTGATTTACCCCCTTCCATGTGCAAGCTAATGGACCACAGGCCAGCTACGGTTCTTTTTTTTAAAAAAAAAAAAATCAAAAGAAAATATAAGATGATACAAAATGTATCTCAAATAAGAATTTTACTTTCATTTCACAACCCAATAAAAAGAATTTTACTTTCCTCTCGATGAAGACATAGGAGGCGGCATGACCAAGGCAACAAACTTGGAGGACATACAAGGTCTTGAAGGCCCAATGACAAGAGCAAAAGCTAAAAAGGCTAAAGAGGCCCTAAATCTCCTGGCTCACCTTACTTGAGACAAGCTCAAGTCTAAAGGAAAGAGAGGCCGAAATGATACACTTAATTCAGATTGAAGACCTTGAAGAATAAGCCTCAATGGATATGCATGAAGGCTTCAATTTATTTAGTCCAAATTTTGCACTTAGTTTTATCTTTCTTACACTTAGTTAAACTTTTATAATAAGGCTTATTGGGCTGGCTTATTAGGCTTTATGTGTAAGTATATTTAGGTTAAACTTAATATGGATGTTGTCCACTATATAAGGGAACACCATAGCTTTTGGGACGGCAGATTTGAATTCAAAGTTAACCTTTTTGGTGAGAGACAAGCTTCTCAGGGTTCTTTTGAGAATCTCTCGAACTTATCAAGGGCATCAATCCTTGTGGCGTTCTTGGGCTTATCAATTCTTTGGAATTGTGGCGCCTACCTATAATCCATAAACTTCAGTTTTCGTTCTATACTTCTTGGTTGCGTATCTCCAGATTCCCTTATCTTTTTCGGTGATTCTTGACCCAAAATCGTGTTTTAGAAAGCCATCTTTCACCTCGTTTTGGAATAGCTCAAATTCGAGGTCTACAGCGTGACTCTATTTCTTTATCTCCCCGTGAATCGTATGTTTGCAACAACAAGGACAGAATTTTTTCAATTCCAATACGTTCTGTTCTTATCAGGACATGTTGGAGGCTGAATTTTTGGTGCGAAATTCCATTCCTAGTTGATCCAATTATCCTTTTCTTTCGGGAATCATATCATCTGGTATCAAAGCAAAGGTTCTAGGATTGGAATTGAGTCATCTTTTCTCGATTGTTTACATCCAATCTGGTCACACATTTGGTAACCCTAGTCTCTAAAATTTGTGTCTTTGATTTTTGAATTGTGCAATTCTGTTTTAGCCGTTGTTGTTTGTTCCTAATTTGTTCTTTCAATCTTCTGGTTGTTCTTTCTTTCAATTTCTTGTTCGGTTCACATATTTCTGCACTTGGTTCTTGGTGTTCATCCCTTGTTCTTGAATTTTAATCCTTTCAATTCATGTTTCTTGAGTAGTGTGTTGTTAGTGTGATAAGTAATAGCTCAGTTTGTGGGGAATTCTATCTAATTTAGTTCTGAATTAGTACAATTTCAAAGTTTAATTCCAAAATCACAAATTCCTTTTGTTGAAGAATCAGGTGTTATAAAACAAAGAGCAAAAAAAAAAAAAAAAAAAACATACAGCACCTTACTATTCCATTACACACACTACTACTTGTGAATCAAGTCCAAAGTGTCTTCCTTGAATAATTCCTCCAAATTGTTTTGGGTTTTCTTTGTCTTGTCTTCTTTGACATCTTTTCCAATTTGTATTGTGAGTCACCACCAATTCTTGAGTTTGGGATTGTACTCTTGAGTGTTCTTGGAGATTCTGTTAAGAACTTAAAGAGAGCTATTGAGTGGTAAAAGGCAAGAGAGAACACTACACAAAAGCCTTATAGAGAGCAACAAACACGAGTGATACATTTTTAAGAGTGTAAACACGTGAGCGAGTGGTGAGAGCCTATTACTTTTGTTCTTTTCCTTGAATTATGGCGGTACAAGTGGTGAAGGTGTTCCTCCTCCTATAGGAGATAACAGTTGCTAATTGAAGCCATTACAACTCAAATGCAAAGGATGATGAGGGAACACACGAGAGGAGTTATATGAGAGAATGGAGAGAATAGGAAATCAAGGGAATCATGATGAAGATAGACAGAGAGGGAGGGATGAAAGAAGGAGAAGAAGAGATAATGAGAATGATGCTAGAGAGGATAGAATTAAGGGAGTGAAGCTTAATATACCATCTTTTAAAGGAAAAAGTGATCCAGAGGCCTATTTAGAGTGGGAAATGAAGATTGGGCACTTATTTGCATGTCACAATTATACTGAAGAGAAGAAAATGAAGGTGGCAGCCATGGAGTTTAGTGATTATGCTCTCATTTTGTGGGACCAATTGCAAAAGGAGAGGGTGAGATATGAAGAACCATTGGTGGATAGTTGGGTGGAGATAAAAAGGTTAATGAGAAGAAGATTTGTTCCTTCCCATTATCATCGAGACCTTCACAATAAACTTCAAAGACTCACACAAAGTAACAAGAGTGTAGATGAGTATTATAAAGAGATGGAGGTGTCCTTGATTAGAGCAAATATTAGTGAAGAACGAGAGGCTACTATGGCACGTTTCTTGCATGGGCTGAATAGTGATATAAGGGATGTTGTGGAGTTGCAAAATTATGTGGAGTTGGAGGATTTAGTGCAACAAGCTAGTAAGGTAGAACAACAACTCAAGAGAAAGGGTGTCATGAGGAAAAATCTTCAAATTTTAATTCTTCAAGTTTGGAAGGATAGAAATAAGAAGGAGGAGGTTCTTCATCAAGCAATCCCACTACTACACCTCAAAGGACTCAAACTAAATCCAATGAGATCCCTAAAAAGACAAGGAGTAGTGAAATAAAATGCTTCAAGTGTTTGGGGAGAGGTCACATAGCTTCAGAATGTCTAACTAAGAAGATTATGTTACTTAAAGAGGATGGAGAGCTTACTAGTGAATCTTCTTCAGATTCTGCCTCACAAGATGATGAAGATGAGTATATTGAAGAAATAATTCCAGAAGGAGATTTGTTTATGGTAAGAAGGATGTTGGGAAGCCAAGCAAAAGACATGGATGATAGTCAAAAAGAGAACATCTTTCATACTAGATGCCTTATCCAAGGAAAGGTATGTTCTTTAATTATTGATGGAGGGAGTTGTACCAATGTTGCAAGTGCTAGAATGGTGTCTAAATTGGGCATGGAAACCAAACCTCACCCGTTGCCATACAAGCTTCAATGGCTTAGTGAGGATGGTGAAGTGACCGTAAGCAAACAAGTGGAGGTGAACTTCTCCGTAGGAAAGTATGATGATACTATTTTATGTGATGTGGTACCAATGGAGGCTTGTCATTTGCTTCTTGGGAGACCTTGGCAATATGATAAGAAAGTTATGCATAATGCTTACACCAACAAGTTCTCTTTTGTACATAAAAAACGCAAGACTACTCTTGCACCTTTGACACCAAAAGAAGTTAGTGAGGATAATTTAAAAATGAGAGAAAAAAAGAAAGCAAGAGAGAAAAGAGAGTGGAAGAGAGTAGGAAAAAAAAAAGAGAAAAAGAGAGAAAAGCATCAAACTTGTTTATAAAAGAAAAAGATGTGAAAAAGGCAATGCATTTGAAAGAGAAAAAGAGAGAAAAGCACCAAACTTTTGAGTAAAGAGAATAATTTTACAGATGCAAGTCCTACTAACTCTCTTCCAAATGAGGTTTCTAATTTGTTGCAGGAATTTAAATATGTTTTTCCTAAAGAGGTACCTCACGAACTACCGCCTCTAAGAGGCATAGAACATCAAATTGATCTCATTCCAGGAGCTTTATTGCTTAACAGGCCAGCCTATAGGAGTAACCCCAAGATACCAAGGAGATTCAAAGACAAGTTGGAGACTTGATGCAAAAAGGGTGGGTGCAAGAAAGCTTAAGTCCATGTGCGTTCCGTCATTCTAGTACCTAAGAAAGATGGAACATGGAGGATGTGCACCGATTGTAGAGCCATCAATAACATCACGGTAAAGTATAGACATCTCATTCCTAGATTGGATGATTTATTGGATGAATTGCATGGTGCTTGTTTCTTCTCTAAAACTGATTTAAGGAGTGGATACCATCAAATTAGGGTTAGAGAAGGGGATGAATGGAAAACAGCTTTTAAAACTAAATATGGGCTGTATGAATGGTTGGTTATGCCATTTGGTTTAACTAATGCTCCTAGTACCTTCATGAGATTAATGAATCATGTGTTAAGGGAATTTTTAGGGAAGTTTGTTGTGGTGTATTTTGATGATATTATGATTTATAGCAAATCCTATGATGATTATCGTGTGCATGTGAGGTGTGTTCTGGAAGCTCTTAGGCATGAGAAATTGTATGCTAACATGGAAAAATGTGTGTTATGCATAGACCATGTAGTTTTTCTTGGTTTTGTTGTTAGCTCACAAGGAGTCCAGGTTGATCAAGAGAAGGTGAAAGCTATTCAAGAGTGGCCAACTCCTAAGAATGTAAGTGAGGTAAGAAGCTTTCATGGGTTAGCTAGTTTCTATAGGAGGTTTGTCAAAGACTTTAGTACAATAGCTACACCTTTGAATGAAGTGATTAAAAGGCATGTTGGTTTTAAATGGGGGGAAAAACAAGAGCAAGCCTTTGCTGCCCTTAAGGAAGAATTAACCAATGCACCTATCCTTGCTTTGCCTAATTTTGCCAAGTTATTTGAAATTGAATGTGATGCATCCAATGTGGGGATAGGGGCTGTTTTGATGCAAGAAGGGCATCTCATTGCTTATTTTAGTGAAAAATTGAATGGGGCTGCTCTTAATTATTCCACATATGATAAGGAATTGTATGCATTAGTAAGGGCTTTGCAAACTTGGTAACACTATCTCTTGCCCAAGGAGTTTGTCATCAACAGTGACCAGAAGTCCTTAAAGTATTTAAAAGGACAAGGCAAGCTTAACAAAAGGCATGCCAAATGGGTAGAGTTCTTGGAGCGGTTCCCTATGTGATCAAGCACAAGAAAGGTACGTCTAATGTGGTTGCGAGATGCACTCTCAAGAAGGTATGCTATGTTCTCTACTCTTGAAACTAAGTTCATTGGCTTTGATCATATTAAGGCATTGTATGAGCATGATCCAGACTTTGCACAAATCTATAAAACTTGTGTGCATGCTACTCAAAATGGATTTTTTAGGCATAATGATTACTTGTTTAAAGAAAAGAGATTGTGTGTTCCTAAAGGTTCCATTAGGGAATTACTTGTGAGGGAGGCACACGAGGGGGGACTAATGGGACATTTTGGGATCCAAAAGACTCTAGACATGCTGCATGAACATTTTTATTGGCCACACATGAAGCGTAATGTACATAAATTGTGTGAAAGATGCATTGTATGTAAGCAGTCTAACTCTAAATTATTGCCTCATGGGTTGTATACTCCTTTGCCTATTCCGTTTGCCATTGGATTGATATTTCTATGGATTTTGTGTTAGGACTACCTCGGTCTAAAAATGGCAAAGATTCTATTTTTGTTGTGGTGGACAGGTTTTCTAAGATGACACATTTTATCTCGTGCAAAAATGTTGATGATGCAATCCACATTGCTGATTTGTTCTTCAAGGAAGTGGTAAGACTCCATGGGCTTCCAAGAAGAATTGTCTCTGATCGTGATACTAAATTCTTAAGTCATTTTTGGAGGACATTATGGAGTAAGGTGGGAACTAAACTTCTCTTTTCTACTACTTGTCATCCATAAACTGATGGCCAGACTGAGGTAGTGAATAGAACTCTTTCTTCTCTTTTGAGGGCTGTAATTAAAAAGAATATCAATTCATGGGAACAATGTTTACCCCACGTTGAGTTTGCATATAATAGCTATTCATAGTGCTACTCATTATTCTCCTTTTGAAATTGTTTATGGCTTAAACCCTCTCACTCCTCTTGATTTGTTTGCCTTTGCCTAACAACTCGTTTTTCAAAGATAAAGATGGTAAGAGTAAGGTGAATATGTGCGAAAACTACATGAGAAGATAAAGGCAAACATTGAAAAAAGGTAGAGAGTTACATCAAGCAAGCGAACAAAGGAAGGAAAAAGGTAGTGTTTGAACCAAGTGATTGGGTTTGGGTTCATTTGAGAAAAGAGAGGTTTCTGCCCAAAGGAAATCTAAGCTTCAACAAAGGGGAGATGGTCCTTTCCAAGTGCTATCCAAGATTAATGATAATGCCTATAAAATAGATCTCCCTGGTGAGTATGGTGTAAGCGTTACTTTTAATGTGGCTGATTTGTCCCTTTTTGATCTTTGGAGAAGGGGATTATAATTTGAGGACAAATTCTTCGAAGAAGGAGGGAATGGTGAGGACATAGGAGGCGGCATGACCAAGGCAACAAACTTGGAGGACATACAAGGTCTTGGAGGCCCAATGACAAGAGCAAAAGCTAAAAAGGCTAAAGAGGCCCTAAATCTCCTGGTGACCACCTTACTTGAGACAAGCCCAAGTCTAAAGGAAGAAGAGGCCGAAATGATACACTTAATTCAGATTGAAGACCTTGAAGAATAAGCCTCAATGGATATGCATGAAGGCTTCAATTTACTTGGCCCAAATTCTGCACTTAGTTTTATCTTTCTTACATTTAGTTAAACTTTTGTAATAAGGCTTATTGGGCTTATTGGGCTTTGTGTGTAAGCATATTTAGGTTAAACTTAATATGGATGTTGTCTACTATATAAGGGAACACCATAGCTTTTGGGATGACAGATTTGAATTCAAAGTTAACCTTTTTGGTGAGAGACAAGCTTATCTAGGGTTCTTTTGAGAATCTCTGAACTTATCAAGGGCATCAATCCTTGTGGCGTTCTTCGGCTTATCAATTCTTTGGAATTGTAGCGCCTACCTATAATCCATAAACTTCAATTTTCGTTCTATATTTCTTGGTTTCGTATCTCCAGATTCCCTTATCTTTTTCGGTGATTCTTGAGCCAAAATCGTGTTTCAGAAAGCCATCTTTCACCTCGTTTTGGAATTGCTCAAATCTGAGGTCTACAGCGTGAGATACGTTCAGTTCTTATCACGATGTGTTGGAGGCTGAATTTCTGGTGCGAAATTCCATTCCTAGTTGATCCAATCATCCTTTTCTTTCGGGAATCATATCACCCTCACAACCCCATGAATAATGAACCAAACATTGTCCTAATAGAAAAAAGGTGTAATTATAGAGAAGATAAGAGATTAGCTGAGGTCAAATAATTATTGACCATAAATAAAATATTATGTAATATATATATATAAGATAATCACATAATTCCGCCATTGAATGCAGCAATGCAACCAAAAAAGTAATTCAAATATATTTTTAAAAAATACTATCTTATTTGTTATTAATTTCGTTTGATTTTAGTCCTTCAAGTTTTAAATTAAACAATGAGTTTTGACCCTTTAAGGGGAGAAATAGTCCAAATTTTTATTAAATCATTGGAATCAATGTTCTATGTAATATCTTGAATTTCGGGATTAGAGACTTGAAGAATAAGTCTAAAGTAGGTAGACAACTAAACCCGGTTTGGGTAGAGTCCCAAGAATGATGAGAGGTAAGAAGCCTCTCAGGGGCTAATGACTAGGTTATACAGGTCAGTGGACCTAGTATGTATAAGCCATGAAATTAAAAGTGCCAATGGAAAGGGGGCACATGAGACCCATATGGTGTAGATCCGGTTAGAGAAAATGCCATTTAGCCATGTCCTAAGATATGGGACAATTAGCTAAGTAAAAATGTGCTAAAATAAATGTGTACATGACATTTCTTGAACCAATAAGGGATTCCTGCGTTTTTTAGGAAATGGAAGAGGAAGAGACACTGCAAAATCCCCCTGATAGGAAAAAACAGTCAAATGTAATAATAACCAGAGGACACGTGTCACCACGAGGTTAAAACTGATTTTTTGAAAAAGTAAGTAATGATTACAGGGGTAGAAAAATCAATTCCTTACCCCATAAGGATCCATTTTCGTCCACATGGAGAGAGAGAAGGAAAATCAGATGATTTTATCTGTACTCAGGCCCAAACACAAAATACGGTTCCCACGGGATGCTAACCGGTAGAAAAGGGACCGATAGGGACAGTTAGGGGCTTCTTTTGGACTGAATGGGACAAATGTGGGGCCACTTTGGGAAGTTAAGAAGGCGCCACACATGAATGTCCATTCAGGAGAGATTATCTAAAAAAGTTGAAGAAAAGTATAAAGGGAAACACCCTGTTGACCAGCGAGACCCACGTGGATTGGTAAAAGGAGATTGGACTAGATAAAGTAAATAGACAGTGGAAAATTTGGAGGGAAAATTTGGTGGGCCCAAAGTAGCGCCACCTAGCCCCCATAATGATTAAAAAATAGCTTGAAGAAAAAGAAAGAGAAAAAGCAGTGCAAAAGTCAAAGTGCAGGACCCACTTGCTGGAAAAAGGGGAATTGATAAGATAAATTAGGAAAAATGAAATAAAATCATAGAATCTGATTTGAGGGGTCCAGAAGTCATCACCTAGCCCTAGGAAGAGTCTAGAAAACTTGGGGAAAAAGAAAAGAATAATAAAGAAGTTTCGGGTCAAAATTGGTATTTTTCATAAATTTCAGGCCAAAGTAGGTAATTTTCCCCGCATGAAAAGTAAAAATCTAGATATTTTGGGGGGCACGCCACTTGGAAGACCTAGAAACCTCTGCATTTTTTCTTAGTAAAGCCCAATCAGTCTATTAATCAGGATGTGGGCCCTACCAGTTGGCCAGAAAGGTGTTTTGGGTCAAAATAAGTAATTTTCACCAAATAAAACGATAAAACCTGAAGGGAGAGGCTAGGAATGCGCCACATGTACCCTTCTGGAATTCTCTAGAGATTCTTGGGAATTAGGTCAAAAAGCCAGATGAAATTCATTAATTACTGGACAGGAATTTACACCAGTTATTTCAGACTGATTGGATTCTTTAATTATTTAAAAGGGACATAAGCTCTCTCTCTCTCCTAAACCATGAGGAGCAAGAAATTTCAGAAGGAAGAGAGAAGGTTTCAGCCAAATTTCCATAGCCAAAGCAAGGTCCAAGTTCCAAGGATCATCAATCAAACTTCCGATTAAGGTAAACACCGAAAACCCGAATCTTTGCAACTTGAATTTGTGATTTTCGAGCAAGGGGTTTGGGTATGGTGTTTCAATATGATTTTGGAGTTTTTAATGGTCCCAAAGTGTTTAAAACATGATTTTGTATGGGATTAAGTTGTAGTTTAAGTTTCTGAACTCAAAGACACCGAAAAACACTAAAGACAAGCTTGTTTGGCAATTCTGGCAGTGAATCTTCAACTGAGTTTTAAAAATAGTAAATGAAACTTTTTTAAGCTAAGATTTTACAGGGAGAAATTATACATCTTAAGGTTCACCATGCTGTACAATTTTGTGTTATTTGGATTTTTCTACTAAAAGATAAAAATTGCTAAAGTTGAACCAAGGAGCAATTGGGCGAATCTGGACCAGAGAGTGAAAAATTGGCTACACGCAAAAATAAGTGTACTTTTGGCTTCTGGAAATATTTTTCCTGAAAAATAGACATTTTTTTGGTTCAAATGGTGCTAGTTTCATGAAAAAAATAAGTTTTGTGGAATTTATTAAAAATCTTGGAAGTTGGGTCGATTCACGAGAATTTCTGGAAAAATCTTGTGTGGGCTCGGTTTTCACAAAAGAATTGTAAGGATATTTTCGGAAATGCTAAAAATGGTGTATTTTGGTGTTATTAGGTCAAGGGCATGTTTGGAAAGATCACCGGGCATAATAAATATTAGGGCCAGTATATAGCACACCAGGTAGTAACCGCTTTACTCTGGCACTTTTATGTATTTTGTTATATGTTTTGTTTGCCATATTTGTTTTTTGTATATGTGTTGCCAAATATGCATACAGAACATATTGTGATTGTGTCCCTAGCGCTGAGGGTGTCTGCTGAGGTCTGCTTATGTGGCAACTCAACAGAAACAGGCGATGCCTGCCGGGGTTTGCATGCGTGGTGACTCAACGGAAACAGGCTTGTGATTCCGGTATTCTGGGGCCGAAGACATGTTATTGTGTATGTTTATGTTTGCATATTGTGGTGTATTTGGCATACTTTTCTGTGTTTACATATATACATGGTTGCATGCATACACATCACACATTTAGTGCATGAGTATTGATGGTTACTCTGGGGGCCATTGTCAGACTCCAGAAGCCTTTGGTGACACAGGGGGACGTGTCTGATTGTAAAGGCCTTTTTGGAGAGGTAGGGATGGCACTGCAATTGAAGAATAGGGGATGCTCTATTATATATTGTATTTATACCTTGGAGTGATTGTATATATTTTGATATTTATTTTTGGATGACTGTACCTTTAACCCTTCAGAGACTTTTATTTTCTGATTATTTACTTTTACCAGTACAGTAGATTGTCCAAAACCGGTTAAATGCTCTGTTGTACTCATTCTAATACACGTTAAATGGATCTATTAATGAAGGAAAGATGACTAATATAAGGAATCCCTCTAACCCTTCACCCGAAAGGGCGAGGCTGGTAAAGGTATAACATTCTAAAACTGAATGAAATTTAAGGACTAAAATCTATAATTTGAAATTTAACAGATTAAAACTACAATGAAACGCGTTAACCCTTATTCATATTGCAAAAGTAAATGTAAATATACATTAAAGAGTAGTAACAAAACATGCATAATAATGTGCCAGTCGTTAATTATCATGAAAAGCGAATGTCCGGTTGCATTTTTCGAGCAAAAAAAAAAAAAGTCCGGTTGCATTTATTATGCATGGATGCGGTAGGGAGTGTGGGAGTTTTAATGGTCTGTTTGGAGTGAAGGTTTGGTGAAGAAAAGCAGAGTTGGAGATGTTTGAGGTAGTTTTTAGTCCATTGGGCTTCTAAAAAAAAAACCTCATCAAAGCTGAAATTACTTTTAGCTGCTACTAAAAAAATCTCCAATACGGTAGATGGGTAGCTGACTTTTAGATTTTTTCCCCTCTACTGAACAAAAAAAAAAAAAAAACTCCATTACTTTAATTCTTTTCTTTTTGTTTTTTGTTTTTTTACAATTTCCATATTTATATATATTTATTATCTCTTTTTCTTCTAAAAATATAATTTGGGATTATTCCTCCAAAATTTTAAATCCTTCCATGTAAATTTTTTATTTTTCCTTTTTTTCAATTTTAAATATTAATTCAAATTTTTATCTTCAATTACCGCAATATATATAATTAATATTAATATATGTAGTATTGAAATAAGATTCATGCCCATTTAGTCATTTTTCATCTCAAAAATGACTTTTCAACCGCTAACCAATACGTTTCCATTTTGGGAAAAAAAAAAGTCATTTCGCCTTCCTCAATCCAAGCACAAATCAAATTCACAATCTAACTTTTTTCCTATCTTATTTTTATAAAAGCAAGATAGAAAATAAGTCATTTCTCTTATCACTAACCCAAACCGGCTATTATGGATTTATGGTCTCGTAGCCTCCCTTCTTCTACCAAAGAGCGCACCGTTTAGCGCGTAAAATGAATTGGGATTCAACAGGAAATCGGGCAACGCCAGAGAGTTTGAAAGTCAATGAAACAAATAAAAAATAGGGTAAAAATGCAAAAATACACATGTGCTTTACCGTCAGGAGTGCTCAGCACCATATGCTTTTTAGAGGAGCAAAAATGCACATGAGCTTTTAAAGTTGGAGCAAAAATCACACAACCGTTAAAAGAGCCTAACTCTGTTTGTGGGACCCATGTTTTTAAAAAAATAAAAATTTCTAAAATTTCAAAATTCCTTAATTACCCTCCTACCCTATGTGCAGAGTTGAAGTTCGTTTCTTCCTTCATCGAATCGACTCAGATCTGAGCTTTCAAGGCCGCGACTACGATGGTGTGAAGGCTAAAGGAGAAGCAACAACGGTGGCATGTGAGGACTCGGTCTCTGGTCTGTGTCGTGTTCAAGCTTCTGAGCGCCGAGGCTGTGTAGACGGCGAAGGTCTGATTCTGAGCTCTTCGATCTAAAGCTCCAAAAGTATCTCACAGTGCATCTGGTTCGATCTGGACAGTGCGATTTCTAGCAGTAGACGACGGTGACGCTGGCTCGACGAAGATTAATCTGGTCCGAAATCGCGGTACACTTCTCTAAGTTCGTGACTCTGTTGCTCACCGCTATTAAGTCTGAACTTCAAACTGAGCACTTGACGGTGACAGATCAAGGTCTCTCTGGTGGTTTGAAGGTTTTCTGGCGAGCTTTGAAGGTCTCTCCTGGTCTTGATTTGGGACTTGCGTTTCTGCTCGATTTGGGATCTAGTGCTTCCAGCGAATCTAGACTTGCAAATATCGGTGGTTGCTTTTTGTTGCCCGTAGATTTCTTTGGTTTTGGTCTTGGTTCCTTTTGGATGAAGTTGGATTTCAATATTCCGTTGCTTGTTTCGATCGTCGAAAATCGCCATTGTTGAGTTTCTTGAATTTCTCCTTCTATTGGGAATTCTAGTCAGTGACTGTAACTAAAACCCTAGTTCGTTCGTTCTTTAATCACTGATTTCTGCCATTCTATTCTTTGAACAAATTGTGTTCTACAATTTTAGGATGAACATGGAAATTGGCATCCTGGAGCAATCGCTATGTTAATTGACAACATTGGCAACTTGGCGACCTTTTCCCTTATTCCAGCATTTAATGTCTCTGTTGATTTCTTCATATCCTTCGGGTTCTTATTCTTCCTTCTATATTTTTGGGTTGATGATTTTGTTGATTTGGGTTCAGTTTTGAATTTGGATTTCAAAATCTTTGTTAATTATTTTGTTGATTTGGTGAGCGATGGTGGTTGTTGATTTGGATGAAGTTTCACACGACAGCACTATGAACTCTTCAATTTTTCTATATTTCTGGGTTAATGATTTTGTTGATTTAGAGAAGAAGATGCGACTCAGAGGTAGGGGTATTTTGGTATTTTTAGACTGTAGTTAACGTCTGTTAAGGGGATTTAACTCTAATGAGATTTTTGCTATGATTTTAACAGCTCATGTGCATTTTTGCTCTTCTAAAAAACATATGGTCTTTGGGCGCTCCGAGGGTAAAGCACATGTGTATTTTTGCTCCTTTACCCTAAAAAAATATTTCTAAATTGGAAAAAAAAAAGAGTAAAAAGACCGAGCCACGAATTTCAAGGCCAAAGTGATATTGGGATGAAAAAAATGGGACTCAACATCTAAATACGGGGTTAGGATACATCCAATACTATGAGATACCTCCTCCAGTTTTAAATATAAGATAAAATTAATTTTTTTGAAAAGATTAAAGAAGCAAATTAAATTACTTTAAAAATATTTATATTTACCATTTTTCTTCAAACTATTATGCCCAACTTATAAACTAATATTTTACTTAAAAGACTTATAAATTGATATATAATTTAAGGATACATAACATATGATATGATTAAGTAATTTATTTAGTTTTTTTAATTAGTTCAAAAAAAGTCAATTATACTTTATCTTTAGAACTGGAAGGAATATTTTCCAAATAGCATTTAATACCTCAAACTAATTTTTGGTGCATTCAACGTCTATTTTATTTTCAATAATACCTAATATGCTAAAATGTTAATACTTAAATTTAAGTTAATTTTTAATAAGAAATACTTACTTTAAGTTCTTTATATTCATTATGTCAAATTCTACAATCACTATAGTTATTAAAAAGGAACCAGATCGGCTAATTTGATCGAAAAACTAGCCAATCAGTCACCTAACTAGTGCGATCCAGCTAGTTTGATCGGTTTAGTGTTTATTCAAAATTTTATGACCTCAAAAATTCATATCTAATTCTACACAATTTCCAAAATAATATACTAAGACTCAATGGAAAGTTTGAGGTGTTTACTTTCTAATGTAAAAAGAATCACTAAAAAATATATCATTTGATCCTAAAAAAATTCTCAAATTCCAAAACTATTGAAAAGCATAGGGATGTAATTTCCAATCATTGTCTTTCTAAGTTTCGAACATTCAAATTTCACCTTTTGATACCTTAACCTCATTAATAATTAAATCTTATTTAACTCGAAACCTCACTATTAAAATTTGGGATATAACATTTGAGAACTTGAGCATTGCAATTAGCAATTACCTTATTTTGACATTGTTCAAGTTCACTTTCTCACCAGTCGACCACGGTTTAGCTTCGGATTGACTACGCTTTGACTGATAACCCTTAACTCACTATCTTGACTAGCTTAGTGGCTGATCTAAAATTAGTTTACTGCTAAGAGGGCAACTGAAATTTTCCCTACAATCTTGGTGCACAAGAGCCCTTAAATGAACAGGACAAATCTCTAAATAAGAGTCTACAATTGGAAGCAGATTCTCTCCTCATTCTTTATTCTCATTATCTCTTCTCAGCCCATCGGGCCATTGATTAAAAAGATGAGAGAAGAACGCCTCCACAACCAACTTTATTTCTGGAATTTGAGACTGAGCCATCAGCATTAAGCTTTTGGTCCATCCCAGTGGAGGGTGGTCCAACAAACAAGAGGATGATGTAATATCTCATGAGTTGTGTTTCCTTGGATATAAACAACCTGAACATGATGGGGCCCATACACGATGCACAGTCCTCTCCATTCACCCCGGGCATGACAGGTACCCAAAAATTAGTTTCTTTCCCTGTAACTCAACAAATTAGTTATTTTTGCATCAACTCAGCAAATTACTTAAAACCTGAGCAAGAAAAATAATTTCCATATGGGAAAAAAATAGCTTAAAGTACACAACAACAATGAATAAACCTTTTTTTTGGTCAAAGGATACTTCTATTAATACTCCAAGAACATTACAAACAAAACAAAATACACACAAATAAAAACAGAATACATCAAAGAAGGAAAAATCACAAAAGAAGAACCAACATCAACTGAAACACAAGTCCATGAATTACAAACAAAACAAAATACACAAAAATAAAAACCAAACTAAAAACAATCACCCCCTCAATAGGTAATTGGGAAGAAGATCATCATGAGGAACAACATTCATCTTCTGGGAGTCCAAAGTTAGAAGTGACAGCAAAGAAGGTGTTGGTTGGAAAACCCACCCAATCGGGCACACCCCTTTATAAGCATATGCTGCAATCAGGTCAGCAGCACGGTTACCCCCTAGGGGTAAAGGACAGAGAGAACCCAACCTTGGTACCCAACAGACAAATAATATCGAAAATAATGCTCCTACTCTTCCAATCAATCATATCCGGAGCTTTAGCATCAACACATTCAAGAAGAGAAAGACAGTCGGTTTCAAAAGTAACATTATCATGACCGAGATCAACAGCGAGCATCAATGCCCTCTTAAGAGCTAAAGCTTCAGTCATGAAAGCAGATATGGATTTCACCTTATCCACAAAACCCCATTTAAAATCACCAAAATGATCCCTATAGATAACTCCAATAGCAGCGTCAGTCTTATTAGCTGAAAAGGCCCCATCACAGTTATATTTGAGCTTGCCCGCTGATGGAGGGGACCAGACAACTAGATGAGTAGGATTAACCCTTTGGACCTCCGGATTGCTATGCTTTTCAATTCACCCAAAAGTCAACATTGTTTTTCCTCGCACATTCAATAACATCAATAGGGTTAGGATCCTTTTGATTAAAAACTAGATTATTCCTTTGTTTCCAAATAAATCATAAGATCCAACAAATTAAAGAGAGATTTTGCTTGCTTAAGAAAGACATGCCTGAGAGTTGGATCCACCAAGCATTGAAATTCAGAATACTAGCAACATCAAGCTTTACCCCAAGAGAACACCCAAACCAGACACACCTAGTCTAAGGGCAATGGAAAAACAAGTGCTCCACCGTCTCCACCGCATCAGAACAAACTGGGCAGATGCTACTCTGTGATTTCTTTCTTCGATAAAGGGCCCCATTGGTAGCAACAGCATTATTTAAGATCTGCCAGATGAATTGCTGAACCCTAGGGATCGCTTGAATCTTCCAAATTGATTTCCAACAAGATGAGGTGACAACTATTGAAGCCCAGCCTTGTTGCCATCAGACAGGACCTTCTCTTTACTATTATGATACCCACCTTTCACAGAATATACACCATTCTGGGCACTAGTCCATACCAACCTATCGGGCAAACCATTAGATAGGATATCAGTCTCATAAATCGCACTCTTGATCTTCGGAGATACATACTGGTCAATGAGAGTAAGATCCCACTTTCCATTGACAATAAGATCACAAACCCTGCCCTTAGCTATAACAGGATCTAGATTACTAGGTTTCTTCAGAAAATCGACCTTTGGAATCCATATGTCATCCCAGATGCTGATAGAAGCTCCATCTCCAATGTCCCAGTGCAAATCCTGCTTGAGAAAATCTCTACCATCCAGAATGCTAGACCAGCACCATGATGCTTTATGACCTGTCCCCGCTTTCATGAAACCTCCTTTAGGAAAGTACACACTCTTCAAAACCCTAGCCCACAGATTATCGGGCCTCGTCAGCAATCTCCATGTAGTTTTAGCCAGGAGAGCATCATTCATTATAGATAGATCTCGGAAGCCCATTCCACCAGTGCTTTTTGCTGTAGTTAAAGACCCCCAAGCTTTCCAATGTGTAGTTCCACCAGAAACAGTGCCGCTCCACCAAAAGTTAGCAATTAGACTGCTAATCTCTTTGCAAGTCTTAACCAGGAACTTGAAAACGTTCATAGGATAGATAGGGATAGCCTGGAGAACCGCTTTAATCATAACATCCCGCCCAGCAAAGGAAAGGAGAGAATTGCCCCATCCTTGAATTTTATTAGCAATGCGTTCTTGAACATAAGCCAACGCCTGATGCTTTGTCTTTCCCCATATACTCGGGATACCAAGATATCTACCCAGGTCCTCTGTCACAGGAATACCAAGAATTCTCCCCACCATATTTTTAACATCATTCGGGGTATTGGAAGAAAACAAGATACTCGACCTATCAAGATTGATGACCTGACCAGAGGCAGTACAATACATCTTCAAGGTATCAGCCAGATGGTTACAGTTGCGTTGAGATGCATGCATATACAGAAGAGCATTGTCCGCAAAGAAACCATGTGGAAGTACAGGGCAACTATGGCTCAACTTGACACCTGTAATAAAATAATCTGTCTGACTCTGTCTAATCATAATGGAGAGAACTTCTGCAATAATGATGAAGAGATATGGAGAGAGAGGATCCCCTTGCCGGATACCTCGGCTCGGAGTAAAGGAACTCACTTTATCACCTGATAAGAAAATATTCAAACGAACAGAGCAAACACATTTCATCACAAGAGACACCCACTCACTGCAGAAACCAAATCTCAATAGCACATTTTCAAGAAAATTCCACTCTACCCTATCATATGCTTTGCTCATATCCATTTTAAGAGTGAATTCATACTTACACGAATCTTTCTTGCGACGAAGATAATGGTATACCTCATTAGCAATAATAATATTATCATGAATACACCAACCTGGAACAAAGGCACTCTGGTTCTGTGAAATACATGTATCAAGCAAAGGCCGCATTCTATTGGCCAAGATTTTAGAAATGATCTTATAAGAGAAATTACACAAGCCAATAGGGCGAAAATGAGAAACATGCTCAGACTTTTGCACTTTAGGAATAAGAGTGATGTTAGTTTCATTTAAACCATTAAGCAATAGATGACCAGCAAAAAACTCTTTAACCATACTACAAACAGACTCACCAATTTCAGATCAAGAGGAATGATAAAATTTACCCAAATACCCATCAGGTCCAGGCGCTTTGTTGCTTCCATGACTAAAGGCAGCTGCTTTAATCTCCTCCGAAGAAATTGGTAACAAGAGACTGTGATTCATATCAGAAGAAATAGTAAGCTCAATGAAACCCAAGACTGTATCTATTGGTCGGTCACCAGAAGTGGTGAACAGCTCCTGAAAAAAGCTAGCAATATTGTTCGAGATAGCATCCTTCTCATACAACCAATTGCCCTCATCATTTCTAATACACGAGATTCTGTTCTGTTGCCTCCTCTTGATAGTAGAGATATGAAAGAACCGTGAGTTCCTGTCCCCAGCACCGAACCAATTATTCCGAGATCGTTGCCACCAATATTGCTCTTCGCGCTCCAACAACCTGTCCAGATCCCCTTTGGCCTCCATAATCCCTCTTGAAATATCTGGAGTTCGAGCTTCAAGAGTCAGCTCATCCAGATGATTCTTCAAAAGCTCAATGCTCTTACCACTATTAGGGAATTCCTTCTTACTCTAGGAAATTAACCTCTGCGTACACCGCTTCAGATTGCTCACAAAATTTTCTAGTACCGAGTGTCCTTGATCCTCATGATTCCGCCAACATCCCTTGATTACTTCAAGAAAATTCCCATGAGATACCTAGGCGGATTCGAACCAAAAGGCTCGATTATGCTGGCGATTCTCATATTGAAAACTGATGAACAGTAGGTGATGGTCAGAGCCAGCCAGAACAACATTAAAAACCTGGAGACACGGAAACAACTCTCTCAATTGCAAATTGCCCAAGGCCCTATCAATACGCTCATGAATTGTATCTGAATATTCACGATTATTGCACCAGGTAAAAATAGGACCATTGAACCCAAGATCTTCAAGATCACAATCAGCTACAAAACACTTGAAATTCAGAATCCTCCTCCAAGGTTGAGGGCGGCCACTGCTCTTCTCGTGTTGAGAGAGGATATCGTTAAAATCCCCAATACATATCCACGGGTTCCTGATATTGTTACTAATACGTCGAACCTCTGCCAGCATAGCATGCTATCCCCTTCATCAGTGGGCCCATAGATAAAAGTGATATACGATGGGGTCGACAAGGTCTCAGACATCACACTGGTATGAATAATATTAGAAGACGAGAACATGATATTAATTGTAAGCACATCAGACCACTGTAAAGCTAGGCCACTACTTTTTCCAATAGGGTTAACAATTCATTCCTCATTAAAACCGCATCTTCGCCTCACTTTCCTCACAACCTTCGCCTTTTGCTTAGTCTCCATAAGGAAGACTAAGTGGGGTTTTTTCCTGGAACACTCGTCCCTCAAATTCCTGACTGTCAAGGCAACCCCTAAACCTTGACAGTTCCAAGCTAAGAGATTCATGGTGAACCGGTGGTTGGTCCCATCCAACCACCGGCGTTCTTCGACACAGAAGATCCCAAGTCCATCTCACTCTTGTTATCAGTAACTAACCAACTCTCCGGAAAATCTATCTCAATAGGAGAAGGGTTTCCAACAGAAGCACCTGCATCAGCCGCTTGCCCCGACTGCCGAAGGTATTTCTTAACTGACTTATAATTTCTCCTACGCTCCTTTTTTTCCTTAGATGGGGCCGCTTTCTCCATGAACAAATCCCCTTCTGAATTAAAATCCAACTTTCTACACTTACTCGCTTTTTCTGGCTCAAAGTCATCTTCAAAAGGTCTCTTGATCCTAATTCCTTTCAAGCCAACGAATACCGCCGAGATAGGAGACAACCCATTAAAAGGGATAATAGATTTTAATCTAGACTCATCGTCACTTGGGAAGTCGACACTATAAGGTTGGCAAATAACTTGAGAGTTATTACAAATGCCCTCAGAAATAGGAGAGCAAACCATTTGTGACTCTGGATTAACAACTTCAATAATAAGGGGTCCACACCTTGGGTTGCAGCATGCTCATCAATTGAATTTAAAGAAATTGCATAATTGGCCGAGAGGGAAGAGCTTGATCGACTGTGGGTGAGCACCCCCTGGCTATCATTTCCAGGAATTTTATTTGCCAAATCAGTTCCAGGAATTAATGAACTAGCAACGGATAATTGGAGCTTAGGAGGGGGAAGAGAAAAAGCAAGCGCTGGCCCATTCAAAATAAAACAATTTGAGGCTTTGGGTGGGGAGAAATTTAGACCTGCATTAAAATTAGAGCCCAAAGGCTTGTCATAAGTCCAGTTCACCTTACCTTCTGAGCCCAAGCTGACCGAGCCCACCTGGTGCTTATTACAATCAAATGGTGCGAAAATTCCACCTTCCTTAGCATCAGCTACCCGGCCCAAAGCAAGAGGACCACATCCAAACTCTTCTCCCATTTTCATTGGCCCTACTGTAGACACGTGATAAGCCTCCCCAAGTAATGCGTCATCCACTGCACCTCCAGTCACCATCACGCCATCAGCTTTCTGCGTTGACTGGCCAAGATCAGCGGGTTTCCCGCTCCCATGTCCCGAGCCGACCGTTGGGGGAAGAGAGCGCCGGAGCAGTAGGTTACCGGACTGGGTGACCTTACCCTCCGACGAGATATTTCAGCGAGCTGGCGGAAGGTACACCGAGACTGGTTTGGGGACGACGTGCGACTGCTCACCATGAGAAGGCTCACCGGACAGAGACGCATTATCTCTCACCGGCAGCCATGAAACTCGTCGAGAAGGCGTCATAATTCTTGCCATTCCATCCCTACTATTCAACTCTGAGCTTCCACGAGGTGAAGTATCAGGACAAAATGCTTCCAGCCACCCCTCTTGGCACACTTCCAAAATCTCCTCCAAGGTACGAATTGCTGGAGTGCACATCCAACTACCAAAATCATACTCAACCCCATCGCCCTTAGGAGAAGAGTTATCCTTACAGCCACGACTATCATGTCCGATATGTCCACATCTATAACAGAAGTCTGCAGCCGTTCATATTTGACTGAAACCCACGCTGGATTATTCTTTTTTCTCGGAACCCAGAACCCGGCAGTGAGAGGGGCGTCCAGCCGCAGGAGGATTCTAACTCTCACAAAATCACGGGTAAGCTTCCCTTCAACCATCGGTTGTTCAATCATAACGGTGTTTCCTACTGCCTCTCCAAGCTTCTTTGCATTAGGGCCATTAAAAGCTTCAAGAGGAAGACAATGAAATTGCACCCAAAAGGGGGTATGACTAAAATCCACATCTTCAAGAACCATATAGTCCTCCCAACTCTGGAGATTCAGCAGATGACCGAGAATGGACCATGGTCTTCCTTTGAGAATCCTCGAATAATCAACAACCTTATTAAAACGAAATAGAAAAATAAGACAGTTTCTGTCCAGTTCATGCACTTCTAGTTCATCAGCAATATTCCATCCTTTCTTGATCATAGTAATAACTGTTGGGATATTTAGCCTCTTACTCGATTCAATCTTTCCAACCAAGGTCCCACCTATATTCTCCAATGATTGATCCAGGTCCAGAACAACCTGTTTTGGCAACTTAGCTTCATTGCTCTGTCCTACCTCCATAATAAAACCACAGAAGAAAACACCAGAACAGTAGTTTCAATCACCCTACCCTTTCAACACCAAGAAAGGAGGAAAAGGGGAGGGAGCATCAGCCGGCTCATCACGACGAAGTCGACTGGACACGACTTACGGGGAGGAGGGCCTCACACGTTCAACACAAGGAAGAGGAACTCTCACAGAGGAGAGCGTCTTGGAGCGAGAGATCACAACAATGAATAAACCTAACATGAGACAAAAGACCCATAAACAGGTTATGGGGCCCAAACATGAAACGTGAAGCGTAGCCCCCTCCATTCACTCCGGGCATAAACTCGTACCAACAAATTAGATTTTTGGGTTAAAGGATAAAAGTGTTCAGGAAGCTTTTACTTAATAGTAGGACAATTTTAGAAATTTTAGTGTTAGAAATTTCTTAAAGGACAATTTTACTTAAAAGTTTAAAAAACATAGGAATGTTTCCCTAACCATTTGAAATATTAATTTTAACGATTAAAGTTGAATAAAATGCCGAGTTATCTCTACCCATACAAGAGTACATTGCACTATTTCCCCTTTCCTCCCTCCCTCCTCAACTCCCACACACGTTCATTAAAGCCTATGAAGACCATATTTACTTCTTCCTCTTCACCTATTAAAAATTTCAAATAAACTTCCTCACACTTGCAGTTCCAATGGTTATCAATGGGAATGTCTAAGGACCGGGCTAGACCGAGTTGGAGGTCAACCCGAGGTCTGGCTCGATAGGACCTCGAGCTGGAAAAGTCAGCTCGAGGTCTGGTCCAGTCTGTTACCACCCTGAGGTCAAGCTAGACCGGACTAGATCGGCGGACTTCTGGACCGATCCCGTAGTCTTCTTTTTTTTGCCTTCTTGGGAGGCGATATTTTAGCTCTGGTTTCACCTAACATTCGAAAGAAATGAAAAGTGACAGAGTGAAAAGTGATTCCTATAGATTAAAAAGCACATTAAGATGTCTAGACTCTGAGTGAGTGGCTCAGTATAGTGGTGATTTACAAAAAAAAAAAAAAGAACCTCGGGTTAGACCGGATCAATCCAAAGGGTCTATGCCCCTGGACCGAAGTCCAGTCCAACCCAAGCAGTTTGATCTGATCCGGTCTGGTCAACTTGTCTTGGACCAATTTTTTTGTTACCCGGATTGGGTAAGGTGATACCGGCACAACCGGATCGTCAGGTTTTTTTGGACAACCCTAGTTATCATGATTCAAAATTGTTTCCAATCCAAAAGATTCTTAAACCATTGACAAAATTGTTTCCAATCCAAAAGATTCTTAAACCATTGACATGAAACAACCTCGTCCCATACAGTTCAATTGCTTTTATGGTCCTCATGTGTTTAGCATCTGGAGCTGCAGACAATATCCTTTCATTTAAAAGCCACAAGTGCCTTGCATTCATTAGAGAGACAATAATCTGATATAGGAGATGTAAAATATGAAAGTCAATGATCTTCCTTCAGTGAAAGCACCATCATTTGACCTCAATCTCTTGGCTCCCCTCCCCATGTCCAGGGTTCGAACCCTACCCCCCTCCCCTACTATGTGTATAAAAAAAAAATGTTCTAAAGAAAATATATATATATATATATATATAATTTATCGTTTGTCATGTTATTTGACATAACATAAGGTTATGTTAAGTCACCTCAAAACTACGTCGTTTTGGGATTAGAGGAATTAATGAAGGGTGTTTTGGTATTTTTTGTTTTTGTATTTATTATATGAATTTTACCAAAAGATCCTTTATTAATTCCTCTAACCTTAAAATTATGTCGTTTTGGGAGTTAAGGAAATTAATAAAGGGTGTTTTAGTATTTTTATTTTCGTATTTATTATATCAATTTGACCAAAACACCATTCATTAATTTTTCTAACTCCCAAAACGATGTAGTTTTGGGGTGACTTCATATAACTTTATATCAAGTGACATGATACACGATAAACCCTATATATATATATATATATTGTTTTTTTTTAAAGGAGAGATTGGTGAAGAGTAACATGTGAAGACCAAATCGGCGCCAAGTTTTGGTTGGTTATTTGCGACAAGCACGGCATTACCCCAATCGACAAGTACAACGGCAATTTTACCTCCGTCCTCATAGATCTCGATCCGGCACCATGGGTTCCATCAAATCAAGTCTTTTCAAAGGTTCGGTGTCGCAAAAAAAATGGGCCAAATCCATGTCCACTGTTGAGCTTTTTACCATCACCCACCTCTGCAATCTTAGGTAACTTCCTATTTGAAAGCTCTTTATCTCTCTAATCGACCATGAACGTCGAAGTTTGAGAATGAATGAGGGAGAGAGGAGGAGGGAGATGATGAGGTGTTATGATGTGGCTATGATCTTACAGGCAAGAGACAACTCAACATATTTATCAGGTTTAACCGTCAAAATTAACATTCTGAAAGTAGTGGCAACATTACATATTTGCCAAGTTTAACTGTCAAAATTAACATTCAGAATATAAGGGCAACATTATTAAATTTTATATGCAAGTTTTCAGGATAAAATTGCCACTTCAAAAATTGGTATTTTTTCTTTTTTACCCTAGTTATTGAGTGAATAATTAACATAAAGTTGGCTATGCAATGCAAGACCCTATTAGATCCCTCCCAATCTCAAATTCAAGCCCTAAAAAAAATGCTTGTGCTAGGAGAGAAGCAATGAATCTCAAACCGATATATCAATGATACTGTGGAAAAACAAGAAAAGAAAAAAAAAAAAAAAAAAAAAAAAAAAGAACCTTGAGCGAGTCGCCCAGGTAGGAGAGTCAATTTTTTATTTATTTTTTGTCCGTATATTCTCGATTAGCGTGTAGAAATTGAAAACCTCCTTGGGTCGGTCTCAGTTTAATTAATTCATTAATTAATATAAAATGACAATAATTGACCAATAATAATGTCCTAGATTAGATTAACTTCTATTTCAGAACTATAATCCAGTCAAAATCTTTCGAGTCCGGAACATCCTCGAGAAAAGTTTCAAAAGAAGTCCAAAAAATGCTTTTCCCGATCTAATTTAATTTGCCTCCATAGTCCATATCGATTTCTTCTGCCACCAAACCCCGATTACTTTTCCTCTTTGCGCCAAACTTTCTCATATACTGATTCAATTATTTTGAATTCATGGGTTAAAATCATGGTATATTCGTCATACCGGACGGTCAACGGCTCGCCAACCTCGTTCCTCAAGCACAAAGATCTTTGAATCCGGGCTTCGATTCATCAATTATAGGGTCCCTACCAGTTCAGAGGTCAAGTTATTTGTTAGCGTCCCTCAAGAAAAGGAAGGAGAAATGAGGATCGCAAAGTCTCAGGTATGGCAGCCATGTAAGAAGAAAAGGTTCTGATAGTTGTTAGTCTGAGAAACTCTAGGCTGTAGAGAGAGATAGAGAGCGATTGAGAGATTGATAGAGGGGAGAAGGAGAAATTGGAAATCGAATTGTGAGAAGAATCCGAGAAGATGACGTCGCGTTCGGGGTTTAGCAATAGCACGGTTCGAGTGGGGAAGTACGAGTTGGGTAGGACTTTGGGAGAAGGCAATTTCGCCAAAGTCAAGTTTGCGCGCAACACTGAGACTGGGGACAATGTCGCCATCAAGATTCTTGGCAAAGAAAAGCTTCTCAAGCACAAAATGATTGGTCAGGTATGAATCTTACTATATAGATCCAGTAGGTAAATAAGATGGTGCCATATATAATACATACTTTTGAATCACTTCCTTTTGTAATACATGATTTAGATTATTGGATATGCTTTGATTTCACCTATGTATATGTAGATTGCTTTTTCATAATCTCAGGGCAAATTTTCCAAAATTTTGTATTGGTTTCGATTTCTTAATTATTCAAGTATGCTTGCTGGGATTCCATGTTGCGCCTGAACTGGATCCAAATTACAAGTGTGGAGAAAGATAGAGGGAAAAAGTGGGTCCCACATAAGTAGGGTGCATCCTTTATTCTCCATATTTCTCTCTACTTAATCTAAAACACCAAACCTGTGCTTCTGGGATCTAGTTCCATGATGCGTCTCTTACAGTTTTCTTGTTTAGGACAATTGGTAAAAGTCATTTGCGACAGTTACCTGAGTCTCAACTTTCAAAATGTTGCTTGTTGAACTTTTCTTCCCCCTCTGTTTCTTTTCCCCTCAAGGTATTGAATTAGGAATTAATTAACTGTTATTTCTTGTGATATGTCATAAATAATGCAATTTTTTTTTTTCTTTATTTGCCACAATAATGCAATCCATTGTTTTTTTATTTAACTTCACAACAGTTACCACTGACTGTATTCTATATTCTAAACTTTGACTTTCTACAAGACTTCTCTTCAAACACGTGAAGATAATTTATTTTATGATGAAGCACATTATTAGTTTTTTGACACATTCTTAATATTGTACCAAACACCAAAGATGTTCAGTCAGCTCGAGACCATTTGACTTTTTTTAATTAATTTTAAATTAAGTTAATCTTTTTTTCCTTTAAATAAAGTAATTCAAGATTTCAAATAACGTAAATATAGACTTCTAAATTACAATTTATCATTATAAAATAAAATTACACACGCACAATAAATAAACCAGTCACATAACATAATAGAACTAGACTCACTCCCTACAATTGCAGGGATATATAGAATGATTTAAAGGATTGCACGGGGTTTGAGAAACAAAAGTACTCTGAGAAAGGTATTTTTAAAACGAAAAAAATGGTTTTTGATTTTGTTACATATATAAATTGATTTTTATATACAATCAAATATCTCTTTTTCCCTTGAATTCTAAAGTTTCTTCATCGACAAGCATCCACCTAACACTAATATATCTTTCTTTTTTTTTTTTTTTTTTTTTTTTTTTTTTTTTGACAAAATTTCTAACTAGAGTGTCCCCTGTTCATATGTTAGATAGTTAATATATATAATTAACTAATATTTTAATGTAAAAATAAATATTAACGAGAGTGTGACCGGTTCATATATAAATATTTAGGGAAAATTAATCATTTGGTCCCCATTATTTTGCCTCAATTGTAATTCAATTCCTAAACTTTAACTTAGTGCAATAGAGGCCCTATATTTTGACTCAGTTAAGATTCAGTGCAATTCAATACCTATTCCTATAGTTTAGTCATTTAAAACTTTTCAATACCTATTCCTATAATTTAGTCATTTAAAACTTTAGTCCCTAAGTTTTTTAAAATGTAAGGATGGACATTTTAAAAAGTTAAAATTATAAGGATTGAGTTGTGCTGAGTCAAAGTTCAGGGCTGAGTTTTAACTGAGTCAACTATAAGAATTGAGTTGCACTAAGTTAAAGTTTAGGGATTGAGTTGTAACTGAGTCAAAACTAAATGTACAAAATGATTACTTTTCCAAATCTTAACCTGTTGTTTTTTTTAGCCAAGATCTTCCCATTTGATTGGCCTTTCACCAAAAGGGGAGAAAACAAAGAAAAGAAAAACCTGGAGGCTTCATGTTGTGAGCATCTGATAGTGTGTGATTTTCCAAAATACTTTCTGTAAACAAGAATGGCATATGCTCTTAACAGTCAACACATTCATGTACAAGCCATGTCCAAGTTGACAAGTGTTCAAGCTCAGCAATATATTTCTGTCTGAACCCGTCTCAGACGTGTCTTTAGTATATCATGGCAATATGCCTGAAAATACATGTTTCTGGTCATTGTGGAATGTCTTCTAGACTTTCAATATGTTGTACTAAAATAGTAAAGGGTAGAAGAAGCAGATGGTGTGGGTCTTAAATAAGTATATACGGTTTGCTTAAATCTAGTTTAAGCTTGAAAAGATAATAATTCAACCCAAGACAAAGGAATTATCTTATTTTTTAGATTTAAGGAGAAAAACATAAAAGAAAAGTAATTTAATTTGGCTGGTATACTTGGTAATATTTATGAGATGGTGCTTTTAATATCTGTGTTACCGGCTTACTGCTTTACTTTTGTATCTAATTTGTCTACAAACATGATGATAAGTTAATGCTTTTATGTTCATCACTGGCTAGTTTGTATGATATCAAATATAATTGGTGTGGTTTTTGGAGTTGAATTTTAACTTCCATGGCCATATAAATCTGAGTTCATTAATTAAGTTGTGGAAACGCGAATGTTCTGCTCTTGCTTAACCTTCTGTTGTCTATCATTATGCAGATAAAACGAGAAATTTCAACGATGAAATTGATTAGACATCCAAACGTCATACGCTTGTACGAGGTTAGCAGGCGGTGAATGACCCCCTCCTACTATTATTGCAGCTATTCAATTTTTTCACTTGATCAAAATCTATCTTGCTTCTATCTAAATTGTAATTGACTTACAACAGCATTCATGATGTAGGTTATGGCCAGCAAAACAAAGATATACATTGTATTGGAATTTGTGACTGGAGGGGAATTATTTGATAAAATTGTAAGATTGTTTTACCTTGCTATTTTCTTCTGATGGTAATCAAAGTCCAATATATTATTACAATCTTGTTGTATCTTAAGTTTCTTTCTTTTCATAGAAATCAAGGGTTTCCCCTGTCGAGTTGTATCTTAAGTTTTATGTGCTATATTTTTACTTTCACGAGACAGGCAAGCAAGGGGAGGTTGAAGGAAGATGAAGCCAGAAAATATTTTCAGCAGCTTATATGTGCTGTGGATTACTGTCACAGTAGAGGTGTTTTCCATAGAGACCTAAAGGTGTGTCTCTCACATAGCTCAGTTGTTCCATTTTTTTTATTTGACTTCTTTTTCCATTTTTCTGTGGAAGAAGAGGGGTGACAATGAAGCTATAATAGTATCTTCAATAAATAATTCATTGTTGAGTGAAGTAGATTCCTTAACTCTGTTTGATGCGCTGAGTTTTCCTAATCAGTGTTGCCCTTATCATGTTAAAATGACATAAATTAATTGAATTTTGCCAACCTAACTTGATGGAGTGCTTGGCTAACCATGAAAATGATAAAGTAGCCATGCAGTCTTTCCAAAAAACCGAAGTGTTGCATTTGAGTGACCAAATTATTGGACATTCTTCATCTTTTTGGGTTGCTTCATGAAATAATGGTAGTGTAAGAATCTGCTCATTCAGGTTAGCTATTCAATAAAAGTTATGTGAGAAACTTGAGTTTTGGAGAATCAGAGTGAAAGTATGTAATATTGTATGAACAATAATTGTGATTTGCTGTGTTTTCTTGGGAGTTTAACATGTTACTATATTTTGTCTATTACAGCCTGAGAATCTGTTGTTGGATGCTAGTGGAGTACTTAAAGTATCAGATTTTGGATTAAGTGCACTTCCTCAACAAGTCCGAGTGGGTACAGTGAATAAGTCCTTGTAAAATTATAACAATCATATCCAGTTGTAATTCATGATCATATCTGTATCAGGAAGATGGATTGCTGCACACAACATGCGGTACGCCAAATTATGTTGCCCCAGAGGTATGGTAGCTACTGCTACAAGTTAATATACCTTTGTCTCATTGGCCTTTTTCTTCCTTTATCACTGCTTCCCCATTACAGGTGCTCCACAACAAAGGTTATGATGGTGCGAAGGCTGATCTCTGGTCATGTGGTGTTATTCTCTTTGTTCTAATGGCTGGCTTTTTACCTTTTGAAGAAAGAAACCTTGTGGCTTTGTATAAAAAGGTGATTCTTGTTTACCCCTAGTTGAACTCATGATTTAAAATGCAGTACACTTAAGCATCTTGAAGTGACAGTGGAATTCATTTGCTAAAATCAGGTTGTACTTTTGCAGTATCGCCTATGAATCCTAATCAAAATGCCCATGACCTTGCAATTGTGTTTTAAAATTCTACCAGAATTCTTAGTTCTAGTGTGGCTACGCGTGGCATCAATTGCATCTAGGAAGTAGTGAAAGGCTCAGATATTAGTTGATAAGAACCTTTGTGGGAACTATGTTTTGAAAGCTACTTTATAAGTTTGAAGATACTGAGTGTATCCCATAATATGTTCTCATACTTCCAATATGGTTAAAATCTAATAAGTTGCAATGGGGTCGTAACATTTGTGTCTTTTGTTTTTCTTTTGAGGGTGGGGTATGAATGAATCTGTTCTACCAGTTGAATAATATTTGAACTACTAGTAATTGATACTTTGAAGACTTGACTGCAAAGCATTATAGCTTTTATTACACAGTTATGCCTCATATGAGGTACTATATTTTGTTTGAACTTTTATGTTCACGGTGCTGCTTCGCAAGGTTTCTGATTTGCTATGCCTTACAGATATTCAAGGCTGAGTTCACGTGTCCACCATGGTTCTCTTCAAGCGCAAAGAAATTAATCAAGAGAATTCTTGATCCCAATCCTGCTACAGTATGCCCCTGAATTATGTTCTTTTAAATTAATTGGGTTTACAGATCCACTAATTTGATTTATGTGAAATTATTTTACCTTTTTCTTCCATCTTGGCTGAAAACATCAACTTCATTCCTATTTTGATTATTTAAAACAGCGAATTACAATGGCCGAGCTCATTGAGAACGAATGGTTTAAGAAGGGATATATGCCTCCTAGATTTGAGCAGGCCAATGTCAGTCTTGATGATGTAGATGCTATTTTTGGTGATTCAACGGTAAGAGTCTTTGTTTACATTCTTGCTGATTGATTTTTGGGGAATAAAATACAATACCTCCTGTTTGGAAACGTGACTTCTTTTTTCAAAAACAAAAAATGCCCCTCAACTATTCAATTTCATGATTTAAACCCTTTTGTCCATTTCTTGTAACGTCAAATGCAATAATGGAGATACCTCCTCAATGCTTTTTTCATTGGTCTAATGGCCCGCTCCAATCGTGTGGAAGCAGCAAATGACACAATCGAGGACACACACACTACCTCCAGTCCAATATATCAGACATAGTTAATTTTTTTAAGAAATAGTTTTTTGCCTATTGTAAACTAATATATAATATAAGGGGTTATCGTTTGTCGTATCGGCACTTGACATAAGGTGATGTTAAGTCCAAAACTACGTCGTTTTGGCATTAGAGAAATTAATGAACTCTCAGAACGACGTAGTTTTGGGGTTAGGGAAATTAATGAAGGATCTTTTAGTAAAATTCATATAATAAATACAATAACAAAAATACAAAAACACCATTTATTAATTCCTTAACTCCCAAAACGACGTAGTTTTGGAGTGATTTGACATAAGTTTATGTCAAGTGACATGACAAACGATAAACCCATAAGACAATGATAATATATGATATAATTAAGTAACTTATTTAGTTTTCTTATCTTTTTAAGTAAAAATCAACTGGGTTTTATATTTAAAAGTGGAGGGACTATATAGTAGCATCTCTGTTTTGTTTTTATGTGTGTGTAAAGAGAAGGTAGCGTCTACCCGTCCTTAGGTTTAACTAGCAAAGAGGTTGGACTTTCTCACCTAAAGGGAGGGGGTTCGATCCTGAGGTTGGTCAAGGTGCTGGGGGAGGCATTTTAGGAGTCTACGAAGTAGTGAAAACGGTGAGAAGAGTTGGAGACATATGTACTTTCTAACCCAATATACCCTGTGGATTGGGTTCCAAGCGCTCTATCCTTGGACTGTGGGTGAGCCCGACCCCTTTTTTAAAATTTTGCAACCAAAAAAAGAAAAGAAAAAAGAAGGTAGCATCTTTTGTTAAACACGAGAAGAAGCACACTTTAACTACTGAATGATGATAATGAAGAAATGTATTCAACAATTGTGATGACTCTAATTGATGGAGGACAATATCATTTTTCCATGAACTTTTTCCCCATAAGATATAGAAGGCGCAAGGAGATCAAAACAATGAGATATGATTTTTATCCTTCAATATCTTATCTATAAACCTATTAAGTATATTCTAAACTACCCATTTTCTTATTATTTATCTAATTACTCTTACAATTCCTATTTTTACATGTCAATATACTCTCTGACAAAATAATTTTGTCCTCAAGTATTGGCGTACGGAAAGTAAAATATATATCTAGAATTAAAAAAAATTAGAGAAGCAGAGTTTTAAAAAAATTAATTATTTTTTTTACCCTTTTATCATGCATCTTATCTTTTGCAATTGTATAACTCTATTTTTTATTTTTTATAATTCAACTCCAAAATATTTTTCCTTCCTTCCCATTCAAATCCCTTGTACCATGAGTTGCTAAGAATTGTAGAAGGATTTTTTTTTTTTTTTTTTTTTGCAATCCGGTATCCAGAGCTTCGCTCTGACTAATCCGGATTCAATTTGCGTCGCGCACCTAGCAATGGTGGGAGGGTCTTCCAACAAAGATTTTCTGCATTCACAAGGCTTGAACTCGAGACCTTACTTTAGCGATTACTTATGCCAACTCTCATTGATAGAAGGAAAATAATTTGAAAACAAAATTAATGAACAATAAGAACCCAAACATGCTGCAGTATAATTCCTTCAGTCCTGAGGCCCATTGTCACCCTCTATGTATGCCATGTGATCCCCATTGCTGAAGCTTCAGGGACTGTGCGTCCCGCATTCATCCAAAGGCTTTTGAACCCATATATGTTTTAGGAGCCCAAATTTCATTCCAATAAAATGCCATAATGGATTTAAGCTAAGCCCATTTTAAGTGGGGTGTTGTTTGCTGCTGCCTTCGTGAAACAAACTGAGTGTTGGGATTATCAAAAAAAAACTGAGTGTTGGGAGCGATCTGAAGTCTGAAATTATTGAAAAACTTGACCATTCGATACAATGGGCCTCTCGGTCGTCGGCTTTCATCGATTGATAGCCCTCTTCCAGTGTCGGGGTCGGAACTCCTCCCATTGATGAACGATGCAAACTGCTCCGGTGAACACAGCGCAGTTAGCATGGGTGGGTTGGATGATCACTATGGAGTTGCGAGAGTTTGTTCATCGCTGTATTCGAATGAGTTGATGGAAGCCCGCTGTAAATACTACTGCTTAATGGTGCGACAGCAGTCGGAAAACAAGACGAATCACAGAGGTGATGCATGTTGGATTTGGTTGCCGAAATATTTGGGAAATCCTTCGATGGTGCTTGAGTCGTGGCTGTGATTGTGGTTCGAAACTTGGATGGTCCCTTAACGCTCGTACTTAATCGTTCACTGTCGAAACATGCTTCAGCTGTCCCAACACTGTGACTTCGTATGAAGATTGACTTTTCGGCGGCCACCTGTGGCTTACATACCCTACTACCAAACTACCCTTTCTTGTTATGTAGCTCATTATCCTTGCTACTCCTATTTCCATATATCAATTATATGCATTCTAAGTTTGATCCAATGTCTGTTATTTACCTAATTATCCTTGCTACTTCTATTTTCTCATATCAATTATATGCATTCTAAGTTTGATCTCAATGTATGTTATTTACCAATTACCCTTGCTATTCTTATTTCCGCATATCAATTAATGCATTCTAAGTTTGATCTCAATGTATGTTCTGGTGCATAGGATTCCGAAAATCTTGTGGTCGAGAGGCGGGAAGATGCGCCAGCAGCTCCTCTAACTATGAATGCGTTTGAGCTCATCTCTACATCCCAAGGCCTCAACCTTAGCTGTCTTTTTGAGAAGCAAATGGTATGTTTTATCTTATTAGTGAAACAATTAGTAGCATGCCCTAGGAAAATGGACGCAGTCACGGACTCAAGTCATAACATTGTGGGAATACTATGACACAATTTAGGCTAAAGTGTTCATATATAATTAATTTCAGTGCCGTGTTACATCTATTAAGAGCGACTGACATATTTGAAATACTGAATTATTCATGCTTTATATGGTATGCTTTCTTTCACTCAATTTTGGCAAGCAAATATATAGTTATGGAATGGGTGAAGGATAAATTTTAAAAGATAAAATAAAATAAAGTAATTTCCCTTTGAAGGTTGCTTGAATTGTCCACCTTTCATATTCCTTTCTTGCTACTAGGGACTTGTAAAAAGGAAAACAAGATTCACATCCAAATGTTCAGCAAACGAGATAATTTCAAAAATTGAGCAAGCTTCAACGCCTTTGGGTTTTGATGTTAAGAAGAACAACTGTAAGGTAAAAGTACAACTATTCCTGTTCCTGGCTCTAATTTGTGTCATCTTATTTCTATTTTTAGCCCAGTCTGTACCACATTTCATTCTTTTTGCTATAAAGGTACTATGTAATTTTGCAAGATAATAGAGATAGGTGAACTAACTATCAATTTGGTCCTCTAGAGATTATTTCTTTCAATTTAGTCACTCATTTATAATACTTGCAATGTTAATCTTGCCAAATTTGCTGGTCAAAAATATCAAACTCAACAAATTTTTAAATTTGGTGTTAAATTTTGGACCAAAGGAGAGTGGAAAGGAAAGATTACGTGAATGTTTAATGATTGAGATTGAAAAAAATAAATCTTAAGAGTCAAAATTTGAAATTTCCCCTATCTGTCAAGTACCAAAAACGGGATTCTTGTCATTAACTTTTCATGGCTGATTTCTAAGGTCAATATCTTTGTATTGGATATGTCCACTTCTGATAACATCTCTAACTATCCATCTCAGTTGAAGATTCAAGGGGAAAAGACGGGACGCAAAGGTCATCTTTCTGTAGTGACTGAGGTAAATGATTCTCTAGTGTTTCATTAATTATATTCGAGGGTGCAAGTCAATTTTGACTGTAATTAGGATGAAGATTGCCTATAAACTAGACATGTTTTCTGTTCATTGTATGGGGATTTTCAAGGTGTTCTCCCCCCCCCCAAAAAAAAAAAAAAAAAAAAAAAAAAAAAAAAAGAGACACATTACTGTTGATGATCTGACTTGAACAAGTATATAGTGTCCATGTCTTTAAAAAAATATCACTCCAATGAATAGTAAATATAATTGTAATAGATAATTTAGTTTTATATTTGATGTCATATAAATGACTCATGAATAAATAGTGGTAGATGATTCTGGTTTTATATGTTATGTCAATTCTAAGGGTTATTCTGGTTTTATATGTTATGTCAATTCTAAGGGTTTTGTTTTGATTTCTGTTTTTCAGGTATTTGAGGTGGCCCCATCACTTTGTATGGTTGAGATTCGCAAAGCTGGAGGAGATACTTTGGAATTTCACAAGGTAAGATTCTGATAGAGCCCTCTCCTAAACAAGTAGATAACAGGACCAAAAACAAGAAATAGACAACAGAATGAGAATAACTTGAAATTGATAATATTGTTGATGTGTAACATGGAAAATGATGATTTTGTACACCCAGATGCATAAACTTCAATCAAAATAACAATTACAAATTAACAAGAAACAGAACAAGAGGCACAATACAATGACACTGGGCTTTTGAGAGGCCAGAACTCTCCCTGCTTCACTATACATCCAAGGGACTGAACTCCCCACTCTCTGATGAAAGAGAATATTTAAAGAGCCAAAAAGTTACAAAAGACTAAACATGCCCCTGGCTGCACCTACACTCCCTACTCATGCCCTTCTTTTCCGTTACGGACAAGAACCTTAGATTAATTCTCTTATCCACTGGAATTTCTCTTTCTTATACCATTTCCCTTCCCATAAATTCAGATATAAGCCCTTGGAAATGATTTGTCAATATGCTCTGAAACTTCTACATCAGATTCATAATGTTTACTGTGCAATTAAATTCTTGTTTGCCTGCCTACAATCAACTACCCGATCCCTTTACATAACAGCCATATCCCTCTATGATGGATATTATCCACCAACACCCACTAAGTAACACCCCCTTATCCACCAACAGCCATAGCCCTCTGTGAGGATCAGTTTCATATTTTTTTAGGCAGCCATTGTAGTCTTGTTTGAAGCAAATTTCTTTTGGAACAAGAGAGGGTGTCAAAGTTGAGAAGTCTGGTTTCCTGTGGATAAATTCAATAAATAGAAGTGTCTGTTTCTCTTGCAAGGAACCCTCGTGTTTTTCCAAACTAAATCACGCACATGCTATATAAATCATTTTTTTTGGAAGTCAAAAACAGTATTCTGCTTCAATTGGCTTGACCTGAATGTCCCTTTTTCTATGACTTATATTAGCTTGAATTTTGACTTTGCAGTTCTACAAGAACCTGTCCACTGGACTGAAAGACGTTGTCTGGAAAGCGGATCCCATTGATGAAGAACCTGATGGTTAGTATTATTCATGTGTTTATTGTTTGATCAGAGTTATTTAATAGATTTTCTTAATCATATTCATTAGATTTTATTAGACTTTTTACATTTTTTTTAAATCTTAATTTTATTAAGTTCATGATAGTTTTTCTGAAACTTGATAGAAATTTCGTAGAATTCTTGTACATTTAACAGTTACTTGGGTAGATCCATACTTTTTTTTGTGGTTTTTTTTTTTTTTGGTTGGGGGGGGGGGGGGGGGGGGGGGTTGAGCCTTCAAATGAATAGGTACATATATTGATTTGGAGGTCTCCCCAATTTTTCTTATATCGAAAGAAAATATAAGATTTTGTTGAATATTTTGTAACGGCATGTCTTATAATTTGTATGTACAGGTGCGAGAGCATCTGCATAATGGAACCTTGAATCTTTGTGATTGTATTGTACATATGCCTTGTTGGAGGGGTGTGAATGCTTGCTTGAAATAACTGTGTACAATGGTTTGTGATTGAGCCTGTAAAATAATGCTTTTATTGGTACATTAAACTGGTTGGATAAACCTAATTGCGTGTAATGATTTTTTGTAAATTTTGTGGACTAAAGAGAGTTGATAATCAATCTCAGACATGGAAATAAAAGTTTGGTGATGATCATATTAGATTCTTGGTTAAAAATTATGGGGTTGTGAGTAGATTCTATGCTCTGGAAAGTGCGAAGATAAACTGAGAATGTGAGAATATTGCAACTAAAAAGGAAGAAACAGAATAAAAAAAGAAGAAAAGAGGAAAACATGAAGAAAGAAAAAGAATGTTTTGAATAATATCCTTGAACGAAAATATTTTGGTTAAAGTATATGTTTAGTCTTTCAATTTTAATGTTATTAGTCTCATGTAGCGGAAATTTGTTGATTTATTAAACTTAAGTAACACTGTGCAATCAAATGTTTACCTATATAAACATATTAAAAATAATTAAAAATTAAAATGGAGAAATACTTGCATACTTTCAAGTGCTAGGCAAATATGAATTTTGACCAATAAAAATGTCTTCACTTAAGTAATTTTAATCAACACGTCAACCTAGTCATTTTCATTACTTTGTTCCTTTAAAAGTTAAGACAATCAGAGGACTGGTCTAGGGGCTTCGATCCCTTGGACTGATCCAGTTTGACGCGATTTTTTTTTTTTTAAATCACCACTAAATTTTAGTGTTCAGCCACTTATTGGAGTCTGAACATTCCAATTTGTTTTTTAATTTATAGGAATAACTTTTCACTCAGTCATTTTTTATTACTTTTGGAAGTTAGATGAAATCAGAGCTAAAATATTGTCTCCGAAAAGACAAAAAAAAAAAAAAAAAACCAGATCGCCGGGCTAGTCAAGGCCCCCAAGCCGATCCAATCTAGCGACCTCGGGTCGGTATCGACAACCCCGAGACCTCAGGTTGACTTGTCCTGCCTGAGGTCCTCTCGGGCCAGACCTTGGGTTAACCTCCAATCCAATCTGACTCAATCCTTAAACTTCCCTAGTGAGTGGGGGTATATACCCCTCACGGGAATTCATTAAGGGGCAGCCCCTTAGTGGCGATATTATAATATTGATTTCATTTTTTTTATATCTTCTTTTTCTTTTCTTTTTAAAAATATTTTCTTCTCTCTCTCTCTTTCTTTTTATTTTATGTTTTTTATTATTCCTAATTAATTATTTTATTTTATAATAACAATAACAATAAATTATTATTTTTATTTTTATTTTTATTTTTCTACATTTTTTTGACTAATTTCTTTTGCAAGTATAAATCATATTTTTACTAAGGGTTAAGTGCGATTAGCCAACGAACTATTACTCGAGGAGCATCATGAAACATTAATTGAAAGCACTTTAATTATCAATTAACTATTAAAAAAAAAAAAAAAAAAAAAAAAAAAAAACCACAAAAGTGAAAAAAAAAAATACAATGCCATTAAACTACCTAGTCACTATCTTGGTGTCTCTGTCTTCCATTGATTGTCACAGTGTCGGCGACATCGGCATCTCCAAAGCTTCTATTATTGCTGGGTGTTCTACTCACCCTTTTGAACTCATCAAGATCTGTATGCAGCTTCAGGGCAAGAATCACACACCAAAACCAAATTCAACAGTCCACAGCTTCTGACCGGCATGCACCTTGCAACCTGGTTCCGTCCCTCTGATGCCATAGGCCGCCGCCACATCGCCTGCTTGCATGGGTCCCATCTCTATTGGTGTTTGTCTTATCCAATAAGAAGGCATAACCGCTTTTTTTCTCAAGCGTCTCCGCCACTGTCCTCCGCTAATGCCTCATATATATTTTAACGTAATTATGATAGTTGTTTTTTTCTTAATTGTTATTTGGTACGGAGTACTTTTTTTTTTCACTTTTTAATTGTTGATTGATAATTAAGGTACCTTCAATTAATGTTTGTGCTAGATTCTCCTCGGCTAATAGTTTGTTGGTCAATCTACGCCTTAATCCTTTTACTAAACATTCTTTTTTCCTCAACAATTACCTAATAAATCCATTTATCATGATAGTTTTTTAATTGAAATTAAATCCTAAAAAAAATTAGGATGTTACAGTTTGCATAAATAAAGAAGGCATTGCCGAGGTCATCAAGGACACCAAAGTGTGTCTAGCTGCCAGCCATAGTAAATTAACCTTCCAACTAGCCAAACAAGCTTCCATCTTGTCCAAAATGAATTTGTATGCAGACTTTGAAAGTCGTTCATGAAGAATAGGCATACCGGGGTATTTTCCTGAGTTTGACATCAGAACAAAATTCAAGAAATCGCATTGAGTGAATGACTCTTCTTTTTCCTGATCAATTTTAATAGCCATAAAATCCTAACACTTCTTCATATTACGTAGAGTGAATGATCTTGTACTAAAATAATAGTATCTTGGCGTTAATGCCCTTTCACAAAGCTGCACTAGGGTTGGGTGCCACCACAAAAGGCATAATTGCTTTAAGTCTGTTGGAAATTATCTGTCACTGTTTTATAGATTACATTACTCAGGCTGATAGGTTGAAAGTCACGAATTGTCTAGGGATATTCAATCCTAGGAATTAGAAAAATCTAAGTTCCATTAATATTTCTTACCCATTGAGGATCTTTACAAACTTCTTTACCAATGCCATAACAGATTCTCCCACTGTATCCCATTGGCTCTGGTAAAAGAGGGGATTGAGACCATTTGGACTACCCTCTTTCAAAGGCCCCATATCAACTAAGGTTGCCTTATTTCACTATCATCCTCCTGCTTGCCCAGCATCTGCATATGCACACTATCAATAGCCGGGTATGTACACCAAACCAAGGTTATTAAAACCAAACCGGTCAATGAACCGGTCAGGGTACTGGGTCAAGGGTTTGGGTCAGACCGGAGCTAAACCGGGGCCAAACCGGTGAGAAAATAAACATTTTAGAGTTATTAATATGAAATTAAAAAAAATGAGGGAATGCAAAAAGGAGGATCGAATTTCAAATGGAAAGGGAGGTTGAATTTTCAAACTAGGAATGCAAGCAAAGCAAATAGACGCAACAGACTATTTTCTCTGCCAAGCACATTCACCAATGCTTCGAATCTTGTGAACACATTAACCCATGCCTTCAAATTTATAACCAGGGGTAGCCTTTGAACCAACCGATATATCTTTTAACCTTAACCAAGAAACGATATGTTTTTTCTTTTGTGTGTCTTCACTTTTCTCTTTGTCTCTCTCGGTTCAGCGCTTCTCCACCATCTTACACCCTAAAAGTCGTTGGATCAATGATGAATCCTTCACCGGGACGTTCTAACTCTAATGATCGAGCTTCTTCACAACATTTTTCTTCGGGTCCTTAGAATCTCAACATTCGATCTGTTGCATGTCACCAACATTCTTCTCTTTTGATGTTATCTCTTTTCACTAGATCTGTTCACACCGCTCTGTTATCACCGGATATGTTTCTCTTCGGCTCTGTTTCTCTCCATCTATCTATCTTTTTTCTTTGTAAACGTCTTTGTTTTGGTGTAAAAAATAGATGTCCAGCCAGTGGGCTGGTACTTTGATCTTGGATCGATGGGCTCTGCCTGAGTATCTATGGAGGAGATATTCAGGAGAGCGTAGGATCACTGTGCACGAATCAGGCTCTCGCCAAAGGGGTGGTGTGTGTGCACAGTGTGACTGTATGTAAATAGTATGGAGTTAGAACGTGTGCACCTTAGGACTTGGCCTCTGTATATATAGAGTTTACCGTAGGCCGGGTATCTCAGCCCTGCGTGATCCTTGGTGTGAGTATCTAGGTGAGTATTTGATGGAGATATCGGTCTGGATACTCCTATATTGTCGCTGGATAGGATCCCCCTATAATGTAGGATTTCCTTCTATTATAGGTGAATCCTGATATTCGGGATATCCTCAGTTGGGTCATCCCGGCATTGGGTCTTAGTATAGATCCGTAATAGTTGCCCCTTAACTCGGTATGTTAGGCTGATGAGCTGCCGAGATGTATTTTGCCCCCAGTCGGCTTTACTGGCCGATCTCTGCTAGTAGTGTGACTTACCTTAAAGATCCGAGGTCTTGTCTCAAAGAGCCCAGGTAGTACCAATTTGTCTTGTTGATAGTGGTTTGCGAAGCACTTTGCTCTTAGACATCCGATTCGGAGCCTCAAGGATCCGAGGTAACATTTGAAGACTTGAGAGACCGAGGTGATATCATGGAACGTGCAGGTCTGGGGTGTTCCTTTGGCTGAACGTATCCACAGAATCGTGTGAATGTTCTTCTATTCGAGCTGATTGCTGATGGCTTCACATTCTTCCGAGGTGACGGTCCCTCTGCATTCGCCATCATTACACTTTTTACACCTGGCTTCCTAGGATTGGCGAGAGGCTGCACCCGCCGCGCCTATCCACGTACCGATTTTCGTGAGCATTTAATACCCCCTTTACGCGTAGCACGTTACCTCAATTTTCAGGGCGAAAAGACTCTTTCGCCCTCGACGTTTCGACAACCCATGACCTATAAGCGTACCTTTTGCATATGATTCATATTTCCCTCCAATTCTCATCTTCGTTGTTTCTGTTTTTTCTCTCTGGTTCTCTATCATTTTTGCTTCTTCTTGCAATCGAACATCCTAGCTGCCTATAGATTCGTGGCTCTGTCACTCTTCAACCTTCATTAACCCAGGTATACACCCCATTTCCTATTACTCTCCCGGTGTGAACTTGAAGTTTGACTATTCTATTTCTTCGATTCTCGTTCACACGACTTTCTTTCTGGGTAGGTTTCCTTATAGTTTCTGGGTTAGTTCTTGAATTCAAACTTCCTTTTGGCATATCCTTATATCCTGAGATACCTTTTGATCGACCTTCCCCTTATTTCCCGTTCTTCATACAACCTTTTGTGCCTCTCTAGGTTTTTGTTATTGGTGATGGATAGGATTAACCGCTTACCCCCCTCAAACCAGCCACTGACTCCTGAGGAAGAGGAAGCCTTACGTGTCCGTTTTCCTCGTGCTACCTATTGGATTTTCGGTTCTGAACTCTCAGAAGAGGAAAGGTCGGCCGCCGTGCTCCAGGGCGAGTCTGGTCGAAGAAGCACAATGGAGTCTCGATCTGCCGCCATTAAGGTTCAGAGCGAGACACCTATTCATACTGGGCCGCGTGCCGCTCAGAGTGCCTTACCTGATCGTGCTGGGCCACATGCCGGGGTTCGGGCTGAGGCGGATGCCTTCTCAGCACAGCCCCTTAACTTTTATGAGGCTCCCCTACGTGTCCATTCGGACACCCTTCCTGAAGGGTACCTTGGCCCTTGCTGGGATTGTCTTGCTGCCAGCTCCTACCATATTGCAAACGGTGAAGATTCCAGGGCTTCTTCCATCCTAGGTTCTTGTCATCATCGGCCATCTTCTAGCCACTCCTCTGGCAGTCTAGGTCATCCGAGTCCGCTTGTTTTTCCGCGTGCTACTATGCTTCTATCAGGTATTCCCATACTTGCTGATCTTAGTATTTTTTGCTTTGTCTATAGGTAAATGGCCTCAGAATCCTCTCCCCACAGCATACGGTCCGAAGCTGGGGAGTCGAACTCTTCTAGTCCCCCTAAGGCTTTGTGTAGGAAGTACAAGTGGGTGGCACATAAGGTCCTGAAAATGCGCTTGCTGATGTTCGAGGTTGACATTGCCCGGCTGGGCATGCAGAACTTGGACGGGTGCCTTGTCCAGCCTTTAGATGACGATGAGCCTATATGCTCTACCCATGAGGAAGGGCAGACCAACTTCTTCTTTTTTTACCACGACTGTATCACTCGGCTCGGCGTCCGCTTCCCTTTCACCGAGTTCCAGATCTCGGCCTTGATTCACCTATGTCTTGCACCCTCGCAGCTTCATCCCAACGGATGGGCTTACTTAGTAGCCTTTGAGCGCTTATGTGCTTCCTTCCCTCAGCCCATTTCTTGTACCACGGCCTTATTCTTTTATTATTTTTGCCCCTTCACTCCCTGGTCTTCCAAAGAGGACGAGAAATTAAAGGGGTTGACTTCCCTTTCGCGCTGATCCAGATAGGAAACTTATGACCGCATTCTCGGACTCGTTTAAGCACTTCAAGAATGCTTTCTTTAAGGTCATCTCTAAGCTTAGAGAGCAGCCCTGGTTTTTGAAAGGGGCCGAGGCCAAGGATGTGGAGTGGAAGTTCCCCCTATACTGGAACAAGGGTCACCACAACTTAACCTCTTCGTCATACCAAATCGCATTTGATGATCTTCTGTCGGAGACGGTTCCCTTCATAGATCGGCTAACCACGTTTGAGCAGAAGTATGGCATTCAGAGCGCGGCCTTTTTTATCACCGGGCCTATTCCAAACCGGTTCCTACGAATTGTATGACCCCTATGTTCATTGATTCTCCGGATTCGTGTATACTTTTATACAACTTTGCTTTATCCATGCTTTTAGCTCAGCGGCTTAAATTCTGAGTTTTCTGCCTTGTTTTTGCAGCTCAGGATATGTTGGCGCTTCCCAAGTATTTGAATCATGTGAATTCCAATGCGGCTGCATCGAGTAGGCAGAGCAGGAAGCATACTGCCTTGGATGCCGGGGCTGGTAAAACCCAGGTAGCTTCGGGTTCTACGAGGGCTAAGAAACCAAGGCCTCGAAAGCCCAGGGAACTACTTTCTCTACCCCGACCGGGTCGGCGCCAGGGCCAATCGTACTTGGCTTGAAAAGAAAAGAAGCTGCTGCCTCTGGGTCCTTAGCAGCTCCTCCACCTCCGCCCAAGACTTCAGTTATACCTCCGCCCTAGACTTCGGTTGTACCTCTGCCACTTCAAAAGATTTCCCACGGCCTTGCGTGGGAGAAGGGGGTGACGGAAGAGCTCGATGTCGTGTTCCTTCCTCTGGGTCAATTTATGAGCGGTCTACCTCTAGCTGCCATAGATGAGGTGGTGGTCCACGATACCCAGAAGTATCTATGCAAATCCATCGGGTTGCACCAGGCGCTGCTTCATCTGAAAGGCAAATATGTCAGGGCTAAGGGTCAGATCCGACGTCTGAAGCTGGCCCAGGAGGAGGCCACGGCGAAGAAGAAGGCACTGGAGGAGGAGGTAGATGTTGCCAAGGCCACGGTAGGGAAAGCGACCGAGGAGCTTCTGCTCGCCAAAAAGGCGTTGGAGAAGATGACCTCAGAGTGTGCCAAGGTGACCTCGAAGTGTACCCGTCTGTGGGAAGATTATGCTAAGAGCTTGGACGCTGTCAAGGTCCTCCAAAAGCAACGCGCAGATCTGGCCTCCAAGCTGGATTCGACCAACGGTGCTCTTGTCAAGGAGCAACAAGCCCACCTGGACTGCTGTTGGTCGATTTCCTTCATGGCAAGTGAACTAGTCGAACAAGTAATAAAGTGAAAGTAGAGTATCGTCCCACAGAGACTGAGATACCGAGGAGTGACGCACTAATGCTATGACAGTTGTGAAAACAGAAAATAGATATAATTGGTTGAGGGGTTTCGTAACTATGCTACTGGCAAATGTAAACAAAAGATCTATGAACGAGAGAAGATATCGGTGAGAAGTTAGGCTGGACTCAAAATCATCCTTAAGTGCTTCAATCCCCCAGTTGCTCTATCCCAATGCTATAGCATCTATACTGTATAGCTTCCGCAATTGCTACAGCATAGACACCGACTGCAAAGCTATTTGGTTAACCCACCACTATAATCTACCGAAGCTTTCGCGTCTGATACATTCGATACTAACTATACTCCTTCCATATTCCTGTGGCAACTTTCTAGTCAGACCTGCATTACTCTCAGGGTGTAATAGTTATGAGAGGTAGACCCATTCCTGAAGCCTACAATAATAGGTCACGCCATGCACGGGCGGCTTAGCAAACACTTGTTTTTTCGAGGTCTAACCCCAACTCATTGCCCGATAGGCGGGGCCACAGATCTAGCCCTTAACTTCCGTTAACCGACTAGTAATAAGCACACCGATACACAAATCAAATTTATTGAATTAAGAAACTGCAACTGGGTTTGTTTAACACTTAAAGACTCATCCTCGTCCAGCCATATAAAGTTTAATTCATGACTGACGAGGGACACACAAAACAGACACTAACAGAATGACCCATGATCAATAAAACAAAGATAAAAAGAATAGAAAACAGAAAGCTTGATGGAATTTCCGACGGCGTGGTCGAGGTCCTGTCACGTCACCACTCCACGTCTTCTTCGTTCCGTCGCACTGCAAGGAAGGATGTTGGGCGGTCTTGGAAGTATCGTGCTCTTGTGAAATCTCTCACTCTTCTCTTGAGTCTACCCAAAGTCAGAATCTTGTTCTAGGGCTCTCCGACTCTGTTAGGGTTGGCTCTGCTGTTTCCTTTTATAATCAGTGTTTTCTTGCGGCTTAAGTCACAGCGAGCTGGGCCTTTCCTAATCTGTCGGAATCTATCATATCTTTGGATCCGAGTAGATTGCTTCTATTGATTCTGGGATTCTCTAAATCTTTCGGTTCGATCCTCCGCATCTTCTATTCTCGTTACGTTAGCAACCTATCTCGTCAATATCGCCCTTTATTTTATTCCCGAAATCATCCGGGTAAAAAGGTCGGAAAACATATCGCATAGCATTGCTTCCTCTACTTTGCTATAGCAATCGGGATGCTTTGTATTGACATTTCGAATTGTCTTTGTCGAACGCTATAGCATTGTATCGGCCTTGCTATACGATTTCCTTAAAAACATAGTAAATTGTTCCATTCTCGGACATGCAAATGATTTCTACTCCTTAGTCCCTATATCATGAATGTATGCCTTTTTGCTTAGATTATCTATGGTTAAGCTTGGATTTAACATTCAATTCAGCCAATTAGTATAGGGAATCATGGTATTATTTGTGCTTATCAACTGCGTCAAGTCGCTGGACGAGGCTGCCTCTGATTGCTTCAAGATGGCCTTGGCACAGATCCAACACCTGAACCCGAAATTGTCCTTGAACCTCACCCGGGTATGACTACCATGCCTATGTCAAAGACGGTGTCCTGGTTCCACCTCCTCCTTCGCCCGAGATGGCTCCCTGTCCGAAGAGCAAGAGGAGCAGGTCGGCAACAAGGAGCCAGGAGGCGAGGAGGATCCACATACCGTTCGGGGTGGAGAGGCCGATGTGGGAGCTTCCAACGTCGTTCCCTCCAGCGAAGTGGTTCCTTCGGACGATGCTGCTCCCCCGAGCTGAGGATCGAAGTTTTAGCTTTTCAGCTTTTTCTTGTCGGGCGGTTATGCCTTTTTGACTATGTATTCCCCGGCGTTTGTGCCGGTTGTATATTTTCTTTATGACAATTTTTTGATTATACACTCAATTTATCGCCGTTTTTGTTTGTATGGAATTCTAGGGTTAGCTATAAATTCCTCGACCGGGCCAGGGTCTTTTAATATTACAGATCTGTGTTTTCTTCTAGGCTTGATGCCTGGAAATGAGTGGTAAGGTTTTCTTTTTTAACCACATAGGTTGTTAATTTAAACCGCGTGGGGTTTTTATTTTAACCGCACTACCGAGTTCCGGAGCCGTTGGCCGGGACGGTAACCAGGATAAGGGCAAATTGTCACATGTTCAGCCGTGGTGTTTGAAACTCAAGGCTTAGACATTTTGACCTGATCAGGGTCGGGATGACAATTCATCTTCTTATCGTGGACGAGCTTTGACGCGTCAAATTCGTGAAGGCCGATGCAGCGGTTTCACGGTGCTCTTAACCTGGGCATGTGGGCCCCGGTGTAAGCCATCTAGATGGATTCTCTTTGGTGCCGGGTTTAGGGACCTCGATGTAATGCTTAAGCTATCAATAGTGCACGTCTGGGAATCTCCACTGAGGAATCCTTCATTAAAATAAACTGCTTTAAAGAGCAAACAAGTCGTTCAACAAAATCTTAAAAGGATAAAAACATAAATTTAAATACTGAAATTAAGAAATAACCGAGCTCCAAACAGGGTGTGTCTAGCGCTATTTTGAATTCTGAGCCGAGATCTAACTATAGTAGATTTTTAGCTTGTCGGTGTTCCAAGTTCTTTTGATTGGTTTCCTTCCCAGGGTTTCGAGTATATAGGCTCAATTTCCCAGCTTTTCTTTAACTCGGTAAGGACCCTCCCAATTTGCCGCCATTTTGCCATCTCTGGCGTTTTTGTTTCCGATGTCCGCACGTCGGAGTATTAGGTTGCCCCGGTTGAAAGCGCAGGGTCTGACCTTTCGATTGTACTTAGCTGCGAGTAGCTGTTTGGCAGCTAGCTCTCTGCAGTGTGCTACGACTCTGACCTCGTCGATCAGGTCTAGCTCTGTTCTTAGTGCGTCGTCATTTGACCTCTCTCCATCTTGAAGAGCTTTGATCTTCCTCCACGACGGCTGTCCTATCTCGACTGGAATCATCGCCTCACATCCATAAGTCAACCGGAAAGGGGTTTCCTGGGTTGAGGTCTGCATGCTCGTCCTGTATCCCCACAGGACATTGTAGAGTTGTTCCACCCAGTTAGATTCTGCGTCTTGCATCCGCTTCTTTAAGCCGTCGAGAACGATCTTGTTGGCGTCTTCGGCCTAGCCATTAGATTGTGGATGCTCTACCGAAGCAAAGTGTTTCTTAACATTAAGGTCCATCATCATATCCTGGAACCCTTTATCGATGAATTGTGTTCCATTGTCTGTCACTACCTCGGCTGGAATGCCAAAGCAGGAGACGATATTATGGCGAAAGAACCTACGTATGTGCGCTGAGGTTATTGTTGTTAAAGGCTTGGCTTCGATCCACTTTGTGAAGTAATCGATCGCTACAATGAGCCACTTAAATTGCCCAGGGGCGGGGTTGAATGGCCCGAGGAGGTCCATCCCCCCACTTGTAAAAGGGCCATGGGGCCGAGATGCCTTTCAGTTCCATAGGCGGGGGACAGATAACTTTAGATGTTTCTGACAGCTATCACATCTTCTGATGGCTTCTGTTGAGTCTGCCATCATGGTTGGCCAGTAGTAGCTGGCCTGTAGAACTTTTCTGGCTAGAGCTTTGCCCCCATGTGGTGGCCGTTGATCCCGTCGTGTACCTCGGTCAACACATATTTGGCTTTGGACGGACCTAAGCATCGCATCATTGGAGAATGTAAGCCTTTTCGGTATAGTTGATCATCGACCATTGTGTAGATGGCGGCCTCTCGGATCAATTTTTTTGGCGTCGGTGGAGTCGGTCAGAATAATGCCTCTCTCCAGGTAGTCCTCGATTAGTTTTCTCCAATCTGTGGAGATCGAGATGGTCATGATGCAGCTTGGCTCTTAGAGTTTTTGTTGGATCACGGTCTTATGGTTGCCAGGGCCTTTTGTACTTGCCAGCTTGGAGAGGATGTCAGCTCTGGCGTTTTCTTCCCTTGGAATATGAGTCACTGTCACCTCTTTGAAATCGGCCATGACCTCCTTGGCTTTGTTTAGATATTTAGCCAAAAGTGGTCTTTTAGTCTGGTAGGAACCTTCAATCTGTGCCGATACAAGCTGTGAATCGGTGAGAACTTTTTCCTTCCCTCCACGTGTATCATCGCGGTCTTCTCGCTGAGAGGTATGCTTAAACCGATCTTCTATCATCCGCTGTATGACTCTGAGATCTTCTTGGCGCTGGAGTCTATTACGCTTTTCATCGGTCTCCATTCGCTTCAGCATTGATTCTTGTGTTTTCTGTAGAAGGAGGATGTCTGGATTTGGAGCCGAGGTCCCCTCATCAACCACGTCATGTGTTTTAGCGACGAGGGGAGGGGAGGACGCCGTGACAGAAACGTTGCCCTCCGGGACATCCTCGTGCTGGTGCTGCTCCTGAGTTTGATGGTGTTGACTTGCCTCGGCCTGTTGTGGGTTTCCAGGCTGAGGGTTCCGACTGCTGTTTCTCGTGTTAGCCATCGGTGGTCACGGGGATCGAAATTTAACGTTCCCCACGGTCGGCGCCAATGTTCTGGTGTAGAACATAGATGTCCAGCCAGTGGGCTGGTACTTTGATCTTGGATCGATGGGCTCTGCCTGAGTATCTATGGAGGAGATATTCAGGAGAGCGTAGGATCACTGTGCACGAATCAGGCTCTTGCCAAAGGGGTGGTGTGTGTGCACAGTGTGACTGTATGTAAATAGTATGGAGTTAGAACGTGTGCACCTTAGGACTTGGCCTCTGTATATATAGAGTTTACCGTAGGCCGGGTATCTTGGCCCTACGTGATCCTTGGTGCGAGTATCTAGGCGAGTATCTGATGAAGATATCGGTCTGGATACTCCTATATTGTCGCTGGATAGGATCCCCCTATAATGTAGGATTTCCTTCTATTATAGGTGAATCCTGATATTCGGGATATCCTCAGTTGGGTCATCCCGGCATTGGGCCTTAGTATAGATCCGTAACAATCTTCAATCACCGATTTTGGAAAAGAAAAAAAAAAGCTCGACCCTGGTTTCTATGGTAGATCGGACCGATTCATGGCCAATGGCTCGCCGGTTTTACTGAATCGGCCGGTCCGGTTTGAGTTTGATAACCATGCACCAAATAGAAGAGAACATGAATCCAATCTTGTCAGTATAGGGATCTTCAAAAAACCTGACTTCCCAAACTCTTGATTTCCTTTGAGTCATATGACCAGTCCCCAGACTCCAATTTAAGCGCCTAAAGTTGCGGGTAGTGATAAATCATGAAATATAATGGTGGATGATAGAAATACATGATTAATTGTTCTTGATATATTAATTATATCACCTACAATTGTTCTTGATATATTAATTATATCACCTACAAAGGTTTCTTTCATGTTATGTGTCACAACTCATAACAAATGGTATCACAGAATCACTCCTTTGCACATCCATATATGTTAGCCCTACATACCAAATCCAAATGAAACTTTCATCTTTGGTATAATGCTTTCTGGTTTTACAGCGTTTCTTTTTCTTTTCTTCTTAAATCATTTATGTGTCTTTTCTGAAAAGAAAAAAGATTGAAGTCCATGGAGTCTAAATAAGAAAAAGATTGAAGTCCATGCAGTCTAAATAACGTCATTTATAATATTATGAGAAAATTAGAATAAAGGACATAACAAGAAGGACCAATACTTAGATCAAGTTTTATATATCCATTGCATTAAGTTCTCTAGTCACTGATGACCACGTGTACGATTTTTATATATGAGTTTATAGTTAAATGATAATAATTTAAAAATAGGATACGTAGGCACGCATAATTAGGAAACTTGACTAAATGGATATAAGAAATTTGATATAAGTATTTTTCTAAAGAGAATGGTATTTATTGTAGTGGACTATAAAAGTTAGAATTATTTAAAAGGACCAAATATCAAAATATAAATATAAAATATAAAATTGCCCTTACTTAAATCACTTAATTTTCTCTATCATAATTCACATCACAAGTATTTTGACCGTTACTGCGCATAAACATCATTTAAATTGCACGTACCCCATAGGAGCCCCAATCCAATTAAGAAAAGTAGTATTATAAATATTTTTCTGTTTTTATATCGAAAACGAAAAACAGAATCAGGCCTTTTTTTTTTTTAATTATTATTATTTTTTTCCATGAACTCAGAATATCTCAAGTGATTTTTTTTTTTTTTTTTTTTTTTGGGTAATATAAAGTTTAGGGTGGGTAGACATCGGTACCCCACCAAGGCCAAAGCATGTCTTCAGGCTCAAAGAACGTTTATAGAAGTATTTACAGATCTATTCCAAGTGATTTTATACTTGATTCTAATCTTTATCCCAGAAGCGTTAAAGTCAGGCGTTAGGTTCTGATGTTATTGGGCCTGTTTGGTGTGAACGTTACTGAAACGTTTGGAGCCTTCCTATCCAGTAGGGAGGGTTGTGGAAAAAAAGCCCATGATGTGTTTGGGTTGGCTTTAGGGTTAATGGACTTTTCCAGAAAACGCAGCTTTCTCAGATCCGGAGTGTCTGCTTCGCGTCATGTCTCGTTCACGTTTCCCTTGTTCTGTCGCGTAGAGGTAGAGCTCCAAAGCTCCAGAGCTCATAGCTCGAAAATCCGTCCTCTCGGCTCTCTCAAGCGGAAGAAGTTGTGCCCATCGCCCATTGCCACCTTGCCAGTTGCCACCTTGTGTTCGTCAGCCTCTCGTCGTCGCTACCGTCAGTCGCCACCTTGTGTTTGGCAGCCTCTCGTCGTCGTCACCCTCAGTCGCCACCCTTAGTCCAAGTTGGAATTGTGAGTTTGATTCATCTCTTTTTGGTCTTCAGTTTGATTTTGAGGATGAGTCAAAGTTGGGAATCATTAGTCTGGGGTTTGATTTTTTCTGGTTTCTTGCTTCCTATTGTTGCTCTGTTCCTGTTCTTGTCAATGATTTTTGCACAGGATCCTGTGATATAACATTTTCTTAATCCAATTGCTTGCTGCAAAGTCTGAAGTTGTTGTTAATCCATTTTTTCACAAGTTTTTTTTTTTTTTTTTTTTTTTTTTTTTTTGTTAATCCAGCGAAGTTCAAAATCTATGAAAGCATTATTTGAGCATAGCTTTCTAGTTTCAATTGTTTTCTATTAAATTCTGAATAGTATGAGACGGAATTGTCTGTATATGGCTTCACTTTGATTCTGGGCTCATGGTTTTTTCAAAAGAAGTTTTATTTCTCATATGCTAAGGGATTGGGTGGCTGTTTTGTGTATTTTGTTTCTGATTTGATGCTTGATTATCCTCAACTATTACTCTTTATACTTTCTCCTCTTTCTAATACAACTTTTTTTCCTATTCAAAAGAAGTGTATGGTTGACTGAATAAACAGTTCTTTGGTTAAGGACTACTTTTTTAGCTTCTATAATACTTTCAAATATTTCCCTGTGGACATGGCTACTATGCATGCTTCGGCTAAAATTACTATGGCTGTCTTAGGTTCAAGGGTCATGATATGCTTGCTCCTTTCACTGCTGGATGGCAGTCTATTATTGTTGAAAAAATTAAGTAAATTTGAAATTATTACTGCCACGTGTATTAACATCTAACAAGCATGACCTACAAACCATAATAAAATGCTGCTCATGTATTGATGAGGCACATTTATAGTTGATGGTAGAAGCACTATTTTTTCACTACGTGCCTCCTGGAATAATTGTGCGTATGTTTATTGTTTGTGTTGTACAAGTGACAGATGTTTTCTCTGGGTTATTTGTTATGTAAGCTATTTTGATGACCAACAACTCGTCAGACTTGGTGTTTTAGCTTTGAGAAAGGGGGCTATTGTGAATGAAGAGTTATTTCTTGCATGTTGCTCGTACTCAAATTCAAATCTTCTTGTTTCAACCAGAACGTATTGGTAACCATATACAGCTCTTAATTGAATTTGCAAGCCAATGTGCACGTGTCCAAATGGTTTTTGAGCTTTCTGTCTCTATACTCACACGTTAGAGAGCATTACTGTGTGCTCTGTATATTGTTCTGTATATGTATATTGCTCTGTACCTGTTCTTAGATGTTAATCCAGATGTATATGACTCTGTATATTGCAGGCCTCTTTGAACAATGAAACAAAAGAATGTTCTATTGGATTATGCATGCTTTAGTACTTTTGTATATGCTATTGCAGATCTATGGTTTTGTGTTGTTTTTAGGGACAAAATGGCTTATAGGTGTATTTTGTAGTTTTCATGTGTATCATTTTGTATTTAAATCTGAAGTCATTCAGTTATGAAAATACTTGGAAATGTTTCGCCAAGTTTAATTGTAGTTTTGTAATTTCTCATGACTCTTTAATTTTATTGTTAAAACAATTTTATCCATTAAATATATTTAATTAAAGGCATTGCTTATTAATTTTTTTAATAATCATTTAACTTGTTTTCAAATTAAAATTAAAATTAAAATTTTTATTATCTCAATATATATCACTAATATGTATATGTAATAGTCAATATGATTTATGTTCTTTTTAGTTATTTTCCATCTTAATTGACTTTTTAAATAATAATTCAAATACTCATTAGTTTAGAAAAAAAAAAAAAAAAAAAAAAACAATTTCTGCAAAAAGCCAAACGGATAATTCAAACACAAATCATTTTTATAATCTAACCTTTTTTCTTACCTGATTTTTACAAAAATCAAATAGCTTTATCGCTAACCCAATCAAGCCTTGGGATGAGTGGTGAAGATGGACAGATGTTGTAAATTGGGGTTAGGCCGTCTTGCTTAACATTCAAGCCTAACCCACAAAAGACCTAATTTCATCAAGCAGTCAAGCGTAACCCACCCTCGTAAATCCAAAGCTGAGCCCGCCACGGCAACAGCACCAGCACCACCGGCTCTGGCAACTGGCTCTCTGCTCACCCCGTCCTCCATCTGCGCCTCTGCCTTTCGTTTCCGTTCTTCTTATTCACTTGTGCCATTCCTCTCCCAGCTAAGTGTAGCGAGCTCTTTTTCCTCTCACCTTGCTTCTTTTCGTTCTGTCCATGGCTCGTTTGAAGCTTCGCTGGTTTGGGGTTCGGCCACTTGTTTGAGGCTTCAGGGTTCGTGTGTCATTGGTTCGCTGCCGTGGCTTCACTGGTTAATGGGTTCTCTCGTACTCACTGGTGAGTTTTCTTATCTTCATTGAAGTCAAATGGTAATATTTCACCCTCTGATTTTCCCAGAGGATTTGTATATATGTTTCACGATTGGATTGATCATATTAGTTCTCAATTAATTACTTTGATAAAGGTAAGGCTTCGGCTTATACTTAGATAAAGTCTCCCGTATATATATATATATATATATATTTTTTTTTTTTTTTTTGCTAAAAAAAGTTTTGGAGGGTTCGACATCACCCCCACTAAGATTAGGCGGCCGGCTTCATGAATGAAGACTTACGTGGGACTTACGAGATCGCCTACCAAAGCGAGTCCCACCGACGGACGGAGAGGATCGAACCCACGACCATTTAAGCTTTCTTCAGTCCGATCCCTTACCATCTACGCCAACTTTCATTAGTTTCCGTATATTCTTCTCGCGGCTCTACGTACCTATATCTCTTGTTTTGGGCCTTCCTCTCTTTTTTGTTAGCAGGACAATGAACTCTTTACCCCTTATCAAAAAAAAAAAAAAAACTCTTTACCCAAAATATATGTAAATGGGCTTAACAAGTGCTGTTCAAGCGCGTACGGGTTAGCCCATCTCTGATTACGGACTCAAACAGGAGTCTCTACGGGTGGGCCTTGGGCTGACCATTGGGCCAGCCCGTCCTGTTGTTTGCACACCTTTCTGTCTCTTGCCAACTCCTCAACAAAAAAAAAAAAAAAAAAAAAAAAAAAAAAAACTCCTCAACCACGTTGTCCCAATCAGTGTGTGAGAATTTAGGCCTTTTGCAATCAAGAAGAGTAATAAACAGATTTGCACTTTCTTGTTGGACATACTGGACTTCTATCTATTACATATGAATATTAAAGTAAGGTTGTTTTACTGTAGATTTTGAAACGGCTTGAACCATTTTGTTTTGTTGTTGTTCTTCTTCCTGTTTTGTCTGTTTTTTATTTATTTATTTTTTTTCTTGGTGATTACAGCTCCGGAGCATCGCATTTTGAATGGTTTATAAACTTGTCTTCGAATCAGCTATATAGATTTATCAAGATGTCCTCTCCACGAGAAGAATGCTCCACAGATACTAATGCTTTTATGGAACTTGCAATTCAGCAGGTATTTGCTATCTTACTTAAAATTATAGATTATAGATGCCTCCGTTTGTGAAGTTCCAATGATGCTCGTGTCACAGTTACTGGTATATTCTTTCTTTAAGTTCAAATATATAATTTGAAAGCATAGGCAACAAAATTAATGTACTTTTCCAATATAAATAATGGTCCAAATGTAAACAATGAGGTGGAATCAATTTTTGTGAAATTATAGATGGAAAAAAAGTTGGCAGCACTAGATGCATGGAGTTGAGGATGTAGGTGTAAAGAGAGAGTTTCGCCCAATATGGTGTGGGTTCTTATAAGTTTCCTTGGCAGTCACTCAGTAAACCTTGTAGATTCAAATATAAATGGAGTTTTGCTCAATATACCTTTACTCTTCTATAATTAAACTTTGTTTCCCTATGCTCTGACGTTTTGCTATGTGGCAGGCAAAGATAGCTTTGGATGCCCTTGAAGTTCCTGTTGGGTAAATTACTTTTTCTGTTATTCTCTTGCACGATACAATAAAATAGTTGTATGTGCATAACTTCAGACATGCTCCATTTTCTTTTACATCTTGGTGCATTACAAGTTAAGATGGAGAGTTTCATTGCAATTTTATTCAAAGTGGAACTAGAAGAAACTGCATCAAACATATTCCACTAGTCAGCTTTTGAACTTGATTTGCTAGTGACCTTTTACAAAATAAAGAGATGAATATATATACTATGAGATTACTTTATCTACTCTGACCTTCTTGTCGGTTACCTAACGCCAATGGATTCTCAAATATACCTTTTGTGTCCTTGTCTTAAGACATGTCCTCTGAAACCTTATCAGTATCCTTTGAATTAGGAATCATATTTGTATGCATTGACATTCTCACGTACTCAAACTCCCTTCATCATTTTGAATATCAAAATTTTCATAATAAATTTAAAGTTCAATGAGATTGATCCCATTATTTTCTGTCAGTAATTTCAAAATCTTCTTTGTGCTTAGTTCTATGCATTGGCTTGAGAGTTGAAAGTATCTTCTTGGTGGTTTATTCTCACCATCATCCAATCTACTACACGAACCATTGAGCAAGTCACTTGTAAAGAAGGAAATATTGCTCATCCCCCCCCCCCCCCCCCCTCCTTTATCTTACTTTTTCTCTACTATCTCCTTCTTTCTGCCTCTTTGTTTCTCTTGTTTATTTCTATTTGTATGGTTCAAAGATTTTGGATGTAGAAATGAGGATTGAACATAATGGCAACGTGCTGTTTGTAGAGTGCTTTAGATGTATGGTTATGCTCCTTTTTTTTAAGCGTATCTCATTGTCTCTTGATAAGGATGACAATCTTGTCCACGGTTTCTTTGTGGTGTTCAGCTCAAGGAATACATGAGAAAGTGTCTCAATTGGATGTTACTGTGTGTTTAAGGGATTGGAATGCCTCAATTCAATTTTGTTTTCTTACGAGATGCATGTTTTTCCATATTTGCATTTCTCCCCACCCCTCTCCCCCTATCTCTTGTTTAAGTTCTTCTATATAAAATAACATGGCTAAAATGCTCATCAAACCTTCTGGTTTGGTTTGTTTATGTTCAGGTATTCTTTAATTTGACGTTGCCTTTTAAGTGTCTTGCTGAATTTGTTTGTAGATTGGTACATATAGTTTCATTCCATTATCTATATTGTGGAAGCCATTAGATTTTTCCACAACTCTTGCGCCTGTTTTGTTTAATTCTCCAGGGCCTTTGTTATGGGAATCAACATTCTGTTTCCTATCAATGTCTGTTTGGTTGGCCTTTATTCACTTCATCTCCATTCCATCAGCAATCACGGTTCCAATTAATGTGGCAATGCCTTTTCCATAAAGAAGCTAATTAACCATCATTTTGAGATGTAAGAATTATGGTCTGGACATAAATACCACCCCACCATCCATCTTGCTCGATGCTTCTACCCTTAGGCCCTCTTCATGAATGATGTTCACTTTGATCTGGTGATGTCCACCTCATAATCATCTTCACATCTTCATCAAATGCCATCTCTCCTCTTTTTTGGCAAAGAGTGATCTGATAACACAATATTCTCATCTTCATGATACATTACAGCTCTCTCTCTCCTACATTTTTCTCCGAGCTCTGTTCTATAGAGATCAATGATCGCTGCTTTAGATTTGTTGGATTTGAGTTTTCAATTTTGTTCCATTTTGCTTTAGATTTGTTTCGTTTTCAGTTTCATTTGGTGAACAAATCAGGCCTTTGATGTCAGTATGGCCCTAATTTCTTGTGCACTGAAGGATGAAATTACTCGCTTAATGAATTGGATTCCAATTTCAATTCATTATTTACAATAGGATAGCAAAAAAAATACTCCTCTGGTCCTTAATATAAGATATATTTATTTAATTTGATTAGATTAAGGAAGTTAGTTAATATGACATGTATTTTCTAAAACACCTTAGTCATGATCTTCCTTAATTCCCTCTTCTACTCTCCTCATTGATTATTGTTGAGAGAGCATCAATAGGAGTAAATTAGGAAAAGATTGACAAATATGAAAACAATGTCTTATATTTAAAACCAAGATCAATTCCCCAAATATGTCTTATATTGAAGACCGAAGGAGTACTCTTTTGAGTATAGAGTTTCACTTCAAAGTTTCTGATGTTTAATTAATTTCTCTCTTGACACAGAAAACCTAACATTGAGATAAAAGGGTTTGTCAGACATACTGCTTAGAAAACATCATTCTTGGGTGTAAATATACGCTACACTTCTACCAAAGTCTTCCCTATAGGATTCCAAAAGCTCTATTCTTGCTTGCTCTGCCCAGCATGTTACAATATCCCCCAAGTTTGTCCCAAGTGAAATCCTTAATTTGTCCTTAGTTTTTCCCTCGATTCATGATTTTTTTCAGAATTCCTAATCTTCCATACATTGAAGACGGAGATACTTTCCTTGGGCTATTAAAATTCCAAAGTTGACAAACGCAGCATGATGTTATCCCTAATTGGGTGTCTAATTTTGTAAATGAGATTTCTATTTGTTGGAATAAGGCTTTGTTTATTCATTACTTGATCCTATAATGTGATGGCTTCATGAAGAAAAATTGTATCTGTTTTTTCATTGAAACACAATTATTGTTATATTAATTAGCTTCATTTAAACCATGTCATGTGTTGCCAGCTGTGTGATTGTTGAAGATGGGAAAGTTATAGCATCTGGGAGGAATCGAACTAGTGAGACACGAAATGTAATTTGATTAATGACTTTTTTAATTTCATATTATCATCACTTGTGCTTATTTAAATCTTTTGGATGCTCTTCCAAATTCAATCATCTATTTGTTATTTGGATAAATTCTAAATTATTATCGTGAAATTTAGATTTGGCATTTTCACTTTTCTACTAATAGGCAGAGTTGCATGCAATATTTGTGCTACGATTTTAATTTTTCTGTCATAGCTAATTGCAAGTGAAAGTTTCAAACATTTACAGCCCTTGGAAGATGAAGCAAGTGGACTGTACTTGTGTGAATTCCAACTTGAAAATATAAATAGTTTATAACCTGACTTCTGGAAAAGGATCTAATTTAGCCCTAGGTTTTAATTTGCATTGTTTCTTAATGATGAATGCTAAGCTTGCACATTATCTTAGGCTTAGTTGTAGTTGAGTGATGAGTGATCTTACGTAGTCTCAGTATTCATTTTCACAAAGCAATGTCTGAGCCAATGATATTTGTTCTCACATTTAATGGAAGTTTCTTGTTCCAGTTTTTGATTTTTCCTCTTGAAAGAAAAGGACCTAACTTAATCTAATCGAACTTTTCTTATCATATTGAGCATGTGATGTAAAATTAGAATTTTTTTTTTTTTTTTTTTTTTGGTTACTGTTTTGAAGTAACAACCTCTATGTTCTTTTCATTGTTTCATTTTTTTAAAACCTTGTAATAAAGAAGCTTGTCATTGGCTTTCACTCCCATCTTTTCCATTTCCCTAATTCTTTCTTCACAGGCTACAAGGCATGCGGAAATGGAAGCTATAGATGTCCTTGTGGAACAGTGGCAGAAAAATAAACTTTCAATCTCTGAAGTTGCTGGAAAATTCTCAAGCTGCAGCCTTTTCGTTACATGTGAACCGTGCATAATGTGTGCGTCAGCTTTGTCAATTCTAGGTATGCTACTTCGATTATTCTATGTATAATAGTCACATTTTTAAGTTATTTGACACAATTCTTATCCATTTGGTGGTATAGGTATAAAGGAGGTATATTATGGATGTACAAATGATAAATTTGGAGGATGTGGATCAATATTATCGTTACATTTAGGCAACAGTATGAATAGGTATACCTCTCGCCCTGCAGCATATCAAAGTTTTTATGAAGTGTCAAATATGCTAGGTTTTCTCAAATGGAAGCCATTTTTGTTGCTTGTGAATCTTTGTTTATTGTTTTGTGGACTTGAGATTGTTAGGTATCTTATTCTAATATATTGGATATTACATCTCATGTTCTTTTGCAATCTGTCTCTTTCTGCTTTGAGATAATACTTTGTAACATTCATTGGAGTAGCTCACTTTGCATGCATGTATTGTTGTTGTATAGCATGGACATTGGTGAGATTATCGTGTGGGTTTTTTTAAGGTGATCCTTTTTGTATTCTTCTACAAGTTCACATTATACAAACCTTCCAAGTAAGTACATAATTTCTAGTGAAATTGGTGGGTTTATCTATTGAAGCGCTTGTCTGTCCTTTGTTTTGAATCTTTAAGGCTATGCCTCTCAAGGTTTGCCTTAAAAGGAAATATTTGTTATAATGAAGAATCTCTAAATAATTCTAATTTTACTTTTTTTTAACCAATATAGGCTATGTATATTGATTTTGATGGTACATATGCTCTTTCTTCTTTGTCAGTGAAGTAACACCAGGAAGCAGTTTCAAATGTACAGGAGGCATAATGGCATCAGAAGCAGTCCTTCTCCTGCAAACATTTTACGAACAAGGAAATCCAAATGGTAAGTTCCCTTTTAATTTGTTGCCCCCTTTTTTGTGTTACGATGGCTAGTTGCTGTAAATCACTACAATTTATAGCATTTGGGAGGTACTAATTTACACTTTCAAAAGTGCTGTGTTAGTATCAGTGCATCACTTACGACAACCCTTTAATTGTTCTTCTGGTTCTTTAAAATGTTCTTGTGCATGGTTTGATAAGTATTTAATTGTGAATGTGAAAGTCAATTAGCAAAGCAAGAGTATCTACTGCCAAAAATAACTCAACTGGCGGTTCTCCATGCCCATTGAATTAATTTTATTTTCTAATGTGATGGTTTTGAACAAGCCACAACATCTGCTTATACATGATCTTACTTCCAGTAAATTCACAAGAAAAATGAGTTGCACTATTTAACTCTTGGCTGCTTCACGGTGATACATTGATAAACATATGATGGTTGCATAATAAAGTAAATAAAACTGTACAACATCTTCCATTGATAATATATATGGCTTTAATTTTAATTCGCCTAGCCAGTGTAAAAAGATGCCTGTCTTAAGTTTTGCTAGGTGCATGCTCAAGGCATTGGGTTTGCTTCATTGTTACTCTGGTTCATTAGCATGTGTCTGAGCGTGTTTTTTGTTTGACAAGTCTTTGGTTGTAAATGTGAAAGACAATTAGAAGAGCAAGAGCATCTATTGCAAAAAGAAATGGTGCATCAAGTAGCTAGCGATTTTCTATGCCTATGAAATTGATTTTATGCTGTTTCCATGATGGCCTCCAACATCTATTTGTGCTTGATCTTATTCATCTATATATCTATATTTTTAATCCACATAGGTAGTCTGATTTATCTTTTTAATAAATAGGTGCATCCTTAAGGCTTCAGGTTTATTGTTCTCCTGGTTAATTAGCATGTGTTTTGTGTGTTGTTTGACTAATTTTTGGTTGTGAATGTGAAAACCAATTAGCAGAGCAATATCATCCATATAAAATATAAATGGTGCATCTTGCCTTGAAGGTTGACAAAAATAGCTAGCGATTCTCCGTGCCCATCAAATTGACTTTATGTTGTTTTTATGATGGCCTTGAAAAAGTCAAAACATCTATTTGTTCTTCTCCTCACTAATCTATATGCTTATATTCTTAATCCACGTAGACACTGCATATGATATCTGAGTTCTGTTTATTAGGTGCTTCCACAAGGCTTCAGCTTTGCTTTATTGTTCTCCTGGTTGGTTAGTATGTGTTTTGCGCTTGTTTTTTGACAAGTTTTTGCTTTGAATGTGAAAGCCAATTAGCAAGGCAAGAGCATCTATATTTTTTTTTTTAAAAAAAAAAAAAAAAAAAAAAAAAATGCTGGATAGTTCTTTTCTTTGTTTTTTTCCCTTAAAAAACTTGACTCAGGCTACTATACAAACTTGAATCTTTCAACCACAAAAGATTATTGAAATGCCACTTAGTCAAAGCTCATTAGAAATAAGTTTACTTTAGTTCAATAGGTTAGTAAGCAGAAACTCGTTAATACATTAATGTCATAGTGAAAAAGTAGAATAAGCACTGTTGCTCTACTGCTTTGTTATATATTCATGTGACTTTTAATTTGCTTTCTTGATCTCTATGTGATTAGTACAAAACATGCCCGATCCCAATGTTAGTGCACAAGGATTGAGGTCTTTGGTAGAATAAAGTTGAGAATTTTGATAATATGTTGGACTGGAACTAGTATTTTTCCCCTCTGCAGTCCTATTCATGATTCATATTTATTTCTTCTCAGCTCCAAAGCCTCACAGGCCACTAACTCGCCGACCATGACGCTGAATTGAAGTAAGTTTATTACATCATGCTATGTTTGTTCGTGCCTCAGTACTATTTAGGTTCATTGGCCATGAAACTGATTCTCCTTTTAAACTTATACATCACACTTGATTCATGACAGTACTTTGGGACTCCCCTTTGCATTGTCCTTTCAAGTAGCTGATGCAACCGATGCAAATATAAGTTATATGTGCATGGTACAAAAGGATTCTTTGGATGAAAGAAAAACGAATAGTATGTCATTAAGTAGAATTCCTCTTTTATTTTAATAAGTGAATATGTAGGAAGGAGGGTTAATTTGAGTATGATGAAGAAAATATAAAGAGTTATCTAAAATCAAAGAGGCAACGGGAAAGTCTATCGTGATGATGTTGAGTGTCAACTTTGTAATTTCTAACAATTAATAATTTTTTAATTTTTTCGTGCTTATTACGTTGACTTAAGAGAATAACTAACTAATAGTAGCAAAAAAAAGAGAATAACTAATTTGTTTGGGTTGAAACACATGTTGATAGATTATACTTCCTCTTGTCCTTTTTATAAGCAATTTTCTCTCTCTTAGGGTTGATTTTTTTTATAAACAACTTTCTCTGTGTCTCAAAATTTAAACTATTTTTCCCCTTTCTATCCGTATTAAATACGCATCTTTATATTAATTATACCTCACTCAACACTAATTCTCTTTCATTTTCTCATTTACTTCACATTCTCATTTTTTATACTTATACTCTCATATTTGTAACTCATTTTCTCCCTTATGTTCTTTTCATAAATAGGTTTATATTTGGAATAAACATAACATTTTTGACATTTGTTTTTTTTAACTAATTTTAACCGTCAATCCGTTTTGCTGAATAAAGATAAAAATTGCTTATAAAAAGGACCGGAGGGAGTATTTGTTTTGGAGATGTCAATTCATTTGATGCAACATATTTTACAAGGTGTGAAAATAGGTTGTCATTTTTATCGTGTTCAAAATGTCATTTGACACCAGCAAAATGGCAAGTGGTCTATTTTTACAATTTGTAGAGTATGTTATTTCAAATGAAATTACATCTCCAAAACAAATACTACCTCCGATACTAATTATAGGAACACTTTTGTAGTACAATTTCATTACAAAAATGTTCTTATAATTAGGACCGGAGGGAGTATAATTTATCAACATACGTGCATCAACCCGAAACACATTAGTTGTATTTTGGAGTCCATTTATAAGCATGAAAAAATGAAGGATTTTTTGTAGTTGAAAATAACAAGATAGACATTCACCATTCACCATTCACCATTCACCATTCACCATTCACCATTCACCATTCACCATAGACCTGCGTTACTTGCGTGATCTTAGATAAGTCTTCGCATTCTCTTTAGAATACCCCAAATTAGCATCTTTCCTATGTATTCACAAATTAGCATCTTTCCTATGTATTTACTTGTTAAATTAAGAGATGTATTTTTGCTTAATCCCAGCACCAGAAGTGTAAGCTTGCACTTTTGATAATCTCTTTTTTTGGATTTTCATTTAAAAAATAGTTTTTACGATCTATGTGAACTGCTTCTTCATGCTTTCAAAGATTATTACGATCAAAAGAAAAGTTCCACTCACTTTTTAACTAGCAGTCTCACTTCTTTCACCTTGTTCTTATGCCCATCCAGGCTTCTTGGTTTTAAAACAGCTTTATTCCAACTTTTTTAACTCCCTCTTTTTGACAAATGTTAACATTTTGTTTTCAAACATTAAATCTTGTTCTTCTGCCATAGTCAACCTGATGTTGTCATGCCTTTTTCTAAAGTAGGAGAGTTATATTTGTATCTATTACTTAAATTCAAGAGCCTGTTGTAGTCTTAGTATAGGTGGGTGTATCATGAGCATTTTGTGGATTTGGACACTCTGCAAAACAATGTCGCTGCGTTAAGGGTTCTTTTTAACCGTTGATGTAATTATTATTATTATTATTATTTTTTTTGAGGAAAAAAAAACCATTTGAATTTTAAAATCTCAAATCAGTCTTGTTGCTTAAGAGAGTATAGGCATTTGACTACAAGAATATAGCAATACGTGAGGCAGATCACTTAAGAAAAGGGTGAATTGGATTTTTTGTTTTTTCAAAAATGAAATCTTAAAAACAAATTTGAGGGTTAACAAAAATTTAATGTCGTTGAGAGAGAGAAAATTTCTAGAAAAAGTCGTTGTCCAATTAAGAGTACATGAAACAATAAAGTTGTTCTTTTTCTTTTTTTCTTTTCCTTTTTTTAATTAAAAAAAGAAAAGAAAGAAAAAGAGACGAAGATAATTGAGAAGTTTAAAGAAAAATAGCTAGTAAAAATTCATGTAAAACAGTCATTTTGATCATTTGTCTACCATCCCAACCCAGATAAAGCTTGTATTTAACTGTGTATAGATTTCTTGAGTTTACAGCTATTAGAATTAGAAATGAAAAACAATCATCTTTGCCAACGAAAACCAATTGATTTTTCCCATCTTTGATATAAGACATTTATTTAATTTGATTATATGAAGAAAGTCATTTTAATTAATATCACATATATTTTTTAAAATGTCCCTAGTCATCTTCATAAATTCTGACATTTCCTCTTCTTCTTGATTATTGTTGAGGGAATATTAATAGAGGTAAATTAAGAAAATGTTGGCAAATTTGGAAAGTTTCTCTTATATTTAGGATCAAGATAAATTTCCTAAATATGTCTTATATTCAAAATTAGAGGGAGTATTATTCTGTAAATTTAGCCGTTGGACTACCACATTTGATTCTTCTGGATTAATGTTAGTGGAACAATCAAAATTGTTCGGATAATTAGTTCATCCAACAGAGTTAGAAATATAATTGCGTAGAAAGCTGAAGTTATCCGAATATAAATTGATTAGAGGGGGAAGGGTGTATCTCGGAGTTGGCTCCCATCCACTTCTTTCCCATCCTCTTCTTCATCTCAACTGTTAAATTGAAAGATTAACGGTTCGATTTAATCTTTTTATAAAAATATTAATAAAAATATTAAAATATTAAAAAATATTTAAAATAATATTTTTATAAAATATTAAATCAACGGTTGAGATTTCGATCCAACGGTTGAAATGAAGAAGAGGATGGGAAGAGAAGAGGATGGAAGCCAAGTTTGTGTATCTTGGAACAATGTGTTATACGAGAAACATGCCCATCTATTTGAGTAGAGATGAGACCAAGTGTGTTCTAACAATATTGAGTCAAAACTATTTGACTAAACCATCAATTTGGTCAGACCAAAATTAACCAGTGGCTCTGATATGTTTAAATTCAAATTTTGGTCGGATATACGGCTTCTAGTGTGTCTTTGTTGATCAATGTTCATAAGAGATATGATAGAGCTCAACGTTGGCTCTCAAAGGCATATCAAAACTCTCCTTATTTATCTGAGCTTGTGACCAAGTATGACAATAAGAGAATTAAGTTGGGTTATCATATATGAAAAGTGTTGATATGAATGCATAATCATAACCCCCCCCCCCCCCCCCCCCAAAAAAAAAAAAAAAAAAAAAAAAAAAAAACAAGAAGTTTTGTAATTGACATATACAAAGAAAAGTTGGCATAAAATCTATTGAAGAGAAAATGGTAGACAATCATTTGAGGTGACAAGTACAAAGAATGTAATTAGAGGTGCTAATGATGAGTAGAGTACGTCAAATAGTTTGGAGTTTGGAGTCACCTAAAAATGGATAACGAAAGGCGGAGGGCGGAAGAAAATACTCAATAAAATTATTAAACGAAACCTTTTGATTAATAATTTACTTAAATATTTGATTGTTAATAGCACAATGACATCATGTGATTTATATAATTGACCCTATGATAATTTAATATTTCATACACTTCTTTTTATCTCTTGATTAATAATTTAGGACTCTTTAGTTAATAAATAATGGCTTTTATACTTATTTGGGCTTTGAGCCTTTTATTATGTTTTGGCCATTTTTAATAATAAAATTCCAGTTTTACATTGCTTCACTATTTTCACCATAACTCTTGAACCAGACATCAGATTTGCCTCATTTTTGTTTCATATTTCAGATGATTCAGAGAGCTACAATTGTTATGAAGACATGAAGGGAAAATTCAGACAAGAGGGCGGTCGATTTTGAAGCTGAAGTCAAATGAATATTTCTGGATTTTATTTGGGCTCGAATTTTGTAACTAAAGCCCACTTTTATTTTATTTTCATTGTAGGCTGAACCATCAGAACCCATTTCCATTTTAGGTTAACTTTAAGTTAGATGGTAGCCACAAACATTCATTCATTCACGTTTTTAGATTTTGGTGGATCAAAATAAGAGTTTTTAAATTCTCTCAAATGTTCTTCGTTCTTCGTGTTCTTCGTCTGCTTCTTCTTCAGCTTTTCCCACCATGTCCGGCTAAACTTCGTGATTAACCCGACGATGAGGATTCCATGATTCGTCCGTAGAGCTCGTGCTTAATCGGTAACGTTACTCGTTTCGTTTTCATCTTATCGGATTCGATTTCTGAAAATAGTTCGAATATTAGATTTAATATTTGGTTTGGTTCATCCCAAGGACTGAGTTTGAACTAGGTTTAAAGTTTTGCTGTGCGATTGCATAGTGGGACGCCACTGTTCGGACATATTCTAGGCGATCGTCTAGTCGAGGGATTTTCTGGATGAACGCAGAGATTTCGGTTCATCCAGAACCAAACACGAGTTCGTTCATATTTCGTTCAATGATGGAAGTCTCGGAATCAATGTTGGGTTGATCGTTTTTAACTGCTTTTTTGCGATATTACATTCTCGTTTCGCATATTTTCGTTTTTAATCTATTTTGAATCAAAAACCCCCAATTTTATTGTTTCTGTTTTATTGTTGTTCGAATTGAACCGATTGTGAATTCGTTGGGAAACGACCCAAGTTACATTATACTGCAAATCCTTTTCTAATCTGGTTATTTTGGGAGACTACGGCAAATCTCTGTCACCCTACCTAAAGGAATAAGGTTTGTTCTGTTAGTTCAAGCCTTTTCACCCAAGAGATGGAGTGAATTGGGTGATAAAGAATTTAAAACTCAAAAACAAAACTTATTAATGAGATTAGAGTTAAAGAGATATCATTAAAGGAACAAACACATGAGATTTGTACCGGTTTGGTCTAACCACTTGACCTAAATCCAATTTGCATAAATCCTTATGAGAGTTTCACTATCATTTCAATATTCGCGTGGCTCTTGGTGCCTCAGTACAAACAAGTTCCTTCACAAGGAACAGTCACTCCCCCTTACACTTTGTAATCAATGCCCACAATCAAAATCCCTCTACCTTAAGCAGCTCAATAAGGTAATAAATAAAGTTTTAGAAGCTCTCTCTACGAGTAAATGTAGAAAACACTGAAGTACCGAAAAAAATTTGGGAATATTATAAAACAGAGAACAAGAGTTTAATGCAAGATTGAAGACTTGTCGTAGTTGTTGGCTTTGTCTTGAATGCTTCAACATTTATAGGTTGGAAGAGGTGAGATAGCTGTTAGAGAAGAAAGCCTTCAGATTGGTTGAGGTACAATGCACACAAAAGTGCTTTTTGTTAATTAATCTGTGTTTAAGCACCAGTAACACGTTCAAACAACAACTTAGTAGTGTAAGGAATCAATTAGAAACAGAGAGAAGATGTTTAGGAGTGAAAATGATGTTATGTTCTAGTTTTTGTATCACTCGAGTGATCTTCACTTTGTTCAGAAAGGTGATTTTGAAAACATAACTAATCACTTTGTGGTTCACTATAGTGATATGATATAAAAGTGATGACCACATATAAGGTCATTTAAGTGCTCACTCGAGCGGTAATACTTGATCTTAGTTTTGAAGATAACATATCATTGCCAGGCTCACTTCAGTGTAGTGAAAGTGGTGTATTTCTTTCATGCCGCCCGAGAGATCTCTTTACAGCTTAACTTTTCAAAATATTAATCACTGCTTGAGTCATTGTAGTGCTATAAAAGTGATGCACACTTGCTAGGGTCATTTGAGTGATCATTCCAAATATATTTTCAGAAATGTGTGATCACTGGATGAATTACCGTGGTGAAGTGAAAATGATGTAAAGTTGAATACATCATTTGAATGATAAACTTAAAAAGCATTTTTAGAAATATCTTATCATTAGCTAACTCATTGTGGTGAATTGAAAGTGATGCAATTTAGAGGACATAACTTGAGTCTTGGAAAAATTCTTTCAAAAATATGATCACTATCAGAATCATTGCTGTGAGGTGGAAGTGATGACAAATTGTGACATTAGTTGAGTGCTCACTCAAGTGATCATCTGTGAAAGATAGTGAAACACTTCTAGTTGCTTCTGTAGTAAAGAGCATTTTCAAAAGGCATCACTCTAGTGTTCACTTGAGTGACTAATAAAAATTTTAATCATTGGTTCATTCATTTTCAGTGAGGTCAAAGTGATAAAGTTTGATCACATCATTTAAGTGGTTACTCGAGTGATCAAGTGATTTAGGCTTTTTCACATTACTCGAGTGATTCACCACTACATATTTCAAAATTGTTTTTTAATGTTGTAAACCAATGAATCTTCTGAGAAACTTTTTCCTTAAGTTTTTTTATCATTAAAAAATAGAATCTAACATGTTGTTATTTTATTAAAAGCTTTTAATATTCAACTAAGGTTTTAAAAGTTGATCCAACATAAATCTTTTAGTAGCAAACTATTTGCAACACAACTAACTTATTCGAATAAATTAAAAATGAAAACTGGTCAGAAAAAACAGAACTTGACATGACACATAATGGCCATCTGATTCAGTTCCTTTAAACTTGAAATCATTCATTTTAGCTCAAAGTTAGGTCCAAAAGTTTCGAATCAAGTTTAAGTCAAATTAAAGCTCTTTAAGTTTTTTATAAGTGAACTATAGTAAGCGTCCTAAACTAGTGATCTTCAAGGCTCGGCCTCCTTTTTGTCCTTTCTTGGTTTTTGATTTATATCTGCCACTTAATTGAGTTAGTAGTTATCCGACGTAACTCACCTTAAGCATTCTATTGTCTTCAAAACTCGACACAAAAACCATGGGAATTAAGTTGTATTGAGTTAAACTTTAAAGATTTAATTGAAAATATGATAAAAATATAGTTGAGAAAAATATCAGTCCCCTAAATGTGATTCAATATGATAGAATGAAGATAAAAAACAAATAAAAGTTAGGGGATAAGAAGAAATTATAATAAAACAAATTTTAAATTTAAGACAATAATATATTGTAGAGTAAATTAATATTGAGGACTTTTAATTTTGAGAAAAAATAAAAAAGAAAAAGATAAGAAAATGCCCCTCGAACTTAAAAATTCCCAAATTAGTAATTTTCTCTTAAAATAATATGGTAATTGCTATACTCTTCTAGGTAATAAAATTGATTTCTGATTTTAAATTTTCAGTGATATTTTTCTTTTCATTTTTCAACATTAGAAATATGGCAAGTTCAAGTGCAAATTATATGTATAACACAACAATAATAATAACAAATCAAATCTCACTAAACCATAGTTACATAGACAATACAACATCATTATGTTTTATCACCGACCAATAATTAAAATATGTAGAATATTATTACCTCTTGTTCCTAATACAAAAGTTAGTTAAATATTGAATTTAATACTAAATATAAAACCTCAATCCACTTTATTTCTATCACAATAGGTTCTTTTTCTCCTAGATTAGGTTTCTTCCGGGGATTTGTCTTCATCTTTCTTCGAGTCCACATTATATGCACATAGTTTATGTTCACATATAATTAGAGGTATGAGCATATATATATATATATATATATATATTGTATTTATTTATATATTGATTTAAATTTAAATTATATCTTCTTTTTCGACATGTTTTTTGCATCCAATATCTCAAATTAATTAGTTCTCATGATACTAGTATTACAGACAAATATTTCTGAATGCACAAATGGAAACTAATTAATTTGAGATACTGGGTGCATAAAACATGTCAAAAAGCAGTATATAAATTAAATCTAAAAAAATACAACATATAATTTTTTTTTTTTTTTTTTTTTTTTAAAAAATATGTTCATACCTCTATGAGCACATAAGAAGCATATAAACTATGTGCATATAATGTGGACTCCTCTTTCTTCTAGGGTGAGCCTGGGATTCTGTTCTGTTCTCTTGTCAGTAGCGCAGGATGGGTGAAGGCAATTGGAGGGTTGGTGATTGGGGATGGTGAAGGCAACACAAATAGCAACAACTGGGAAGGAAACCGACGAAGAGACTCTGATTCCAATACTAAAGATTGATGAGTTCCTTATGCGCCTGAGGGATCCAAGGTTGTGGGGCATTCTTCTAAAGATACGGTTGGCTCACGGTGGAGCAACTACGAAGATGATGCAAGGGTCCTCACTTCAGATTGCTGCAATTCCTAACTTAGGAGGTCCTCTGAAAGCTGCTATAAAGAATCTTGGTGGCTGGTCTGTAGCCACACATGAACAATGAGTCCTTTTTTAGGAGTTGCTGGGGTTGGAGGTCCTTTTTTTAGGAATTTTGTTAGGTCTTGACGTCTTGTTGCTACTTTGGTGTTTGTATCATTTCTCTTATAATGAAAACTCTTTATCACGTCAAAAATCTACTTTATCCCTCATATTTACTATTATTTTTCTAAATTTGATTTTACATGTTAAGCGAGTCTACAACAAGTAGTATTACTTCAATACATATGATTTACTATTGTATTTTAGGGAAACCAACACAAATTTTTAATGAATAACTAATTTTCTTAATCTTCCTAACGTAAGTAAATAGATCTTATTTTAATTATTGAGGATGGTGTATACTAAGAGATTCAGTTTGATAACTTTTTTGAGTGTCCTTCTTAATCTTCCTATATAAATATTTATAAAGTTAAAGACTACATACTGAACCCTCCTCATTGATACTTGATTCGCCTTCCTTATATATGTTTAAATTACGTTGAACGATATTATGCCAACTTTTTTCCCCCATATGAATTTATTACGGATATTATCTTTACACACACACACATATATATATGACCGTACATCAATATCTCCATTCTCAGCTCCGATGCCCCCATTTAAGAGAAAGACATATGAGGACATCTGAAATATGGAAATCACAAAATGATCTCTAGAAATGTCTTAATTTCTATGAAGTCTCTAGGGAACATCTTGAAATTAACTTTTTGTGAAATAGCCTAATTGCCCCCACAGATAAAAAAATCAACTCCACCATTAGAGCTCTGGTTGTGCCACCATAACAAGCTAAGTTGTTCTTGTCATTTTCATGTAGATGCCTATTTAAATTTGTCAATGCATATGCGTATAACTTGTAATTTGCTGAGCTATTTTTTTATTTGTTAAACGAAAATTGTTATTTATTTAGATATTCTTATCATTTCATATCTCTTAAAGTTTGATAGTTATTTTATATAATATTTGGGAAAATTCAAATTAAATCAAGCTGATAATAGAGATTTATGAATGTTGTAAATTTACCTCAACATCGAGACTGGATTTCGCTGACAAAAGGCCAATTCTTTGGTTAGTGCTTCTCTGATTGAACCAAACTTTAAATATCCATCATCCTCATTGGGGCAATTGTTCATTGGACCATTGCCATATGTTACCTTCATGTTTGCTGAATGGATTGATTCACATATGTGACTTGTGCATGTTGTCTTTATATATATATATATATATATATATATATATATATATATATATTTTTATTTATATTTATTTAAGTGCATTATGCGAGTTGAGTGGAAGATTTATCTTTGCTGTTTCAAACTTAAATGACGAACATGTTACGTGTCTGAATTTCCTATCACTTGACAAAAAACCTATTGTGGTTAATGAAAAAGAAAAGGTGCCTGATATATAGATGTGGTTTTTCAGATATTTACGTGAAACCAATGTATTTTTTTATTCCACTTTATTTGCAGTAAAATAAGTTGTTGGAGCATCCTCGCCAACAGCAGGGCTAATGGCAGGTCGCCAACAAAAGTGAGGGTAATATGGTCATTTAATAATATTTAAAAATCCCTAATTAGTCCTTTTGACCTCATTAGAAATTTTTCAAAAATTATAGGCTTAAGTTTAAAATTTTGATATTTCAAAAGTTTTAATTGAGATTTTCCCATAATATTTTGTACAATATTATTAAAAATATTTAGTGACCCAATAGTAACATATCATTTTGGGAATCAAAAGGTGGTTGGATCAAATATTTACTGATTGTATGGGAATTCCTTCCCCTCCTCTTTTATTTTAATATAAGGCTTAGCCTCCTTTCATATCCAAAATAATAATAATAATAATAATAATAATAATAATAATAATAATAATAATAATAATAATAATAATAATCACGTCTTAACAAACATTTGTGCAAAAATTCGCCACTCACTAGTGCATGACTGGCAATGGTGAGAGAAACATGAGAGGGATTAAGTGATTTCATCCATTTTTTTTTTAAATTCTAGAATGGTTCCTATAAATATAGGAACTACTCGCTCCAATGATAAATGTAGGCTAAAGTATACATTTAGTTTTTTATGTTTGCTCTAAAGTTTTGTTTAGTCCCTTAAGTTTGTAAAGTGTATTTTTAGTCCCTTAACCCTAACACCGTTAGTTTCATCTAACGGAAAATGATGATTGTACAATTAAATAAAGAATGCTTAAATTTTAAAAAGATAAAATGAATTCTTATATATTCCAAATGACCAATTAAAATAATAATAATTTAATAACATGAATTATCTTCTCATCTATACGCACTCCTCATTCTCCTCCATTAATGACTTCTCCATTTCAATGTTCGCTCCATTTTCTTACTGCTCTCTCGGCACTCCTTTTGTTTTATAAGAACAGGCAAGCCTAAGCTTGAAGGGGTAAGAAAGGGACTAGACTAAAAGTCTAACCCATAATACAGTAAACCAAAAAATAACTAATAACGACAAGCTAGTTGGTCCTTTAAGACCATGTCCAGGCATCCTTCAGGAGTTGTTGGAATCAGAGTCACGTCATCCTCAGCAGAAGCATCGTGGCCTTCTTTAGCCATGTAGTTGGCACATGAAATGTTGTCTCTGGGAGTGTAGTGAAGCTCGACGTTCCAGTCTTGGAAGAGAAGATCTCTAGTCTCCTTGATAATATCTCTAAGCGGGTGGTCGTCATAACGACAGTCTCTCATGAGGGTATTAATGGCGTCAAGAGAATCAGAGTAAAGAAGAATTCTCTGAAAACCCATTCGTTGGCCCATCTTCAGCCCTAACATGATGGCATGCATTTCAGCCTCAAGAACAGTATGCAGACCCAGGGACTTGTAGAATCCTATCACCCAATGACCTTGGGAATTTCTGATGACTCCACTATAGACTGCTTGGTACTGGTGCCGCACCGATCCGTCCACTTCAACGTCCCATGCTGGAGTGGGGTCCAGGCCTTCTCCTCATTCCTTCCAAGATGAAAAATATGGTGAGATAAATTTTGCTCAGTAGCATTTTCCATGAGAAGATAGTTGCATAAGTGAAGCATCTCCCTGGTATCTTTGCTTTCGCCCTAGAAAAGAGTTCTACATTTGGACGTCTAAAGGATCTAGCACCCAAGGCTAAAGACTTTTGGCCAAGAGAAGTTCTGGAATCTTCCTTTTCCAGGATTACATTTGGAGTTCCAGTTGAGCCAGCCCTGCAAGTTACCTGCAAAAAACTTGGAAAAATAGTTAGTCTTTAAGATTTCTTTCCACAAGTTCCTTGCTCTATCACAATCTCTGAGGATATGAATGACACTCTACTCGCTATTGCAATGGAAAGGACAAAGGTTGTCACTTGTAAGACCTCTTTTGGCTCTGAGAGAATTAGTGACAAGTCTGTCATGACCCACTTCCACATAAAATATTTAACTTTTTTCGAGAGCTGCCACTTCCATACCCGGGACCAGAAGTTATTAGTACTAACCCCTCCTTGGCCAGAAAGATAAAGATAAGCCAATTTGACAGAGAAGTAACCATCTTTTGCCGGTCTCCAAGTAATACAGTCAGGAGCATTATTACATGGAGGGCGCATTCTAGTGATAGTACTTATAATGTGAAGAGGAAGAATGCCCTGCCATCTGTTACCGTCCCATCTTCCATTCGACATGAGATGATCGCGAACGGTCTTATCTTCATTAATTAAGGATGGATTCAACGCAAATTTTATAAGAGGTAGATCAAAGGGAAGCCAAAGGTCAGTCCAGGTCCCTGCTCCATTGATGACCTTTTTCCTCACTCCACTAAGAAAGTTATCCCAAACTTCAACAATCACTTTCCATGCAGAGGATGAGCTTTTCTTCCTTGAAACATTAGGCACAGGAAGATCACCACAATTATACTTAGACCAGAGACACTGGATCCATAAGGCTTGTTTCTTCGTCAGGAGACACCAACAGAGCTTCATAATAAAAGCTTTATTTTGGCGACGAAGATTTTTCAACCCGTGACCCCCTTGTTTCTTGGCCTGAGTGATCCTATCCCAATCGATGAGGTGCATTTTCTTCATGTCAGCGTCTTGGGACCAAAGGAACTTCCTTGAGATCTTGTTAATCTCATTAATGGTGCAGATGGGAAGCAGAGATGATTGCATATAGTAGCTGGGCAGAGAGGATAACACGGATTTAATCAAGACCGAGCGACATTTAAAAATTTGCTTTTCCACATGGAAAGTTTCTTCCTGGCTTTTTGCACAATAGGGTGGTATGTCGCTTTTGTAACTCTCTTATGAATAATCGGCACCTCCAAATATTTCCCAAGATCAAGCGTGATACCAATCCCAAGCAAGTGGCTAAGCTCGAGAGCTCTATTAAAATCTACGTTTGTGGAGCAAAACATTCTGGATTTGTTCAGGTTGATTATATGTCCAAAGACCTCACAGAAACTTTGCATCACCTTACGGACTTCAATCATCTGACTACAGGAAGCCTCAGTAAAAAGGATGAGATCATCAGCAAAGAATAGGTGGGAGATGCGCAGGCTTCCTCTTTTAAAGTAAAACGGCTTCCAACGCCGGCATTCACACTTAGCTTTAATAAGATGACCCAAACGCTCCATGCAGAGGACAAAAATATACGGGCTTAGAGGGTCTCCTTGTCTAACGCCTCTAGAAGGAGTGAAGCTGGGGCTTTCATCACCATTCCAGAGAATAGACATGGAAGCAGTATTAATGCAAGCCATAATAAGATCAATAAAATTATTGTCCAAATTCAAACATGCGAGAGTATTCCTAATGAATCCCCAATCAAGTTTGTCGAAAGCCTTCTCCATATCGATCTTGATGGCAACAAATCCTTTTTTCCTACCCTTCATTCTCATGGAGTGAATGATTTCTTGAGCAATAATAATGTTGTCACAGCTGGATCTCTTGGCAATAAAACTGCATTGTTTAGGGCTTATAAGGTGAGCCATGATGTCTCTGAGTCTATTCACCAAGACCTTAGTAATTATTTTGAAACTCAAGTTACACAAGGATATGGGACGAAAGTCTCTTAACATAGAAGGGTTATCGACTTTGGGAATTAGAACAACCTTAGACTTATTAATGTTGGTCATAGTGAAGGGATTGATAAAGCATTCTTCAATAAAATCACATATTTTGTCCCCTACCACATTCCGCTGGTTCTGAAAGAAATGGGTCTGAAGGCCGTCAGGTCCTGGTGCTTTAAAAGCTCCCATAGCAAACGTTGCATTCTTTATCTCAATTCTAGTAACACTCCTTGATATCATGCGCAACTTATTAACATCTAAAGGGGGAAGTTTGAGCACCACCCGTCAGGATCTTTCACAGAAACATCACGAGTACAAAGATTTACAAAGAAGTCATGAGCCATCTTTTTTGCAGGGTCGTGCTCTTCCACCCACTCACATGCTTCATTCTGAATGGCGCCAATTCTTTGTTTTTTCCTTTTGATCACTGTAGAGGCATGAAAAAACCTTGTATTTCTGTCACCTCTCTGTAGCCGTTTACATCTGGACTTTTGGAACCAGGAGATTTCTTCTTGGGTAGCTACTTTGTGGTACTCTTGCCATAGTTTTTTTTCCAACATGAACAGACCAGTCTGCAAATTCATCCTCCTGCTCCTGTTTATTCCCTCAAGACGCCGAATCAGCTCTTTTTTCTTTTTAGTGAAATTACCCACTCGATTATCATTCCAATCCAAAGCAGCTTTTTGAAAGCTTTGCAGGCCTTGAAGCCAACTTTTCTCACGCCAAGCCTCTTTGGTAATGTCCTTAAAATCATCTTCCAAGGCCCAATCAATCTAGTAGGAAAAATTCTTTTGGAAATTTCTCTTTTGGGATACTGGATTTGAGTTCACCACCACAACTCGATGATCCGATTTAAACTTAAGCTCATGGCGGATGGTGAAATTAGGAAAGCAATTGATCCAGCTGAGATTGGAGAACACCAAATCCAATCTTTCTTTCAAACCCTGTTTCTGCCAAGTGAATTTTTCCCCTTGGATCTTTGCTTCAATGAGATCGGTGTCGTCAACGCAATCCTTGAAATGTTTCATTGAGGCCCAAGGGGGATCCGCCCCTCCAAGTTTTTCATTTGGGGATAAATAAGCGTTGATGTCACCAATAACCAACCAGGGAGAGTTGAAATTTATAAGCGAACGAAGAGAATTCCATAAAGTTGTTCTTCCAGTAGGAGTGGTTTCACCATAAACTATAGTCATGAGGCTCATAAGGTTGGTAGCATGCTCTTTAATTTGGAAATGGAGTAACTGAGTCATGGAGGTAAGGTAGGTAATATCAAAAGCAGTGTTATCCCACATAAGCCAAATACCCCCAGAAAACCCAGTAGATTCCACACGGATCCAGTGAGTAAAGCCAAGTTTGCGACAAACACCATCAGCTCTATCACCACTGATATGTGGCTCAATAAGACAAAGAACATTAATACAATATTTATTGACAATATCTTTAATAGTTAAAGGGAAGGTTCGGCCACCGGCCCCCCTACAGTTCTAGGAAGCAGTAATCATTAAAACAAAATATATACAAGCCAAGAGGATAGGGTACTTACTTGGGATCCCTTGCCTTACCACCAATAGAGGTTCGAATTGTGTCTCAGGTACTGAAGTTCCATTGTCTTCCATGAAGTCCAGGGCGATATCCTCATTCGAATCCCAGTGGTCCGGCGGCTGTAGGTTGATAGGATGGGAAGAATCACAACCTTGCTCCCTAACTGAATCATCATGATTATGACCCTTGGTAGAAGCGGTGTTGGGATTTATTGTTGGAGGAGCGTTTAGATTCCCCTGAACAAGAATATGGGCGCGTTGGCCTTTTGATTTATTTTTCTTATCAATTGATTTTTTAGGACCCAGCTGCATCCCATTATTGTTATTGGAATTTTCCTCATGCACCTAAATGCCCGCCTTATTCTGACCAGAATAATTTAGTGGATCCAGCAATATGATAGGCCCAGCGGCCTCATGTGAGTTTTCCAGCCCATTCATATGGCTTCCTGTTTATATCAGAACTTGACCATCAGGGCCCAATTGGTCCAATGAGGTAGTAGGCCCAGACCCTCCAGCATTGTCGCCTTGCCCTCCAGAGACCATGACTTTGGTATCTCTCGGCCTATATTGGAATTTGGCATCAGACTTCTAATTTAACGCCTTGCCAGCTGTCGCCCTTTTAGATTCCTGTGCCCCCGATTTGACCAAGAGCAATTTTCCCGTTCTGTCTGATTGCCTTGGAGAGTTCTTTGCCGTCGTATCCTCAGTACGGATTAGAGGATCCTCTTGTGTCAGTCGACCATCCTCTTCGAGGTTTTCCAGCGCCGCAAAACGAGAGCTTGGCCTGACAGAAGCCGCCTCCAGCGCCTTAGTTACAGGGACCGAGGAGTAGCGTTGGCCTTCTTTATGATCTGTCCATTGTGGAAGCCGAGATCGACTTCACGTCCGATTAACCAATATCCATGGGCCGAAGGCCTCCTCCGTGTTTGAAGGCGGAGAGGTCGCCACCGGACGGACGACGGGCTACGTCAGAGGGTGTTGCAGCGGGTTGCAGTCGCCATGAGGATCCGATGTAGAAGGTTTATAAGGGCAATCTTCCCGTCTGTGTCCATATCGTCCACAAGCGAAACAAATGAGCATAAATCCTTTATAGTCAATGTTGAAGATAGAGCCTGCTACAATCACTTTAGGGACGAGTTTTTTCTGGAGATTCAGTTCAACACAGATTCGAACAAATTTTCCCCTCTAAATTTTTGGTGTTGCAGCCTGACAGTCATGAAGAGTATTCATGTCCACTTTGAGCATGAGACCGATTCTGTCTCCTAAGCGTGAGATGCAATGCTTATTATAGCAATGCATTGGCACATCTGGAATGTGAACCCTGGTTGCCACTCTGCCCAAAGGATTTTGATAGGGGTTGAAATATGGTGTCCACCATTGAATCAGAACGCATTGCTGTTTAATCACCCAAGGACCCTAATAGAGAACCTTTCGGTAATGTGCCCTCCATAAATCTTGATCTTGAAACCTAATAACAAAAAAATTGTTTGGGATATCAATGAGCTCAAAAGAAGAGAATCCCCAGAGTTTAGTCAAGAGGTCTTTTAAGACATAGAGATTGAATTTCTTGCCGAGCACCATGAGGATCAATGCATAGTTCCATGGCTCACACCACTCATTGTACTATTCCTCAGTACACGACGCCACTAGATATTTTTCCATAAGTTTCTTCATCTCCTCAAATTCCTCAAGCAGCTTCCAGCTTATTTCTTTGTCATCAGTAAAAAGATCGTCCTCTTCCATTATATGGCTGCTATAAGCAACCCCATTAAATCCCATGAGTGAGGCACGATAAGAAGAAATTTTTTGCAATTTGTCTTCTTTTTTGTCTGATGTTACTTTATTCCCAGATTTCTTGGCCTACTTATTGAGTTGCTATGTTTCACTGTCAGACATTTTGTCATCCATGATAGCCTGTGGAGCTTCCTCAGTCTTCTTCTTCTTTTTCCGATCATCATGTCCCTCTGCTGGTGGTCGGTCTGGTGGCAGCTTACGTTGCCTAGAGTCAGTTAGCATGAGAGCTTTAGCTGAGTCCATCGGATACTTGTTTCATGCATGAGAGCCTTTCTCGGCACTCCTTCTGCCTCTAATCCTCTCTCTCCTCTTTTTCTTTTATAATTTTCTTGAAATCTTTTATTTACAAACCATTGCTATTTTATCACCCTTTTTTCTATCATTCTCTTTGCCACTCACCACTCCGCAGCGGCACAGCCCATCCTCATTTTCTTATTTCATTAGTCCTTTTCGGCTATTACCATTGTTTCTTGTAACTTTCTTTTCCTCCAATCTTGATCATCTCTATCCGTCCGTGTTCAATGTTGATGTCTTGATTAAAAATAAAGTTGATGACTTGATGTCATGGGGTTGATTAATTTTTTTTTTAAATTGTTTTTTGAAGAAAATGGAAGGAGTGCCGAGAAGAAGGGATTAGAGACGAAAGAAGTGCCGACGGCTGAGAAAGGAATAAGAAAATGGAAGGAGTATTGGAGTGAAAAAGCTATTAATGGAGAGTGAGAGTGTGTATACGTGGGAAGAAGATGTGGTAACGGTTCTAGTTAAAATATTATTTTTAATTGGTCAGTTAGAATTAAGAAACTTTTTTTTATATTATTAAAATTTAAGCATATTTTATTTAATTGTACAGTCAACATTTTCCATTAGATGAGACTAACGGTGTTAGGGTTAAGGGATTAAAAGTACACTTTACAAACTTAAAGGACCAAATCAAACCTTAGAGCAAACATAAAGGACTAAATGTATACTTTAGCCATAAATGTATGACAAAGTTTGGAAGTAGGTTTTGGTGTGTAAAACTTTTTTTTTTTTCATTTTATCTCTAATATTTATCATTTTTTTCTAAATTAATTTTTCTATCTTATAAATTAATATATAATCTAATGTTATACATAGTGTTATGGACTCATATAATGGGCCTGGCAGATATGCGGTCCAGTAGGAGCTCTTTATGACAAAATCTCTCCATAATTAGGTAAAACACTAATCACCCTGTGATCATGCCTATAATCGTGGATAGTACAGGTAATGGAGCAGACATTGGCAAAACATGGAGGCGCACATTGTCTGAGGAACGAAACCACCATGGGAGAATATGAAACCCTAGGTAATCTCTATAAATAGGAGGTTACCCACTAGGTGCATCCTCTCTATTCTCTTTTGAATTACTTACATTCAGTTTCACTGTGCACACACCCCACTCCTTTTGACTACCGCCATACTCATGTTGCATAGTGATAATCAGACGCTCTGTGATATCTTCCTCATAGTTATCACTGAGTAATCTCCCTTCTTTGGTGTTTAACCGATAGACATCTTGGTGGATACCTTCGATCCAATATCAACATCCCCTGGTCCTTAGAGACTAGAATTTGTGTTCTACACTATTGGTGCCGACTGTGGGGATACATAAACGTTGATTCCCAAACCACTGATAATGGCAGCAAACACCAGAAGCCATAGTCAGAACCCACGGTAGGACCAGTTGCCGGAGGGACAACCCCAAGCTCAGCAAAACTAGGAACCAATCCAGTATGAGGATTTGGTCGCTCCAGATCCTAACCAAGTCAGGGTAGAGATGGAGGGGGAGATAGTAGACATAGAAACTTCTCTAGCCCTTCCTAACTGAGTCATCCAACCAGTCCAGCCAATAGTCCAACTACAAGTCCCTCCTCTCGAGTTTCAAATTGAGAACACCGATATTCACATATTGCATAACACAATGGGTTCATTGTTATAGCAGATGAGGAGAGGGAAACCTGTAATCGACTCCAGAGGCAAGAAGATATCTGACTTATACAGGAGGATATGGAATGCCGCAATGCCATTTGGAGGCAAGAAGAAGGACGAAGAATGCAACAGTTACTGGATGAGCGTGTTGGACGGGTGGAAAACCCAGACCATAGTGCAAGTCGAGATGCTGCTGGTCCTAACCAGGCATATATCCTCATCCGAGATATGGACGAGATGCTGCTGGCCCAAGATGGGCTAATGCTCCAGCTTCGGCTCACATAAGCGTGGGGTACCACATGCAAATCGTGTAGAAGAAAATTTGGCCGGCCATGATCGAGTCGAGATTCCTGGAGAATACAATTGCTAGAGGAACGCATTAGGTAGTTCGAGAACCCTACAAGAAACATCGAACAAGATGTTAGTGGACCCAGCAGGGTTAGTATCACAACCGTCGCACAAGTTGACACTAGTGGTTTGTGGGTTAATCATGCCTAACAAGACCATGCTCGAATCCCAGAGGTTCAAACCTTGGATTTAGCACGTGCAAAGGGCAAGGGGCCTATAGAAAGTCAAGAAGCTGGAAAGGAAGACATGGCAACTCCATCACCAAGTGTGCCTGGGGCATATGCAGGAAAATCTAGTGGGGAGATAAATCGAATTCCTTTCTAGGACGAGATCATGGCCGCTACATATCCTAAAGGGTTTGACTCAAGGGACCTGCCTAAATATGATGGGACCTAGGATCCGCAAGTCCATATCAACAATTTCAACATGGAGATCATGGTGAAGGGATTTGAGGGACATATCATACCTCGGCTGTTTCCGGGGACTTTACGAGGAGCTGCGCAGATGTGGTTTCACTCGTTACTACCAAATTCAATCTAAGATATGGACGACTTGAGGTAGAACTTTTTGCTGAATTTTGCGACAAGCAGGAAACAACCAAAAACCGAGTTCCAACTCAACCAAGTGAAACAGTTACCCGGGGAAACACTGCAGAAGTATCTGGATCGTTTCAAGGACATAGCTCTACAAGTTCTAGGGTTGAAGGAAGACGTGCATCTACATCTGGCTATAGCCGGCCTGTATGTTTCATCCTGGTTGAAGAGTCGATTATGAAGCATCGAGTCAACTCTTTAGCGGATTTCCGGGATCAGTTTAAGCAATACTTGGAGCTAGAGCAGATGGAGATTGCGAGCCGAATAACAAAAGAGAAGGCTAAGAGCCCACCCCCAAGGGAAGAGAGTCACATGGTGGAAGCAAACAAGATTTTTGTGGACGCTTCACTGACAGTAAACCCCGAGGAGGTAGAGCGAGAAGGAAAATACGAGAAGTATACTCCTCTAAACGTATCTCGGGAACAACTCTAGAAAGAAGTATGCTTGACCGAGATGAAGAAAGTTGAGCGACCTCGACCCCTTCAGAAGAAGGCCACATTGGATAAATCCTAATTTGCGAGTACCATGACCAGCATGGGCATACAACTGAACAATTCTGGGATTTACGAGACGTGATTGAAAAATTTATTCGGGAAGGAAAACTCCAAAAATATGTCATCCAAACCCAAGGGCAACAGAATAATAAGCGTCAGAATGGGAGTCGGAGCAAGAGCCCACCCCCAGAGAAAAAGAGAAGGGACCAAAAGGAGAAAGCCGAAAACAGCAATGATGAGTTCCCCAAGGCCAAGTACGATTGTAATGTGATCAATGGAGGTGGTGGAGATTCAACAAGCCAAAGGAAGAAGTATCTGAGGGAGGTCCTGTCAATGCGGGATTACCTAAAGTTCAAAGAAGAGTCTAACAGGCTAGAACCTCCCGTGTTATGTTTCACCAAAGAAGATTTAAAGGATGTTGCTCTAAGACATCACGATGGGTTGGTCATCACTGGAACTTTGGTTAATTGCCAGGTTAAGAAGATCTTTGTAGACAATGGTAGTGCTGTGGATATCATCTTGTGGGATGCATTTAAACGCATGAAGTTTAACCCGGAAGACTTGAAGCCATGCAAGACAACTCTGACGGGCTTCAATGGGCAAGATACTCGCCCCTAAGGTTATATAGACCTCAAATTGACATTAGGGTCGGAAGATGCCTTCAAGTCGAAAAGGGTTAGATTTGTCGTTGTCGACTTTCCGTCCCCTTACAACATAATCTTGGGAAGGCCGACAATACATAATTGGGATATGCTAGTATCCACGAAGCATCAAAAGTTGAAGCTGGTGAACAAGAAGAACAAGGTTGTCATTGTTAAAGGAGATTAGAAGGAGTCTCGACAGTGTTACTTCGAGACGGTTAAAGATAGCAAGGATGATCCATCATTTCCACCTCGGGTGAGGAAAGATAATGCTTCGAAAGAGGTCAAGCTGGTAAATCTGGTTAAACTAGACTTGCATGAGGAAGATAAGATGCAAAAGACAGAGCCAAACGATGAACTAGAAGGTCTAGTTTTGGGCACTGAACCAGGACGGGTCACTAAAGTCGGCAAAGCTTTTGACCTCGAGGTTCGAGTAGAGCTAGAAGATTTTCTAAAGAAAAATAAGGACGTGTTTGCTTGGAAGCCGTTTGAGATCCCGGGAGCAGATCCAGACTTCTGCTGTCACAAGTTAGCAATTCATCCGGGGTCGACCCTAGTGGCCCAGAAGAAGAGAAAGATCAATGAAGATAGAGGGAAGGCCTTGGAAAGCATGTGAATGAGCTGCTGGAAGCCAGTTTCATCTGAGAGGTGCAATACACCACTTGGCTATCCAATGTGGTCATGGTCAAGAAACCAAATGGAAAATGGAGAGTCTGCACAGACTACACTACTTAAACAAGGTATGTCCTAAAGATTCTTTTTCAATGCCCATTATAGACCAGTCGGTCGATAACTCGTCTAGTTTTCAATTACTCTCTTTTATGGATGCATACTCGGGATACAACCAAATCGCCATGCACTTAGAGGATCAAGAAAAAATGTCATTCATTACTGACAAGGCTAATTATTGCTACAATGTGATGCCGTTCGGCTTGAACAACGCAGGGGCTACCTACCAAAGGATGATGAACCGAGTATTCGAAGATCAGCTGGGAAAGAACGTAGAAGTGTATATTGACGATATGATCGTCAAATCCACAAGGCCAACAGCTCATGTTGAAGATTTACAATAGACGTTCGATAAGCTGAGAAAGTACTGGATTCGCCTTAACCGGCAAAATGTGCATTTGGTGTCCCGTCTGGGAAGTTTTTGGGCTTTTTACTCATGGATAGGGGAATTGAAGTCAACCCAGATAAGTGCCAAGTCGTGTTAGACATGAAAGCTCCAAGAAATAAGAAAGAAGTCCAACAGTTGACTGGGAGATTGGCGGCTTTGACAAGATTTCTACCCAAGTCGGCACAAAATTCTTTCCCCTTTTCTAGATTGTTGAAAAAGGAGTCCCAAGGCAGATGGAACCAAGAGTGTGAAATAGCCTTCACAAAGATAAAAAATGATTATCCGCTCCGCTAGTTTAGAGTAGGCCCGAGCCAGGAGAGAGTTTGATCTTGTATTTGTTCGTGAGCGACGAGGCAGTAAGAACCATGTTGGTTAGAGAGATCGAGGATGGCCAAGTCCCGGTATACTTCGTAAGTCGGGCTCTACAAGGCTTAGAGGTGAGATATCAAAAGCTTGAGAAAATGACTTTTGCCCTACTCATTGCTGCAAGACGACTCTGTCCATATTTTCAAAGCCACTCGATTGTGGTCCGGACAAGTCAGCCAATACGGCATATCCTTCATAAGCCGGATCTGGCAGGGAGAATGATCAGTTGGGCCATCGAGTTGTCTGAATTTGAAATAACTTATGAAGCCTGTCACACCATTAAGTCACAAGCCCTAGCAGATCTCGAAATGGAGTTGACTCCGTCAAATGAAGGGGAAGTGCAAGATACTGCAACGTGGACGTTATTTATTGATGGGTCATCAAACATGAAGGGAAGTGGAGCTGGGATCATAATAGAAAGTCCAGAAGGAGTTTCGATGGAACACTCCCTCCGATTTGAATTCCAGACGTCGAATAATGAGGCAGAGTATGAGGCTCTTATTGCTGGTTTGCTTCAGGCTAAGGAAAATGGAGCCAACAGAGTGCACATCTTTACTTATTCCCAACTTGTGGCATCTCAGATAGAAAGGACTTACCAAGCCAAAGGCCCATTGCTGGTTAAGTACTTGGGAAAGGTTAAAGAAGTAATGGCTGACTTTGATGAGGTCACGGTGGCGCATATCCCAAGAGGAGAAAATACCAGGGCTGATGTCCTATCTAAACTAGCAAGTACCAAGAGCCTAGGTAATCATCGAACCGTGATTCAACAGAGTTTGTCAAAGCCAAGTTGCGTTATGATTATCACGGAGTCTGACGATTAGAGAAAGCCAATTGCAATTATCTTGAGAGAGGAATTTTCCCCGATGACTCAATTGAAGCAAAGAAGCTGGTAAGAGCAGCGGCTTCATATGTGATGATAGATGATCAGCTGTATTGTAAGGGTTGCATTCCCCTGTGTCGAAGCCTTAACTCAAATGAAGCCGAGTATGTTTTGGCCGAGATACATGAGGGAATCAATGGACAACACATGGGCACCAAGGTTAGCCCGAAAGGCGGTACGAGCTAGTTACTTTTGGCCCACGATGGCAGCGGATTCAAAAGACCATGTCCAGAAATGTGATAGTTGTCAAAAACATGCTAGGATAATCGGTCCCCTTCATCTGAGCTAAAATTTATCTCGGCTCCATGGCCATTTTATAAGTGGGGCATGGATTTGTTGGGTTCATTCAAGGTGACCCTAGGACAACTGTGATGGCTTATAGTGGCTGTCGATTACTTTACAAAGTGGTAGAAGTGAAACCACTGGCAACAATAACCTCGGCCTGGTTGCAGAAATTCCTCAAGAGAGATATTATATCTCGATTTAGGATCCCAGAGGAGATAGTCACGGACAACATAACCCAGTTTATTGTTAAGGGTTTCCAAAAGATGGTATCCGACTTCCACATCAAACAGCGCTATGCTTCTGTAGAACATCCCCAATCCAATGGACAAGCTAAAGCGGCAAACAAAGTCATTGTAGATGGATTGAAAAAGAGGATGGAGGACGCAAAGTCTAATTGGGTAGAACAGCTGTATTATGTTTTAAGGGGATACCAGACCAGCGTTTAAACGGCAACTGGGAAGACCCCCTTTAGGTTGACATATGGATACGAAGCGATGATCTCGGAAGAAATCGGTGAGCCTTCATGGAGGAGAATTAAGGCTATACATGAGGAGGACAAAAATAATGAAGCAATTGTAGTAGAGTCGGACTTAATCGATGAAGTCAGGATCACAGCACATTGCCGAGATGTGGCTACAAAACAACTCATTGCAACCCGGTACAATAATAAGGTGAGACCTCGATCATTTGAGAAGGGCGATCTAGTTCTTCGAAGAACGATATAGGCAACAAGAAAGTCGGTGACGGGAAACTTGCTGCAAACTAGGAAGGCCCATACCGGATCAGAGAGAAGCTCGGCAGAGGAGGTTACATGCTTGAGACGCTAAAGAAAAAGGCAGTCAAGGGAACTTGAAATACGGATAAACTGAAGGTCTATTATAGTTGAAGCCAGGTTCCACAAAGAGGTGATACTGTCGCGAGTCTATGTAAAATTCCTTAATTGGGATTACTGAGGCGACACTGTCACGAGTCTATGTAAAATTCCTTGATTGGGATTACTGAGGCGACACTGTCGCGAGTCTATGTAAAATTCCTTGATTGGGATTACTGAGGCAACACTGTCGTGAGTCTATGTAAAATTCCTTGATTGGGATTATTGAGGAGACACTGTCGAGAGCTTATGTAAATTCCTATGGGAATCCTTTGAGATGGCAATGCCACCAAGCCTATTTGAATAAATGAATTTTGGATCAAGGAACCCATTTTTTAGAAATCAATTGCGATGGCAATGCTGCCAAGTCTATTTTCATGAATGAATCCAGGGTAACGAAACCCGTTTTCAAAAATCATGTTGCGATGGCTATGCCACCAAATCTATTTTCATGAATGAATCCAGGGTAACGAAACCCATTTTCAAAAATCATGTTACGATGGTAATGCTGCCAAGTCTATTTAATGAATGAATTTAGGGTAAGGATACCCGACTTGAATCGAAAAAGTTGCTGTTAAAGGCTCACAAAGTTAGGATATAACATAGTCGTCCTAGATAATGACGTGAACCGTTACACCAACCCTGATCAAGTCGGATTGTTAATGCTTTAGGTAAAGAAAACTAAACTTGAACACAACGAGCTTACCATTATTTCAGATTGCACTTTAAACAAACATGTAGAGCAATGTGATGGGTCAATCAAAATCCTCACTAGTACAACACAACAAATGTAAAGTGCAAGTCCGACTCGACAAAATACTCGAGTTTGATACCCAATAAGTAAACATTCACAAGGCACAAAATGTAAGTACTTTTCATTAGATTGGATCCATTTGCATGATGTTGATGCAGGAATGTTGAACGTACAAAGATATTTGAAACTAAGCTGTGACCTCAGAGACATCTCATTAAGAAAACAAACAAAGAGCTTCAAGAAAGAAGTGTCCTAAATTCCACGGAGGAAGGCGTTTATAAGCCAAAAAAAGAGACAAGAGCTGCATATGAGCCTATGCTTAGTGCAATTTAAGCAGGAGGAGCATCAGCATTTGGCTCAACCAGGATCGAAGGAATGGCTTCTTCATCTCGGCACTCCTTCGAGATCACCTCTGAGGGAGGAATAGGCGAGTCAGCAGAAGTCAAGGGGGTGATAAAGTTCCCATCTTTAACATAGGCATTGTAATGCGCCCCCTTAAGGTTTAGTTCAACGTTGGGGTTCAGGTATTGAACCTGTTCCAGAGCATTGTTGAAAGCGTCCTTCACGCCATCTTTCAGCTAAGAGACATCAGTGCGGGTAGCTATGAGCTCTTCTTTGTAATGCTTTAGCTCCGCCTCCAACTCTTGAAACATGGTTTTCTGCATGCTAATGGAATGGAGATCATTCTCATGGATTTGTTGCCTCTTAGCTATCTCCGACTTGGCTTTCTAAATATCCTCCTGAGCTTGTTGAAGATCTTTGTGAATATTCTCCTTCTCGGTCTTGGCCATTTGCAGCTCTTTACTCAAATTCTTCCTCTCCATCATGACCCCTTGCAGTTCCTGAAGAGCCCAGCTCGTCACCGCGTTAGCTTTATCTTTTTCCGCCGTGGCATTCTTTAGCTCCGCCTGAGTTTTGGCTTGCTTTTCTTTAAGTTGAGCCATGGTTTATCCCAATCCGACGGCCTTCAAACCCAGGTACTCAATATCCTAAAGCTCTTTAACCTCGGTGTCATATAGTGGTTTTCCGTCAAAATAATGATGGGGAGGACGAAGAGCCAAGTGAAGTTCTTTTAAAACCCCTTGTTCCCAAATATGGGACCGAGGTACTTGGATAAGGGTAGCGTTTGCAGCAACCTGGGGCTCATAAGGAGATTTTCGAGCAACCTGGGTTTCAGAAGCTGGGTTTGAAGGAGATGGTGTCGGTACGACTTCTTGAATGGCTGAGGTGCCTTGTGTCAGTGGGGCCGGGGTCTTTTTCTTGGTGGCTTTGGCCTTCTTGATCGGGGCCTGTTGAACAGGCTCGGGGGCAGGGCATTTTTCGCCTGTCGTTGCACCTACTGGGATTGCACCCACGACTTCTGTGTCGTGGAGCGTCACATCAAGATAGGCAGGCCTTTTCCCCATCTTCCGACCTATGAGACAGAAAATAAGGGTCAATCGCCCACTTAGTAGAACAAAAGACAAGACAATGTAGTAAATGGTTATGTTTGTACTCGCCGTGGATCCTTTTTTACTTGTTGAAATATAGTCGGTCGAGTCCACAAGGCCACTTTCCTTCCTAATAATTTCTAGAAGGTTTATTGCCTCCTCCTCGGCGTCAGTAAGGCTTTTCATTGATGGAGCATAGGCTTTAGGTGAAAGGTTGTGGTGACCTTTACACTAGTACAAGGGGAATCATTCTTCAACTTCCTCGGATCCATGAGTTTGAAGAAACCAAGGCAGTTGCTCGGGTTCGGCAACAACCTTAAAAAAAAGGCAAGCTTGAAGCCTTTCCACGAATCGGTAAAAGGTTGGAGAAATTTGTGATTGTGGACAGCTCGGAGTGAGGTCCAGTCAAACCACATGATTTTTCCCTTAGCGATGACATTGGTTTCTAATGGGGAAAAGAAATAGCAAAAAACTGGAACGGTGTAGAGGATATCTTGTTCTTTACAAAATTTCTCAAAGGCAATTACGAAAGCCCAGCCGTTGGGATGGAGTTGTGAGGAAGCAAGATGTAGGTGGTTGAGGAGGCATATTTGGAAGTCGATGAAGGGAAACTACAAGCCAAGCCGAGTAATAATATGTCGGTAAAAGTAAAAGAAGTGGGGACCCCTATCACTCGACCGACAGGAGGCGACTGACTCATCATCTTGGGGTAAGTGTATGGTATATCTTTCCCCATCTTGGATGCCGTTATGGGCGACCTCCTCTGCGGTAATCTTGTTTTTAATGTGTATCACGACATTACTAATTGTTGGGCACAAAGTATTGGGAACTTGGGAGGAACCGGAAGAGCCTAGATCTCTTGTCAGGGATTGTTCAGTGTGGTGTGAAGATGAAGGCATCTATACCTATCATAAAGAAAAAGGGTAAAAGTCAAAATCTGGGAGTATACCTGACACAACAGAGCTGTCTGGGTGAAAATCAAAAGATGCCAGGCTAACTTGATTCAAATAGGCAGAAGCCGGAGTGGCTTGAGAAATAATATTACATCGGCATTTGCCCAAAACCAAGTCGGCCTCCCTTTAATGACCAAGCTTAGCGAGATTAATGCTTTGGTAGCAGCACTCATCACAAGGTGTTGGGCCCCAAGTTTGAGAAGCCGTGATAGGGGTACCTTAACCTAAGTGTGGACTGGAGGACGAATGAGAAGAGGCCCCTAGGGCGACAATGTTGGTGGCGGTTGCAGGAGTAGGTTTTCGAACACTTCTCCCACTCCCACTCCCACTTCCTTTAGGTTTATCAAGCAATGCTTCTTTTTCTCTTCCTCGGCAGGAAGTATTGACCAGAAACATAATTTTTTGGGTCCAGAGAGTTTCTTAATTACTTCTCTATCTTCTTCAGTGATAGGTCTACCGTACATGTCTAAAGGCAAGTTAGGGTTCTAATCCATTGATGAGGGAGACGAAAGGAGGAACTTAGAAGTTTAAAGGAGTGGGTTATGACATTAATGTTCGAAAACCCAGAAAACCCAAAAATTAGAAAAATGATTTTCTGACGAATACGGTCAAAGAACGAAGGGGAGGGTAGACAAAGTAAAATGGAAATAAAAGAGGCAAAAGGATCAGTGAAAGTAGCTGACTGAAGAAAGGTTTGAGAAAGGCTAAGAAAGCTTTTGCAAGGAGACAACGTTTTGGTAGTGAGAAGTGTTCTCGGAGAAGGCAAAGAAGCTTTTGAGCAAAAAGTGTCAAGCAGAAGGAGAAGGCGGGAATATATAGATGTTGTGGATTTGAAGAGTCAGGGTTAGTAAAGTCAATATACACAGAGTTAGGTTTAAAACCTGAAAACTACAATGATGGCTGATATGAAATGGTGTAAGCATTAAATGCGCACGAATATCAGAGCGGTGAAGGAAGCCAATCCATGTGAAATGACGGTTACATGCCATGACGTTGCTGAGTACACAACTGTCAGTGACATCACAAATGGAGTCTGTTCGCATTCTACTCTTTTATGGTACCCCGGTTTGAGGGCAACACGTGACAGTCACACTGAACCTGGCATGAACGCCAAAAGCAAATTTGACTTAGAGGGATCTCAGGCAACAGTTGAATGAAAATCAACTCGGATACTCAAAGTCTGGGTTGAGTGTCAAACTAATCTCAGCAACTCAAAGACTTGAACTAGTAGGGGACCCATTCACCCGAACATGTTCATATGCCGACCCTTTTACATGATACCCTGGACTAGGGGCAGTCCATAGTCAGAATAGTCATGCTCGGCTATGTGGATTAAGCCTGCAAACAAAATCTTGGTTATCATGAAAGTGGAGTGTTATGCAAGCTAATTCGGCAAACATATCTGGGGGCAAGTTGGAAAAGAACTTTAAAGTTTAGTAAAACTTGAACAACACAAAGTCCGGATAAGCCATCAATTAATCTCGGTAGATCAGAGACCTGAGCTACCGAGCTTGGGGCAACTGTTATGGACTCATATAATGGGCCTGGCAGGTATGCGGCCCAGTAGGAGCTCTTTATGACAGAATCCCTCCATAATCAGGTAAACCACTAATCACCCTGTGATCATGCCTATAATCTTGGATAGTACAGGTAGTGGAGCAGGCATTGGCAGAACATGGAGGCGCACATTGTCTGAGGAATGAAACCACCACGGGAGAATATGATAAGTAATCTCTATAAATAGGAGGTTACCCACTAGGTGCATCCTCTCTATTCTCTATTGAATTACTTACATTCAGTCTCACTGTGCACACACCCCACTCCTTTTAGCTACTGCCATAGACATATTGGAGAAGTATAGAATAGGATTCTACGTATCGGACGCGAGAGCTTCGATTGATTAACGTGGTGGGTTAATTGGATAACATTGTAAAGGGTGTTCATGCTGTAGCATTTGTGAGAGCTGTATAGTATGAATGCTATAGCAATGCGAATAGGCAACTGGGGGATTGACATGCTTAGAAAGGATTCTAAGTTCAGTCTATCTTATTACTGATATCTTCTTACGACTACGATCATTTAGTTATTTTCTTGTTTATTAGTATAGCTATCAAAACTCTCAAACCAATCAAATTTATTTTCTTTTTAAACACAGCTAATTCTACAATTCGGTGTCATCATTTGGTATCCTAGTCTCTGTGGGACGATACTCTACTTACTCTTTATTACTTGTTCGAATGGTTCACTTGCCATCAAGAAAATCGACCATTAGGAAACAAACCAGCAAAAGAAAGAAAAAACACAACATCACACAAAAAAGAGTATTGTGTGGCCCAACCAAACATCAAACACGCCGAGAGCAAATTCTGTAATCAACTTGTTTCTCCTCATCCCTCAGAATCTCTACATCTTACCTGTGCAATTCATCCAACGGGTCCCAAGTGACACGTCATAATGGTTTTAAAATTGCTTATTCTTCTCGGTTCCTATAGCCTCCCCTCATCTCCTTTCTTCAAAGTACCAAACCCTTCAGCATCAGGAACATGGAGCTCTTACCAAGGGTGGACCCAAGTTTAGGATTGGGGGACACTTGAATTTGAGAGTTTTTTTTGTCCTTAATTCAAGTTAAACGAGTTAGCATTAGCATTATTTGTCTACTTTCCTTAGATTAATACATGTTTGAATGATTGTTCGCCCTTAAATTAAATGCACACCCTCAATACATCAAGATTGCACTTCATAATCGGATGGGGGATGCATGTTTGAATGATTGTTTAATGCCTTATATTGAAAAAGATGTATTTGATAGCATTAACAATAAGGCAATTATGATGGAATTCCAAAAAAATAAGGCTTAGAAGAATGACATTGTAATTATTTTTATTGTAATATACTTTTATTATTAAAATATATGTACTTGAACTTATTGAATACACACCCTTCGTTGTAATTTATGTAGCTGCATTTCTAACCGCACTTAGCCTTGCTTTTTCTAAATGACATTTTTGTAAAATAATTGCCTCTCTTATTACATCACCAAGATTCACTTGATTTCATAAATATTTTTTTTCTTGTTTATATTCTTTTGTTTTTTAATGCATTTAAACTTTTCTTTAAAAAAAAATCGGGGGCAGAACCCCCAAATTCCCCGTCAATTGTGCCCCCTTTTGTAATTTTCTGAGTCTGCCCCTGGCTCTTACGAATGATGAAAAATACCTCACCAATCCTACTATACATGACAAGAAAATTCCTTGAATCTAAGAGCAAACCCCCACCCCCACCAAGAAAAATTGAAGCCCATTAAGGAAACCACAGAAAGACGTATGCATAGATTTGTCCTCAACTTCCCCTTTACTACCTAAAGTGAGGACTTAAACTGAATAATGCTGAATAGTGTTTCTAGGCCAGGCGCAAAAGAAATATTTTCTTTTCTTTTACAATTTTTTGTCAATATATTAATAAATTAAGCTTAGAGCAAAGAAACTGTAAAACTTAAAATCCTTCTATAGGCTACGAGTTCGAGAAAGATGCATATGATCTGTTTCACCCATCTTGTTCTTAAGTTAACTTCAATAAACACTAGTCCCTACTAGATTTTTGCAAGGCCTGGCGAAGACCCAGTAACCAGAAGCACCCTTGGCTTGTTATCCCAATATGAAATCTTGGGGATTGTGAAGAACCAAAGTTTTCAGGTTGAGCTTCTTAGAGGACACGATGTCGCTCAACATGCCGGCCACATGAGTAAAAATGGTCACAGATCACATTAAGGTCTCAAGAATATTGAACTTGCCTGTGCCAATGGTGCCGTGTAGGAAGAAGATCATGAGGAAGAGGTAGAGGAAAGGAAGGTAACAACGATAGGATTATATGGTTCATATATAATCTTTAAAGATCCATGATGTGTCACTTTGTGAGTTCTTGGATGATAAGATGCTAAGATTCGTAGAGATACAGAGATAGAAGTCGATGAGAGAAACCAAACTCGATGAACTATGACATTATTATTCATTATTTAACTAAAAAAATACGTTGTTTTTTGTTGAACCATGCAGCTCTGAACTCCCCATTGGGGATACAAGATTGCAGAAAGACAAAGGCTCGATTTCTGAGAAAGAAATTCTTAGAGCTCTCCAAAGTGCCATCCAAAAGAGCCTAGTAAAATTTTGCAAAGAAGGCCACATACTTGCAATAAACCTGGTGGAAAAGAGCCTTGTTCATCGTTGGGCTCAAAAAATTGCATTGGGTCAAAATACAAATCATAGAAAATTTGGGTTGATAACTATGATATTCCCCAATTATATTTATTTATATTTTCTTAGTGACATAATTTTCATTTGTATTGCTAAACCAATACAAAACGATGTTGAGGAAAGGCTACACCAATCACTACTAGAAAAAAGGTCATTTAGATCAGTTGAAATTAGCTTTTTAAATCGGGTTTAGGTCTAGTCTTATATCGACTAATTTAAAAAGTTTGGTGCTATCAAGTCCGATTGCACGACTAGTCTTAAAAATTTAGAAACTTGCATGTTTAAGACTTGGTTTAGGAGATCTAAATATTGTTTACTTTTAAGACTGGCCAAGGGAAAAATTCAGTTCATATAATTATACAATTTCTAAACTTCCTTTATTATAACCGGTCGAAATAAATTTGTTTTAGACCTGTTTTTACTATTAAAGCTATATTTTTGTGATATCCAACAAGTATATTATGCCCTGCATTCAATGACCTGTTCATTGAGAACCAACCTAGAGACCCACAATTCTTATATATAATTGAACAACATATACAGATCAACAATCAAGTTTGATGTTCATCAGTTATAAAACAAATATTAAAACTGCAAAAAAGTAAAATTTTGCATTGATGAAAAATGCACTCTGCTCATCTTGTATTCATCAGTTAACTACAAATACAAGTACATCATTCTGGAAGTATAGACAGATGGTTAAATCACAATAGAAGAAGGAAATGTTGGGATCCGTACACGCAGCAGATTAAAACTTTACGGATCCCGTGCAAGGATCGCTCAATAGCGTTTAAACTAAGGCTAAAGGGAATCCAAAAATTACCTACGCGCCGAAACTGTACGAGTCTCCTTCGACTTGAACTGGTGGGCTACCTTCTCGATCAGCAGAAGACGAATATTTGAATCAGCTTCCTCTACCGGTATCCACACGAATAATTCCTGAACCCGATTGCGGTAGCGTGCTAGCGCCTTTAGAATTTTGCGTCCCTGTCAATTTCACTCTAGGGTTTCTCGCGACTTTATGTAATACGCTCGACAAAAGGTCCCGTAGTTATTTTACAAACCCGATCAGCGTATTATATAAAATTAATCCTCATTAATTTTGAAATTCCAATTTTAAATCTGGATTAAAATATATTAATTAAATCTATCTAATAGATCTAATCTAATACATTTATTTAATCCGAATTAAAAGCCAGATCTGAAATTCGAATTTTGAATTTTGATTAAAAAATACATTAATTAAATCTATCTCGATAGATCTAATGTAATATATTTATTTAATCCAAATCAAAAGCCTTCTGATTTAATTTATCTCTATAAATTAAATCCGAGAAATGATATCTATCTATTTAATTAAATCTGAGATACTATATCTCAATTTAAATTAAATAGATATATGATATCTTTATTCGAAAATTAAATGAGATACAATATCTCTATTTGTTTTAGATATTTAATTTATTAAATAAATTAAATACAAAACAAATATTATATATATTAATATTATAATCTCTATTAATAATATTAATATATATTAATTTCAAATTTAATATATATATATATATAGTCACCCCAGAATAAATTAAGTATTCATTAAATCTCAGATTAATCTAAGATTCAATGAATCTGGACACTTTTGCTCGTGTTGGGTTATTCTTGTGTGCGACCCTGTAGGCCCATATGAGATTGGCAGTGGGCCAATACTGTACCAGCCCACAAGTCGCAAGCGGCCTCTAGCAAGACATTGCGACTACCCAATTCACATGGGGATCGATAACACGATACGACCTATCCCATAACCATGTCACGTCCCTTTTGTCACGCGATAATTTGATCAAGGATGATGCATGGATAATGTCAACTTCCTTTTCTTGACCATTACTTTCTCGATTCTCGAGTAGTCTAATAAGTGAAATGGAAACTCCTTTCCATCACAAGATGGCCATACATTTCTTAGACTCACTCATCGAGGGGCCAAGATTATCTCTCTACAAATGTGAGGGACAAATTCCATCTTGACCATTCACATTCCTCCGCATGAAAACCACTGATCCCAATCCAAGCCTTTATCATCACCCGGTCAAAGGTGACTTTTGACTAGGGCAAAGACCAGTGACTCATCATGTAGGAATCCATGATGATCTCAGGTCATAGGGCGTCGTGACGCGATCATACATGAGATAAGCTTATGACTAGATCCATGCAGCTTTCTCATAGTGGGTTGGTCCAGCACCTTGTACTCTTATAAATGCCCATGACTTTGATTCGTATCTCCATACCTCATCAAAGTCATACTGGTCTTATCTCATTTTCGCTCCCGTGTAGATGACCAACCAGAGACATTTAGGATAATCTATAAGATATATCCAGGGATGCAGTTATCACTATAAACATGCGAATGAAGTGATAACTTAATGGAGAACAATGACTTGCCCCTAGCGCATAATTTCCAACAGACTCCCACTTGCACTAGGCGCAATCATTAATTACACTAATTCCCATTGCCCTAACATGACACTCATGCTTTGCTTGTGCAAGCGGTTTAGTAAGAGAATCAGCTACATTGTATTCTCCTAGTACTTTGCATTTGTTTGTATTACTTCTTTTATTGATTTCTCTGATAAGATGAAATCGCCTGAGTACATGCCTGGTCGTTTGATGTGACCTAGGCTCCTTGGTCTGTGCAATAGCGCCGCTATTGTCACAGGCTATTGTCACAGAACAAGTGTATTGGATTTGAGATGGTTAGAACCACCCCAAGTTCATTAATGAACTTTCAAATCCAAAAGGCTTCCTTAGCTGCATCCTATACTGCTCTATACTCAGCTTCTATATTGTAAAATTAGCTACAGTGCTTTGCTTAGAGCTCTTCTAGCTTACCGCACCACCATTCAATATGAATGCATATCCTGATTGCGATCTTGAATCATCTTGGTCAGTTTGGAAACTCTCATCTGTGTGACCAGTCACACAGAGCTCATCTTCCAAGCCACCATATATTAAGAATAAGTCCTTAGTCCTTCATAAGTACTTAAGGGTATTCTTGACAGTAGTCCAGTGACCTTCACTGGGATCCTGTTGATATCTGCTGGTCATACTCAAGGCAAATGACACATTCGGTCGAGTACATAACATGGCATACATGATAGATCCAATGGCGGAGGCATATGAAATCTTACTCATGCGGTCTCTTTGATCTTGTGTACTTGGACACAGATCCTTACTGAGATGAATGCCATAAGACATGGGTATGTTACCCTTTTTAGATTCCTGCATACTGAACCTATGCAGTATCTTGTCTATATATGTGCTCTGACTTAGGCCTATCAGCCTCTTGGATCTATCTCTATAGATCCTAATCCCTAGGATGTAAGTGGCTTCGCCTAAATCTTTCATTGAGAAAGACTTTCCTAACTAAGACTTGACACTCAGCAAGGTAGGAATATCATTCCCAATGAGTAGGATGTCATTAACATAAAGCACTAGAAATACAACTGTGCTCCCACTAACCTTCTTGTAAACACAAGGTCCATCGATGTTTTGAATGAATTCAAACTCTTTGACTACTTCATCAAAACGACGATTCTAGCTCTGAGATGCATGCTTCAATCCATAAATGGATCTTTGAAGCTTACATACTTTACCAGAGTCCTCTGGACGCACAAAACCCTCAGGTTGTGTCATGTACACATCCTCAAGCAGCTTTCTGTTAAGAAAGGCTGTTTTGACGTCCATCTGCCATATCTCATAGTCATAATATGATGCAATGGCAAGAAGATTTTTGATTGATTTGGCCATGCAACTGGGAAAAGGTTTCATCATAGTCTGCACCATGAGTTTGAGTGAATCCTTTTGCAACCAGCAGTGCATTGAAGACATTTACTTTGCCATCCATGTCAGTTTTCTCTTTGAAAACCCACTTGCACTCAATGGTTTTTACACCTTCAAGTGGATCGACTAAGGTCGATACCTTATTGTCGTACATGGATTGCATTTTAGACTTCATGGCATCAAGCCATCTTTCGGAGTTTGGTCCCACTACGACCTCTCGATAGGTGGTTGGCTCATTTTGTTTAATGAGCAAAACATCACGACTTCCAGTAATCAGAAATCCATATCTCTGAGGCTGTAGCCGTGATCTATCGAACCTTCGTGGGCCTTGTGTTACTTGAGCAGGCTCAACAACTTCTAGTTGTGAGTCTTCTCCAGTTTCCATCTGTGGTTCTACATTGTCCTGTGACTCTCGAACTTCTTCGAGGTTCACCTTATTCCCACTGGTTCTTTTAGAGATAAACTCTTTTCCAAAAAGATACCATTCCGAATAACAAATACTTTGTGATCGGTGGGATTGTAGACATAGTATCCTTTAGTTTCCTTAGGATACCCCACAAAAAGGCATTTTGAGGATCTGGATGATAATTTATCAGAGGCTTGTTGTTCAACATAAACCTCACATCCCCAAATCTTAAGAAATGACAAACTGGGTTTATTCCCAGTCCATATCTCATATGGTGTCTTTTCAACTGCCTTTGACGGAACATGATTTAGTGTGAACGCAGCTGTTTCTAGGGCATGGCCCCAAAAGGAAGGTGGAAGATCTGTTTGACTCATCATAGATCGAACCATATCTAATAGAGTTCAATTCCTCTATTCAGAAACACCATTCCATTGAGGTGTTCCTGGAGGAGTAAGTTGTGAGATGATCCCACAACTCCTAAGATGGTCAATCAACTCTTGGCTGAAATATTCACCACCTCGATCGATCGAAGTGCTTTAATCATTTTGCCAAGTTGATTTTGCACTTTATTTTGGAATATTTTGAACATTTCAAAAGATTCAATTTTATATTTGATTAGGTAGATATACCCTTATCTACTAAAATCATCTATAAAAGTAATGAAGTACAAATGACCTCCTCTGGCATATGTATTCATTAGTCCACACACATCAATATGTATGAGGCCCAATAAAATAGTGGCCCTCTCACTGTGTCCAGTAAAAGGAGCCTTTGTTATCTTTCCCAATAAACAAGACTCACATGTATCAAATGATTCAAAATCAAATGAATTCAGAAATCCATCTTGATGGAGTTTTGAAATGCGTTTCTCATTTATATGGCCTAGATGACAGTGCCATAGGTAGGTTGGATTCAAATCATTTGACTTGAACCTTTTAGTTGTTATGTCATAGATGTCCATTCAATTTTCTACTGTCCTTGAGATTCTACACATTTATACAAATGCGAGAACCACATGCGGTATCTAATACCCATGTTGAGGAAGTAGAAAAGCGAATGTCAATAACATAGATACCTGAAGCGATAGCCCCACTATCCTTCTTATCCTTTTCCAGATCTTCTTGATAGAGTTTGCAGTTTCTCTTCCAATGACCGATTTCATTGCAAAAGAAGCAGACTCCATCCTTAAGAGGTTTTTGCCTTCTTTGCTTTCTGTTTCATACCCCTTCCTTTCTGAACGAACAAAACAGTACTGGACCTCTTCTTAAGGCTCATCTCAGCAGTCTTGAGTATCCCATGCAATTCAGAAATTGATTCCTCCATGTTGTTCATGTTGTATTCATGACAAAGTGTTCATAACTTCCTGGGAGTGAGTTCAAGATCACATCTGTAGCTAACTCCTAGGAGATGGGGAATCCAAGCCTCTCAAGGTGATCAATGTAGCCTTTCATTTTCAACAAATAAGGACTAACTGATTCAACTTTAGCCATCTTGCAAGAAAATAAGGCCTTTGTGGTCTCATACCTCTCTTGCCTTGCCTGTTGTTGGAACATTTCCATGAGATGATCAATCATCTCAGAGGCCTCTTCATGTTTGAGATCTCTTTCGAGATCTGGAACCATAGTGGCAGGCATCAGGCATCTGCATCCACAGAGTCATCCTTATGCTTCTCATAAGCATTAGTCTGAGCTCTTGGATCAGAAGCTGCTGGCTCGTCAAGAATGGGTTGATCGATGAGATACTCCTTTCTTTCGTGTTTAGGATCAACGCTTAAGTTCCCAAACATGTAAAGAAAGTTTGTCTCATCGAGTTCATCCTTCTCAAGGACTGATCGCATTGATGGTGTTGCAGTATTGCTAGTCTACATGATTCTACAACTAAAAGATATGCAAAGTTTAATTAATAACCTCCCACTGAATTAATAACCTTCATTATAATTAGTGGGCTAAGATCCATATTTGACTTAATCTTAAGTCTGCTTTGGCAGGACGCTTAAAATCAAGTTATTTAGGTAGGAAACCTCTTTTCCAATTACATCACATGTAATTCTTAGATCTTTATGGGATTCGATCATCATATGACCTAGCATGTTTAATCTCATCCAATGCCTTGAGATCCAAAACCGTTTTGATGATCTCAATTAAGTCAAGACAATAATGAATGTAGAGTATCACCATTACTCTCTCTTGCCTCACCAAGATTACTCGATGCATCCACTTTGGTGGAACATACAAATGGGTGATCTAGGTTTTGACAAGTATTCATTAATTGACGGCATTGTGACTTAAGATTTTATTTAGAGGGTATTATTTGATATTATCTAATTAATCCTATTAATTATACCTATATGAATGCAATCATTATTGTATCTCATATAGTGTCTAACTTAATCATGCACGATCATATCACAAACATAATTAAAATTCGTGACACAACATGGCTCACCTAACCTAGAGTCCTCTCAAGCCAATGAGGGGACTTCTCTAAATAGTAAAAGAAAAAACATAAGGAGAAACCTCGTTTAACATTCGAGGGGAGTGAGATGAGATGAGAATGTACATCAAGATTATTTAGAGAGAGAGAGAGGCATGGCTCGCATGCCATATTTAAATTTACAACAATTGTAAAATCTAGAGCCATGTTGTTCACCATACCCAAACAACATTTTGAAAGGTAAATTAGAACATATTTTAATTCATACAATTATGAGATAAAATATTATTCATGATTAAAAATTCTCTAATTTATATTATATTATATAATATAATACATATAATATAATAAATTCTCCAATTTATATTATATTATATAATTATATAATATAGTATCATGTTTTAAATTCTCTAATTTATATTATATTATATTATATAATACATATAATATAATAAATTCTCCAATTTATATTATATTATATAATTATATAATATATCATGATTTCAATTCACGCGCTACGAGCAACAAGCCGGTCCCTACGCGAACGTTTCAGAATCTGATCAGAATTTCTGAACGTTTCAGAATCTGATCTATACGCGAATGTAACAGGTCGTCCGAGAATCACTGACGTTCAATCAAGTGTGTCCGACGATTCAGACCCCAACGTCCCCAGCGTCCGACATTCTAAACAATTCAGAACCGTATGAAGCGGTCGCGGCACCGTTCTAGAGATCCGACCGAAACCCTAACACGAACTTAGACACAAAGCATAAGGATTCGATTTTTCATATATATCAAACATATATATAATCACACGAAAAAGCCTAATTTAAACACATTGAGTTGGCTCTGATGCCACTGTTGGGATCCGTACACATAGCGGATTAAAACTTTACGGATCCCGTGCAAGGATCGCTCAATAGCATTTAAACTAAGGCTAAAGGGAATCCAAAATTACCTACGCACCGAAACTGTACGAGTCTCCTTCGACTTGAACTGGTAGGCTACCTTCTTGATCAACAGAAGACGACTATTTGAATCGGCTTCCTCTACCGGTATCCACACGAATAATTCCCGAACCTGATTGCGCGTGCTAGCGCCTTTAGAATTTTGTGTCTCTCTCAATTTCACTCTAGGGTTTCTCACGGCTTTACGTAATACGCTCGACAAAAGGTCCCGTAGTTATTTTACAAACCCGATCGGCGTATTATATAAAATTAATCCTCATTAATTTTGAAATTCCAATTTTAAATCTGATTAAAATATATTAATTAAATCTATCTAATAGATCTAATCTAATACATTTATTTAATCCGAATTAAAAGCCAGATCTGAAATTAATTTTGAATTTTGATTAAAAAATACATTAATTAAATCTATCTCGATAGATCTAATGTAATATATTTATTTAATCCAAATCAAAAGCCTTTTGATTTAATTTATCTCTATAAATTAAATCCGAGAAATGATATCTATCTATTTAATTAAATCGAGATACTATATCTCAATTTAAATTAAATAGATATATGATATCTTTATTCGAAAATTAAATGAGATACAATATCTCTATTTGTTTTAGATATTTAATTTATTAAATAAATTAAATACAAAACAAGTATTATATATATTAATATTATAATCTCTATTAATAATATTAATATATATTAATTTCGAATTTTATATATATATATATATATATATATATTCACCCCGAATAAATTAAGTATTCATTAAATCTCGATTAATCTAAGATTCAATGAATCTGACACTTTTGCTCGTGTTGGGTTATTCTTGTGTGCGACCCTGCAGGCCCATGTGAGATTGGCAGTGGGCCAATACTATACCAGCCCACAAGTCGCAAGCGACCTCTAGCAAGACATTGCAACTACCCAATTCACATGGGGATTGTAACACGATACAACCTATCGCACAACCATGTCATGTCCCTTTTGTCACGCGATAATTTGGTCAAGGATGAGGCATAGATAATGTCAACTTCCTTTTTTTGACCATTACTTTCTCGATTCTCGAGTAGTCTAATAAGTGAAATGGAAACTCGTTTCCATCAGAGTATGGCCATACATTTCTTAGACTCACTCATCGAGGGGTCAGTATTATCTCTCTACAAATGTGAGGGACAAATTCCATCTTGACCATTCACATTCCTCCGCATGAAAACCACTGATCCCAATCCAAGCCTTTATCATCACCCGGTCAAAGGTGACTTTTGACTAGGGCAAAGACCAGTGACTCATCATGTAGCAATCCATGATGATTTCAGGTCATAGGGCGTCGTGACGCGGTTATACATGAGATAAGTTTATGACTAGATCCATGCAGCTTTCTCATAGTGGGTCGGTCCAGCACCTTGTACTCTTACAAGTGCCCATGACTTTGATTTGTATCTCTATACCTCATCAAAGTCATACTGGTCTTATCTCATCTTCGCTCCCGCGTAGATGACCGACCAGGGACATTTAGGATAATCTATAAGATATATCTAGGGATGCAGTTATCACTATAAACATGCGAATGAAGTGATAACTTAATGGAGAACAATGACTTGCCCCTAGGGCATAATTTCCAACAGGAAATACATGCAGAACTAACTTTATTTTTGGCAAGTACAATAGATGGTTAAAACAATTCAAAGCAAGTAACGTATTCACTTTCTAAACACAAGAGAGAGAACATACGAAATTTTTGGCAAGAATCTTAGTGATGAAATTAAATGTAACTCGCCATTTATTCGGATACAATATAATCTTATTAAAAAAAATTATGCCTAACGCTCACGGATGTGCTCAATATCTTCAATAGGGAAGGGTTCATCAGGACTAAACATATGAAACATGAAAGGCAAAGAAATTAATATGATGTAACCAGGAAGTATATTAAATGTAGTGGACACCATCTTGGAAAACACGTGTACCTCTTTATTAAGTTTTATATCATCTAAGGCAATAATATTGTACATGTGCCATATCACATAATGGCCACATAAGTTGCTTGTTGGCGGTTGCTTGTGGTCTATAAAATAACATACACCACATTAGAAAAATAATTGAAATCACATACGAGTGAATGTATACAATGCAACAAACATGCATGTAATTATTTTGGACACAATCCATTTAGGTTTCGAACCCATTACGTTCGGTTTCCTGGTAAGGTGATCAATGTGTCACACAACCTTCACATTGTTTGTTCTCTTTGTGTTTTGATGATAACTGACAACTGTAAACTCCAATCGAAGTATGTCTTTGGTAAGTTGAAAACTTACTGTCAAGGCAAACTCGAGTTTAAGTTTGAAAACTCGAGTTTGCACTTGACAGAGAGTAGCCCAAGTTTTCAAGACATAGCCAAAACTCTAGTTTATTTATACAAACTCCAGTTTGTGTCATACAGAGAGCACTCTAAGTTTTTCAAGTTAAGGCAAACTTGAGTTTATGTTTGGAAACTCGAGTTTGTGTTAGACAGAGAGCTTCCAATATTTTAAGCATAAGCAAACTCTAGTTTTGATTTGCAAACTCCAGTTGCTCTTGGCCAAGTATTTCTCAATGTTTTTCAAATTTCAAGAAAACTTGAGTTTGTGTTAACAAACTGCAGTTTCCACTTAGTCGAGAGCTCTTTAAGTTTCCTTCTTCAGAAAACTCAAGTTTTGCATGGTAAACTCCATTTTTCTTTTGATAGAGAGTTTTCAAGTTTTTTTTTCTTCAATTTTTTTAAGGAAACTCAAGTTTAGTTTTACAAACTTGAGTTTGTACAAGCCAAGAGCCTTTCTCTATTTTGAACTTTTTAAAACTCCAGTTTTAAGCTTTTGGATTTAAGCATATTTTTCATTATAAAAGTTCAAAACTCGAGTTAGTCACTAATGGACTCGAGTTTTGCTCCTATTCAAAATATGATTAAGAGATCAAATCATGACGTTTTTCTCTGGATGAAGTAAACTCGAGTTTAGTTTGTAAACTCCAGTTCCAAAGCTTCGATGGAAAATTACAAACTCTAGTTTAGATGAACAAACTCGAGTTTGTGTCACCTAATTTGAAAATCAAATTGCTCGGATTTTCAAAATCGTCATGTTTGATCCTAATACTTCTTATCATCACTCATTACTATTTCTAGCTATGTTTAATGAATTTATTAGTAAGTTTCAGATGGTTTAAAGAGTATTAAATGAAGATTTAGCTTAAAGCAAAAAGTGACATCAGTGCATTTATTGCAAAGTCCAGAAACCTTGCATCCTTTTGGACAGTCATTCTCTACACGTTACAAAGGGATTAATGTTTTCTTTCCCTGTCAAGAAGCTTCTCTTCCAATGAATTTAATTCAAGAGAAGTCAACCATAAACTTCTATTTACCTGGATTAATAGAAGATTAGAGAGAGAAGTGACCTAAGTGCTCCTAACAGCTAGTCCAATGTCTCCAACGGTTACATTGTTCAATCCAACGGTCATTTAATGCTCTCTTCATATATAAGGAGTTGCATTCAAGTCTTCTCACCAACCAATCTGCAAAAAACGAAAAGCATTCAAAGTTTCAACTACTCTTTCAATTTTCTACTCTTGTAAAGTATCTTTTGAGACATTTGCACTTTAGTGATTATTTCATCTACTCTTAGAGAGAATTTCATTTATTGTAAGAATCTCAAGTCATAGGACTTGGAGAGTGGGTATATCAGTTTACAACTTGTAAGGGGGAGCGTATCCTAGTGAAAGGATAACTTTTGAGTGCAGAGTGTGTAACTGATCTTGTGAGTTAGTGAAAATACCAGAGTGTTTGGGGACTGGACGTAGGTCAAGTGTTGTGACCGAACCAGTATAAATTTGATGTGTCTTGCTATTCTTTCATCTCTTTGTTCTGCTCTGTTTTTCTGTTAAATTTCAGAGTACCTTGAAAAGAATTTTTAAAATCCCCAATTCACCCCCTCTTGGTGATTTTCTCCTCTTTCACACATAACTAATCATTATGAAACACAGTTAGTAACCTATACATATTAATCACAAAAACCAATAAGGTGTAAAACAAAACCCACTTGGTAAATAAGGCCCTCATTTGTTGGGTAGGTTTTTTGTGATTTGTGTTGGGATCCGTACAACGCAGCGGATTAAAATTTCTACGAATCCCGTCCTGAGGATCACTCAGGTGCGTTTAAACCAAGGCTAAGGAATCCGGATATTACCTTTTAAAAACTCGTTCGCGGTTTCTACTTCGTTGAACAAAGTGGGCTACCTCCTCGATCGCCAGAAGACGACTCGTAGAATCGGCTTCCTCCACCGTATCCACACGAACAATTCCCGAACACGGCTACGGCAGCGTGCTAGCGCCTCTTTTGCGTCTCTCTCTATTTTTCACTCTAGGGTTTCTCACGGCTTTTCAGAATACGCTCGACTGAAAGTCCCGTAGGTTTTCTAAAACATGTTCAGCGTATTTAATGCAAAATTAATCGTATTAATTTTTGAATTCAAACTTTAGATCTGGATTAAATATATATTAATTAAATCTATTCGATAGATCTAATATAATAATATTTATTTAATCGAATTAAAGCCAGATCTGAAATTTCGATTCAATCTAGATTAAAAAATAATTAATTAAATCTATCTCGATAGATTTAATCCAACCTATTTATTTAATCCAAATTTAAAAGCCTCCCGATTTAATTTATCTCAATAAATTAAATCCGAGAAATGATATCTATCTATTTATTTAAATCGAGATACTAATATCTCAATTTAAATTAAATAGACAATAATATCTTTATTCGAAAATTAAATGAGATACAATATCTCTCTTTGTTTTAGATATTTAATTTATCAAATAAATTAAACATAAAACAAATAATATAATAATAATATTTTAATCTCAATTAAATAATATCATTATATTATTTTCGAATTTAAATATATATATATATATATATATATATTTACCCCAGATTAAACTCAGTATTCATTAATCTCAGATTAATCTGAGATTCAATGAACCTGGACACTTTTACCTGTGTTGGATTATTCTTGTGTGTGACCCTACAGGCCCATGTGAGATTGGCAGTGGGCCAACACTGTGTCAGCCCACAAATCGCAAGCGGCCTCTAGCAAGACATTGCGACACCCAATTCACATGGGGATCGATGACACGATACACCTATCGTACAACCATGTCACGTCCCTTTTGTCACGCGATAATTTGGTCAAGGATGAGGCATGGATAATGTCAACTTCCTTTTCTTGACCATTACTTTCTCGATTCTCGAGTAGTCTAATAAGTGAAATGGAAACTCCTTTCCATCACAAGTATGGCCATACATTTCTTAGACTCACTCATCGAGGGGCCCAAAGATTATCTCTCTACGAATGTGAGGGACAAATTCCATCTTGACCATACACGTCCCTCCGCATGAAAACCACCGATCCCGATCCCGACCTTTATCATCACCCGGTCAAAGGTGACTTTTGACTAGGTCAAAGACCAGTGATTCATCATGTAGGAATCCATGATGATCTCGGTCATAGGGCGTTAATGACGCGGTTATACATGAGATAAGCTTATGACTTAATCCATGCAGCTTTCTCATAGTGGGTCGGTCCAGCACCTTGTACTCTTACAAGTGCCCATGACTTTGATTCGTATCTCCATACCTCATCAAAGTCATACTGGTCTTAACTCATCTTCGCTCCCGCGTAGATGACCGACCAGAGACATTTAGGATAATCTATAAGATGTATCCAGGGATGCAGTTATCAATACGAACATGCAGACGAAAATGATAACTAAAGAAAATACTTTAAATAACTCAAATATCCAAAGTACAATGAATTGCCCCTAGGGCATAATTTCCAACAATTTGAGCATAAGAAGATTCCAGTATGGCATCTCTTTAACAATAACAACATTTCCAATGGGCATTATTGGAAAAGGAATAAATTTATATTAAGCAAAGAAAATACAAAAAGCATTGTAATGAAAATAAATTTTTTTGACTTACTCATGATTGTATGATGAAATTAACTACTCAGCTTCATACTGATGCAACCTTGCTGATATGTGTCTGTTGGAAATTATGCCCTAGGGGCAAGTCATTGTTCTCCATTTAGCTATCATTTCATTCGCATGTTTATAGTGATAATTGTATCCTTGGATATATCTCATAGATTATCCAAAATGTCCGTGGTCGGTCATCTACGCGGGAGAGAAGATGAAATAAGACTAGTATGACTTTGATGAGGCATGAAGATACAATAAAAGTCATAGGCACTTGTAAGAGTACAAGGTGCTGGACCGACCCACTATGAGAAAGCTGTATGAATTAAGTCATAAGCTTTTCTTATGTATAACCGTGTCACAACGCCCTTTGACCTGAGATAATCATGGATTCCTACATGATGAGTCGTTGCTCTTTGACCTAGTTAAAAGTCACCTTTGACCGGGTGATGATAAAGGCTTGGATCAGTGGTTTTCATGAAGAGGAATGTGAATGGTCAAGATGGAATTTGTCCCTCACATTTGTAGAGAGATAGTACTGGGCCCCTCGGTGAGTGAGTCTAAAAATCGTATGGCCATACTATGATGGAAAGGAGTTTCCATTTCAATTATTAGACTACTCGAGAATCGAGAAATTAATAGTCAAGAACATGAAGTTGACATTATCCATGCCTCATCCTTGACCAAATTATCGCGTGACAAAAGGGACGTGACATGGTTGTATGATAGGTTGTATCGTATCATCGATTCCCATATGAATTGGGTAGTCGCAATGTCTTGCTAGAGGCCGCTTGCGACTTGTGGGCTAGTACAACATTGGCCCACTACCAATCTCATGTGGACCTGCAGGGTCACACACAAAAATAGTCCAACACGAGCAATAGTGTCCAAATTCATTGAATCTTAGATGTGTCTAAGATTTAATGAATATTGTATTTAATCTAGGATGAATATATGTATATATATATATATTAAATTCGAAAATAATAATGATATTATTTATAGATAATACTAATATTATATATAGTATTTAATTTATTTGATAAATTAAATAGCTATAATAAATTGAGATATTGTATCTCATATTTAATTTTTGAATAAAGATATAGTAACTCGATTTAATTTATAAAGATAAATTAAATTTGTACGCTCATAATTCGGATTAAATAAATATATTAGATTAGATCTGTTGGACATGATTTAATTGATATATTATTTTAATTCATATTCGAATTTCAAGATTAATTAGATTAATTTTGAATATTTTAATACGGCTCATTAGGGTTTTAGAAACTTTATAAATAGATATTGATCTAGTCGTATTAAGAGTACAGATGAATTAGAGAAGCCGCAAAAACCCTAGAGAGTAAAAGGAGAGACGCGAGAATACTGAAGGTGGCTAGCACATTGCCGTCCGTGTTCAATGCTATTTCTGGATTCTGGGCAGAGAATCTTCAAAAATGTTTTTAGAACAGAAATGATGTTGTTTTGAGCTAAAATTTTACAGGTGAAAATTAGACATCTGGGGCATCATTTTGATATGTAATTTGATATATTTTTTTATGTACCAATTGAGAGATAAAAATTGGCAAAGTCAGCTCTGCGTGCAACAGGGTGAAATCTGACCCAGGTGTGAAAAGTGAGCACCACGCCAAAGTAAAAGTACTTTAAGGGTCTGAGAATATTTTTCATGAAAAATATACATTTCAATGGTTCAAATGGCGCTGGTTTCATGTAAAAATTATTTTTTTTGGAATTTATTAAAAATCTTACAAGTTGGGACAGAAACACTGGAATTCTGGAAAAAATTGGTTTGGGCTCGGTTTTGGCAAGAAGACGTGATGACATTTTTGTAAATACTGAATAAGTGTATTTTAATGATTTATAGGTCAAAGGAACCCTTGGGAAGTCAACGGGCTCAATAAAATATTAAGGACAATATTTATCACACCAGGTAGTAACCGTTTTACTCAGATATCTTTATGTGTTTTGCTGTATGTTAGTGTTTGCCATGTATGTTTTTCTCTATATATGTTGTGCCAAATATGCATACAGTGTTGTGTGATTCCTAGCGCTGAGGACGTTCAGTCCGAGGCCGGCCTTAATTGGCGGCTGTGCGGGTTGAGTTTTTAGTCCGGGGTTGGCCTAGTGAGGGTGACTTTACGGGTTGTAAGTCCAGTGAGACCGAGGCTTGCCTTGGTAAGGCAGCTGTACGGATTCATGGATTGTGTTATGTGTTTTATTGTGGTATGTTCTGGATGCATATATGGTATGTGTTTGGCATATTCTGTATTTTTATCTGGCATGGTTACTTACATACTCCTTACACATTTGTTATTTGAGTATTGACGGTTACTCTGGGGGCCACTATCGGACCCCAGACTTTTCTGTAGTCACAGGGAGACAGGCCCGATGTGAAAAACCCTTTTCGAAAGGATAAGTGCTTATCGGTACCGACTGAAGAATAGGGAATGCCCTATCATGTTTGTACATATATTTGAGATGACGGTATGTTTTGTTTCGGTATTTATTCTGGATAACTGTACCCTTAACTCTTCGTGGGCTTTTACCTTTTGTTTATTTTACTTTTACCAGTACAATAGATAGTCTAAACCGGTTAAATGCTCTGTTGCGCTCACTCTGATATAAGTTAAATGGACCAAATAACGAAGGAAAGGTAACTAAGTAAAGGAATCCCTCTAAACCACCACCCGAAAGGGTGAGGCCGATAGGGGTGTAACAATGGTAATCTCTAACACCCCCTTCAAGTTGGAGTATAGATGTTAATCAAGTCCAACTTGTTACAAAGATAGTCAACCTTTGCCCCATTCAGGGCCTTAGTTAGAAGATAACTCAATTGGTTACTAGATCGCACATGCCTTGTAGATATACAGAGTTGGAGCTTGGGTAGACCAGCATTATTATCAACCACAACTTTATTGGCAATGACATAGTGAAACCAAGCTCCTTCATCAACTGATGGATCCATACAATCTCACACATTGACTGTGCCATAGCTTTCTAATAAGATTCTGCACTAGATCGAGATACAACATCTTGTTTTTACTCTTTCAAGAAACCAAATTTCCACCCTCAAACACACAATACCCTTTAGTGGACCTTCTAGTTGCTTTTGACCCAGCATGATCTGCATCACAAAAGCATTCAATTTCACGTAGCCATGATTCTTGTATAGTATACCATGACCTACTGATCCTATCAAATATTGTAGGACATGCTTCAAGGCTTCCCACTAGCAACATCTAGTGTTGTCATGAATTGGTTAAACATACTATCCAAAAAAGTGATATTGAGAAAAATCTCAATGAGATAGTTCAATTTTCCAATCAATCTACGTGGCTCTCAATATGTTCAAATGGTTTGATCTTCTTAGGATCAACCTTGCTCCTCACTTGATAGGGTAGAACTTCAAAGTATAGGGTGCTATCAATATCTAGAAATGGATTAGGAATCATAGGAAAGCTACTTGGTGCTACTACAAGTTTCCTTGTTTCCTTCAGTAGGTCAAGAGCTTATTTCCTTTGTGTCAGGAAGATGCCTTTCTTGCTCCTCATAATCTCAATTCTTAGAAAGTACCTCAATGGCCCCAAATCCTTTGTTGGGAAATGTGAATCCAGGCAGTCCTTGAGCAACAAGATTCTAGAGGTATTACTAGCCATTATCGCAATGTCATCAACATATAAAACTAAGAGAGTCATGCCTGCATCTATCTGTTTATAATATATAGAGTGATTGCACTTGCTTCGACTCATACCAAATTTCTTAACAATCAAGATGAACCTATCAAACCAAGTGCACAAACTCTGCTTTAAGACATATAGATTCTTCTAAAGATGACATACTTTCCTATGCGGGCTTAGGCAACAAAATCAAGTGGTTGCTCTATGTAAACTTTCTCATAAAGATCATCATTAAAGAAATCATTTTTAACATCCAACTAATGAAGGTCTCAATCGTAAGTGACTGCTATAGAAATAAAGAGATGAACATAAAAGACAGTTTTGGCACAGGTGAGGAAGTCTTAGCAATCAATATCACAAGTTTAGGCATATCCCTTGGCAGCAAGTTAAGCCTTCTGAATTTCTAGTGTGACATCGACCTTTGTTTTAACTGTGAACACCGTCTTACACCTAATAACCTTCTTTCCTTGAGGTAAATTAACTAGAGTCCAAGTAACTACCTAATCAAGGGCCATAATCTCTCCTTCCATTACAGGACGCCAGTAGGGGTGAGCTAAGGCTTAGTGGAGTGTCTGAGGCAGTGGAGTCTAAAGATGCAATGACAGGGCACAAAGCAAGGGACAAGTGGTTATAAGAAACAAATGAAGAGATGAGATAGGTGCAAGTATGTTTACCTGTACAAAGGGCAATGGACAAAACAAGAGAAGGATCATATCACAATCAAGTATAAGCTTAGGAAAGGGTTCTAATTCAGGCTTTGGTACATTTTCTAGCTCAGTGACAACATCTGGTACAAAAAGAGACTTATGAGCATGGATCAAATTGATGACGAAGTGGATACTTGAAGGCCATGAAGATGATCATCCATATTACTTTCCTCGGGGTGTCTTTGATAGACATGATAAATAAGTAGCTGAACAGGTGCTGAAACATGTATTGGAATTGATGGTAAGGGAACCTAATACACCAAGAGGTCGTCAAGATCGTCCTCCTTGTTAGGAGAAGGAGGAGGAGAGGGGGATGAAAAGAATGGATGCGACTCATGAAAGATGATATTTATAGACTTAAGATACCAATAAAGTAGGAGAAAAATAACAATAACCCTTTTGAACTCTAGAATACCCAAGAAAGACACACTTGAGGGACTTAAGATCTAGTTTAGAGATAATAGGATGAACATTACCAATGAAACACTCATAACTAATGATCTTAGGGTCAATAGGAAACAATAATTTGGAAGGAAATAGTAGTAGCCAAAAGGAACGTGCATATGAAACATAAGTGCCTAAGCTTCTTCGAGTAAGTGATGGTTCTTTCATTCTGCAACACCATTTTGAGTTGGTGTGTTTGCACAAGAGGCTTGATGAAGCATGCCATGATAAAGCATATAAGGATGGAATTGTCTAGAAAATCATTCTTTGGCATTATCACCTTGCAAGGTTTTCACAAATACGCCAAACTAAGTTTTAATTTCAACACAAAAATTACAACAACAAAAAAAGAAAAAAAAAGAAAGAGAAAAAGCAACTCAACACTTTTTAATTAAGTAAAGCTAAGGAAGTACGAGAATAGTCATTCACAAATGTAACAAATTACTTTAAACCAATCTTGGACTCAACATGAAATGGACCCTACACATCAATATGAACTAACTCAAAAGGGGATACAGCCTGTTTATTGACTCAAGAAGCTAAAGGAATATAGTGATGTTTAGCAAATTGACAAGGTTCACAATCTAAAGAAGACAAATGATAGAACCAAGGATAAATTGTTTTCAAAGAAGACAAAGACAAAAGACCCAAATGACAATACGCTCTACCCAGAAGTTTTTTTTAATCTCATTTTTGCCCCGAATGTAAACAAAACCGAGCAAATATGCCCCGGAAGTTTTCTTAAGAGCAATTTTGCCCCTGAAAGCTTACAAAGAAAAGCAACAATTCAACGGTCAAGATCCAGATGGGCAAGATTGCTATGCTTTTAAACTTCTAGGGCAACAATGAGGGGAAAAAACTTCCAGGTGACCACTACTCCTTAGGCTAAATTTCCATAGCGAAAATTATATTTAATTCTATATTTGCATGTACCATAATCCTCATACAAAACAATTTCAAATTTAATCATCATTATGACAATCTATATTTTCATCATAACTTGTAATATACAATTATGCAATATGCAAGATGCAACCTCTCTTATATCACTGCCCATCTTTATTCTGCTAATTGGAGCCATAGGCTAACACATAGTCAAACAAAAACTCATCCATTTGACTAGATTATCTCAAGCTCACCAGTTTTTAAGATACACCCAACCAAAGGTGTAGAGCTTAAGTCTAAACTATGACTCTCCTCCTTAAATGAACACAACTAAGAAGGTGTCGCATGTCCCACAACTTCAATGTAATCCTGGCCAAAGGAAAACATGGAAGAAGGGGCCTTGACAAGTGCCATTCACTATGCTCTGAGAGATGGCATTCTACATAATAAAAGATCTCACCATACAAATTCCTTCTTACTCCAACTCATCAAAAATGCAACTAGCATGACAATTATATTCAATCACCAAATATAATATCATTTAAAGACAATGTACAATAAATTATGCTTCCATTCGTATCAAATATCATCACATGTTCAAATATGCCTAAAAGTAAATAATAATCAAACAATACATTAATTATAATTAAATTATTAACTATGTAAATAAGGTCAGTTATAAAGAAATTTGCTTGTAACATTACTTATTAGTTGAGAATTTACAATGCATACACATAGATATAATTCATTCTATTTTTTAAATAAAAGATAGTCATTCATAATTATACACAATTCACAAGTATATAGAAGAATATTCAGAGTTGCTTGTTACTCCTCAACTTATAGATAATTACCAAAAAGTTACTCTAAAGCTCTCAATAAGAGTCTACAAAGTCACAACATACATATCTATTAATATATTACCCAAGCTATTCTAAAGTTGCTCTAACTTCTTAAAACTACCCACTAAAATAATATTATATATACATAACTCCAGCTCTCTTAGACCCTTCCAGTTCCCATTAATCCACACCCCCCCCCCCCCAAAAAAAAAAACACACACACACACAGAGAGTAGTGTCTTAAAGAATGAAGGAAATATATGGATGAAACAAAATAATAAATGCAGGGTCTTGAAATTATTTAATTTTTTTTAAAAAAAATATACAAGCACCCACAGTAACGGAAATTTAGTTTAAGGAAATCTGGAAGGAGAAAAGATTCATTTAATGGCATAAGTCATATGAGATGGGTCTAATAATATAATAAATATAAAAATGTTTGAAACGTTACAGAAAAATTAGTTGACCAAAAAATAGAGAAAAACTTGAAGAATTCAAAAGAGATTTTATATATATATACACAGACACCTCAAAAACACACTGGCTGGGAGTGAAAATGGAATAACAATAAATTACTCCCAAAACCTCAAATACTCCCACGCAAGAAAGTATGAAAATGGGGCTTGAATAGAACATAATATATACTACTCACACTGTTAAACTTAAATCAAATGAAAGAAGTGCCTTGAGATAATCATTGGTTGAATTTAATATTTATTTACACACACCTTGCAGCAGTTGGGTGAGGCTGCGGCGTGTTAGAGTGTGAGGAGAAAAAGGAGAATTTATAGGATTGGCGTCTACGGTTTAGCTCCTCATATTAAAATAATTTTTTTAAAAAATAAAATTATAAATAAACAATAGTTGTAATATTCATACATCATTTTTATTTTATAATATTTATTCCAATGGTAAGATATATTTATACACACATACCCATATATTTAAAATAATTATTTTAAAGTGGTATTTCATTTGTATAGAATAAATATTTTTAAAACTTAAGGTACTTATTCTAAATTATTAATTTATTATATACTTTTTGATTAAATAAGACTTAAGCTACAACTAACTCTAAGTCCAAAAATTTAAGGACATTATAGTTACTCTAAACTCTTTTGAGAAGGTCTTAAGGACTTCAGGAGATGTTCAAAGGGGTTTAATCTAATTAACCATACTTTGATAACTCTTTTGAGTTACTTTTAACTTAGAGAGTGTATCTAAAGAGTCTTGAAGACTTCAATATTGAGCTATTGCTTTTCTTGTTGAACTAGATTGAGATTCCCGAGATTGTATGAGAGTCCTAGAGACTCCCAATTGCAGCAACAACAACAACAAAACAACAACAATTTATAATTTTTAGGCTACATACTCTGAGTGACTCCAGGGAGTTATAGGGAACTACAGAGAATAGAGGGAGGCTTTTTGTAATATCCTAAATTCCAGGCATGGAAACTTGAGAATAAGCCTAAGTTAGGTAGACTACTAAGCCCGGTTCAGGAAGTGTGACATTTCTTGGACAGATAAAGATCCTCTGCATTTTTTAGGAAAATAGGAAGAGAAGGAGACACTGGAGAGTCATATGTCAAAAAGCAAGAGTTCGTGTAATGATTACATTGAGAAAGTAAGGGCAAAATAGTCAAGTTCTTATCCCCTAAGTCACATATTTCGTCCAGCCAGGGAGAGAAGTAAAACTCATATGATTTTATCCATGTTCAGACCCAAACACAAGATGCGGGTCCCACAGGTGATTGACCGGTAGAAAGGGACCGATAGGGACCAATTAAGGGTTCCTTTGGACTGAATGGGATAAGTGTGGGGCCACTCTGGGAAGTTTGGATGGCACCACTTATGAGTGTCTATTCAAGGGGGAAATATCTGAAAAAGATGAAGAAAAGTGCAAAGGGAAACACCCTGTTGACCAGCGGGACCCACACGGACCGGTAGACCGGGAACTGAACTGATAAAGTGGGAAAATGGGAATTAAATGCAAAGGATCAGAAATTTGGGGCCCCTTAGGCACCACATACCCCCTCTAATTAATAAAAATATTTACTTAGAGAAACAGAAAGGAAAATCAGTACAAAAGTCAAACCACGGGTCCCACATTCAAGTAAAAAAAGGGCAAAATGGGAATAAATAAGTAAAAAATTAATTAGGGCAGAATGTGGGCCCAAAATGGTGCCACATGTGTCCCTTGGGAAGACAAAACATGTGGGAAAATTTGGTAATTATTAAAAAGTTTTGGGCCACAATTGTAATTTTTGAAAGTTTCGGGCCAAACGGGTAATTTGCCCCAAAGCAGAAAATATCTAGATATTTTTGGAGGGGCTGCGCCACATGGCAGAAACTTAGGAGCCTCTGGAATTTTCTGGAGTTACTTGAAAAAAAAGCCAAAAGCCAGATGAATATTAGACAGAAACTTACGCCTGTTAATTCTAAAATTACCGGATCAGAATTACCTTTATTAAAAGGTAATTTCACTCATCTTTTTCACCCTAGGGAGGTCAAAATTTTCAGAGGCAGAAAAATAGAACTCATCAACTCCATAGCCAAGTTCAACACTCAAGGTCTCAAGAATACTCAATGGTTCTCCGATTTTAGGTAACACCGAAAACCTTATCTTCTTGAGTTCTTGATTAAGTATTTTCGTGCAAAAGGTTGTAGCTTGATGTTAGGGTTGTATTTTTGTATTTTTAAGGTCACCAATGGATCTGGAATGTTATTTTTTGTAGGGTGTAGTCATGGGTTGAGTTGCCGAAGTCGAAAACACCGAAAACATTAAGTTAGAGCTTGCTGCCAGTTTCAGGGAATCTGGGCAGCAAAGCTTCTAACGTGTTTTTCAAGGGGTAAACGAACTTATTTTTGAAGAAACTAGACATTCAGGGCATGAATGTGGATATATAATATGATAATTTTTTAATATAAATACTGGGTGAAATAAATGGTTGAAAAAGGGTCTAGAACCAGGGGAGCGAATCTGGACCAGAGGGGAGGAAATAGCTACACGCCCAAATATGTGTACTTTCAGGGTCTGGGTATATTTTTCCTGAAAAATAGACTTTTCAATGGTTTAGATGGCGTTGGTTTCATGCAAAAATGATTTTTATGGAAGTTATTAAAAATGTTTGAAGTTGGGCCAGAATCACTAGATTTTTCTGGAAATTTGTACAAGGCTCGAATTTTATTAAAAATGCAAGGGTATTTTTGGAAATACTAAAAATAAGATATTTTGGTGTTATTTAGGACAAGGGCATATTTGAAAAAGCAATCAGGCACGTTAAAATATTAAGGCTGAGCATACCCCACAAGTAGTGACCGCTTTACTCAGATATCTTATGTGTTTTGTTGTATGTTTGTATTTTCCATGTGTGTTTTCTTTTGCATGTGTTCTGCCAAATATGCATAGAGAGTTATGTGGTTCCTAGCGTTGAGGATGATCAGTCCGAAGTCGGCCTTGGTTGGCGGCTGTACGGGTCGATAGGTCCGAGGCTGTCCTGGTGAAGGCAGCTTTACGGGTCGTGACTCCAGTAAGTCCAGGGCTTGCTTTGGTAAGGTAGCCTGACGGCACGTGGTAGTCAGTGATGTGTGTATTTCTGTTTGCATATGTGGCATGTTTGGCATATTACTTGTGTTTTCATATCTGACATGGTCATCTGCATACACTCTTCACATTTAGTATTTGAGTATTGACGGTTACTCTAGAGGTCATTTTTGGACTCCAGACACTTTTGTAGACACAGGGGGACGTGCCTGAGATAGAAGTGAAAGACCTGGCTATCACCCAAGAGGGGGTGAATTGGGTGTTTGATAAAACTTTAGTTACTTTGAAAATCTTTTTGCAACTTGCTGAAAGAAGTTTGAATGACAGGAGTAATTTATAAAGTGATAACCAGTCATTCAAATATATATATATGCACATTCAAATATATATGCTGGAAATATAAGAGATAAGGGAAGAGAATATGCAAACTGATTTATACCGGTTCGGCCCAATCCTTGACCTATGTCCAATCCCCATGCTCTACTTGAGATTTTCAATCCACTATCCTCTTGTTTATCCGGGCACAAGAGAATCCTATACAAACGCACAAGTTCACCCAGGCACTTGTGAAGCCGAATCTCTCACCGAGATACACCTTTCAATCGATTACACACTTTGTACTCGAAGTTATCCTCTCACTAGGATACACTCCCCTTACAAGTTGTAAACCGATAACCCAATCTCCAAGTCCCACGACTTGAAATCTTACAATGATTTAATAATCAGAAATGCTCTCTCTAAAAGAGAAGATGAATAAACACTGAAGTACAATACAAGTCATCTCACTCTCTATGATAAACTATGTAAACATTGAAAACAGAGTGTGTGTGAGATAAATGTTGGATTCAGAATGTTGGCACCTTGACAGTGCAAGCTCTCTCTTATCAACCTTGAATGTTTCTTATTTTATAGGTAGAGATCAATATATGATTGTTGAGAATATTCAATGACTGTTGGATAAATAAATTTAGCAGTTAGACTCAGATGGAACTAGCTGTTAGAACTTCATTTTCTGAACCAGCTATGACATTGGCATTTACTTTACCCTTGATCTTCGTTTAACAACCTTTGATCATCTGAAACATGTATACAAATGATATAAATGATGTTAAGAAGTATTATAAATCATTTATGTAATCATCTCGGATGTTTATCAAAAGAATCGGGATTTCCAAAACGAGATTTTCTCGAAGCGAGATGAAAACTCGAGTTTGTATTTGAAAACTCGAGTTTGGAGGTTGTTGCATTACTCCGTTACTCTGTCTCTAATCAAAACTCAAGTTTTGATCTCACAAACTTGAGTTTGGAAGATGCTCTGACGTTTGCTGCTCTCTGTCTGATGGAAACTCGAGTTTCCAACTTAATGACTCGAGTTTTGACTTTGTTGAGCATTCTTGAACTAACTGTCAACTTTTGAAGGCCATATCTCCCTGGTCTGAACTCTGTTTTTGTCTATTCAAATCTTGATGGAAATCTATTTGAGTCTACTTTCGTATGCCATTGATTTTAGGTCAATCGGAGTTTTAGTTTGTGAGATACACTTAAAACATTGAAGCTTGGTTTTCTGTGTGGCATGGATTTCACTGTCAAATTTAACAATTTATAGCTCCTTGATATGAACTCCTTTGAGCTTTAATTTTATATCACAATGACGCATTGGGAGTCTAGTTTCATATGCCACTGATTTTACCTCAATCCGATTTCTGGTTTAGGAGATATCATTGAATTACCAGACGTCGCCCGTGCTGAATGTGAAACAGAGTAGCAAAGGTGCTGATCAGCGTTGTAAACTTGAGTTTTCACTTGGAAACTTGAGTTTTCCTAGTCCAGAGACACTAGAGATGCTGAAGACACTCATTGACTCAAGTTTTGATGTCTGACTCGAGTTTTCTTGTACCAGAGGAGCAAATCATTGTAGCAAAGTAGGAAACTCGAGTTTTGAGTTGTGAACTCGAGTTTTCTCATCCTGAAACTGATTTTTGCTGACTTTAACTCCGAATTGAGCCATTCTAACTTTGATATGATCTTGGAGACTTCTAATATCAATCTAAGAACTTGTATAATGATATAATCATTCCATTCAACAAGTTCTTCTTTCTTTCTTCTTCTCTTGATCATTCTCCATAACTCAACTCTTTCTTTCTTCTCTTCTCTTGATCATTCTTTTCTTCTTTGATTCAATTTCTTTCTCTAATTCAATACTTCTTTATTGATCTTCTTGTTGATCATCCTTCGTCATTAAACTTGGACTCATCATTCTCTACAAGATCTACCTTCTTCAATATTTCATCTTCTTCTTAACTATTCCCAAAATCCTTTGGTAACTTCTTGCTTCCTTTACATTCTAATATTCACATTATATTGTGTGCAAGAACTTCTTTTTTAAATCTACTTTCTTGATCATTCTTCAATATTAAATTTCACATCTACATTAAATATAAGACTTAGTCAAAGTAGACGATAAGTGTAGTATGCAGACTTTTTGCTCTTAATAATGACATCTATATAAGACATCATCAAAACTAATCATATCCAACAAGAAGGACCTTTTTGGAAAGGTAAGGCCCAGTGGTGCAGTGAAGAATAAAGAATGCCCTATCATTTTGTATTTTACTCATGGACGACTGTATTTATTGTTTTGGTATTAATGTTGGATAACTGTACCCTTAACCCTTTGGGGACTTTTATTTTTCTGTTTATTTTACTTTTACCAGTACAGTAGATTATCCAAATCGGTTAAATGCTCTGTTGCGCTCACTCTGACACAAGTTAATTGGACTTAATAATGGAGGAAAGGTAACTAAGTAGAGGAATCCCTCTAACCCGCCACCCGAAAGTGCGAGGCCGGTAGGGATGTAACACTTTTAGCTCCAAAGAACCACGAGAAGTTTAATTAAAGTAAATAATTTATATTTTAGCTTTGTTAATTAACCATATTATTAATTTATAACAAATTGACTCGAGGAACAGTAGCTCATGTGTATACTTGCTTGTGGTAAATTTTTAGTACTATAGTACTCGAGGTAACTAGATTCGTTCTTGAAGTATAGCTATTATGTGTTCGTGCTCTTGCAAACTCATAGATTTTATTATGTTTAACTCTAAGACTTTATAAAGAAACACCTTATGTGACTACATCTTTTGTGATAATGAGAATGTGGTATGATGTAACTGTGACGATTGCTTAAGATTGTGGAAACGAGAATATGGGATTGATATAATGTGAATTTTTGGTTGTACTTGTATTATGTGTTCTGAGATATCTGTGTAATTAAAGATGATTAATGACAAGGGGAAGAGATGGAAGAAGTTTGAGAATTGTTCTGCCATGTGGTATTTCACCATAAGTTATACTATGGGTGCTTCTATTATCCCTAAGCGGTAACTTGGGACTACATCACCTCACACAATCAAAGGTGAGGAATACATGGTCCACCATGTGTTCTACAATACTTTGGTCAATCCATGTCAGACATCTGATAGCTATTAAGAGTTCCGAGTCATGGGGAGACTTAGCTCATGGATTCAAGCTGGTGGATCAGAGAAGATAAGGTAGGAATTGAACACTTAAAGATAATAAACGAATATTTATTGTATGTTTGTTCTTGGATATTTTTATTGTCATTATACTATCTTTATTCCATTCAATATTTGCAAACTGTCCACTTGACACCCATAAGCATGTAGTAATTATGTTCTAGGTCAGGATTTACTTACTGAGATGTCGATCTCACCCTTTCCATAATTAACATTTTCAAATCAGGATGATAGGGCAGGAGCTTCAAGAAAGGCATTAGGATCGTAAATTATAGTCCCATATTAGGTTCGTAAATTATAGTCCCATTTTGTGTGATGCTTATTTTATGTTTATGCCATTAGGATTCTTTCATATACTTGCCCAATATTATAATCTTATTTTTGTATTTCAAATCCTAGATTTTGTGACAGTCACCCCGGTGAGTAGTGTGTCTGTTAAGGCTAGTGCCCTCCTTCTTTCTGAACGATTTATTTACTATGGTTTAGACTGTAAGATTTAATTTAAAGAATTTCAATCTAGGAGACTTGAACCTTGTTCTGTTGGTGTTTGATTTTATTTTATTTTATTAAGGGCCCGAGGCACTATAAAAAATTTGTTTATTTGTAGTGGTTAAAGTAGCGTATTTATAGTGGTTTTAACCACTACAAACGACAATAGTAATGGTTAGGTGAACCGCTACAAAACACACTATTGCAAGCGATTTTCTAATGGCTTTATGGAACCACTATGCATATCAACATAACCCACTACTATAGTTGTAGCAGTTTTTCTAAACCACTACAAGATGAGTCTATAGATTACATATTGTAGGAGCATCTTGTAGCGGTTTGCAAACCACTACAACTATCATTTGAATTTCGGGGACCATATACTTTTAATTTTATTATTATTATTATTATTTTTTGTAGCGGTTGGCTAACTGCTACAAATGTGGTGCCAACTTTAATCCCCAAAATTTGGGTGTGGCGGGAAATAAAATTTGAAAATTTACCTCACATTTATAGCAATTGACCAACCGCCACTAATTAATTTTAGAAATTTTAAAATGCGGTGCCAAACATTTGTAGCAATTGGGGAACCACTACCAGTATTTAATGAAATTTCAAATTTTTTTGCCAAAAATTTAAATTTAAATTTAAATTTGTAGCTTGATGTAGTGGTGACCACCAACTACTACTAAATGTATATATTAAAAAAAATTGTGTGAATAATTTTTTCAATATATTGTTCCAATATTATTTTGAATGGTTATCATTTAAGTAACAATTTAAATGATAGTAGTTATTAATTAAGGATAATGATTAAATTAAGTTAGATAAATATGAATATTTTGTATGTTTAATATTGAAAATGCGTGTAGGTAATAATGATTTAGGTTCTTCACTTTATAAAATTGAAATGAAGATGGAAAGACATATTTTCTTAAGGAAAGAATGATGAAAATGTAGTGAAAGGAATCTTCAAATCTTTTAGAAGGGAAAAAAATTAGTGTAAGAATTATATGAAGAACCAAAATAAAATGAAATGATGAAATCAAAGATTTGAGAAAAAAAAATTACTATATAAGCTCAGCTCTTTAACAACAAGGGAGAGAAAAACAAGAAAGGAGAAAGGTAGGAAGAGATGGAAGAGGGTAGGAAATAAGGTGTGGTGGGGGTATTTATAGGGATAAGCAAGACGATTGTAGCAATTAAAGTGATTATCTTTGTAGCAGTTATTTGTTAGTTTGTAGCAGTTATGAATTGCTACAAATATTAATTGGAAATTTTTTTTAAAGAATATAAATTCATTGCCTTACAAGAACATAAATTATTTTTTTAATCATTCTTCATTGTCATCCCTAAAAACTGTGTGGATAAAATGTTAGTGTTGAGTGTATGATTTTGTACAAAAATTATTTTTAAATTAAGTGATAATAAAGTGCAACTTCTAAAAATGCACCTAACTATAGATAAATAAATTGCCATCGACTTCAGGGAAGAAGTTTTTGAAATTGGTGGGTTGGAATGGCTCACTCTTGTAGGTGATGTTGCCACCATCACCCATGTCATAAAAGTCTCAAGGCTTTATGTGAACCACCATATTCCAATCCCTATGCCTTTCGTCATCGACATAATAAACATAGTGTGCCTTTGAGGCAAGAATATATGGCTCATCATCTTCAGATTGACAAGTGTGAATTGGCCAGAAGAAATTTATAGATGTGATGCCTAATTCGTTAGTTGACAGTCCTCGTGAAGTTGTCGTATATGCCCACAAACACTTGAAGAGTACACAGTGAAACGGCCTTGGTAATGTAGTTTGATGACATCAACATGCTTTTCATAATGGGACGTCTCTAAACTGCATGTTGACATCCCTACTGCTTGCATAACTTCTTGTCCCAAAGGTGCGATAAACACCCGAGTTTTGGGTTAATAGTAATTGATCTCATGAAACCATGCAAAACTTGAAACCATGGACATTGTATGCTATAAACCTTGTTGCATGGTCAAGTAGACTGATTGCGAGAGCTTTGAAATTTGGTGATTATGGGTTGTGGTTATTTGGTATTGACACAAACCAACTTAGAAATTCTCTGTAAACGTTTTTATCAATTTTGGAAGATGTTTGTATATGGATCCTGAGTTGACGCTTCGTATGAATTCTGAATTCCCTACAACTAATCATGAGAGGTGATCATGCAATGTATGTGAAATGTAAGGAAATATATAGAATAATATATGTGTGTACAATTCTTATTGAAGGAAGGGATCAACTTGACTGCAACTATTAAAACATGTCTATGTGCTTGAAACTTCTCAGTTGCAGCTAGTTTGAAGTTCACACTTTGTCGTCCAATTGATTTACCAATACGAGGGTGTTCATTGATTTCCTTATGGTAAGTAAACCAGTCGAACAAGTAATAAAGTGTAAGTAGAGTTATCGTCCCACAGAGATTGTTGATACCGAAGATGATGCCAATTTCTTGTGACAGTTGTGTGAAGTAAAAATATGGTTGGTTTGTTGTTTTTTTACTATTACTAATGACAAGTAGTGAATAAACGATTGGAAGTCGGAAGGAAGATATTAGTTTAACAGTAGGCTGAGCTCAGATTTCATCCTAAGTGGCTTTATTCCCTTAGTTTGCACACAATGTATTACTATAGAAATTATGTTGTACAACGTCCACAATGTTATAGCATAACCGCCTTTCACTACGTCATTGAGCTAACCCACCATTATCCTATACAGAAGTATCTGCATTCTGTAAGTACGATCCTCGCTTGACTTCTCCCATATTCCTATGGCGATTTTCCAGTTTAAAAGTAAGGTGAGTTCGGATTTCATCCTAAGTGGCTTTATTCCCCCAGTTTGCACGCAAACGCATTGCTATAGCAATTATGCTGCACAACTTCTACAATGCTACAGCATAACCGCCTTTCACAACGTTATTCAGCTAATCAACCACTATCCTATAGAAGCATCCGCATTCTGTAAGTACAATCCCCGCTTTACTTCTCCCATATTCCTATGGCTATTTTCTAGTTTAGACTGTTAGTTTTAACCTAGATGTTCTGGTTATGAGCGGGAGATTGTACGTACAAAATGCGGATGCTTCTGTATATATATTAGTAGCTAATAGACTCCCAGAAATGTGGGACGAGTACTCCAATAGGGAAAGTCTAATTTTGGCTATGCCTGGAGATGGACCAAAACCGAAAGTCCAAATAGAATGCCCCATATGAGATGGCAGAATTAAAGAAAGAAGAATACGGAACTACTAACGAAGAGGGACCTTATAAAATCTAGTTTTCCCGTTAGAGATGGCCAACCGAAGATAGAGTTACTTACGAAGAATTCAGATTGGAAAGAGCTACCTACAGAGGGTTCTGACCTGATGAACTGATCAATCAGAGTAGACGGAGTAAAATTCCAAGTGAAGAACCGTAGAGTGAAGCCGTCGTGACAACGAACCGTAAAGTAGAGTTACCAGGCTTCAGTTTTCAAGGCTAATGCATTGTAATTAGCCCCACATCAGATGGGTGTCCTAGAAAGGAAGTTTAGATGATTCTGTGTATTGCCATGGGGTGTTCCAGCACTGTGAGTTTACTATTGAGTATAATTATGATATGAATATACGATAGGTAGTAATGACCCTCTTGGAATAGTTGTCTGGTTCTTAGACATGTTTAAAATTTTGATTTTTAGTGTACCAATGAACTTGTTAAGTTTGTGAAAATTTTCGAACGAAATGCTTTCAACAGAATTTGAGTTCAGTACGAGGGGATTTTGACTTTTATAATGAGTTAAGGATGGCTCAGATGCATGATGACCCATTGCTAAAGATCAGAAAAGAATTGGAGAATGGTGAAGTACCTGGTTATGATGTTGGGGATACAGGTATATTGAGGTATAAGAAGAGAATTTTTGTTCTTGATAATGAGGAAATCAAGAAGACAATTTTTGAAGAGGCTCATTGGAGCAAGTATACCATTTATCCAGGAATCACTAAGATGTATCGAGATCTGAAGCAAGGGTGTTGGTGGACAAAGATGAATCATAATGTGACAGACTTCGTATTGAAATGTCTGACTTATCAGAAGGTGAAGATCGAGCATCAAAAGCCTCTAGGATTACTTCAACCTTTAGAAGTTCTGTAATGGAAATGGGACAATATTTCCATGGATTTTATTGTGGGATTATCGGAAACCACAACACACCACACGCTATATGGGTTATTATAGACATATTGATAGAGTTAGCTCATTTTCTTCCGATCCATATAGGATATAACTTAGAGAGGCTAGCTCAGTTATATGTGGATTGGATTGTTAGGTTGCATGGTGTACCCACCGAGATTGTATCAGACCGTGATCCAAGGTTCACATCGAACTTTTGGGAGGCGTTACAAGATGCTATGGGGACAAGGTTGAAGTACAGTACCGCTTATCATCCGCAGACCGATGGTCAGACAGAGAGGACGATTCAAACCCTTGAAGATATGTTGCGGGCCTGTGCCATTGAGTTACCTGGCAGTTGGGATCATCACCTCCCTTTGGCAGAATTTTCCTACAAATAATAGTTATCACTCGAGCATTCAAATAGCTCCTTTCGAAGCATTGTACGGTAGAAAGTATACATCGCCTCTTTGTTGGACTGAACTGAGAGAAAGAACCGTGATTGGACCGAACTTGGTGGATGAAACTATAAAGAAAATTGAGATGATTCGCCAGAGGTTGTTGACCGCTCAGAGCAGACAAAAGAGCTATGCGGATAGGCGACGGAGACCTTTGGAGTTTGAAGTAGGGGACCATGTATTCCTTAAAGTTTCACCGGTAACTGGTATTGGCAGATCTATTAAAACCAAGAAATTGACTCCCCAATTTATTGGCCCATACGAGATTCTAGAGCCAATTGGACCAGTTGCTTATTGAATTGCCTTGCCACCGTACCTATCAAGTGTACACAACGTGCTTCACGTGTCATAACTTAAGAAATATCATCCAGATCGTTCTCATGTAATTGATCCAGAAGAGGTTGAATTGAAAGAAAATTTGACCTACATACCCGAGCCAGAAAGGATCCTTGATATGAAAGATAAGTAGTTGCGAAATAAAACAATTCGTCTCCTAAAAGTTTTCTGGAGGGGTATGTCTCCCGGTGATGCTACCTAGGAAACCGAGGAGCGAATGCGACGTGATTTCCCTGACTTGTTTGCTTAGATATGTCTGTGTGCTATGGTAGTATGGAATATTTATGATTGTGTTGTGTTGTGATCGAATTTTGTGATGTGATAATTTTGTTGTGTTAGTGACTTTTGTTTTAATGTGCCAACATGCCACTGTATTTTGGTAATGATGTTTTGACTTGATGTTATTATATTGGAATCTTGTGTTGTGGACTGTTTTCTTTAATATCATGTAGAGAATTTTGGGGACAAAATTCTATTTAGGTGGGGAGAGTTGTAACATCCCAAATTTTGAGATTTGAAATAAGGAATAATTTAGGCCTAAAAATTATAGAAATTATATTTTATGGCCTAGAAAAATTAATCGAAAAGGAAAAATCCTTATAGGAAATTAAGGATTTTTTTTAATGATAATTGCAACTAAATAAATAAAGGACATAATTGCAAATAAAGTCTTATAGAAGAGCAAATGGGTTTCCCAAGTAATACCATACTGATTTCTAATTTCCTACATACTCTCCTCCCTTTAATAACCACACATGCAATTACCATACTTCCTCATTCCTCTTATGGTCACGTGCTCCCATATATGATATATAGGTCAACACTTCAATTCATTTATCAGCCCAACACATGACTGATGACAGCAAAGCAAGCCATGTCTCATTCTCATTCTTATCTCACGACCCATGAATTAAAACCCAACCCATTATCTAATTTATTCATTTAACCTATCATCACAGCAAAAAGACACATATCCACCATCATATCTTTCGGCCAAAACACGTTAAGCAAAGACACAGGAAAGAATATAAGCAAAAGAAGATCACGCCTCGTCAGCATATCTCGTCTCAGCCTCCACTGTACATGCAAACTCAGGCACCATACTTCTTGAGCCCAATGTTCTACAAGTACGCTCCTTCTCATTATAACCATCAGTCCTTATATACTTCCCTTCATTCATTTAGCAAAGAGGAACAGAGGTAGAGAACTGAGAGGGAACGAGAAAGAGAAAGAAGGAAGGATGAGAGAGAGTGTGTGTGTGCTGAAAACTCTGTGTGTGTGTGTGTGTGTGCTTTGTTTTAATTCTCAAAGAACAGAGAAAGAAAGAGAGAGTGAACGAGGAATTTAAGTGAGAGTCAAAATGTGGTCCAATCTTTCTCTGTGTTTTGATTCTGAAACAGAGGTAAGTCCTTAGTTCCCTTTCCTTCTTGTTCCCTTGATGAACTAAAACATACTGATATATATAAAAAAAAAAAAAAAAATAAAAAAAAAGAAGAAGGGTTGATGCCATATCTTTATATGCATGGGTTTTTGTATATAGGAAAGAAAGAAGGAGACTTAATATATATCTATATGCTTGTCGGTTTGCAACTACTTTTGGAAAGAGAGAGAAAAAAATGGCATCTGATATATTCCTACACTTGGAAGTTAATGAAAATCTTTTTGTATGATATAAGTGTGTATATATATAGCTATTTATATGTGGTTACGTTGGAAACCATAGGCAAATGATAAGATAATACATATGTAACTACATTTAAGAAGACTTTATTGATCTAATATATGTGACACTAAGCTTGTAGAGTCAAAACAATTATATCTTAAATGCAAGCTAGTTAAATATTATAGAATCTAGAGTTACCTTGATGAGCTTGTTCAATGGAAGGCATGCTAATAATCATAACGAGACCATGCATGCAGTGAGCGACAAGAAAAGAAAAAAAAAATGTTGCACACATAATGAGTAACCAACGCTGCATATTATAAGAAAAGAAAGGAAAAGTTACAATTATATTCATAGGCATTGAGGAGTTTCATTGTTGATATATATATATATATATATATATATGTATGTATGTATGTATGTATTACATTATAGCTGATTTTATCTCGGTGTTTATATAAATATAAGTTACTACCCTTAAAACCATGAGAAACATTATAAGTATCAATAAAACATATTTTATGTGGTGGCAATATTTATTAAACTAATTGTGGTAAAATAATAATAATAGTATTAATAAAACAAAACAAAACAAATTATTATTACCATTATTATTATTATTAAGAAAGGAAATAAATAATAAAGGGAATTATTAATTAATAATAAATAAAAAAGGGGTATTATTAATTAGTAATATTTTAATATTAGAATGTGTTTTTTTTTTTAAGTTATAGGAAATTATAAGTTATAATTGTGATAATGTAGAGCCTTCTTGTGATTGGTGATTGTGCGGGTTGTGCTCCTCAAGCTAAGGTTAAGCTTGGAATTAAGGTAACCGGGGTTAATTTATTTTATATGCTTGTTTTGGGTTGTAAGGTGTTTTTATAAGTCTTACTTTCATATGTACTACTTGTATGTGTTTTGAAAAATTATGTGTATGTTTGAATATGAAATTATTTCGGTGAAGCAGTATATTTTTCCAATTTGCGTATTTAAATGAATATTTTTAATGGGGCTGTTATTGTTGTGATGGTTATAATGTTTGTTGTGAGATGGTGTATATGGAATAGTAATTTAATAAAATGTTGTTGAAAATTTTAGTATTATATTATTTCTTCTGTTTGGGATATGTTGGTTGTGTGGAAAAGATTGAGGATGAAATTGTGCCCATCGGCTCTCTCATTCCTGGACCTGAATTTGAGTTGAGTGTTTTGGGCGGACACCTCCCTGTTACAGTATATTGTGGGGGTTAGTGCTGTAAGACTCGTGGGCTATGTAAACTCTTGTTCGATAATTGTGCCCAAAGTTATGGATTTCCTGTAGTGGGTTTGTGGGTGGAAATTGTGCCTAGACCCCGAGATGTGTGTATTTAAAAGAAAAATGGTTTTCCATAATCACCTATTAATCTAGTTTTAAGAAAAATTATGGTTAATTATTGTTTAGTAAGAAAGGGTCTTTTCACTTAGCGTCTGCTAACTGACTAGTATTAAATTACTATTAAACAAATTGAATATATTAAATAAAGAACTTAGTAAACTGGGTTCATTCTACAACTCAGAAATCCATTCTCACTCAGCCAATGGAAGTTTAGTTCATGACTGATGAGGGAAACACAAAACAAAGCAACACAGAACAGCCCATGGAAAGAATTACAAAAATAAAATAAAATAAGAAAACAGAGGAGCTCGTCAAAATGATCAACGGCGTAAGGAGTGCCCTGTCACACGACATCTCTATGTCTTCTATAATCCTTCTAACTCTAAGGAAGAGTTGGGTCTTGTCTGCAGTTTTCTAGATAATAGTTCTCTCGTTCCTTCGATATAAGTCCAGTCGGATGGGAATTGTACTGACTTCTCTGAGTCTCACGACTTTGACGACGTCTTTAGGTTTAGCCGCGCTTTCCTCTTATAGTTAGATCTATTTACGTCGTACATCTAGTGAGCTGGGCCTTCCAAATCTGTTAGGTCTAAATCTCTAGATTCGGTTGATTGATTCTCTCTTAATATTGCGGGATTCTTCAGATCTTTCATTCAATTCTTTGCATCTTCTGATTCAATCCTAATCAATTCAGCTGCCATCTAAACGTCTGTCTGGATGACCTGTGCTAATTTCCTAAAAACTCATGAGGAAAGGTGAAAATAATATAGTGCACAATTCCGCCTCACTTACAATGCTATAGTATAGTGGTCGTATTGTATTGCTAGCATAAATGTGAGCATAGCATATGCTATAACATTGTATCGGCTTCATTATACGCTTTCACAGTAAACCATAAAGTGGCCCTTTTCTTATGCACATGAGTAGGATAATGATGTGGATGCAACAATTTGTAAACTCTTTTCTCTGTTTCCCTATGTATATGAATTCTTACATATTTTATCAGATATCAACAAATAAGCTCAGATTTATCATTCCAAACAGTCAAAACACATGGAGAAAACATGACATAAATGACTCATCAGAGGGATTAACAACTCTCTTGATGATAGCTCAGGTTCAAGACAATCGTCTATATGAGGTGGTTGGTCGAAAGACATCTCAATGTTATCAAAGTATCTTGAATAGAAATATAGGGAACCTTATCACCTATATAACCTTCAGCTATAGAGCCTTCAGCTATAAAGGTTCAAGTTCCCAATGAACCTTTTTATAACGAAAAATGTTAATAAATGCTGAAATGTGAGGCTAGTAAATTTAAAATTTAATGCTGATGAACATATGTAAAATGAGTACTTCGCCATCGGATACATCCATCAATATTGAACTGGGCAAGCTAGCTTTGTTTGATGAACAAGGTTTATTATAGGGTGAACCATCAAAGTGAAAAAGGATAGAGGAAATATTATCTTTAAATGACAACGTGTAAGAATGATTTTGTGTTATATTTGATCAAGCTCCTCAACAATCAAAATCTTGGAACACAATTCCCAAAAGAAAGAACACAACTTCACTAAAATGACGGATACATCGGGAGGCAGTGTATTTTTTATTGCTAGCGGAAGTAACTGTTGAATAAAAATATGTGAGTCATGACTCTTCAGCCCAGCAAGTTTTTTAGCCTGATTGTTAACACATCGTGAAATGTTGCTTGAATACCTATTATGAACTTATATTTTCTTCAAAGTCGCACGAAAGACTTCCTTTTGTTTTGTTTTGTGAGGGTGAATTTTTCCGGTTGAAATTTGTCATGCTCATCTGGCCACACGTTTTTACAAACTTCAATGGCTCGTAAATCTTTCCTCGCTTGAAGATAATCTTTTGACTTGTCGGGTTCATTCAACAGCATGTGTAGCACATTATCACACACATTTTTGTAGCTGTCTTTTGTAACTGCTGAAATTTAATCGCTACTAAAAGATAGCTTTTTTTTGTAGTAAGGACTAAAGAAGAGCTCCCATATTTGTACTGATTGTAAGGAATGAGGCCTAGAGCTAAGTTCTCTATAACTGTTATAATTGTTCATGTGATGTTATGAAATGTTTTAATTAACTCGATAGATCATTTTGCACATGCTATCATAAGATTTTAAAAGCAAAGTTATGACTTTTATAAACTTAATAGACTCGTAGTGGGTAATTTTCTTTCTTTCTTTTAATCAAGGTAATCTTTTGATTTTTTTTTTAAAAAAAAATTTGCATTAAGTAAGTAGTTTTCAAGGGAGAATGTTACATGCAATACACGAGAATACACATCTTGAAGCATAATGATCTCATAACTAGACAAAATTTGAGAGTGAATTGTCTCACGTTCTAAAGGAAGTCCAGTAAGAAAACTCATAATTGCTTGATTCTCCAAATTATCCACCTGTGCTTGAAGATCAGTACTAGGTGGCATTAACTACTTCATTTCTTCATACATACGCTTGAAATACATAAAATAAGTCTTCAGAGGATGATATTGCTTTTCATCACAATAAAAATCTTTACAAAGTTCGTAAATACAAGTGATATGGCATTTACCAAAGTACATGAACTCTAAATAGCCCATAATCTTCTTAAGCTTATTGCAATGATTAATAGAGGGAAGAATGTCGCTCTCAATAGAATTATTGATTTGCAAGAATAACTAGGCCTCTGCACTTGCCCAAGGTTTCTTTGGATCTTCCTTACGAGGAGCCTTTGTTAAATGGTATACCTTTTTAATACTCTGCAAGTACATACAAACATTTTTGCTCCAATTTAGATAGTTTGTTCAATTCAACTTATGATCAATGATTTTGTTAGCAATATGAATAACTTCAGTGGTGAAACTAGTCTTAGATTCAACAATAGAGGGAGACTAGATCAACAAAAAGCCAAAATATCAAAACACATAAATGTGACACCTCACAAGAGGCAAATAACAAATATTACCAGCAGCAGGTCATATAAGGACCACCAAACAACAAGATAATTGCCAAAATAGTCAACAAAAGAACATCATAATACAAAGTACATCACATACTGGACCAGTCATGAACTCTGAGCGAATGAACACAAACACACTAGAAACTCGTCAGAAATCGTTAGTCAATGTTGGGCAAGCAATTGTAGTTGGAGAACCCTGAAATGTGCCTTCACATGTCGTTTGAAGATTTCTGGCAGTGAAGTGCATATTTGTCATGCGTCATCAAAATGAGATCAGACCACCAGTACTCAACTAATCTGAGGAGTGGAGATGTGTAACACCCGTCCTTTATACGGCTATATTTATCAGAGTAGTAGGCACAGGCATCGAAATAGTTTGGACGACTTAATTGCGGAATAAAATAACTTAGTTTGAAAATACGAGAATAATTTTTTCGCGATTGGAATCCATCCCATAGTGGGATGTTAATACAGTAATCCAATATAGACAGATGATAAACGTTAAAGTACAGACTAACTACTCATATTTTTCCAAAAAGTTCCATCTGCTGTAACCTTACAGCTGCGTCTTGCCTCTTGATCCCGAACCACTACCTGTCTCTTTCATGCGGTCTGGAGTTCAAATGAATGAACCCCAGGGGTAACAGTTAATCTCATATGCAGGTATGAAATGTAAATCACAGTATAACACATGTATAAGCATAGAATAATTCACAGTATACAAGTCGCACCGTAACCGCAGTTAACGGCCAAGAACCGCAGCCCTTCAGGACACGCAGCCCTGTTTTTAGGACACGCAGCCTTAATCCATAGCTAGGATAACACATGCAAAATTATCTAGCAACCATGATCAGTCATACATGTAATTCATACATACAAAGTAATAAGATAACAGTTACCCACCTCAAGCTTGAATCCTTAACTTTGTCTGAAGGTGTTGGGATCTGTAGAGGTGTCAAGGTATGCTTAAAAATGTTTATCAATATCATTAGTCACTTCTTGCGTCGCAAAGTAACTAACTACGCGAATTAATTTTTTAGAGGATTAAAAATAATTATTAACCCCTAAAAATTTCCTTAATAATAATACCCATAATAATACTATTCATCATTATTTATTTATCGCTTTTATTACTTGACCCCTTTCCTAATAATAATATTATTTATTTATTTTATTATTATTATTATTTTACTAATTAATTATTATTATTTATCACAGTAGTTTAATAAATATTGCCACTACATAAAATATGTTTCATGAAATTTTAAGTTAAAATAAGAACTGACAGCAACTTCCTCCTATTCATTATATATATATATATGTAGTCTATTTTCTTCTATCATTAAATGCATCTTTTTAGAAAATTCAAACTAAGTAACTTACATTTACAGCTTCAATAAATGATGACAGAAAAAAGTTAATACGGTTAACTCATAGAGAGGTAGAAGACTAAGACATACTGCATTTGTGTTAAAAAGAAGTGTTTCGCCCAAATTAGTTTCTTAAGCCCACAAAATAACCTCAAATTAGTTGAAAGGTGTAAAGCATAAAATTGAATTCCAAAAGCCCAAACCAGCTTCATGTTGCTCTATAAAAGGAGATAAAACCACCATCTCTTTACATTCAATATTTGTAGTACAATTTTTCTATTATCAGACAACACTACTAGTAAAATCCTCTCATCGTTGTCAAGAGTCTAATAACTTAAAGCACAAAAATTGTTCCAACAATACTAATTTTAATCAAATAAAATAATCAAGAGTCAAGACATATGGTTCCTAGAGACCCACAAGTTTTCAGTGATCACAGGAATACTAAAATTGTAAGATTTTGTTTAAAAAAACAAAAGGGACTGAAAGGGAAAATAGAACAAACAGTGCCTTACAGTTTGTTAAAGATTAATCTTACATAATCCCATCCAGTAGCCAAAAAGAAAAACAAAAATAAAACAAGGAAAATAGTGTTTGCGTCATAATTATATATATACATGCAGCACACAAATCTATATGGTCCCACTCACCACATAATCAAACTCTTTTTCTACCTTTTATATGCATATGACAGTTGGAGTTTTTTCTTCTTTCTCATTCCAAGAGCAACGAACATATATAGGTGTAGCAAGAGTATATCACTAAAGATTTTTCCTTCCCTTATATATTATATATATAAGCAGCATCCCATATGTTTATATAACCATTAATAAAGCTTTGGTTTCTTTTCACTTCTCTATTATATATATATAGCACCAAAAATATATGTATATTTATGTATGGGGTGCAGCGGTGATAATTGAATATTTCATACACTACTTTTTGTCTCTTGATTTATAATTTAGGACTCTTTAGCTAATAAATAATGGCTTTTATACTTATTTGGGCTTTGGGCCTTTTATTATATTTTAGCCATTATTTAATAATAAATTCCAGTTTTACATTGCTTTACTGTTTTTACCATAACTCTTGAACCAGACATCGGATTTGCCTCATTTTTGTCTCATATTTCAGATGAGTCAGAGAGCTACAATTGTTATGAAGACATGAAGAGCAAATTCGGACAAGAGGGCGGTCAAATTTGGAGCCGAAGCATATGTATTTTTGGATTTTATTTTGGGCTCAAACTTTATAACTAAAGCCCAATTTTATTTTAATTTCGTTTTTGGGCTGACCCATTTCCATTTTAGGTTTAGGTTTAAGTTAGTGGCAGCCACAAACATTTGATTCATTCACGTTTTTAGAATTGAGAGATCAAAATAGTAGTTTTCAAATTCTACGCAATGTTCTTCGTGTTCTTCGCGTTCGTCATCATTTTTTCATCTTTCTTAACTATGTTCGGCTAAATTTCGAGATTGATCCACGATGAGGGTTCCATCCACTATCCGGAGGATTCGCGCCTAATCGGTAACCATCTAACTCGTTTACGTATCCCTTAATCGATTTGATTTTTGGTTCGGATTGGGTTTTTGATTAAAAACCCAAATCGATATTTCCCAAGGACGAAATTCGAGATCGGGTTAAAGTATTTCGTGCGATCGTACGTGAGGCGCCCACGATTCGAACAAATTCTAAACGATTGTTCAGTTGAGGGAATTTCTAGACAAATGCAGAGATTTCGGTTTGTCTAGAGTCGATTACGAGTTCGGTTATAAATCTGTTTCGTTCAAGGAAGGGTAGTGGGTGAATCCGAAATTGTGGGTTGATCCTTTAATCCTCTGTTTTCTGTTCAATTCGTGTTATTTCATTTTGTCACTGTTACCTCATCTTTAATATTATTCTGAATAAAAAAAAACCCCCATTTACTGTCACTGTTTTATTGCTGTGCGAATTGAACCGACTGCGAATTCGTTGGGAAACGACCCAGGTTACATTATACTGCAAATCCTTTTCTAATCTGGTTATTTTGGGAGATTACGTCAAATCTCTGTCAAAATATGGCGCCGCTGCCGGGGAATTTGCATTGGTTTGATTAGTAACAATAGTGTAAATAGCTTTGTTTCGATAGTTTAGTTGGTTCGGGTGGGCGACGAAATTTTTCTGCCCAGATTACTCAATCTAGGTCTTATTCACAAGGAATTGGGCATTCTAAGCAAGAGTCACTTACTTTTAGTAAGTGAGGTCTCACCTATTTTCCCTAAATTCCAACATTTGGGGTCATGTTTTTGCTGTTTTAAGTTTCGATAAATTCGTGAAAATCAAAAAAAATTGAAAAAGTGGTCTAAAAAATGGAATTTGGCTTAAATATAAGGATCTCAGCGCCTTAATGGTGCTGAGGTTGTCTTAGAATAGGGTTTTCCTTCAGGTCACCAAAAATCAGCCCAATCGGAGTAAGTCATTAAATTCTGAAATACCCATTCCGTCCCAACAAGATCCAAAAAAAAAAAAAAAAAAAAAAAAAAAAAAATCCTAAAATAGGTTTTTGCTTTTGGTCAATTTCTAACATAGGTTTTTGCTTTTGTGATTTTTCTTTTGTGTGAAGCCTTAGTGTTTTTCTATTTTTCTTAATTAGCTGTTTTTACCACTTTTAGTGGCATTTTCGTAATTCTGAGTTTCTAGCGGCATTTTCGTAATTCTAATTGGCTGGTGGCATTTTCGTAATACTGATTTTCTGCAAATTCTGCCTTGTGATTATGCTGCATGAGTACTAGGAGCACTATCAATCTAGAAGACTTGTTGCCATTTGATCCTGAAATAGAAAGAACAATTCTTACTGCTAGAAGAGTTGTTAGGCTAAGTCGTGGGATTAATACTTGAATTAGACATTGAACTTAAGTCGACCATTCGATTGTGTTCATTCCGTTGATCTTTCGATTGTGTTTCGATAGTACTTCGATAGTCTTGTTGTTTTCACGATTCTAGTAGCAATTTTCCTAACTCGAAATTATGGCGGAAGAACAGGAAAATCGTCCTACTTTAAAAGAATTGAATGAACCCGATGTTAATTATCAACCTTTGTGCATTCAATATCCTGCCCTTCTTTGCTAACTTTGAGCTTAAATCTGGTCTAATACATTTCTTTGCCTAAGTTTCATGGTCTTGCGGTGAGTGTGCCATTAAGCATTTGAAGGAGTTCCATCTAGTATGCAAAAGACAATGAAACCGCATGCCATTGATGAAGATCAAATCAAGCCGAGAGCTTTTCCTTTCTCATTGGAAGGTGGAGCCAAAGACTAGTTGTTGTACCTTCACCTTCATCTATTGGGAGTCAAAATGAGGTTCGAGGTTATTTATGGAGAAATATTTCCCTTCTTCAAGAGCAACTGCGATCAAGAAGGAAATTGCCAACATTAAGCAAGTCAATGGGGAGACTTTGTATGAGTCGGGAGAGGTTCAAAAGGTTGTGTGCAAGCCGTCCACACCACCCGATCTCGAGAAAGACTTGATTACCCATTTCTATGATGGTCTCCTACCAGTAGACAAAGGTTTGGTGGATGCTTCTAGTGGTGGGGCTCTACGTAACAAGACACCTGAAGATGCCCGAGAATTGTTATCCGAGATGGCAGCCAACTCTCAGCAATTTGGCACTAGGGCCAATAGTACTCCTGTTTACCATGTTCAAACACCTCCAAATCCGAGATGATTCTCGAGATTAGAGAATAGACTTGATGATCGACCTCTCCGGGTGAGGCGGTTAGCGTGACACGACGTAATAATCTTCCCCTCCTCGGATTGGCTACTCATGTGGGTTCCGTTTCCGACCCTTACCATTCTACTCGACTCTTGCCCTACCTTGCATGATGCTACTTATCAAGACCGCGGAGCTTTAGTGGGTGCTTTTCCAGGAAAGCCACAATACCAACAGAATAATGCCTTCTCCAATACCTACAATCCTGGTTGGAGAAATCACCCTAATTTTCGTTGGAACCAAAATCAGAACCGAGTAACCAATATCAGCGGAGTTCTGGAATTACCAACGAGACAAGATACGAGACCACGAAATTTCCAACAAAGCAATCTGCACCGCCTTTGCCTTTTGCCGCACCACCTCCTCGACCCGGCCATATGTGCACCTCCACAAGGCGACAACAACGGGCTAGTAGTAGTGGTAGTGGTGGTTCCTCACTTGAAGATATGATGAAGCAATTTGTCACGACCAATATGCGGTTCCAACGACAAGAACCGACACTTCCATTCGAGTTTGCAAACACAGATTGGGCGGTTGGCAACCTCATTGAACCAGCTTCAACCTCGGGGGATCCAACACTCTTCCTTCACAAACAATTCCTAATCCTAAGGGGAATGTGAGTGCTATCTCCTTTCGTTCTGGCAAGCAATTGGAGGAACCTAAACCAGCTGCAGATGTAACTTCCACATCAGAAAAAGAGTCAAAAATTGTGAAGATTCACTTTAAAAATAAAAAGGCAGTGCAGCAAGGTGAAGAGGAAGACATCCCCATTCCTCTTCCTTTCCCTCGAGAGCAGCAATTCACCCAAGAAGTTGGTAGAAAAAGCACAAGAGAAGGATATACTTGAGACATTCGGAGAGTAGAGATCAACATTCCTCTCTTAGATGCGGTCAAACAAATTCCTAAATATGCCAAGTTTCGAAGGAGTTGTGCACCAACAAGAGGCGATCGAAGGGGAGTGAACGAGTTAGTTTGAACCGAGAATGTATCAAGACTCATCCAAATTACAATGCCTCGCAAGTGCAAGGATCCAGGGGACGTTTTCTATCCCTTGCTATTTTGGTAACTATAGATTTGATGATTGCATGCTAGATTTAGGTGCTTCTATTAATGTCATGCCTGCATCTATTTATAAATCTCTTGGTCTTGGTCCTTTACGTCCCTACGGTGTTGTTGTTCACTAGCTAATAGGAGTAATGTTCATCCTTCGGTTTAGTTGAGGATGTATTAGTCAAGGTTAATGAACTGATATTTCCTACTTGATTTTTACATCTTAGATATGGAGGACGAGTCTCCCAATAGTAGATCACCTATCATTCTAGGGAGGCCTTTCATGAAAACAACTAGGACTAAGATAGATGTGCATTCGGTATTCTTTCCATGGAGTTTGGTGATATATCTCGTGAATTTCAATATTTTTGATGCCATGAAACATCCTAGGGAAGAACATTCATTTTCTCGCATTGATGTGATTGATGATGCTTGTGGATGATGTTATTGCTTGATTGGTGTCTTGACTATCCCGATTTTGCATCCGAGAGTGATTCTCCCATTTGTGCATGTCTTGATAATGAATGGTGCTTTCTGTTTGCACCGATTTGCTTAATGTTGCATTATTTGGTGATTCGACTTGCTTGGTGATTCTACATTACATGTGGATTCGATATTGATTTTGAGTTTGAGCTTCATCCCGATCCTAATGTACATCCTAATTCGATTTTGATGAGCTTAACTCGATTTTGATGAGCTTTACTCTGATGTTAACATTGAGCTGTCTAGACACAGTTCTTCTGCTTCTTTGAATGTGGTTTCAGGCATTTCCAGTGTGATGACGTCAGAGTTGTTGCAACAACCACCCAAGCTTCTTCCCTCCATTGAGCAACCACCCAAGCTTGAGTTGAAATCCCTTCCGATCACCCGAAGTATGCATTTTACGGAGGTGGATGAACAGTTGCCGATCATTGTGGCAAATAATCTTCTTCCGACCAAGAAGATAAGCCGCTAAGCTTATTGAGGGCGAACAAGAAAGCCATTAGGTGGACATTAGCTGACATCGTTGGCATTAGCCCTTCCATGTGTATGCATCGAATTCTGTTGCAAGAGGACTCTAAGCCGGTGAGGCAACCCCAGAGGCGCCTTAATCCTCTTATCCTTGATATGGTGAAGAAAGAGGTCACTAAGCTTCTGCAAGCTGGTATCATCTATCCCATTTCTGATAGCCGGTGGGTTAGCCCTGGTCCGGTGGTTCCTAAGAAATCCGAGTCACTATGGTAGCCAATCGGAAGAATGAGCTCATTCCTAATCGAGTTCGAGAATAGTTGGAGAGTTTGCATCGACTATAGGAGACTCAACCAAGCCACTCGCAAGGATCATTACCCTCTACCTTTCATTGATCGATGTTAGAGCGATTGGTGGCAAGTCCCATTACCGCTTCTTGGATGGCTACTCCGGATACTTCCGGATCCATATTGCTCCCGAGGATCAAGAGAAGACGACCTTCACATGCCCCTTTGGAACATATGCCTACCGAAGGATGCCTTTTGGCCTTTGCAACGCACCTTTCGGCACCTTTTTCTGAATTTATGGTAAGCATTTTTTATGAATTTCTAGAGGACTACATGGAGGTTTTTATGGATGATTTCATAGGTGCATTGAGTCTAATCTTGTATAATTATGTTCACCGTATATGGGTCTGATTTTGATTCATGCTTAGCTAATTTGTCTAGAGTTTTGCATAGGTGCATTGAGTCTAATCTTGCGTTGAATTATGAGAAGTGTCACTTTATGGTTGAGTTGGGTATAGTCTTGGGACACATAGTGTCTAGGAAAGGGATTGAGGTAGACCCTGCTAAGATAGATGTAATTACTTTTTTGCCTTACCCCGCATCTATGCGGGAAGTTCGCTCTTTTCTTGGTCATGCGGGTTTCTATCGGCGTTTCATTCGATTTCAAAGCAAGACTCGCCCGACCCTTGTCCAACCTTCTACATAAGGACACGACTTTGTATTTGATGATGCTTGCAAGGCGGCCTTCGATCATTTGAAGCGTTGCTGCGACTACAGCCCCCATGATCCAAGCCCCGATTGGCGCCTCCCCTTCGAGTTGATGTGTGATGCTTCCAACTATGCGGTTGGTGCTATCTTGGCACAAATGAGTTGATAGAGCATCTCATGTGATTGCATATGCCTCCAAGACTTTGGATCCTGCCTACCTAATTACACCACTACGAGAAAGAGTTGTTGGCTATTGTATTTGCTTTTGATAAGTTTAGGTCATATCTGCTAGCAAGAGAGTAATTGTTTTCTATGACCATACTGCTTTGAAGTTTCTTTTGAAAAAGACATATGCTAAGCCACGACTCATCCGGTGGATGTTATTGCTCCAAGAGTTCGATGTTGAGATTTGAGACAGAAGTGGAGCACAAAACTGGGTAGCCGACCACTTGAGTCGCATCACTCATTCTCCCTCTCACCCTCTTCTATTCGGATGATTTCCACGATGAGCGCTTCTACAAATGCAAGGTAAGCTTCCATGGTATGATGATCTTGTTAACTACTTGGTAGCCGGTGTTTTTTGCCTATAGATTCCACTAGGGCCCAAACCCTTAAATTAAAGAGTGAATCTAAATATTATGTTTGGGATGACCCTTATCTCGTGGAAATTTTGTAGTGACCAAGTAGTTAGGAGATGTGTGCTCCGATCATGAGTTTCACTCTATATTGCATTTTGCTCATGCTTCGCGCGTGGTGGTCACTTTGGACCCCAAAGAACTGCTAGGAAAGTGTTAGACAGTGGATTATTTTGGCCTTCCTTGTTTCATGATTCCCATATGTTTTGTAAGTCATGTGATAACCGTCGAGAGCGAGGAGTATTTCCCGTAGGCGTGAGATGCCCCCAGAACCCTATATTGTTTTGTGAGATCTTTGATGTTTGGGGTATTGATTTTATGGGTCCATTTCCTACTTCATATGGTTATACTTACATACTTTGGGGCTTGTTGATTATGTCTCAAAATGGGTTGAGGCGAAAGCCACTCGGACTAATGATTCTTCTCGTGGTGGTGGATTTTGTTAGGTCTAACATTTTCTCGCAGGTTTGGCATTCCTAGAGCTATTATCGGTGACCAAGGCTCCCATTTTTGCAACCGAAGCATGGGTGCCTTGTTACGCAAGTATGGAGTGCTTCACAAGGTCTCCACAGCATACCATCCTCAAACCAACGATTAAGCTAAAGTCTCAAATAGAGAGATTAAGCAAATCCTTCAGAAGATTGTTAACTCTACCCGGAAAGATTGGAGTAAGCGATTAGAGGATGCTTTGTGGGCATATCGCACTGCCTACAAGACTCCGATTGGGATGTCTCCTTATCGGCTTGCCTTTGGTAAGGCATGTCATCTTCCTAGGTTGAGTTGGAGCATCAAGCCTATTGGGCCATTAAACAAAGGTAACATGGATTTGGCCAAGTCGGGATGGAGCGGAAGCTACAATTGCAAGAGTTGGATGAGCTTAGATTGGATGCCTATGAAAGCTCACGGTTGTACAAGGAAAAGACTAAGGCATTCCATGATAAGCATATTCGAGGAAAGAATTTTCTCATGGGGCCGAAAGTTCTTCCGTTTAACTCCCATTTGAAGTTTATGCCTGGTAAGCTTCGATCTAAATGGGATGGCCCTTTTGAGATCACTAACATTTTTCCATTTGGTGCTGTTGAGCTATGTGATCCACCCACAGACGAACCTTTAAAGTCAATGGGCATCGCCTCAAGCCATTTCATGAGGGATCCCAAAGAAGCTGAGGAAGCGAGAGATTCTCCTCATTGATGCCACTTATCCTCCATAAACCCCTTGGGGAGTATTCTTCTTTCTTTCTCCCTCTTTCTTCTATTTGTTTTCCTTTTTCTACTTTGCTTTTTGAAATAAATACGAGTCTCTCTTTCTATGATTGCTACATATTATGAACTTGGACATTTTGGTTTTAATGGATCATTCTCGTTTGGTCTCGCCATTCTTGACTCTTCGATTACATGTCTTGATAGTTGATTTGATGTTGTTGATTGCCTAAGTTGGTATTGACCTTGTGAGGTTTTGGGCCTGCATGAATGGAATTCATCTTTTGCCATTCTTTCTTTCATGTGTGTATCTGCTCATGATTTGTGTTCTCTAGAACTTGCTCCTTTTCTTTTTGAAACTACACTTTTCACTTACGTGCATAAGTATGATGGAAGCTTGTTTTCTTTCTTTTATTTTGCCCACTTTGGCCAAATAGCCTTTCCGTGCATTATGATTCCTTTGCTAGCCCCTTTGTGCCTTTTTGCCCATTCTTTTCGAGCCACATTACAAGCCTAAGCGTAAAACCCATTTTACTCCGCACCTTGAAAATTTATTTAGCATTGGTTTACCTTGGTCTTGTGGTTAAGTGTGGGGGTTGCTCGAGTGCAACAACTTGAGTTTAAGTGTGGGGGGGGATATTTTATTTTGTCATTGTGATTATGTATATAGTATAGTTTCAATGTAAAAAAAAAAAAAACAAACAAAAACAAAAAAAAAAAGAAAAGAAAAAAAAAAAAAAAGAAGAAAAAAAGAGAACAAAAGAAAAAAGAAAAGAAAGAAAGAAAATGCATAGAAAGAAAGGATATATAAGTAAAATAAAAATGTCCTTGCATAGAGAATGATTGTGTTAATTCGTGCTCCTTTTAATTTCTTTGGTGCTTAGCCTCTCATTCCATACTATTACCTACCTTCACTCTAATCCCATTATAACCTTTCATAACAAGCTCTCTTGATTTGTGCATGCATGTATTATAAGTAGTGGAGACGTAGAAATTGAGCAAGCTTATGGTAGAACAAATTTACGGAGTAGAATTTGAGCGATACACTTATTTACCTTAAACACTTGAGAGTTTGATTGATTGAGCGCATCATTTGAGAGACCATCTTTTGTGATTAGCATCATTGATTGAGATTACCATGAATTGTAATTTGAGATGAATGGATTGTGGTCTTGATTGATTGATCTTTTGGAGCTTTGTATCCTTTGTTCAATTTTTGCATTGATAGCAATTGTTAGAAAAGAAGAGTTTCTCCTTTAGGTCTTTTTCTTTGAATTTTGCTTTCGAGTGCAAAAAGATAAGTGTAGGGGAATTTGATAATTGAATATTTCATACACTACTTTTTGTCTCTTGATTTATAATTTAGGACTCTTTAGCTAATAAATAATGGCTTTTATACTTATTTGGGCTTTGGGCCTTTTATTATATTTTAGCCATTATTTAATAATAAATTCCAGTTTTACATTGCTTCACTGTTTTTACCATAACTCTTGAACCAGACATCGGATTTGCCTCATTTTTGTCTCATATTTCAGATGATTCAGAGAGCTACAATTGTTATGAAGACATGAAGAGCAAATTCGGACAAGAGGGCGGTCAAATTTGGAGCCGAAGCATATGTATTTTTGGATTTTATTTTGGGCTCAAACTTTATAACTAAAGCCCAATTTTATTTTAATTTCGTTTTTGGGCTGACCCATTTCCATTTTAGGTTTAGGTTTAAGTTAGTGGCAGCCACAAACATCTGATTCATTCACGTTTTGAGAATTCGAGGATCAAAATAGTAGTTTTCAAATTCTCTGCAATGTTCTTCGTGTTCTTCGCGTTCGTCATCTGTTTTTCATCTTTCTTAATTATATTTGGCTAAATTTCTGATATTGATCCACGATGAGGGTTCCATCCACTATCCAGAGGATTCGCACCTAATCGGTAACCGTCTAACTTGTTTCTGTATCCCTTAATCAGATTTGATTTTTGGTTCGATTGGGTTTTTGATTAAAAACCCAAATCGATATTTCCCAAGGACGAAAGTTCGGACGGGTTAAAGTATTTCGTGCGATCGTACGAGAGGTGTGCCACGATTCGAACAAATTCACGAACGATTGTTCGGTTGAGGGAATTTCTAGACAAATGCGAGATTTCGGTTTGTCTAGAGTCGATTACGAGTTCGGTTATAAATCTGTTTCGTTTAAGGAAGGGTAGTGGGTGAATCCGAAATTGTGGGTTGATCCTTTAATCCTCTGTTTTCTGTTCAATTCGTGTTATTTCATTTTGTCAATGTTACCTCGTCTTTAATATTATTCTGAATCAAAAAAACCCCCCATTTATCATCACACGTTTTTATTGTTTGTGCGAATTGAACTGATCTAACGAATTCGTTGGGAAACGACCCGGTTACATTATACTGCAAATCCTTTTCTAATCTGGTTATTTTGGGAGATTACGGCAAATCTCTATCAAGCGGCATATAAAGAAAAATATGACAGCAAAGGTTCTGGTTTTCTGATATATATATATATGTGTGTGTGTGTGTGTGTGTGTACTATTCTAATGCTACTATATATATATACCTACAATTTTTAGCTTAGTTCCAATAATATATATATGAAGTCACTCGCACAACCAACAACTTTTCTTGTATTTTCCAAAAGCGTTGATATTTATACATATATATATATATATATATATATATATAACATAAGACAGCCACGTGTTGACAACAAGCCAATGCAATGGGGTGCATGTATGTAGTACCCTATTATTTGCTTTTCTCTTCTTTTCCTTACATATCCAACGCTATATATGACAGCCAACAATATCCTATACTTATGACAGCACACAAAATTTATCAGCAACGGCTTGGTTTCAATGTGCAACGTTGCCTATATATATGAGCTAAGCTTTTTTTTTCCTATTGTTTTCCATATGGTTTGTGTAGCTATTTTAAATTTTTCAATGTGAGACATGCTAAACAAAACTCGTCTTTTTTGCATACATTTAGTAGAGTATTAGTGGTTATAGGATAATAAAAACTTATGTTGGTAAGGATGAATGAGATGATCACCGTTCGACTCCCTCTCCTTCCTCAACTCTTCTCGGCTTCACTGTGTTTTCTAAATAGAACACACACACGGAGTCCCAATACTCCCTCTCTCTCTTTCTTTCTCGGTTAAGGCAACGCAAGGGATAGAGAAATGAAGAGCATTGAATATATAGCATGTAAAGGGTCCAGTCTGAGATGGAAACCAATGGAAATTACACAACACACGGCTCGAGAGGTATGGCGTGAACTGATGAGAGTCGAAAGTGACCTGGTTTACGTGTTTGACGCAGCTGGTTTAACGTGTTTAAATTGTGTTTATTTTACTTCTGTTGTGGTGTCTTTTCGCTGCATTTTGACATGTTTACCATTGCGTGTTTAGGATAGAATGGAGTGGTTTAATAGCTGGCTTGGTGTTTTTTTTTTTGTCTTGTAGCATTAATTGGTAAGGAAGTATTAGATATATATGTATGTATGCTGGGTTAGGAAAGGAGAATAACAATGGTTTTTGGGCTAAAGGTGTTATTGGACAAAGAGGCAGTATTGAGCTTGTTCATCGAAATCCTTTGTGAGCTTATTTGCACACCATGTGTGAAATAATAAGGACTAAGTATAATGCTTATGGGCTCTATGTATTTATGGCTTTTTTCCCAATTTACCTCTTATTAAATAACTAATTACCATTTTGCCCCTGTTTCCAAACTATTTCCCAATGTGCCCTTGTTTAGTCGACTAACCCCTCATGTAGTCGACTAAAACGCGGGGTCATTTTTTTTTAATATCCTCGTGATTTAGTCGACTAAGCCACAGTACTTAGTCGACTAAATCGCGACAGGGAGTTTTTAAAAACCCCAACCGCGGTATTTGGAACCTTAATCGACTACAAAACCTCCCCAAACCTCTCCCCCCCTTTTTTTTCACCAAATCCTTGCCGAATCTGTTGGTGGGTAGCAAAGGAAACTTCATTCTAGCGTCATTTGCGTCGATCTCGGTATGTTCTCATCTCCATTTCAAATTTCCGTCGTTGTTCTTTCGTTTATGTGAACCCCCATTTCCCTAGAAGGTAGACAAATTAATTAAAAGTAAAAATGAATTTTATATTTAAAATCAAAGTTCATCCAAGATCAGTGAGGATCGAGAACATGACTAAGAATCCTAACGAAATGAAGTACACCAAAAAAGAAATCCACTTCTAAGTTGATTTGAAATCTTAAATGATAAAAAATGTTTATAGTTTAAATATTATGATTCATAGATCAATAAAGAAGACATTTCCAGGTTTAAAACTTATATGATTGCCTGAAAATTTGTTTGACTAAAATATACTTAAGGACATAAAAAATGACCCTAAACCCTAAACCCCTCACATGCTTCTAATTTTTTCAATTTTTAAAGTCAAATATATATATATATATATATATATATATATTTATATATATATATATAAACTATAAATAGACATTCGAACGTACAAACATAAATCATTTTCTATTTTTATGAAAATATATTTTGTTCAAATATTACAAATGATAGGTTAAATTTATTACAAGTGGCCCCCTAAATTATTAACCATTGTTATTATTCCCTCCCCGCTCTTAATATAACTAATGTATAAATACTTGCCGGAGGTAGGTTGAGTACCTCAAGAAGTTGTGGTTGATGAGTTTGAAAATGAAGACATCATTAGGGATTTTCATATCTATTTTAAATCAAGTATCTTAACTAATCAATTTGATATTTTGAATGTAATGAATACAAATTATAAATTTTGAAAAATATTTCTTCATATTCGGGTTTAAGAAACCATAAAATTATTTTTTTATATTGGGGATTTTTTTATTAAGATTCTTAGTCATGTCCTTGATCCTCATTGATCTTGGATGAACTTTGATTTTAAATATAAAACTCATTTTTACTTTCAATTAATTTGTCTACCTTCTAGGGAAATGGGGGTTCGCATAAACGAAAGAACAACAGCGGAAATTCGAAATGGAGATGAGAACATACCAAAATCAACGAAAATGACGCTAGAATGAAGTTTCCTTCGCTACCCACCAACGGATTCAGCAAGGATTTGATAAAAAAAAACAGGGGGAGATGTTTGGGGAGGTTTTGTAGTCAATTAGGGTTCCAAATACCGCAATTGGGGTTTTTAAAAAAACCCCTGTCGTGATTTAGTTAACTAAGCACTGTGGCTTAGTCGACTAAATCACGGGGATATTAAAAAAAATATGACCCCGCGTTTTAGTCGACTACATGAGGGGTTAGTCAACTATTAGGAAATAGTTTGGAAACAATGACAAAATAGTAATTAGTTATTTAATAAGGGGCAAATTGGGAAAAAAAGCCCGTATTTATCCCAATAAAAGTTAGATATTGAATAATTATTAAGATTAAATCTTTAATTTCATATAAGGATATTTTTCTTTCCCAAATAATTTTCTTTTGGCCTTAAAATATTATTTCTAAAATATTTTTTGCCAACATTATTCCCTAATTATTTGTCCTTAATTCATAGGAAAATATGTCTTAAATCCTAATAATTAATTTCATAATTATCTCACAAATTTAATTTCCCTTAAAATATTTAAATTCCAAATCCCAAAAGGCGCGTGTCACTGATTGAGCACTATTAAACGAATGCTCTCTCCTCTCTCTCTCTCTCTCTCTCTTAAAAGTACTAGAGCCATGACTAAAAGAAACTCAGGGAAAAAAAGAAAACCCTAGAGTTTTGATCCCAAGTAATGTTGAGAGAGAAATGTGTTATGAACTCAATATCCATTCATGTACCGAAAATGTGTATATAGACATGATTTCGGAATTAATGACTATAATAGTAATAAATCCATAATTGACAGCTACACTAATTAATTATAGATCAATTACATTAATGGTAATTCATGACAATAACCAATTCACACATACTATTAAATAAAAATTAAGAAAAAATTAAATTTATTATAAAATTTAAGTGATTTTCGGTATAACCTTATTAAATACACTAAACTCACATAATATTAATTTATACCCCTCTCTCACTATCTTTATTAAATATGAACATATTTTAAAAAATATATAATACTCTTCCAATCCTTAATATAAGATATATTTGAATAATTGATTTTGATCTTAAATATAAGATATAATTTTTTATTTGTTAGTATTTTCTTAATTTACTCCTATTGATGCTTTCAAAATAATAATCATCAGACCTTTGGAGGGAATGCTAAAATTAAAAAACATGATTAGGGTGTTTTAGAAAATATATGTTATACTAATTAATTCAAGTAACTTTTATTTTATTTTAACTAAATTAGGTAAATATATTTTATATTAAGAATTGGATGTAAAAAGAACTTAAAAATACTTTCTAGTAAGTGATTGACCGTGTATTTTTAAAAATTTAGATATTTGTTAGGTGAATAAAAATGTGGAAGGAAAGAAAACCGTTGATTGCGCGGGTTATGATATCTGAGTGAAGCTGCCTTGAAAATTCCCTCCGTGGGAACAATTTCTTTCCTGGGAAACTATTTCTTTTCCACGGCGTGTCTTTTGCTTTTCTTGTTCCATGCAATTTTTCTTCACCAAACTTTTCTATTTTCTCTCCATTTTCTTTCCCTGATCGTCCTTGCAATCCTCCAGCTATGTCCGCTGACAGCAACCACCACCCTGCTCCGCCGTCCGATAGTAAGGGATCGGCATTAATCTTTCTTGGGACCGGGTGTTCTAGCATGGTCCCCAACATGCTGTGCCTGCTCCAGCCAGCAGATCCTCCCTGCAACGTCTGTTTTCAGGCATTGTCGGTCCCACCTGAGCGCAACCCTAATTACAGGTACTTTCCTCTGGCGTCTGGGAAATGGTAGTGTAGATCTGATTTGGTTTACTTTCTTAAAGTTGGAACTATATTGTGTATTCTCTCTTTGTTTTTTGTGATGATTTCAGTGGATGAGATGGGTCTAACAATGTTGAATGTTTCGTCACTCCGTCTCGGAGCCAGGCATGACATCTGTTTTTATTATCGAGTGCCGGTAGTCTTCTTTTGTTTTTGACTTTAAGAGGGAATGAATCGTTCAGCAGCTTAAGTATCATAACCAACAAGGTTTTGAAAGCTTAGAAGGCAATGTGCAATGGGACAAAGCTTTGTTAATTTTCAATAATAGGCAAAGCTTTGTTAATTTTCAATCGCAAACAAAGCTTTATAATATGTCAGTATCATTGTTGTTGAACAGTATCTTGTTCCTTGTGCTTATAGCGAAGGACATGTTCTCAAGATGATAGAAGTTGATATTTGAACAACATCTATACTTGTTCAAGCAATATTGAACTACGTGCTTTTGTTTTTTTGATTGTATATATTGTGATTAATTTTCTCCTGTTTCAGTAAATGTCTTGATTTAGTGGCATTTTTAACTCTTTTTTGCCATTGCAGGTGCAATACATCCCTTCTAATTGATTATTGCCAAAACGATGGTAAACACAACTATATGTTGATTGATGTTGGAAAGACATTTCGGGAGACAGTACTTAGATGGTTTACTTTCCATAAGATTCCAAGAATTGATTCTGTGAGTCAATCCTCTAAAACTACTTCTAATGATGGTTTTATTGGAAATTTCAATTCCATTTGAACACCAATCTATCCTTATACAGCCACCGCTGAGATTTTTGTTAATAAACTCCGTTGAGGGCTTAGGATACACAAGTGATTTCAGCAACTTCGTAAGTTAGAGATGGTTCCTTGACCTGCAGCAGCTAGTGAGCTCTTTGTTTTTAGCACTGTTCATAGAATGTTGAAATATGACTTAATTACCTTCTTGAGGCTTAGAAATTTGCCACTAAGTTTCCACCTCAAATTACTGCAACTTCAGGGATCCAGATCTGAATATAGATAACCGAAATTGTATGTAGCTGTACCTTATAATTTGGTGGGTCAGTTTCTAGTTTTCTTCCTTGTTTGTGCCTCTCTCCACCGTTGTGCTCTGAAGTTGCAATTGATTTTGTTCAATGCTAAGCAGGTATGGCTGAAAACATGTCAAAAATATTTAAATACCATGGTGTTTGATTATATATATAAGATAAAACCCCGGATTTTGATAAGGAAAAGTATAAAAGCTGCAAAATTGTAGCAACTAACTTATGACGTTTTGGATGCTAAATTTTTTGCATCTGTTGATGTAATTCAAATATCTTTCATCAAGAGGAAAATATCTTTTCGTTTTGCATAGCGGTATTTCTTTCCAGCATCTTTATTACCTCCCATTACATCGCACATTGAATTGTACAAAAAATGTGCTTCCCGGCCATTGTGTACTTGGAATATGTGTATGCATAATTAGAATATGCCAATAATTTCAGATAACTTCCTTGTATGAAGTAGTAGCGCCACTGAACTCAATGCCTCATTCTAGTCTTTTAAGGATTAGAAGTGGCTCCCTAGTTTTGTTTATTAATACACTACAGACTACAGATTCAGGCACAGAGGAAGGGCATTATACATAAGCTTTTTGGTTGAAAGTGGCATTACCTTTTAGTTTGAGGCTTCATTTTCTATTTTCTTCCACGTCTTTTCATTGTAAGAATTGTTTTCTCTTCCATTATGTGTTGAATTTTTTATTGGAATTTTGGTTCAATGCCAAGCTAACACAACCCCAAACGGTTGAAATGTTTATGGGGACTGGCCATTGTGTTATCAGTGCTGTAATCTGGACAGAACTGATGTGAAGAATTTAGGAAGAAGAAGAGAAATTGAGTAGAAGAGAGACTAGAGAGAGTTGAGAGAAGAGAGAGACACAAGAGTCACACTGAATTTGCATTCATTCACAATAGGCAACAACCTTACAATGTGAGAGGGATGTATGTCTATTATATAGAGCTAAAGTGTTCAGGGGTAATAATGCTCTAGTCCTACCTAATTAGCTAAGCTAAGGGACACAATTAATGCGGTGTTTGGCTAATGCTATTCTAATAATAGCTAATGCCACTCTCAACTAACATTTCTCTTTCCTTAAATAACTTTCCTAACATTCGCAATATAAGATTAGTATTACAATTTCATATCAATAACAGCCCCCCCCCGCGCGGGGGACATCCTTGCCCTCACGGATGAGCCATATTGAAATCTGGAAATTGCTCTTGGAACCGAAGAAGTGGCATCCTTGAACCTTCGCCATCTGGCAACCCTTTCCATTACCCAATTACTTCTGTAATGAGCCTTCTTGAACTTTCGTTAAGGGTTTTCTCCGGAAGTAAGGAAGGTGGAGGCTCTGGGAAGTCTGGCGGAGGATGCCATAGCTTCATACTTATACTTATAGGATTGGTGCCTTCCTTGAGCATTATAGGGTGGTTGTGACCTTCCCTCAGTGGAGGTAGGCTCTTAGGCTCTTCAAACACATCCTGAAGTTTGCTCAAAACCCACTGAATTTCAGCGGGTGCACTGCTGGCAGCATCAGAAATAGCTAATCAGTGGTTGTTTTCCGCTTGTTCTCTATCAACCAAAGAAGAAAAAGCTGATCTTGTTGAAAGGGGTGGATTTAAGCTTTTCTGGGGTGCATTAGCTGCCAAGAATTTGGAGAAACAGCCTGCAATTTCCGGAGACTACCAGCATACCAGAAATACATAGACAGTGTACTATAACCCCAGAAAGAAGTATTTATACTTTCAGCCAATGGAGCCACAGAATAACATCACATGTGCTGTGTTCCATAATTCTGAAATCGAAAACAAAATCCATGCCCTGCATATGCCATTTAAAGCCCCTTCCAAACCCCATATACCTTGAGTTTCCGGCCACCAGCCACTTCTACTAAGGGAAGGACAGAATTATCCTCCTTCCATCCCAATTTATGTGCTAAATTCAGGTCTAGGAAGTCATGGGTGCTACCACTATCAATCAATACTTGCATTGTTTTCCAACTTGTCCTTGTATTCTCAGAGGTGGCACTGTCGACTCCTTCTATGGGATGTAATGAGATGCTTGGTTCTTCATCTAGCAATTCCGGATCAATATTGGGATCATCAAAATCATCATCAAGGTCCGATTCACTCGATATAGTGCAGCGGTGATTTCCGCTTTTGAGGGCATTTGTGATCACGAGAGAATGGGCCATGGCAACAAAAACACAGAATTTTTTGACAATGCTGTGCTTCCTCATCTGGGGTGAGGGGTTTGAAGGTTTTGCTCAGGATCTTGGGAATTAAAGATTGAGTCTTGGAGGTAGTCCCGATTGTCTTGTCTACCGAGGAAGATTTGGATGACATCAATGCTGCCCGATAGGTTGTTGAATTTGAGTTATTCGTGGAATGGGACACTAATGACGTTGGAATCACTCATGGCACGTTTCTAGCAGATCTATGGGAGTAAGTTTTAAAATTTTGATCTTCATAGATCTCATCTTGCATTCGGGCCTCTGATACGGTCCGTGGGCAAAGCATCTTAACTAGGCCTGCCAATTTCCTTTTCAGCGCTGACACATAAGCATCCACAAGATAATCCTGAGGCAAATCCAATTTTGCCGTAATATAATAAAATACGGCGTTATAATCACTCAACGAACCAGTTTGCCGTAAATGCGTAAGGTTGCCCATAGGCGTTTCAAAAGGAGGTGTTGAAACTCCGCTACACCGATGAAGAAGAAATTGAACCCCCGGATTCACTCCTTAGAATAATAGAGCGTAATGAAATGGAAATTGTCCCTCTCCAGGATTCCCTGATAGCAGGAATGAGAGCCGATTCGATATTGCCCTTCAGGGCAACTAGTCTGACGGTTAGGGAATGGCAAAAAGCTCTTTTTATCTTGAAGGATCCCTGCGTACTCTTCACAGGGAGGTAATTGCCCGCGTAGCCGTTGCTCTAACGCATGCTGCCATTGGAATGTCTTGTCGTCAAGATTCAAAGATGCTATCTTGACTTTATTAGCTTCAGGGGTTTTATACAATTCGAAATATCTCTCACACTTCAATAACCAGGTAAGTATGTCATCTCCGTTAAACCTGGGAAATTCTAATTTGGTGAATTGCGTCAGCTTCTAGTATCCATGAGAATTCTGCGGTGGTTGATGGCGATTCCGGTGATCATTTGGATTTTGAGAATTCTGGGTTGCCAAGATTCTTTCTTGAGTTTCTCGTTTGAAGCTTTCAAAATCATTGTTGATCTTTAGAATTAGTTCTTGCAAATCATCAACAGGCCGCAACCTCTTCTCAATGGCTTGAATGCATTCCTCTGACATTCTTGACTGTTCTTGAAGGCGAGTCTGAACCATGAAAGAAGAAGAGTGGCTGAGGATAGTAGACACTCTGATACCACTGTTATTAGTGCTGCAATCTGGCCAGAACCGATTTGAAGAATTTAGGAAGAAATGAGATTGAGTAGAAGAGAGATTAGAGAGAGTTGAGAGAAGAGAGAGACACGAGTCACACTGAATTTGCATTCATTCACAATAGGCAACAACCTTACAATGTGAAAGAACCCTCCCATTTGTTGGCAAGGTCTATGCACCGACACCTAGGAAGACACAAACAACACAGACAAAGGGGCAAGATGCTTTTTAAGGTTGTAGAGTTGACCTTTTCATTTTCAACCGTTTTGGAGTAAGAGTAGGAACAGTAGCTGTAGTTAGGGTGGCTTATGAAGGACTGTGAAAGTACCCTTCTTTTGACTATATAAGCCGTTTAGCTTTTTAGGAGAGGGCATCGAATATTTTTGGTGAGAGTTGTATTAGGAGAGGGGATCAGGTTCAGACCTGAGACTTATCTTGGCTGAAGAGGGGTAGTTTGCTCCATTCCGATTTTTGTAACCTTTTTATATCAGTAAAGTCCATCTGATTCAACATAGTTTTGGTGCTTATTTGTTGGTCACTAACACAATGTGAGAGGGATGTCTCTTATATAGAGCTAAAGGGTTCAGGGGTAATGATGCTCTAATCCTACCTAATTAGCTAAGGGACACAATTAGTGCTGTGTTTGGTTAATGCTACTATTAACTAACATTGCTCTTCCCTTAACTTGCCTTAACATTAGTTTTACAATTTCATATCACATTGATATAAGTATTAAATATAATACAGAATTCAAATTCCATAAAAAAAGGAATACAAAATTCAATATTTTGATAAGGGGTCAAAAAAGTTAAATCATTTGCAAACAAAAAATTTATAACTATCGGGTGTTGACAAATCTGCATCTTTGCTAATTGCAAATGGTAATTGCTACTGATGCTTAGAATTCGAAAGCATCTTGCCTGATATATTTTATTTCTTGGTTTTTCTGTAATATTCAAGCTGATGCTCACATTCTTTGAGAATAATGAACTTTTGCATGAGTGCAGATTATTTTGACGCATGAGCATGCTGACGCAGTCCTTGGATTGGATGATATACGTGCTGTACAGCCATTTAGTCCTACAAATGATATTGATCCCACTCCCATATATTTAAGTCGTCACTCAATGGACAGGTATCTCTAGTAACCTTTGCTCTGGTATATTATTTATCTATTGAGAATATTACAACTATTAGTATTTCCTCTGATTTAGCTTTATACACTTACCTTGTCAGTCTATTTTTAAAAATAGGGAAAGGTGACTAAATTTGCATATGGTTATGATAATTGTTCCTTTGCATCTATTTCATCTTTCAGAGATTGTGACAAAATCCTTTCTACACCATCACTTAATGGCTTAAGCTATTGAGTTGAACTTTTCCTTAACATGATACTGGAGCTTCTATGACTGAGTAGTCAGAATTTGATCCTTGTCACCCTCAATCTCTTAAATAAAATTATTATTCAACTTAAGGTGTAGTGTGCATGTTCTCTGTTCTCATTTAAAGATCTGGAGGCTTTCATGTGAAAAGATAATGTGGAGAGTAACTAAAATTATAATTGGCCTCTCCGGCTTAAGCTATTGAGTTAAAGTTGATTTGATCCCTCATAATTACCAAAGAATGCAAAGTTTTCTTATACTCCGATTGTATGTTTATTTGTGGTTGTCTTACTGAGGCATTAAATACCTCTCGAACCATCATTCAGAAGGACAATAGTAGCTATTACCGTTGCTATAAATATACCTTGCATTGCTTTGTGAAGTAAGAAGTTCTGATGTACATCACTCATGCTATTAGTTAAGGTTTTTGTTTTAAGTTATAGACAACCACAAACTTAATACTATTTGTCTTCTTAACTAATTAATTAGGCAAAAATAGGCAAAAGTTGGACAATTTTTCCAATTCTAGAAATACAAGGTAATATGGTCTCCAAATTTCAATGTAAGTTCTGCCATTCTTATTGCTATGATTTTATAATTATATGCAAAAAATCAGTCATATAAAATGGTCGTGATATTAAGTTTTTCTAACTTTACTATGGTGTTGAATTGTTGCAGCTGTATTTTTTCATCAATGAGATTAATATGATATTTATATTCATTTCATTTGCTTTTATGGCTGCCTCTGCTTCATGATAACTGAATTCTTCTGATACACATTTACAACAGTATAGCAGAGAAGTTTCCCTATCTGGTTCAAAATAAACTGAAGAAAGGGCAAGAAATAAGAAGAGTAGCTCAGATGGACTGGAAGATAATTGGCGATGACTGCAATCAACCATTTTATGCATCGGGCTTAAAATTCATTCCTCTACCAGTTAATGACCACAGATCTTTGTCATTACCGTAAGAATTCCGTGCTCCTATATCACAAGGATTTTGCTATTCTGATGTAGGTTATGCATGGAGAGGACTACATCTGTTTGGGCTTTCTTTTTGGTGAGAATAACAAGGTGGCTTACATATCTGATGTTTCACGGATTCCTGCTAGCACAGAGTATGGTACGTGTTGAATCAGTTTTTGTCCTTTTTGGAAATGTGTGTTTCTTTGTCAGTGCTATCTTGCAAAGCCAGACTTAAGTTGTTGAAGGAGACCATTTAATAGATTGTTTTACAGAAGTTTGGAATCAATTATTTTAAAACTCTTACATTTATGAATCTTTTGATGTCTCTTGTTATGAGAAAAGCTCTGCTGTTGTTTTACCTACAAAGACAATGCATCAACTTACCTTCATTGTTAAGTTGAAATAAGCCTAATAAGTTCAGCTGAATCATAGCTTTTGTTGCGATGCTACAGACATCCATAATTCTGTCCATTACCATAATTTTGTTTGTTTTACTGTTTGTCCTAATCTTTGGTCATGTGATTAAAAAAAAAAATCAAGGAAAATTTCAGTAAAAAATTCTTGCATACCATATTTTGCTGGATAGAATCTTTTTTCGCTTCGTTTTGGATTTCAGTTAATGGTTTATTAATTGGATGAGCAGTATTGTTGATCGTCTTTGCAGTTGAGCTAATGTTCTCGTTCCTTAATAAAATGTGTGTGAATACAACAGGACATCAAGATTTCCAAGTTACCTATCAACTCTTGATGCCCTGTTTTCTTTGCCATCAACTCTTCATGCTCTTATTTAAGGTTTCATTGATCATAATTGGTAGGCCATTAATGATTTTATTAACAGCAGCCCTGCTTACTTTTTTAAAAATAAAAATAAAAAAAACAATTTATTATAAAGAGACAATGAGACTTCCTGTATTATGTGATTGATATGTAGAAACATGAAAAGAGTACATCAACTCATTAAAACAACCCAATTTCTCATACGACCTTCAAAGGAACTCCCAAAAGAGAACATCAACTCATTAAATGTTGTCTTTTTCAGTCATTTCAAAAAGTGGAGCTGGGCAATTGGATCTTCTTATACTGGACGCTCTATACAAGGTCTGTAATATCTATTTTCAATATATTTCAGAAATCAAATTTGAGGTGCAAGTATGTGGTATATATTCAAAGGACCAAGATGCACAGGCAATCAAAATGCAGCTGTATTTCTTTTAATTTACTAGAGGGAATTTCGCCTTGGAGTGGTCCATCAATAATGCTTGTTAGAGGAATTTGAAGTTTGTAACTCGTACCAGAATAAGCTGAAGCACCTTTTGTTGAGAGACCTTATCATTTAATGAGGAATTCAGAATTTTTTAAAGTTATACTTGCTTATGGAGAAGTAGGCATGCTTGCCATGTCTGTTACGCTCTTTTTTTTTTTGGACACTAATTTATTTCAGCAACATACAGTCATTGTTATAACCTTTAGAATCTTGAAAATGGAAAAAAACAATTATCAGTTTATTAATATTTTGACAAATCTTGATTTTGCTTTTGCAAACCCATTCTTATCTGTTTCCCCCCCTCATCTTTGTATCTTTCTGATGGGCCCAACAAGTATTGGGATAGGACTTATAAGAGAAGGGCCAGAAGGAATCCAGGGCCCAAGTCAGCTCGGTCTGGGTTGGAGGGGAGAGGGCAGAATGGGGATACTACCATGTAACCGAATCCTGACAATGTCAGGTAGTGGGAGTGGGCGTTATAGTGAGGGGGAAGAGCTGTGTGGAGGTAGGCAGTAGTTTGTGAGGAGAGTGTGCTAGTCTCTCGAATTGCTAGCAGAGTGTTTGTTTTCCTTTAATTGTTCTTGCTGTTCTTGCCTTGTAGGAATTGTGTTGTCTCATTTTCCCTTAATTAAAGAGGATACACTACTGAATTTCTTTATCAATTTTCTGTCAAATTGCTGGTTCTATCACTTTCATGCTTGTTTGTGAGTTCCTTAATATGTATTCTTATTGCTAGACCTCCCAAAAACAAATATTTCCTTCTTGATGTTCTGCTTGCCTTATTGCAGACTGGGTCACATAACGTGCACTTTTGCCTTCCGCAGGTTTGCATTGCATTTTAAAACTGATGTTTATGCTTTTATGTACTTGAATTAAATTTTATCAACTTATCATCACACAGGCTCTAGAAGTTGTGAAAAAATTATGTCCAAAGCAGACCCTATTAATTGGAATGACTCACGAGTTTGACTACCACAAGGACAATGAATACTTAATGGAGTGGTCCAGAAGGTACATGTTCTTGTCATTCCTTTAAAGCAATAATAGCTTCCCTTTTGTAAATACATTAAGTAATACTACCTCCAGTCCTTAATATAAGATCTACTTAACTAATTTGGGTATATTAAAGAAACTAGTTCAATTAGTTAGTTGTAAAAAATGTGTGTTGTTTTCCCTAAATACTTTTTTAAATCATTTGCATCAAAACTATCCCTTGATGCAAACCTCCTTAATTAACACGTGCAGTCAATAGGGATAGTTTAGAGAAAAAATGATCAATATGAGAGACAAGGTGGGTTGATGTCTTATATTTAGGATCCAATCGAACCCATCAACTAACTCTAATATTAGGGAACGGAGATAGTAATAGACAAACTCATAAAAAATGAACCTTGTGAATCTTGTACATTGGTAATTTTAAGTGATCTTATTTTGTGTATGTGATCAAATGAGAGGGTAACTTTGATGATTGTGTTTAGGGAGGGAATTCCAGTTCAGCTTGCGCGTGATGGTTTGAGAGTCCCCATAGACTTATAGTAAGTTGAGGCATTGCTCGTGGATCCGAACCTCTATTTCTTCACATTAGGAATGGTTTTACTTACATAGATGAGAAGATTATGAAGGAGAGCAACATGCATTTGTGGGATGTCTCGCCCTTTTTGGAATGGGTGGCCCTCCTAAATAAATAAGCACATTGGTAGCATACTATTACATATTTTTTTCCCTTGTTCTGTTTGATAATTGCGAGCTTAATGGCATCTTGCCATTAACTTATCTACAGGTGTATCATTTATGAAATTGCCTTGTGTTCCATTAACACAAGATGGAAAGCTCTCCTTTTCCTTATCCACATTCAAATAGGAATGATAAGAAATACATTTCCATTTGTTTCTATTGCTTTTTCCCCCTTTATCCTTTCATTACTACATAATAGAGTGCCTAATATGAGCTGGTTTATTATTAGCAGCTTGTGAATAATGCAATTTTCGTAACTTAAAAAAAAAAAAAAAAAAAAAAAAAAAATTGAATAAGAGGTATCAACGCTCTTTGGGTTGTGTATATTATTCAGTAGAAATTATTACAATATGTAGGCTCAAGAGTGAGCTATTAGAGGAGAGAATCATGCAATTACATTTAAATAATAATTACGCTAACCAGATCACTATAAATTATGAGTAATAAATAGTCAATCAATCAGAAAGATTTATAGGATCTTGATTTCGATTTCCAACACTTCTCCTCAAGCAGAAGAATGTGTCAATCAATCCCAGTTTGCATTGAAACCCATCAAATGTAGCTCTGCCTAGTGGTTTTGTCATTACGTCCATAATTTGATCTGCAGGTCATATGTAGGATATATTCATGACGTATGCTTCAACCTTTTCTTTGATAAGGTGTTTGTCGATCTCAACATGTTTTGTTCGATTCCAATAAACAAGATTCTTTGTCATTTTAATGATGGCCTTGTTGTTACACCAGAGTTCTCAACTCTGTCAATAGCCTGATAACCAAGAGTCCTTTAGGTACTCCTTTGCTAATGGCTCTTAACTCTGCTTCTGCACTAGTCTTGACACCATGTGCGTGCACGCTCTACTTCAAGCTTATAAAGACTCACACAAGAGTGTATAAAAGATTAACCCTACTCCATAACTCGTAATGAAAGTGTAGTAAAGCAAAACATAAATATGTATTTATATATTTCTCCAAGCTATTCTAGAGTTGCTTTAAGAAACTCTAAATACTTAAAACTACCCTCTACACAAAACACTAGCTGCTTTCAAGAAACTATTTATATATTTCTCCAAACTACTCTAAGTTGCTTCAAGAAACTCTAAATACTTAAAACTACCCTTTACTGCTTTACACATATTATATACACACTAACTCAATTCAGCTATTTTTATTAAGGTTCAACATTGTTTGAGAATCAAATTTTCATGAGATGCAAGATTTAAAGATAACAATTTATTGTAATATATTTATTTGTATGTGTATGACTGTAAATATATGTGTGTGTATATATATATATATAAATGATGACAAGGTCACTTGATGGGATATAGGAAGCCAAAAGTACAAGACGGCGGTAATGGAGAAAAAGAGGTTAATTGTTAAAATTGATTTTGAAAAAATAGGGTTCAATACTATTTCGTTATGGAAGTTTAGCTGGTCATCTAGAATTTTTTTGATCTCATTTTGGCCACGGAAGTTTAAAAATATAGCAATAATGCCCATTTGTTAATTTTGACCGTTGAATTATTGTTAAGTTGCTCCTAAAAAACTTTAGAGGCAAGTTTGCTCCTAATAAAAACTTCCAAGGTATATTTGCTCTGTTTTTTTAACGTCGAGGCAAAATGAGACCCCAAAAAAAAAAAAAAAAAAAAAAAAAAAAAACTTTTGGGTGACTAAATTTCTATGATAAAAATGATATTTAACCCAAAAACCTATATGCTCACATACAGACATGAATGAAAGAGAATTAGCTTGGGGCTTCCTATGGAGCATATAATATATTTATACATGCACAAAAGACGAATGAAGTTGAGGGAGGAAACAGGGTCGTCTGGCATGAAAGGATTTTAAACAGTTATACATATCATCCTCACATCGTCATTCACATTTAATTAAAAGTAAAGATAGAGTATTGTCTCTCTTAATTGACTAAATGTAGCTAATTCACAGAACTAAAAATCTTCTTAAATTAATTCTATAACGGATCATGACTCTTCATGATCACTTACTGTGTGTACAGACTGCCGAGTTAATTAGAAGCTATCCAAGCTCTATCAATCTTGTGAATGACTAATCCCTTGTAGGGGACTGTGAGCCCTCTCAGCCTGTCTATCTATATTCATATATTCGAGTTATATCCAAGAGTACATTATTCTCCCCTTTTTCAGGCAGATATAGTTGTACAGTCAAAGTATAACCCTTGAAGATAGTGTTCGATGACATCCTTAAGTCCAGGACGATATGCACTACCAAATGATGAGAGACTTTACATATTCAATAATACTCTCTACAATGAATCTTTGTGGAGTCTCTTGGTGGGTATGGTCGGTGCTATCTGTTCTCCAACAGATCTACCCACGACATCAACTAAGGTATCACCATGCTTGTATTCCATGTGGTCCCTACCTTGTATCTTATACATGTAAATGATGTTATACTAGTCTTATTGAGATCATCAAAGCCCTTTATTGGTGATTCAAGACTAGGACTCTCACCAAAGGGAGGGGGTTCAATCTTGAAGTTGGTCAAGGCACTGTGGAGGCATCCTAGCTCTTAGGTGGCTAGGTAAACGCCTGGGTGTAATAGACGGCTCGCCTTGCCCAACATCGGTATCACCTAGAAGGAGGGGAGATTTCGCCTTGCTCTTGGATCGTGGGTAAACCCAACCCCTTTCCTAAAATTTTTGTAGCCAAAAAAAAAAAAAAAAAAAGAAACAAGTTTTAGGCAATAGATATCCAGTGTTCTCAAGTCCCTCATGATCATGATCTTTATAATTGATCCTCAAGATTAACACATGTTCTATACTTCGATTCCTAAGGTTTTTATCTTCAAACACATATTTATCTTAAAAATAAAGGTGAGACATAAATATAATAAAGATAAAATGTACTCATTTATTAATAATAAAATACTACAACATAGAATGGTGTTGCTCTGTCCTCACTGATTGTCTATGTAACACCTAAATACTAATGATCAACAACTTCTCCAAATAGAGAGCAATCATATAAGCAACCTCCTTTGTGTAGTAATCAAGAGGAAGGCCATTAACTTGAATCCACTCATGAAAATAAGAAAAAGACGCATCATTTATCGGAGTTTCAGGTTGCCAATCCAAAATAGCGACCACTAGATTTTGAAGAAGCCAAGACCCTTGACTAAGAACCACCAAACTATCAGCAACTTCTTGAAAGTGAATAACCAAATAGTTGAGATGATGTTGAACCACCTGAATAGGAACATGAAGAGACAAGTAAATATTCATCAAGGCTTGAATCTTCGAAGCATGAATACGCTTAGGGCTAACATCATTTTATCGAATAGAAAATGATCGTGGCCTTATGCTCTTGTTGTTCTTCACACACCGACAATCTCATATTTGACCAGAAAAAACTCACAACCAACTAACAAGGAGAGACAAGAGAAAAAAAAACCAGATATAGGACCTGAAAATTCTAAGATGCATGCAACAAACTGACTAGATCACGTAGTCCAAGAAGCAGAAAACTGAAACAGAAATTAGGAAGAAGAAAGGGCACCGCCTCCAAAGAGAGAGAGAACACCTCTCCACCCTATTAGCCTACCCATTTTGCTGTTCCACAATATTTAATTGAAAATATAGAATGCGAGAACCCTCTCTATGAATGTTACAAAAATTTTACATTATACAATTTTAGTGCAGCATCGTTTTATTTGATGTACAAAGGGAAATTAACACGATATATCCAATGCCTTCAAAAATCTCTCTCTCTCTCCCCCTCTCTGTTTTTTTTTTTTTTTTTTTTCCTAATGCTTCTGTCAACTTGACTTTTTGACACTTCCTTATTCGGATGAGAGATTTTAGAAAGGGGATGGAGAGAAATCATTATTCTGACATATTTGGTATGCATAATTTAAGTTATTGCGGAATTAATCTTTTCATTACACAAAAGAAGCACACCCTCAAATGGGCTAAGAAAATGTGCTTCTTATTATGTGGGAAAAAAAATATGTTTTCAACTTTTTCCTAAATTACAAAAAAGAACAAAAAAAACCATGTTGACTCTTTTTTTATTTAAAATATTTTATAATTCAAAACTTTTAGAAGTTCTTTATTATTTTATATAAATGTCATTTCTCTTGAAAATATTAACGTTATTTTATATTAAAATAGCGCCTATGATTTTGATTTAAAGATGAGTGTTCATATGATTTGGCCACTTTAATTCCCCTTTTTCTCTTTATTCATTACTCCATACCAACCTTTTTACGAAAGAATGACATTTAAGTTTCAAAAGGTTGAATTAACAAATACATCCTTGAAATGATTTTTATATATATATATATATATATATATATATAAAATGATAAATTGTAAATATCAATTTACACCATTGCAAACTGAGTTACTTTGAAATTTTTAAATCAATATTTGTAACTTATAATTTGCTTTTTTGGGACCTATTTGTCATTCTCCCAACTTTAAAAGGAGAATTTCATTTAGGCCCCCTACAAGCAACATATTATAAAAAGGGCCAATTAATTCTGAAACCTCACAGTAAAGTTGTCAAAATTTAAAGAACAAATTGTCAATACACAAGGTCTTTCAATAATCTATCAAATAACAACTTGTCAAAACTCAGAATTTCAGTTTGTTAATATTCTATGAACAAATTTTCAATATCCAAAAACCACACATGAAAACCTGTCAAACTCTGAACTACAACTTATAAATATTTTATGAACAAATTGTCAGTATTTAAAGACCATTTAAAGAACCTTGTCAAAATCTGAACTACAACTTGTTCATATTCTAACTAGAAACAAGTTGTCAAAATCCGAACGATGTCTTGCCGACTTTTATATAATATCAACAATTTGTTCCTTGAAGATTGGGAAGTTATAGAACCTTGATGATATTCTTGTTATGGGGGCTTCACGAAATGCTCCCAAACATTCAAGTCATCAGCACCTCCCTAGAGCTCAGCATCAATTACTGTCCAAAGGCCATAGCATGTCTCTGCAAAAACCAAAAATCCCTCTCTCGTTAAGAACTTAAGATCCACGATAAGGCAGTACCACCCTCAATCATTATAATATTTAATTTGAGCCTCCCATTTCCATGCTTTTTTTTTTTTTGTTTGTTGATAATAAAAGGTTTTGAAGGGGTTCGACACCAGTCCCCCACCAAGGCCAGGACACGGCCCCGGGTTCTTTGAGCACTTAATGGGAACTTACGAGATCGCCTACCAAAGGAGTCCCAGCGATGGTAACGGGGATCGAACACACATCCCTTTGGGACTTGAACAAATCACTTACCATCTATACCAACTTCCTTTGGCTCCCATTTCCATGCTTCTTTCAACTGATCAAGTTTTCAACTCTCTATTACTTTTACTTTTTATAGTCCTTTGGGCCACCGGGCGGTAGCCTGTACCTTTTTTGGATTCTGGTAACCTGAACAATAACCTAATTTGGGTTGAGACTTTGCGATGATGATGCTTCTCCTCAAAAGTCTTTTTCAATAGGGTGGGGTTCAATTTTAGTTCACCCTCTTTGTGGCCTAAATGATCTACCACTAGACCAAGTACAATTGGGTTCAAACCTTTTGTTACTTCCATGCAACATTATTTCTAGTAAAAAGATTGTGCCTTCACAATAAAGTTCTCAGCAGTATACACAAATTCATTTGCAGCCTTTTTTTTTTTTTTTTTTTTTTTTTTTTTTTTTTTTTTTTGCAGACGTGTTCAGAAATAAGAAGCCCTGTAAATGTTCATCTAGAAATATTTGTTGCCAAATTCTTTTGCAACAATGATATATCTTTGTCACATCCATCGCAAGTGTTACGAGGTTCTGGAATACCAAACCCAATAACAAAAACCGAAAGTTTCAAAAATAAAAACTGAATATTTAACCAAAACCCAAATTAGCCGTAAGAAAAAACCGAAATGAGTTGGTTTGGTTTTTAGTTTGGGTTTCGGTTCTAATTTACTTACTGCTAGTCTCTACTCTCTAGTCATTGGTTCCTCTATCATCTACTTATTAGAAGAACAATAGTTTTTATTAAATTAAAATCAGGCTTTTTTGACATGAGGGTAGTAATTATAAGTATAAAATCAACTATTTATAAAAAAGTTCTCTTTATCCTCGCTCATCAATTAATATTAATCTCTCAAAAATCTTATTCATAATTTTCATTAAATCTGAAAGTCTATATTATTATTATTATTATTTTTTTTTTTTTTGCATTAAAATTCATTTGAATACAATAATAATTTTAACAAAAGTTAATTAGTAAAAAAAAAAAAAAAAAAAAAAAAAAAAAAAAAAAAAAAAAAAATTCAAAGTGTTTATTTTGCTTTCAATCTATATGTTATGAACAGAAATTTAAAGGAAGACCTCAATCACAAAAAGACACTGTTTAAAAGGGAGTGCCTATTAAAAGGAGGATGTCTGCATGACCACTTTATTTAGGCTCCAGCGTGAGAATCAAACCTACTCATTCCTTGAAGAATTGCCATGCATGAATTTCTTCTATCTTTTAAACCCAGGGGGCATAAATGACCCGATACTCTTGGAACATCTGACCCAAACTCACTGGAAACGTGACCCGAAATGATATCAGGGAATGGTCTTCCAGTCACGCAAAACGTCGCCGTCGAAAACTTCCAGACAGAATGAAAAAAAAATTATAGACTGAACAAACAAACAGGAAAAGAATCGAATTTCTCGAGCAAAAATAGATTCGCAATAAGAACAGAAATCAGCACGACGGAGGAGAGGTTGATGGAAAGGCATGACTCCTGCAGCTGGTGGCACCCATCATGAGAACCACCTTGTCATTTCTGGCGATGGCAATGATAGGCAGCAAGAAGAAGAAGAGGTTGCAGGGAAAAGGGTAAGCGAAGAAGACTCCTGAAATCTAACAGAAATATAGAGCAATGGAGAGGGAAGACATTAAAGACCCATAGCAAGAAATGAAAAAATATCTTTACTGAAAACATGACACGGAATGAAAGAAATTCTCATAACAAGATGGGCAAGTGAGTGACAGAGCAACATCTACTAGGATCAAGATTAAATTAGGTCATATTTTTATTGGTCTATAAATATTTCTGATTTAAAAAATTTGACATTGCTTTGTGAGAGTTGCATAGTCACTGCTTCGCAATGACGGACCTTTGTTGGTACAATTGGGGGCCACTTTTTTTATTTATCCCAAATATTTCATGCAAATTGGATTTTTTTAATGCATTTGACCCAAAAATTTATACATTTGGCTAAAAAAATTTATACATTTGGCCCCTCCAAATATTTTTTCTTAAAAATTAGTTAGTGAGTATACATTTGACCCCCCCAAATATTTTTTTAAGGTCCGTCCCTGCTGCTTCGTCAACATTTTTCGTTAGTATCATGAATTTTTAAAGACTAAAAATGCACTTTATAAATTTGAGGAAATGAAATGAAATCTCAAGTAAACTTAAAACATTAAAAATATACTTTAGCCATCAAATTGTTATAAAAAGGCTCATGGTCTTTCTTGTGAACTATATCCTATAACAATTTTTACAAAAAATGCACTAACTATTGAAACTCAGAAATTTTAAGAAGTACTCCATCCGGTCATAATTATAAGACCTAGTTGACTTTTCCTGGAGAGGTTAAAGAAGCTAATTAAATTAATTTAGAATATTTTTTTTTTCAAACTATTTAGTTTGACTAATAGACTAATGTATAATCTAAGGATACACAACATATGAAATGATTAAGTAACTTATTTAGCTTCCTTAATCTCTCCAAAAAAAAGTCAACTAGGTCTTATAATTAGGACCGGATGTGGTATCAATTTTACTTTTTAGCACTTATATTACAAATATTTACAATTACTACTTTAAGTTTTTAATGCTCATATTTTAAGAATTTACAAGCACTGATTATCCTAAAGCTGATAAAAGGAGGTACCAAGAGGTTCTTGATAAATTGGACAAATGGCTTGCAGGAAGGAAGAGTAAATTACTTTCCCAAGCTGGTCGACTTTTATTGATCAAATCCTCCTTATCATCTTTTTTAGTTTATTCGTTTTCTTGTATGAAGTTTCACATCAACTATGCCACTCTATAGCTATGAGAATGGCAAATTACAATCAACTTGATGCTTTCAATCAAGCATTTATGGCCAAACACGTATGGCGAGTCATTTTTTGACAAATCTGTTGGAAATTATGTCCTAGGGGCAAGTCATTGTTCTCCATTTAGTTATCATTTCATTCACATGTTTATAGTGATAATTGTATCCTTAGATATATCTTATAGATTATCCTAAATGTCTCTGGTCGATCATCTATGTGGGAGCGAGTTAAAATAAGACCAGTATGACTTTGATGAGATATGGAGATATGAATCAAAGTCATAGGCACTTGTAAGAGTACAAGGTGCTGGACCGACCCATTATGAGAAAGCTGCATGAATTTAGTCATAAGCTTATCTCATATATAATCGCATCACAATGCCCTTTAACCTGAGATCATCATGGATTCCTACATAATGAGTCGCTGATCTTTGACCTAGTCAAAAGTCACCTTTGACCGGGTGATGATAAAGGCTTGGATCGGGATCAGTGGTTTTCATGCAGGGGAATGTGAATAGTCAAGATGGAATTTATCCCTCACATTTGTAGAGAGATAATACTGGGCCCCTCGATGAGTGAGTCTGAGAAATATATGACCATACTACGAAAGAAAAGGAGTTTCCATTATTAGACTACTCGAGAATCGAGAAAGTAATAGTCAAGAACAGGAAGTTGACATTATCCATGACTCAACCTTGACCAAATTATAGCGTGACAAAAAGGACGTGACATGGTTGTATCATAGGTAGTATCGTATCATCGATCCCCATATGAATTGGGTAATCGCAATGTCTTGCTAGAGGCCGCTTGTGACTTGTGGGCTGGTACAGTATTGGCCCGCTGCCAATCTCATGTGGGACTGTAAGGTCGCACACAAGAATAGCCCAACACGAGCAATAGTGTCTAGATTGATTGAATCTTAGAAATGTCTAAGATTTAATGAATATTGTTAATCTAGGGTTGATATATATAAATATATATATATATATATATAATATCATATTATAATATAATATAAATTTGAAAATGATAATGATATTATTTGATAATAATATTATTATGTATAGTATTTAATTTATTTGATAAATTAAATAACTATAATAAATTGAGATATTGTATCTCGATTTAATTGAATTGAGATATAGCATCTCGATTTAATTAAATAGAAAGATATCATATCTCGATTTAATTTATAAAGATAAATTAAATCAGTAGGCTCATAATTCGAGTTAAATAAATATATTTGATTAGATCTGTTTGACGATTTTAATTAATGTATTGTTTTAATTTAGATTCGAATTCAAGATTAATTAGATTAATTTTGAATATTTTAATATGGCTCATTAGGGTTTTAGAAGCTCTATAAATAGATATTGATCTAGTCGTATTGTGAACACGGATGAATTAGGGTATGTTTGGTTTGGGGGAGGGGAGGGGAAGGGAGGGAAGGGGGAGGAAAATGGAGGGAAAATATTAAAAGGGGAGAAAATTTGTGTGGGCCCCACCACAAATAACTTTTCTCTCTCCCATTTTCTCTCCCCTCCCCCCAACCAAACATACCCTTAGAGAAGCCGCAAGAAGCCCTAGAGAGAAAGGAGAGACGTGAGAAAACCTTGAAGGTGCTAGCACGCTACCGCCCATTTTCGAAGGCTGTTCGTGTGGATACCGGTAAAGGGAGGAGACTCGAAAAGTCTTCTTCTGTTTGATCGAACGAGATGGCACCACGTTTAAGACGTTCGATGATCGAGACGCACGAAGCAGGAGATGCGCACCAGACCGAATTGAACGAAACACTCAACCCTTCGCATAGGTACGGTTTTTCTAACGAACCTTGATTTAAATGCTGTTGAGTGATCCTCAGATGGGATTCGTAAAAGTTTTATAATTTCGCTGCGTGTATGGATCCCAACAAAATCATCACTTCTCAGCCAAATAATGTTAAAGAAATACCTCTTTATGATCAAAATCTCCCGCTTGCACCCAAATATAATATCTCATCACTTTGGAAGCATATTCATCACTCAAGATCAGTCATCACTAACCACCTTACCTATCAAGTGGATGATGGCTCCTCCATATCTCTTGATAGTCAGCTATGATGGCCTCTGCCGCAGTCTAGTTTGGCTTCTCCTTCATTGAATTCGTTGAAGGTGTTAGATCTTATATTCCGCTCTAAGGGTAAATGGAATCTTCAAGTCATCTCCTCTTTGTATCCTAGTACGGTGGTTCAACAATTTGCTCATTATCCGATTCCTTTACCTAAAGCCTTTGATGTTCTTCGATGGTCTGGAAACAACTTTGGCATGTATATTATCCGAGATGGTTATCGGATGCTTCTAATGGGACTTCATTTTTCCATAATGTTTTTGGATTTGAGGTATGTACGTTGCTTTGGAAATCCTTTTTACCTCCAAGAATTAAACTTCTCTTCTGGAAGATTATTAGAAACATTTTGCCAACAACTCATTTCTTATATAGTAGATGTCACATCCATCTTTAGATTACTCATACGGAAGCGTCAATATTCTTAGGGGTATCCTCATTACTATTAGAACATTTCTCTGCTCATTTCTTTGCTCATTCATACATGTACATACACAAACCATGGCTTTTTTTTTTTTTTTTTACAAATAATAAACATGCTGGAATTTATACTTGACTTATAATCACTTATCCACCTTCAATTCTTCATCTCACTCTCTTTTGCATAACTTTATGCACTCCCCTTCAGTGTGCTCACATTCTTGTATGGTTGGTTGGGGGAGGGTGGGATTTAGGGGAATCTCAGTAACAAACAATTAATACCAAACAATGTATGCAAGATAAATGCTAGTGCATGATATGCTTGCCTTATATAGGCTTATGTTAACATAATAACATTTCTGCATGCTCAATGCTTCATATTTCTTACTTATGGCAACAACATCAATAGAAACAAAGCTTCAATTATTCAACTATGTTACACATAAACAAGCAAACAATGCAATCATGCACATCAACACACAACAAACGTATCAATACACGCAACTAGGATTAGTTCACTACCTTGAGTCTCTAGGTTGTCCTCTTATTTCTTTTTTTCCCCAACCATCAAAGTTGCTTCCATTGCCACTTCCTTGTCACCTTATGGCCCTAGACACATAATCACATGACTTGTTAGAGTCATGAAAGTGAGCCATACAAATGAATGTCTAATGGGCTACATTAGCCTCAAGGATATAACTCTACTCTTCAAAGTCACTCTTATTTACAATTCAATCCAATTCCTCATTTTCGCATATCAAGCCTTGCTGCCAGAATTTTCACCCAACTTTAAAAAAACATAATTTAATATACAAACCTCCAAATGGCATGTTTCAAACGTCTATGTAAATCTCTTTAAGTTCTATATATGGTAAAAATATCACTTACTACCATTTATATGCAAAAGTATCCAGAAATCCTCAATCAACCAAACTGTTCTAGAATTTGTTCCAGTTTCAGTGCCCAAACTTTCAAAATTCATATCTTACAATCTACTAACCCAAATGACACAAATTTTATATCAAATAAAATTACGCTTCTTTCCTAAGATTCAGATCTAACCAAAAATCATGGTATCTCAACAACTTATGAAAACCTCAAGATATTTGGTTCAAATAGGAGCTTATATATACCTCTTCAAGATTCCATATTAGGTTCTTGATTTTGACAGCACCTTTACCTTGTGGAAGGCACCAAACACCTGTAGCCAAGAATCCAAAATCGTAGAAATGTTGTTCTCACGGAGAGGAACTTTACTCCTGACGTTTCACCCAAGAGGGGGTGAATTGGGTGATATTAAATTTTAAAATGAAAGTAGTCAACAATTAAAAAAAAAGAACAAGAGTTAGAAGAATATTAGCAAAGTACAAAGTGGATTAAACTATTTTGGCCTTAACTTTCTGACCTACATGCAGTCCCTAGAGCGTCTATAAGGTTTTCACTATTTATCCAAGATTCTACGGGTTCTTGCCACAACAGTGCAAAGAGAAATCCTCAATAGGACTCACTCTCCCTTACAAGTTGTAATTCTACAACCACACTCAAGGTCCCATGACCTTGAGATTTTACAGAGATTGAAAACATTGATAATATCTCTCTCATAGAGTAAATGAATAATAATTGAAGATCAAAATGAGTATTAGAAGATATGACAGAGATTTAACTGAGGAATAAATGAATTAGAAGATAGTAGTTGGCTTAGTTGGTTGCTCTGTATTAAATGCTTGGCTATCTATAGGAAAACACCATTAATGATCATTGTGAACATTCAAACTTCCTGTTAGACACAGATTGGAGTCATTGGAATAATTCAACATTCAGTTGCTTTTATCTTCACTGCAATAAAGGCTTTAGAAAAAATCCCTTTGGTCTACTCTACAATTGCTTTCAAGTGCTATGTTTCTTGCTACGCATTTAATGTTCTAACATAGAAAATTACTTTTGTTCTTTTGGAGTTAATTCCTGATTTTAAATGTTTAAAATTTATACACAAATGATATTAGTAGTAATGAGAAGTAGTTTAAGCAATGATCAAGTATGAACATATGTTAAACACAATACTAACAACAATAAGCATAGTATAATAATCACAAAAATATAATACAATAGCAGGACATATTAGACTCAACTGCTCTTCTCCCTTTTTGTCATCAGGGAAAAAGAATAGAAAAGGTGATATTGGAAGGAGGAGGAGGAGAGATTTGGAGAGGAGCAGGTGGAGGAGTGTAGACAACCATGTCAGAAATCGGGTTAGAGGAGGGGGAAGTGATGCCTAAGGAAGAAGTGGATGAGAGGCTTGGTGAGGATTGAGACTCAATCATCATCAGAGCTAGAAGTGGAGATAGGAATATGGCTAGTAGAGGTAGGAGGTGTAGGAGAAAAAATAGGATCATTAGAAGTAGGAAAATCACCTACAACAAGAGGGTTAGAGATAAGGGTAGCGGTGGTGGTGTTGGGGATGGTGGTGGGAATGTCAGAAGGAGGTGTATCAGAGATAAAAAGTGTATTAGAGGGTACAGAAGGCTGAGGAGCTAAAGTAGAGGAGGGCTTAGGGAATGGTATGTCTAGATGATTGCTTAAGGCCTGTTATATCCTCTTAATTCTCTCAGTATGCTCATCCTGCTGATCAAATAAAGTCTTGAAATTTCGGTTCATATGTTGAACCAAGATTTTCATCTTTTCCTCCATATTAGTGATCAAGGACTCATTGGATTACTTCAATGATTCATTTGACTACAACATGGTAGCAACGGTAGTCTGTAAGGCCTCTTGAATATATGTCTGTATGGTAGCCCCGAGGAAAGAGGGAGCACCAGCAGGGGACCTTGGCTTGGAAGATTGGGCCTTATTTGCCCTTGAAGGTGAAGGCTCCATCCTCTTCATCTTCTTTGGCTTCGACTGACCAAATGCCTCTATGAAAGAGATCTTAATTCTAGCCAAATGAACCTTCCCAAACCTCTCAATCTTGACAGTTTTATCCCTAGGAGTTGGGTACCAAATCTTGTTCGAAAATAAAATGTAGGATACCAATAAAGGAAAAGGAATGGTGGATGTGACATTGGAACGAAACCTAAATTGTCATATCTCATCCAGAATCCAAGTACCCACATTCCTCAGATCCTTGGAAATGATAGAGGTGAACATGTGAAAGTCTTTGCCCGTGAAATCAAAGAAATTCTTGCCCTTATTTACCATACTCCCTAAGTAGATATACCAGATGAACCTGAAAAGATCACTCGTAAAGCCTGGAGAAAAAGTAGGTGTTTGATAAGTCATATTTCTGCCATATATTTCATATGTATTATCACTGTTTTGCATGGTAAAACTGAGATTGAATGTGATTGATCAATTGAAATATGTTAGAAATCATGCACAGATTGGAATAAAGGATAGTTGAAGTAAGTTGTTGCATTTCTAACACTATCCCGCATGTAGGTTGAAGAATAGGATGCATTTCATTACATTATGAAAGTGCATAACAAAGATGATATAATGCAACAACATTTTGTGTCCTTTCTTTGAACTAGCACCATAATGAGACCACAATGCTATAGTATCGTAAGTGATGAATTTTTATGTGCTGCGTTACACTGATCTTTTCTCGAAAGTGTTTCAGGAATTAAATACAAGTACTCAAGTAGGATGTTAAGACAGAGGTTGACTTGATAAAGATAGAAATAGGAAATGCGGAGAATCAAATTATTGGCCAAAAAAATATTATATAATAAATACATATATTTTAATAAATTTTAGAAGGCAATTGGGGCCTTGTTAAGAGATTCGTTGGGGTCAAATTATTGGCCAAAATAAAGTATTACATAATTATACATATATTTTAACAAAATTTAGAAGATTTTAGAGGGCCAGGTGGGGCCTCCAGTTCCGCCACTGGTCACAGCCTTTGTCTCCGATTATTATTTACCCACACCAATATCACCTATGGGAAGTGACTTCACAGATCTAAAATCTATGCCTGCAACTTCATCTCTAGTCTCTCCCCTCCTTCCTTTCTTCTTCATCTCTAACCTCACCTCCCTCTTGACAATCTGGATCTGGATCGCCACTTAAGAGAAGAAAGTAACATGGACTGGGGACTCAGCCAGACTAGCAAGCTAACTGGTTAATCGATTTTTGAGTCGGTCTGCTTAGAGTTTAATAACACTAAAATTAACATTGAGACTTTAATTGTATTTTCAAATTTACCTTCCAATATTCATTACTTATATTTCGATGGATTTACAAGTTGTAGTAAGTTGTAACCACTGAAGAAAAATTGACATACGTCGGTTCTTTAATTTAACACTAAGACAACACAAATTTACAACAACCATTTACATTATTTAAAGTAAAACTTGTATTTTGAGAATTTCTCACTAACACCATTATTTAGCCTAAGGGCAATTTGGTCTTTACAGATTATATTTTCTTGACCGAGCTGTAAAATATAATTTTTGAAAACTTCAACCTACTCATTTCAAAATTATTGGAATCTCTAGGGATCAAATGTTTAATTTGTTATTTTATTTAATTTTAAACAAAAAAGGGTAAAATGTTTTTTTATCCTTAAAATTTATTTTATTTTTCACTTTCAACCCTTAGTTTTATTAAGTTTCAATTTTGTCCCTTAATATTTTATCAGGTTTGTTCATCCCTTAACTTAATTTGGTTCTAGTGACCCTTTTTCTTTAGCTATGGTTCTGATGATCCTTGATATTGCATATGGTTCATGATCCTTGATATTGCATATTGCTTACCCTATTTGCATGGGTATTTGGGTAGTCATATCATTAATTTTTTTAAAAAAAACAATGAGTTATTTGCAGATCGATTTAAGTTTAAGAAAATAATAATATTATTATTATTAGTAAGTAGTTTAAACTCATTGACTTAATATATGTATTAGAAAAGCAAGAATAGGCAGAAATTCTGATTGTATTGAAATTCTTTTATAATGTGTGAGTACAAGCTATTTATCAATAAATTGATAATCACTATCTCTAACTAATTCCTGAAAATAGAAAACTAATTACAAAGTAAGTAAGACAAGAAAATAAAACTAATTATAATATACTCTAATACCCCCCAAGTTGGAGAATGTATATCGATCATTCCCACCTTGGAAAGGAGTGTAAAAAAAATGGAGTAGGAGCAAGAGCTTTGGTAAAAATATCCACCAACTGATCTTGAGGCTTAATGGGAAGAAGATGTATCAAACCAAAGTAGAAGCTGCAACAAACGGTCTTACAGGGGACCAAACAATATACTCCACATGTCTCAATAGAAACAAACATCAAACAAAACACCTTACTAGAGGCAAATAACGAATAGGTCACATAAGGACCCCAAACAACAAATAATTGCCAAACACCTCACCGGAGGCAAATAACGAACAGGACCCTAAATAGCAAATAATTTCCAAACACCTCACTGGAGGAAAAAAACGAACAGGTCACACAAGGACCCTAAATAGAAAATAATTGCCAAACACCTCACCGGAGGCAAAGAACTAATAGTACCAAACAGAATGACGTTTAAAAAAAAAAAAGGAGGATGCAAAGCTCCACAAACGGCCAAAAGAAATGCCCCAAATGGCCAAAAAACCCAAATGTCCAAACAGGACCAAACGGCGAAACAATACCAAAGTGAATGCAAAAATCTGAGACCCGCTTGTACACTAATGTTACGCGAATCGATGAAGGATTGACAGGAGAACCGTTAGGGTTGCCATCACAAGAAGAGGAATCAGTCGATTGAGGTGTCGTTGTCATGGAACAATCAAAGAAATCGATGAAATTGGTGAACGGAAGAAATTGTCGTGATGGACGGTGAAGCAATCGAGAGAATAGGTCTCGAAAAAAAAAAGCGAAAGCGACGGGGGGAAGGAAGAGAAAACTAAAAAAATGTGTATAGAAAAAATATTTCGAGAGGTCAAAACTTAAAAAATGTGTATACAAAAAATATTTTAGAGAGGTAAAAAAACTTAGCTCGTATACCATATCAAAAAGCAAGAATAGGAAGAAATTCGATTGTATTGAAATTCTTTCATAATATGTGAGTACAAGCTATTTATAATTAAATTGATAACCACTATCTCTAACTAATTCCTAAAAATAGGAAACTAATTACAAAGTAAGTAAGACAAGAAAATAGAAAACTAATAACAAATAAGTAAGACAAAAAAACTAGGAAACTAATTATAAAGTAAGTAAGACAAGAAAATAGGAAACTAATTATAATATACTCTAATAATATGCAGTTGTTTAAATTAGAGAAAGCATTTGTTGCTTTCCTACGAGAGAAGTGTACAGTTTTGAGTGTTAGGACATAGAGATCGTTTGGATTAGCAATTAAAAAAAATACATTTCCAATAAAAATTGATTTGACTGATTTTGTTAAATTTATATGAATGTCTTAGGATCAAATTATTATTTTGGGGCTAAAAATTGATTTTTATATTTTAAGGGATGTTGTATTTTTTAATAAACCATAATTTTGCCAACAATAACTAATTTTGAATAAAATGCAAATAGACATATATATGTCGGGATTAGTCTTTCTTAAATTAATTTTTTTTGTTGAATAATTCAATTTGATAGTCTCTTTTGTTGGTTCTCGGAGTTTTGATAATAACAATATTTAGATGATTAAAGTTTTATATTGAAAATGATTGAGTTTTTGAATCAGTAAATATTGATTATGTTAAGAGTGCGTTACTCGAGTAAGCCTTTAAATCTACTCGAATAACCCCAATCTGATAAGTTTGTTTAAGTATTCACAGCACTCAGCGCTACTTGGGTATGACAAGTATACTACTCGAGTAATAATATTTCAAACGCAAAGTTTAGAGGTCTCCATCTATAGCTACTCGAGTAAGTATAACTGCTTACTCAAGTAAGCCACTCAAGTAAGACATATTGGCTACCCAAGTAAAAGGCCTTACATGAAGGAACAAGTCTCTACCATAGCGTTACCCGAGTAATAAATAAGTGTTCTCGAGTAACCTACTCGTGTAAAGGTATGTGACTACTTGAAGTATCATTCTTATGTTTCATAATTTCTCTTTGTTTAAATCATACCTGAGTATGGACAAGGCGCTACTAGAGTAACATACTCAAGTAACGGATTCTTGCTACTTGAGTATGTCTTTTTAAAACATACATTTGCTCTCCTTATGAAACTTACCCGAGTACAGTTTCACTGTTACTCGAGTAAGGAAAATAAGTTACTCGAGTATGGTAGCTTCCAGTTTATTTTTGCTCTCTATCTCACAGTTACTAGAGCAATGTTATTATGATACTCGAGTATGAGAAAATATTACTCGAGTAATAGTTACTAATGCTTTCACTTAGTACTTTGTTTTAGCAGAAAACCAGAGTAACTCGAGCACGATTTTTTGTCTACTCAAGTAGACTAATCAAGCAGACTCATACTACTCGAGTAAGTACGTTGCAGAAGCATCTAATTTGAATTGACGCGATGATACTCGAGTAAATATGTCATTGCTACTCGAGTATGCATCTTCAGCTATCAAGATCCTTTTGCAGTAAGAGTAATCGTAAAGTTAAATACTATTAACTGTTTCCACTTAAAGCTTACTCTATTGTATTTATGCTATTTCTAACTATTCTTTAAGTGGATTTCAGATGATTAACAAACGTTTAAATTGTGATTAGCTGAAAAGTCATCCGATGTGTCAGGATCATTTAATGCCTTTGGAGAACAGAGGCTACAAACAGAATAAACACTCATAGCAAATATATACATTCCTTCGAGGCATACCCATTCTGGCAAATGCTCTGAGTCAACTTCTGTGCACAAGTACGTCGACGGTGAACACATTAATGAAGCAACGTTCGACTGTACCAATAGAAACCATCTATGCCTAATGGAAGTTCAAAGTGTCACAACAGCTACATTTAGAGTTCTTCACAACGACATTAATGGAGTTATCTATAAAAGCTCATCACATTCATTTCCTCCAACTACCGAGCAATCAATTCAATATTATTTCAATTTACTGTTTCATTCACTTCATTTAATATCTTAGGATATTCTTGTACTTCAGTGATTATTATTCATCTACTCAATGAGGAGTTATTAAACACTTATTTGATTCTTTGTTTTATTCTCAAGGTTGAGGAATCTTGAGTGTGGGTGTACGATTACAATTTGTAAAGGGGAGTGATTTCTAGTGTGAACGGATCATCTCGAGTACAAAGTTTGTAATTGTATTTATATTTAGACATAGGTCAAGGAGTTAGATCGAACCAGTATAAATTCTCTATCCCCATTTTTTATGTCTCTGTCTCTGTTCTTATTGTATGTCATTCATTCCAAAAAAGAATTTTGAAATCCCCTATTCACCCCTTCTAGGTGATATTCTTTTTTCATTTGGTATCAGAGCTAGTATTCTCTGTTGGTCTTAACATCCCGAGAAAGATCATGGAAGGAATATTACCTGACGGTAACTCCATCAACCGACCGGCTTTAGTGGTAAACACTATTCGTTCCGAAAAGCAAAGTTCAGAGGATTTGTGTTCACCAGTGAATATAGTCTGTGGCACGTGTTTGAGAACGGTGATTATGTTCCCTCAAGGACAGAAGGAGGAATTCAGGTTCCTAAGGTCAAAGATGAGTTTGATGAGAATGACAGAAGAAAGATAACTCTAAATAGCAAAGCTATTCTGATGCTCCAAAGCACACTTAGTCAGAAGGAATATTTTCATATATGCAATCTGAAAAGTGTAAAGGATATATGGAAAGCTTTGGAGATAGCTTACGAAGGAACATCTGGCATAAAAGAGAATCGTATCAAGACGTTGACAACTGAATACAATCTTCTTTGAATGAAGATTGGAGAATCCATCAAAGAATTCCAACTTCGATTTACCTATCTGATTAATCAACTGTTGGCCTTGGGTAAAACGTATGAGCAAAATTCTCAAGTCAGGAAAATCCTGAATGTTCTGACAAAAGATTGGGAAGCTAAAGTTACAGCCATTGAAGAAGCCCATGGAAAATCAATGACCTCAGTTGCTGCTTTGTTCAAAAGTCTATCTAAATACGAAGGCAAACTGAAATTCAAGAAGAGCTTGCACGAAATCAACAATAATAAAAGTAAAGGCGTTGCCCTCAATGCTGTGAAAGAGAAGGAAGTCAAAGATGATGATGCTAATGAGCTGGGGATGTTCGTTTGAAGATTTAAAAAGTTCTACAAGAAGGATCAAGGCTTCAAAAATCTATTCCAGAAGGGAAGCTCAAGCAACAAACATGAGTTCAAGGATAAAGAACAGATCATCTATTATGAGTGTGAGAAGCCAGGCCACATCAAATCCAAATGTCCTAAGCTAAAGGGCAAGGAAAAAGAAAAGAAGAATAAGTTTAATCACTTCAAGAAAAAGGCTTACGTATCTGCCATATGGGGAGACAGCTCCTCGGATGAGGAAGAAAGTGAAGAAGAGGAAGTGGCAAACGTATATCTAGTGGTAGAAGAGGGAAAAAACAACCCAAAAAAGAAGATGAGGTATATGATTCTGAACCCTCCTATGCCGAATTGCTTTCTGAATATAATGAACTGCATTCTGAGTTTAAAAGAATTGTGAAAGAGCTCATTGCTCCAAAGAAGAAAATCAAAATGCATGAGCAACAAGCTAAAGATACTCCTCTGGCTTGTGAAAATTCCATTTGTGAAAAATGTCCTAATCTTGTTAAGAAAAATTCTTATCTTATGAAAACCCTTGTGAAATTCACTAAAGGAAGTGAAATGCTCAAAGTGATTTTAAAAGCACAAAGATTTACAAATGATCGATTAGGCATAATTACATGTGACATCCTAAATTTTGGGAGTAGAGAATTTTTCATTATTCTTATATTTCATGTGCAAGAACATATATTCCTATAGTTCAATGGATTGTCTCAGCTATATAACACAAGCCCATACTAGATCCCTCAGCCTATTCAGCCCACATGTGTAAGACCAAATGTTTAAACACTCACCCCCTCAGCTGAACGCAACACTTAAACACACACATCCTCTCACTGTATTCTCACATTCTCACTCTCATTCCCATAAAAACTCCCTCTCCTCGTAAAACATCACACACACACATACTTCCATTCATCACTTCAACCCCAACTCATCCCTCTAATCCGACATCAACCCCTCTCTTCTTCAGCCACTGTCTCTTCACTCCATCCCATTCTTGTCGTCAGTTCATAGGGAAACCGAGAGAAATCTGAGAATCTGAGTTGTGACAGCGAGAGAGAGAGAGAGAGAGAAAGCATCGAAGGAAGAAGAAGAAGGTGACCGAAACTCACATGCAAGCTTCGATTTCGGTTAAGGTGATTCTCCTGATCATTTTCCCCTCTTGGTTTCCATCATTTGCTGGGTATTATAAGAGTTTCTGAGGTTTGAAATTCATGGGATAGTGAAAGGAAGTTGTTGTCACCGTATGAAGCATAAAAGGAATCTTGCATGTCAATTTTAAATTGGTTTTTGGGTTCCTTTGGATCAGTAAACATGCTTAAAGATCATTCATGTCTGATATATGTGCATTGAGTCTAGTTTCAAAGAGATCGAAGTCAGAAAATAGAGTTGCATGTGTTGTTTTACAACTCTGTTCAGTGGTCTGAAAATAGGGGTTGATTTTCAGGTTGTTTTCATGGGTGATAGGTTGAGGTTTTCTCTGACATTTTTACAGGAGATAGTACTCTCCTTAATCTTTAAAATGAGCTTTGAATCACCCAAAAAGGAAGTCTATAACTCTGGTTATAATTTTTGGAAGTTGAGCTAAAAATATTAAAAATTTTGTATGATTCTAGAGCATGAAAATGACGTGGAATTTCGGACAAAGTAAAAAATAAAAAAACTATGAAATTTTCCTGATAAATAGTAGACACATACCACTTTGGTCCTATTTATAAGTCCCATTTTGACCAAATCACACATACCAAGAAGAGGTAGGTAGCTCAATGATTATAGGGTAAAATTTTAACTTTACCCTCATTTATGATTGGGTACCTTTTAACTTTTTCTTCTCTCTCTATTTTCATTGGTACAATAATATGGGCAAAATTGTCACAATCTCATTTATTTGGTCAAAAGGGACTTATAAATGGGACCAAATTTTTTTGGTCAAAATGAACTTATAAATAGGACCAGAGTGGTAGAGGTTTAATTTGATAGGTAATTTGTCAAATTCCGATAAGTATTGAAGGAGCTATGATTCTTCAAAGATTAGTCAAGAAATCTGGAAAATTTTGGACATTGGTTATGTTTTTAGAAATTTGGGAATTTTCTCAGTCATAAATTAACTTGGTGACTTTAATTTATGAAAATAGACTTATCAATGTTTAAGTAGAAATTGGAATCACTGCATTTAGAGTTATATAGGTCAAATTATGAATTTTCCAAATTCTCATAAAAGTTAAAAGCTGAATTTTTTACAAGTCTTAAAATAGTCATAGAAGTTGTTAAGTGTGTATAACCTTCAAAGTAAAGGTTTCTTTGGATATATTGAAAGGTTAAATGGTTGAGATGATATTGATTCCATAGTGAATAGTATCTAATTAAATAATCTCTAATTGGTATACATCCTCAGTCATCAGGATACTAAAGGATAAGTATTTTGGGGTGGGTCGAGAGAAGAAATAATCTTAATTATGTTATTAAGATTAAATTTGATAATGAACCATCTTTATATAAATGTAATTTATAGGAACTCTCAAGCCCGCTCAGACCGCCAATTACTTGGACACAGTTAAGGTGACCACGCACACAAGTGGTAACTCTAACCTTTTATATGTTTGTGTATGGTTAAATGTCATAATGTGTGGAAAGTGTTTTTATAAACATGTTTGATTTCATACAATATGTTTAAGTGTTGTCCATTCACTGTTGTGCAAAGGAATTCAGGACCCCCGGGTAGGTTACGCACTAAGGTTTTCCATGTACTGAGGAGTTCGGAACTGGATAGGTTATGGGTTGGTCCCCGGAGAGATGGGCTGGGAACCACGTAGGTTTTGCCCTTTCTTTCCAAGCACTATGGAATCCTGAACCAGGTAGGTTCTGCGCATGTCTTCGGAGCACTTTGTTTTTGAATTGTGTATTAATGTTGTATGTATGCTGAGTTAAATTCCTGATTGTGGTAGTTAAACTATGCATATGCTTATACACCAATTATGGAAGTTAACATGTTACCTTGAGATTCATTCGTGAATCTCATATTTGAATAAAGATACAGGAAGTTCCTCGGGAAGAAGAGGTAAGGCGGTGCTATAAGGTTGGAGCTGGGAAGAAAGGAGGAACTCATGAAGAGTTCATTTTGTTTCGTGCATATTTATTTTTTAATGATATATATGAAGTGTATGTTTAATTTAAATTCAGGGATGACTGTAATTTGTTAAGATGGGGATAAAGTTATTTCAAAACCAAGTTAAGTTTTAAGTTTTCCTTATTTTATCAATTGCTCTTTTGTCTAAACTAGATCCATACGCTCCTTTGTGTATTAACTCTCTTTATAAAGAGTAATAAGTGTAATGAGATTTTAATTGCACAAATATATGTGGATGATATAATATTCGATGCTACTAATGATACTCTGTGTGAGGAATTCTCAAAGAAAATGTAGGGTGAATTTGAGATGTCCATGATGGGAAAGCTCAATTATTTTCTTGACCCTCAAATCAAACAACACAAGAATCAGATTTTTTATCTTACAGACAAAGTATCTTCATGATTTGCTAAGGAAGTTTGGGATGGATCATTGTAATGGAGCCGACACCCTAATGAGCTCAAACAGCTCTTTGAATACCAATGAAAAAGGCAAAGACTTCAACATAACCAAGTACAGAGGAATGATCGGATCATTGCTATACTTGATTGCAGTACACCTAACATTCAGTTCATGTGGGTATATGCGCAAGATACCAAGCTGCTCCAAAGGAATCACATGCTAAGCATGTGAAAAGAATATTTTGCTATCTTGCTGACACGTAGGAGCTTGGATTCTGGTTTCCCAAAGGTCAATCAAAATATTTGGTGGCTTATTCAGACTTAGATCATGCTGGCTACAAGACCGATAGAAAGAGTACAAGCGGCCAATGTCAATTTTATTGTGGCTTACTCATTTCCTAGTTTAGCAAGAAACATACAATAGTATCCTTGTTGTCAACTGAAGCTGAATATATTGCCGCTTCATGTTCCTGTGCTCAAGTTTTGTGGCTTAATCAACAACTTCATGACTTGGGAATCACCTGAAGGAAATTTCAATCCTTGTGACAACACCAGTATAATAAGCTTGACGAAGAATCCAATCCAACATACAAGAACCAAGCATATTGACGTAAGACATCATTTCATCAGAGATCATGTGCAAAAGAAAGATGTCAAGGTGATGTTCATCCCCATACACTTACAACTTGCAGATATCTTTACCAAGCCCCTGGCCAAAGAACAATTCACTTTCATCCGAAGAGAATTGGGCATGGTAAATCCCAATGAACTGTAAGTAATCATTTTCACAAGTTGTTTTTTAAGATTTATTTGAATTATGATTACTAACTTAAGCATCGAAGTGTCTAAGAATTTGTTTGCAAGATGCTCCGTTTACTCGCTTGGAAATAGAGATTAATAGAGGATATGTGTTACCTGAGTATACCTCATTAACACTCGAGTAATGGTATACGAATTGTCTCTATTAACTGTAAAATCAAGTGTGATACTCAAGTAATAACATTTATTACTCGAGCAATGTCGAGATTTAACTCTATTACTAAGTGTTTCAGGAATGAGTTACTCGAGTAAAATAAATATTACTCACAAGTAACAACGAGAGAAAGCAATGAAGTTGTGAAGTAGACTAAGGTTACTTGAGTAATGGTGTCACACTACCCGAGTAATATAGTGAGAAAGTCTCTGACTGGTGAAGGAAACATGATCTCACTCGAGTAAAGCTATTGCAATACCTGAGTAATATTGGGAAAGAATCTTTATCAATGTGAAGGAAAAATTTGTCACTCGAGTAAGGGTATGTCGCTACCCAAGTAACATCATGAATAAAGCCTTGAATCTGGAGGTTATATTAAAAGTACTCAAGCAACTTGATATGTTACCCAAGTAACAACCAAACTGAGAAAGAGATAGCTTTCTTTAAATCCTCAAGTTAATCCTCAAAGATCAATCTTCACATCAAAGGGATTCAAGTGTTCACTCAACACACTTGAAAAGAGGTATTTCTAGTAATTTTATACTTTATAAAAATGTCTTACTTAAATTTACCCAAGTAGTGACCTTCCCTTAGCCGAGTAACTATTGTTACTCAAATAAGAAATATTGTATACTCGAGTAACATTGAGTTACTGTGATTTTTAAATGGGTTATGTCGTTTCATTTTCATATCATTCTCTATTCCTTCCATCACGTATCGTCAGTGTCAAACCCTAACTCCTTATAATTTCTCAAATTAGTTACATCCCCTTGGTGAATTGCTATGTTTTCTCTAACGGATTCATCGTTTGAGACTCCCAATTGTTGGATACCTCATTTCGCTTCATAAATTTCTCTCTTCCGCTCACCTTCATCTTCATCGCTGTCAGAACTTCCTTTTCACCGATAGCACCTATTCCCTCTCCATTCATCAATATCTCCCATCTATGTCTCAAATGGCTTGCACAAAAACTTCCAAGGGTGGCTCTGGTGATCATTCAAGGCTAGAATCGCCAGAACGACCGCTTACCAAAAAGCCTCCTTCTGAGAAACCAAAGGAGAAACCTTCAGAGAAGCCCAAGACATTCGTGAATCCAAAGGTTACTGCAAGCCTAAAGCCAAAGAAGTGGCATTTCAAAAGTAGTCAAAGTCAGTAATAAGATTCTAGATTGATTCGCTTCCATCGGGAAAATGCAAGTCTTCTTCACCGTCTATTTCTTTGACGGGAGACTCTAAAGCAACTCCTGACGATGAGAGGAGATCAAAGAGTGTTGAAGATAGACCCCAGAAGCCTCAACTGTCAATTAGTCAAAGATCTCAGGCCTTGGGAAACAAAAGGCCACAGGCTTTGGGGAGTCGTCAACAAGCTTCTGGTGCAAACTCTGCCGGTCCTACTACATCTCAACAGGATGCGAATGATCTATTGCCTTCTCTGGGTATGAATGTCAGTCCCTTGATATTTCATGATCGCAACAACTTTGAGTTTTACTATGGAAAGAGAGCATTCTACCCCACTGTTTATCTAGACATAGAGTGGTTTAAAGATGAATGCAATTTGGACTTGTCTCCTTGGTTACATCAATATCTGTCATTACTTTGCATTCGAACTCCATACTCTGAGATTGTGGTTAGATTGTTTTATCATAACATGCATGTTTGTCAAACCAAAGGTACATGAGGACGATGATGAAACCTTGGTCACTGCAATTAGGGGTGAGGAAATTGAGATCATAGCCGTAGACCTAAATGTTATTCTTGGAGTTGTTGATATTGCTGATGATCCACCCAAGTTATTTGATGCCGACTGCCATCGTATTTTGCTTCTTGATGTACCCTATGATGGTGATAAACTAAGATTAAAGCTGGCTATGATGAATGATACCTACAGGGTTATGTGGTATTTGTATAATAGAAACATGGTACATAAGGGTCAAAGTTATACTCATTTCCTCTTAAAGGACTACCGATTATTTACTTCAATCCTTGCCAAGGAACCAAGAAACATTGGCAGATGGATCATGAATGAGATGTTTACTTTCCTATCTCAGGCTCCTTCTCAGAAGAAGGCCACCATTCCATTTTTGAATGTAGTTTCTCACATTATGGCCACTCACAACATTTGGTATCTATTTGATGATTCAATGATCTTTCCTCAGTGATTTGGAAAAAAACAATGATAAGCATGAGGATCTCTTTCACTAAGGTGACTGGCAAGAAGAAAAAGGAAATGAACGTTGTTGAGCAACCAGTGCCTTCATCTTCTAAGGCCCTTGATGAGGGTCCATCTTCTCAGGCCGAATCACCAACTGCCTGTAATATCCTGAATTTCGACTATAGAGACTTGAGAATAAGCCTAAGTTAGGCAGACTAGTAAGCCCGGTTCAGGAACTGTGATAAGGCCATATCTTCGGCCGAGAGACAAAAAGGGATATATAAGCACTTGATTATGTCATAAAAATGATATCACAATCTTGCCCAAGAAGCTTCAAATTCATGCAAAGCAAGGGGAAGAGAGAAAAGTCAACAAAACTTGCAAAATAAGCCAGGTTGAGAGGATATTTTGTAAGGGCACTTTGTCATTTGATCTGGGGAATTTTTAAGTGCCTTCTTGACATATTTTAAGATGTTTTGTACTCCCTTTTGTATGAGTATTTTAGTCAAGAGCTCAAGGGCCATAGAAATTAAATTGTCACTACAAAAGGGGCACAAAACATGTATACGATGTTAATCGGTTAGTAAAATGCCATTTAGCTATGTCCTAAGGTATGAGACAATTAACTAAGAAAAAATGTGCTAAAATAAATATGCACATGACATTTCCTAGATAGATAAAGATCCCCTACGTTTTTGAGAAAATAGGAAGAGAAAGAGACATTGAAAAAGTCATATGTCAAAAGCAAGAGTTAGTGTAATGATTACAATAGGACACGTGCCCTACAGGGGTAAAAGTGGAAAAGAAAGGGCAAAATAGTCAAATACTTTCCCCTTAAGTCATAAATTTCGACCAACCAGGAGAGAGAAGGAAAAGTCAGATAATTTTATCCATATTCAGGCCCAAACATGAAGTGCGAGTCCCACAGGCGATTGACCGGTAGAAAGGGGACCGATAGGGACCAGTGGGGGTTTCTTTTGGACTGAATGAGACAAGTGTGGGGCCATATTGGGAAGTTAAGATGGGACCACATATGACTAGGTAATCAGGGGAAAATATCTGAAAAATTTGAAGAAAAGTACAAAAGAGAGCACCTAGTTAACTAGTGGGGCCCAGCATGAATCGGTGGAAGAACATCGGATCGGATGAAATGGAAAAGACAAGGGAAAAGCATGAGGGCAGATTTGGTGGGGCCCAAATGGTGTCACCTAGCCCTTATAATTATTAAAAATTTACTTGGAGGAAAAGAAAAGCAAAATTAGTCCAAGAATCATAGTGTGGGTCCCACTTTCATAGATAAAAAGGGATAAATTAGGAAAATTTAGAAAAATTAAATAAAAATACAAGGATCAGATTTGTGGGCCTAAAATGGTGCCACCTAGCCCCTTGGAGTCATCTAGAAGTGCTTGGGGAAAAAACAAAAGAAAATAAAGAAGTTCAGGACCAAAATTGGTAATTTACATACATTCCGGGCCAAAGTAGGTAATTTTCCCCATTTGAAAAGATAAAATCTGAAAAAATGGAGGGGGATGCGCCACTTGTCCACTCCCTAGAGTTCTTTGGAATTATCTAGATTTTCTTGGGAAATAAGTTAAAAAGTCAAATCAAATCTATTAATTACTGGACAGAAATTTACTACAGTTAATTCAGACTGCCTGGCTTCCTTTTAATCATTATTAAAAAAGGCTACAACTTTTCATTTTTGGCCACAAAGTGACGTGCTCAGATGAATGGAAAGGAAGAGTCCAGCAACCTCCATACACTCAGATCAAGAGCTAAAACATGCAAGCCACCAAGTCGAACTCCAATTTCAGGTAAATACTAAAAATCCGAACCTTTGAAACTTAAACTTAAGATTTTCGTTCAAAGGTTTAGGGCTTGGTGTTACAATATGATTTTGGTGTTTTTTATGGTCTCAAAGTGTTCAAAACATGATTTTGTATGGGGTTAAGCTATGGTTTAAGTTTCCGAACTCAAAATCGCTGAAAAACCTAAAAACAAGCTTGCTGCCAGTTTCTGGGAAATCTGGGCAGCGAAGCTTCAAGTGAGTTTTTAAAATAGTAAATGAACTTGGATTGAGCTGAAATTTACACAAATAAATTACACATCCTGAGGTTCACCGTGATGTATAATTTTGTGTCTTTTGGATTTTTATACTAGGAGAAATTAATTTTTGAAAAAGGCTCTGAAAGTAATAGGGAAAATCTGACCAGAGAGTAGAAACTGGGATACACACCAAAATATAAGAACTTTTGTCTCTGGAATTATTTTTCCTGAAAAATAGGCATCTTAACAGTTCAGATGGCGTTGGTTTCACGCAAATATGAGTTTGTTTAAAATTTATTAAAAATATTGGAAGTTGGGCCAGAATTTTTGGATTTTCGGAAAATTGGTGTTGGGCTCGGTTTTGAAGTAAAATGTAATGGTATCTTTGGAAAATGCTAAAATAAGGTCTTTTGGTGTTATTTAGGGTTAAACCATACTTTGGAGAGCTAGTGGGCCCATTAAAATTCTAAGACAATGCATACCCCACCAGGTAGCAACTGCTTTACTCAAGTACTTTTATGTGTTTGTTGTATGTTTGTTTTGCCATGTGTGTTTTGTATTTTTTTCCAAATATGCATACATAGCATGTTGGGGGGTTCGAGTCCCTAACTATGGTATTCCTAGCGTTGAGGATTGATCTGGGGCTTGCCTTAAGTGGCAGATCGACGGTTTGTGATTCTGGTAATTCCGGGGCTGGCCTGGTTCAGGCGGCTCGACGATGCGAGGTTTGTGACTCTGGTAAATCCGGGGCTTACCTTGGTAAGGCAGCCCAACAGTGTGTGGTAGTCGGTTATTGTGTATGTTTCTGGATAGATATATGGTATGTTTGGCATTTTATCTGTGATTTTATATGACATGGTTGCATGCATACACTTTACACATTTAGTATGTGAGTATTGACAGTTACTTTAGGGGCCATTACTAGACTCCAGACGCTTCTGTAGCTACAGGGGGTCGTGTTTGAAGCGAAGTACCTTTTTTGGAGAGGTAGGGCTTACCGTGTGGATGAAGAATAGGGGGATGCCCTATTACTTTTGTAGTTCGTATTTATATTTCTGGGATGACTATATATCTATTATTGGCATTTACTTTTGGATGACTGTACTCTTAACCCTTCGAGGACTTTTACTTTCTATTTATTTTACTTTTTCCAGTATAGTGGTTGTCCAAATCGGTCATATCTCTATTACGCGTACTCTGATATATAATCAAAATGGACTAAGAACCAAGGAAAGGTAACAATTTAAAAGGAATCCCTTTAACCCGCCACCCAAAAAGGCGAGGTCGGTAGGGGTGTAACACTGCCTCTACTGCTCCTCCTACATCTTTCACCAATGCTATTATCTAGGCTATTGTGGAGAAAGCTATCAATGATGCCATTAAGTCTCTGCTTACTCATGCCAATCAAGTTACAGATGTTGTGAATGGTCTTCAGCAACTTCATGTTAATGTAACACCCCGAATTTTGGACCCTGAGAAGCGAAAATAAGCCTGAAATAGGCGGACAATTAGGCCCAATTTGGGAAGAGTCCCAAGAAGGTCGAGGCATGGGAAGCCTCTCTGGGACTAAGCAACTCGGACATACAGGTCAGTGGACCTAGTATGCTAAAGCCGTGGAACTAAGGTGCTAACGTAAAATGGGTATAGAAGATGTATACGGTGTAAGTCTGGTCGGAAAAGATGCCGCCCAACTATGTCCTGAGGTATAGGACACTTAGTTGAGCAAAAATATGCCAGTACAAGTAAGTATACGGCATTTTCAGGGTAGTCATGGGAGCCCTGCGTTTTTGAAGCAAACAAGAAGGGAAGAGAGAGAAAAGGTGTATCTGGACCCTGAAGGGAAGGAAAAGTTAGTAGTAGTAGTGCTACGTCGGACACATGGCATTTCGGGGCCAAAAGTTGGATTATCGGGTAGCACGCATTACAAGGTGGATCTGGGGTACTGGAATAAAGTTTTCTTGATCCCCAAGGTAGTATGCCCCGTCCACTTGTGGTCTGGGAAAAGAGACTGCCCACACAAGTCCGGTTGAAGGACACGCATTACGAGGAATGGTGGGACCGACAACCGGGAGCTGAGCGGGGCCGGATAGGACTTTTCGGAGTCGGGCCCAGGCCCAGGATACTGATAGGGACGAAATTCCAGTGGGCCCAGAGGAGAGAGAAAATATCTTGCTATGTAATTATGAAGAGAGAGATTGTCACATCAAAGTAATGATGATGAGAGAGAAAGAATAAAATAATCCGGATTAATCTGGACCACATATTTGAATCTGATGTGACAAGGTGAAGGACAAGTAATTATGACTCATTATGACATATCTAAGGGCAGATTTTGTGGGTCCCACGGCTTTGGAAGATGAGCGGTGCAAAATGACCGTTTTACCCCTGGACCTAAAACCTACCCAAAGTCACCATCAGGGGCAATCTTGGAATTTGGATTTGGAGGGTTCAGATGGTGCCACATGTCCTGGACCAAGAAGACTCTAGAGAACCCTAGAAAAGAATATTCTGGAGCATCTTTGGAAAAATCTAGCGGAAAATGACTATTTTACCCCTAACGTTTATTTTAATTACGGAGCAAACCCTAACCTTTTGGAGCCTATAAAATAGGACCCCTCCTACCCATTTTGGCTGCCCTATTTCGTGCTCAAGGTGGGAGAGAGGAAGGTCCAGCTGAAGGCTCTGGTCCAAGGAAGAGGAAGGCACCCGCAACCGACATCCTAAGATAAGCCCCTAACCGACGACTTGGAATCCTTGCTTCTGCCCTATGGTGATTTTTGTGGAGTATTTGTAGTATTTTCATATTCTTGATGTTTCCATTGAATCCAGAGGTTGTTTTTGTGTGGGGACATGTTGGATTACCTTTTTCCAAACCCTAAAAGCCTAAGTCTTTGTTATATGAAAATCTGTCGGTTCTTACAGTTTCTGGGCAGCGTGTGTTAATTGGTGGTTTTGAAATAGTAAATGAACTCCGTTGGCTCTGAAATTTTACATGGTGAAATTAGACATCCTGAGAATTATTCTTATATAATATTTTGTGTCATTTTCAGTTTCCAACCGAGATATCTTTTAAGTTGAAAATGACCTAAAAACCTGGACTTTTCTCTGGACCAGTGGCTCAGTTTTGCAAATAAGAAAAGGATATGAACCCAGAAGATATTGGATTATTTTTTAGGGTAAAATAGACATCCTAAGGGTTCCAATTCCACTTATTTCATGTCAATAAGATTTTTCTAGAATTTATTAAAAATCGGAGAAGTTGAGTCAGCGTTTCTGGAAAATTCTGGTGTTGTGCGAATTTTATGGAACTTGAACCAAAGTGTGTTCATATGACTAAAAGCATGATGTTTGGCTGTATCTAGGGTGTTTGCACGTGTGGACCCTATTTTCAATGTTAAGGAAGAGTTATTATTTTGCAAGGCGTGCCAGGTAGTAACTGTTGACTTGCATACTCTATGTTGCTCTGCATGTATGTTTTATCATGATATAGGAGATCGAGCTGCCGTGCCTATTGGACTGTGTGTCCTTAGGTTTCTGATGCAGTACCGAGATCGGGCTGTAGTGCCTTTGCTACAGTACCGAGATCAGGCTGTAGTACCTATTGGGCTGTGTGTCCTTAGGGTTTTAGCTACGATGCAGGGGCATGTAGGATCGGGGCTGCGGTACCTATTGACTGTGTGTCCTTAGGGTGTTGCTGCAGTACCGAGGTATATAGGGTAGGTGGAGCCTATATGACTGTATGTTTATAGGTGTCTACTAAGGCCCTAGGCTAGGGGTCGAGGTCGCTCCCTGACTACTGAGGCCTGTTTACGCACTGTTCCAAGGGGCTTGTCTTGACCAGGCGGTCCTACGGAGTTGCTACATGTCAGTTTGTTGTGACAGAGGCAGGTTTATTTGTACTTCCTGATTGTGATTGGCATTGCATGCACTGTACACATATTGTATATGAGTCTAACAATTACTCTGGGGTTCAACTTTGAACTCCAGTCTGGATCAAAAGGATACAGGTGTAAGGTAGTAGCGACTGGAAGGCTTGAAGAAGATAGAGCTTGGTGGGGAAAGACGAAGAAATAGTGGATGCCTGGTTGATTCTTGTACTTCTATGATTGGGACGAGTGTATGATTTATACTCACTGTTTAGTTTTTATTTTGGACGATTGTACCTTTAACGCTATGTGGACTATTTTATGTTGTATATATACTTTACCAGTATATTGGAAGTTGTCCAAACCGATCCAATGCTCTGCCGCGTACACTCTGATATAAATTTAAAGTGTTTAATTTTCATAGGAAAGGTCGTAAGTGAAAAGGATACCTCTAACCCGCCACCCGTAAGGGCGAGGCCGGTAGGGTGTAACAGTTAACACCATCAAGACTCTAGGGTTTGAAATGGAAAAGTTGTCCGAGTTTATCAAAGCTCACTTTCAGGCTATGTATGGGGTTCAGTCAGAAATAAAGACAGAGATCCAATCGCTTTAGGAGCATGTCTTCAGGCTAGATAGGACTTTAGATGCTTTGGGCATCTAGATATACTTTCAGCCTCCTGCTTCATCATCTGTGCCTTCTACTTTAGCTGCTCCTAAGGCTGTTCGTTTGGTTGATCCTTCTTTTGTTTCTGAGCCTTCATGTGAGCCTCCTGTTGTTGAGCCATCTATTCCTGTTCTTGCGTCTTCTACTCTACCTCTTTCCTCTTTGAGTGATGACAAAGGGGGAGAGTGATATGTGATTTGAAATGATGATATTTCTTTTGTTATAGTGATATATGATAGTACTAATGGTTATTCTGAGTTATGTATTTATCTTGTACTAACTTTTGGTATAAATGCAATTCTAATGCTATTATCAATCCTATTTCTTTGCATTTCCGATACTAAATTGCTTTACTGATCTCAAAATTTTCAAATTGATCTCAAAATTCTATCAAAGTGTTATCATCATCAAAAAAGGGGACAATGTTGGTTCTCGGAGTTTTGATAATAACAAGACTTAGATTATTAAAGTTTTATGTTGAAAATGGTTAAGTTTTTAAATCAGTAAATATTGATTATGTTAAGAGTGTGTTACTCGAATAAGCCTTTAAATCTACTCGAGTAACCCCAATCTGATAAGTTTGTTCAAGTATTCACAGAACTCAACACTACTCGGGTATGACAAGTATACTACTTGAGTAATGTTATTTCAAACGCAAAGTTCAGAGGTTGCCATCTATAGCTACTCGAGTAAGTATAACGGCTTACTCAAGTAAGCTACTGGAGTAAGGCATATTGGCTACCCAAGTAAAAGGCCTTACATGAAGGAACAAGTCTCTGCCATAGCGTTACCCAAGTAATAAGTAAGTGTTACTCCAGTAAAGGTATGTGACTACTTGAAGTATCATTGTTATGTTTCATAATTGCTCTCTGTTTAAATCATACCCGATTATAGACAAGGAGCTACTCCAGTAACGTACTCAAGTAGCGGATTCTTGCTACTCGAGTATACTTTTTAAAACATACATTTGCTCTCCTTATGAAACTTACCTGAGTACAGTTTCACTATTACTCGAGTATGGAAAATAAGTTACTCGAGTAAGGTAGCTTCCAGTTTATTTTTGCTCTCTATCTCACAGTTACTAGAGCAATGTTAGTATGATACTCAAGTATGAGAAAATATTATTTGAGTAATAGTTACTAACGCTTTCACTTAGTACTTTGTTTTAGCAGAAAACCAGAGTTACTCGAGCACGTTTTTTGGTCTACTCAAGTAGACTAATCAAGCAGACTCATAAACTACTCGAGTAAGTACGTTGCAGAAGCATCTAATTTGAACTGACGCAATGATACTCGAGTAAATATGTCATTGCTACTCGAGTATGCATCTTCAGCTATCAGGATCCTTTTGCAGTAAGAGTAATCGTAAAGTTAAATACTTTGGGTTATTAACTGTTTCCACTTAAACCTTACTCTATTGTATTTATTCCATTTCTAACTATTCTTTAAGTGGATTTCAGATTATTAACAAACGTTTAAATTGTGATTAGCTGAAAAGCCATCCGATGTGTCAGAATCATTTAATGCCTTTGGAGAACAAAGGCTAAAATGGAATAAACACTCATAGCAAACGGATACATTCCTTCGAGGCATACCCATTCTGGCAAATGCTCTGAGTCAACTTCTGTGCACAAGTACGTCAGCGGTGAACGCATTAATGAAGCAACGTTTGACTGTACCAATGGAAACCATCTATGCCTAATGGAAGTTCAAAGTGTCACAACAGCTACATTTAGAGTTCTTCACAACGACATTAACGGAGTTATCTATAAAAGCTCATCACATTCATTTCCTCCAACTACCGAAACTTTGTGCAATCAATTCGACATTATTTCAATTTACTGTTTCATTCACTTCATTTAATATCTTAGGATATTCTTGTACTTCAGTGATTATTATTCATCTACTCAATGAGAAGTTATTAAACACTTACTCGATTCTTTGTTTTATTCTCAAGGTTGAGGAACCTTGAGTGTGGGTGTACAATTACAATTTGTAAGGGGGAGTAAGTCCTAGTGTGAAAGGATCATCTCGAGTACAAAGTGTGTAATTATATTTGTATTTGCGAGTTAGTGAAATACCTAGAGTGCTTGGGGAATAGACATAGGTCAAGGAGTTAGACTGAACCAGTATAAATTTTTTGTCTCCATTTTTCTTTGTCTTTGTCTCTGTTCTCATTGTTCGTCATTCATTCCCCCTCTAGGTGATATTCTATTTTTCAACTTTCGACAAAAAACAAAAAACAAAAAAAAAATTGATAGTCTCGCAGTGAAACAATATATTTGAGCATCAATTTTCTTTACAAAAAATTTAGCCTTAAGCACTATTTTTGTTATGGAAGTTTAGCCTAAAGAGCCGTGGTCACCTGAAAGTTTTTTTTTGTCTCATTTTGCCCCGGATGTTAACAAAACAGAGCAAATATGCACTAGAAGTTTTTATTAGGAGCAAATTTACCTCGGAAGTTTTTTTAGGAGCAATTTTGCCCCTGAAAGTTAAAAAAAAAAAAAGCAACAATTTAACGGTCAAGATCAATAGATGAGTAAGATTACTATGTTTTTAAATTTTCGGGTAAAAATAAGACCAAAGAAACTTCCAAGTGACTAATGCTCCTTGGACTAAACTTCCATGACAAAAATGATATTTAACCCAAAAATTTATGATATAATTTGATCAAAATAAAAGTAAGCATGAGGTAAAATTGGGCATAAAATTCAAAACTAAATGAAAATTCTGAAATTACAGATCAGCGTGATAAAAATGAGAGTTTAAGCACGAAAGTAAAACCAAAATAAAACTGAGGGATCAAATTTGAACTAAACAAAATTAAGGAGATGAAAATGAAACTCAAATATAAAAGTGAAGGTATTCAAACCACATAACAATAATAACCCCTTTAATTCTGAACTAAAAAATAATTAGTCAATTCGGAAGTATTCAAAAGGCATTTTATGAACAAAGATCAAAGAGAAATTTCTTAGAAAGCAACCAAATTGAGGCAGTCAAGAAACGTGAGATAGTCTTCCCTTCAAATTCAAAGTCATCTCCTTTCTATGATATTATTAAGAGTAAATACTCTTTCTGGTTCCTGATAAAAACATGATCCCATTTTGGTCCCTTACAAAAAAATGTCTTTTTTAGTCAATAAAAAGGACGAATAAAGGTCGATTAGTTGACATTTTGATCCCTCAAAAATTTCCAAAAGGTCCTTTTTAGTCCCTTAAAAAGGACGAATAAGGGTCGATTTTTTTGTAAGGGACCAAAATGGGATCCGTGTTTTTTGTCGGTGACCAAAAAGGATATTTACTTTATTATTAATGGGAAATACACTTTTCATGTTATAGGAGAAGTATATCCTCATGTCATAGATACAAAAAGATGTGGGTCCCACCATTTCCATGCTTGAGTTTTTTTTTAATAAAAAAGATGTGGGTCTCATGATTTCATGTGTATGGAGGAGTCTTCTTCTTCTCATGCAGCATGAGAAATGTAAACCCCATTATTAATTACTCCCTCCGGTCCTAATTATAGGAGTAAATTTTGGAGTTAGTTTTGGTCCTAATTATAAGAGCAAATTTTAACTTTTGTCAATTTTTTCCTATAATACCCCTATTTATATTTTCTCAATAATAATTTAATAATACACCTATATATTTTATAAAACAAATAATGTTTACAACTTATTAATATCATATACACCTAATAAACAAATTTCTGATCGGATGACTGCAGCATATCAAAAGAGATAATAAAAAAAAGGGTTAAATTATAAAATATCTGATATACAATTAAATATTACACATGGACGTGACATTGAGATTTATTAATAATTAATTTTTAACTTTTTATGCTGATTAGTGATTACAGGATATTTTTATTTTGTCATTTTGTGGAAATCATTGGTGGCTTGGAAGTACGTGAAATGAAGTGGAGAATAACAAAAATACAACGTGTTGTGGGATGGCATGACATGTGGGTTAGGATTACACGGTTGATTGGTTTATATTTTTAAATTTGGGTAAGGGTATTTTAGGGAAACATACAAAATTATCTAATTTAACTTCTTTCTTTAATTCATCTAAATTCTGGTAATGTGCTCCTAAAATTAGGACCCGATGGAGTATTTTTATTCGCCTACTCAAACAACCCATACCACCCAAAAAAAAGGAAGGAAGCGGCAACTGAATTCCTGTGCACAAAAATTCAATATTTGGAAAGATTCAAGAAAGCAACTTTTTGGAGAAGATATAAGCTGATGGAAGCTTCTGGTAGGCGCGTTGATCTAAGACTATCTTTCTCATATTTGAATCCCTTTTTGTAGTTTAATTTCGCGGACACGAAGAACGGAAAAAACAAAAAGGAAAGAAAAAGAAAAAGCATGGCTGCTTGCTATGTCCCCTTCAAGGGCAAAAATCTGGACCTGAGCTTTTTCGTGTTCAAACCAACGGTTGTTATCGTCGAAAATCTTGTTCATGGTCTCAAACAGTTCTCCTCACAAACACAGCCTTGGTTGTTTGCAGAGTTCTATATTCAGAAGCATCCATGGAAACCTGGTAATAAGATCTTTCTTCTTGTGGGAAATTTGTACTTTTTCTTATTATTGGCGCTGATGATTCTTGAAGGAAATATGTGCACCTTTAAATCCGAAGTGGTGGTTCACCTGCGCGAAACTGAATCACAAAAATCAGATGCTAAAAGAATTAAAAAACTGTAAGTAACAGTTTTCGTTCTCTACAACTAACCCTCCATGTTCCTCCGTTGGTGATTTTGCTGTTTAATATGAAACTTAGTCTGGTTTGTGATTTGGTTTCCGTGGGTAAACCGAATACCTCCAATTCTTATACTACGTTCGTGGTTAATATAAGAGTTAGTGGGATTGGATTTCGTCCTGAGCCAAATTGACCTTATAATCCCCGAAGTATTTATTATATTATCTGATTCTAAATATATGATGATTGCACTACAAACAAACTATGTCACACCCAGAGGAGTACTAATTAAAGAGTTTCTCTCTAAAAATAGTGATGAAAGATGATATTTTAGAAAAATTAATTTATATTTGTTACAAATAAGTAACATAATTAATTTCATTATATTTGTTACAAATAAGTAACATAATTAATTTCCTTAATATACCCAAATTAGTCAATTACCTCTTATATTATCGTTAATGTATTTTGTTATTAATAGCTTAGGCCCATAATATATGAGCTAATTGAGCGTAAGGTTGAATAATTTGCATCTTAATTCACTTTGTCCCCTCATATTTATCATTGTTTTATAAATTATGTCTATTAATTCCATGAGAGTTTGCATCAAAGAATTAATTTAATGCAAATGATTTAATAGGGTATTTTACGGAAACAATCGTACATTGTTTTACAAATAACTAATATGATGAGTTTCCTTTACCCAAATTTGTTAAATAGATATTATATTAAGGGTAGAAGGAAGTATCAAAGAAGGCAGCAAAACTTACATCTTTTTTCCCCATTCTATTCTGTTTCCCTTGACAATTCAGAAATTTAAAAGATTCAGACTCTTCCTGGTCATTTGTTTTCTTTATATATAGTGTGATGTTATGGTGCTTTAACATACTTGTTCTGTAAGAACAGATCATTTGGTATGGAGCATGGCAGAAGCGGTCAAGTAAGAAGAAGGAGCAACTGACAGAAACTCTTGTAAGAGCAATAACTGCTGCATCACTCTCTGCTTTACCTTCTTCCTTGCATTATTTTACGGCATTTAATTTGCTATTAGTTCAACACTAATTTATGCATATATATACAACATGATTAAAAATATGAGTGGGTTGGAAACAAGAGACGTGATATCTGTTAAGTAAAGTCTCAAGTTCGAGTTTTATAATGAAAAAATATCATTAAGGAAAATGTTTTTAAATATGGAATCCAACATGACTCATATCTAATTGGGTAAGTATTAAGAGACATCCTCTGATCCTTAATGAGGAATTCAATAACTAATTTAGAGAGATCAAAAATGAACAATGTGTGTTAGCTTCTTTAAAATACCTTATTTAATTATTTGCATTGGAACTACCCCTTGATTTCCTCTTAATATGTGCCAACAATAGGGATAGTTTGGGAAGAAAGTTATAAATTTGGGAGACAAAGTAAATTAAGGTCTTACATTTAGGACCAAAGTAAACCCCTCTAACTAACTCTTGCATTTAGGATAGAAGGGTGTAATAAATTAAAATTTTAAAGAAATATGAATTTTGTAATAGATATTCAGTAATCAAATAGTTGATGGGAGGGACTAAAAAGCACTACAAAGTTGATCTTATATCAAGGACATGAGCTAGTACTACCCATCACTCTCACTAGATTTCCTCCTGTAGTGTATTGATATAGAAGGAATAGCATATTCTTTAGTTGCATATCTGACTCATACATACATATATATGTATGTATGTATGAGCAAGCCCTGATAATTCTGCTTTGTTTCTTGTTCAGCTATCAATGCTAAAAGGTGTATCAAGCATGGGAGTGTTAGTAGAGCACAGCTTCCTTGATACATATGCTGGAGAATCAAGAGATGGAGCCTCTTCTGCAAAATTCTGCAGTGGTGATATAATCACCATGAACTCGGTTTCCACCACCAACAAGGACCTTAGTGACTTGTGCTACGTCGTGCTCGCACTGTTCCGGTCCCGGTTTGCGAAAACCGAGGGCATAGCTTCAGGGTTGTGTTTGAAAGGCCAAAGCATGCCCAGAGTTATATGCATCCAAGTCTGGAAATCCCTCCAGTTATGCTACTCTTGGATTCTGAACTTTGATCACAGAAAATGGGTGCTTCCTTACCTTGAATGTTTCTCTACTTTTGATATAAAGTATGGTTTTTATAGAGTTGTTTATGTTAGTGGTAACACCAATAATAATAATAATAATAATAGTAATCATAATGGTGTCAATCTGCAAGGTTCTTCTTCTTCTCCACACCATCAGATGTTAGAGAATAATGCAGAAGAAAGCTTCACTGACGGAAATACTATACTTGATGCTAAGACTTGCTGAAACTCCAGCCTCCTTGTATATATGTGCGCGCTCTTCACTGACTTGTAAATGATGTGTATCAGTTTTGTACTCTCCTCAGAATATTATGAATGTTTATACTTATGTTATAGTGAATCTCGGCCTACTGTTGGTCGGGCGCCTCATCCAGCAATGGCTCGCGCTAGGCACGGCACTGCTCCCAGTGTTAGGTTGGACCGGGCGGGTCCGAGTACCGGGGCTTTAGCCGAGGCCGACGCGTTACTAGCTCAACCAGTCAATTTCTATGATCCTCCCTCAGCTCGGAATACGGATGCTCATCCTCCAGGGTATCTCGGCCCATGCTGGGACTGTCTCGCCGAGAGCTCTTTCCTTATTGCCCAAGGCGAAGATTCTCGGGCTCCTCTCTCTTAAGTTCTTGCCGTCATTTGACGCCCCCTACTCCCTCTTCGGGCAGTCTTCGTCCTTCGAGTCCGGTTGTTTTACCGCATGCCGATATGCTTCAGTCAGGTATTTTCTTACTCTTGCTGATCCTAGCATTTGTATTCTGTTTTTAGGTAAATGGCCTCAGCCTCCTCTCCGTCCTGTGCCCAGTCTAAAGCAGCAGAGTCGGACTCTTCTAGTCCTCTCGAGGCGCTATGTAGGCAGTATGACTGGGTGTCTCATGAGGTTTTGAAGTGCGGTCACTGATGTCCGCGGCCGATATTGATCAACTTAAACTTCTCGAGATGGAAGGGTGTTGTGTTAGTCCTCCGGACGATGGCGAGCCTATATGCTCTACTCGGGTGGTGGGACGCACCAATTTTTTCTTCTTCTATCGAGAGTGTCTAACTCGGGTTAAGGTTCACTTTCCCTTTACCGAGTTTCAAATTTCGACCTTGACGGCTTTGCGCTTGGCGCCGTCTCAGCTCCATCCGAACGGATGGGCCTATTTGGTGGCCTTCGAGCGTCTGTGCTCCTCTTTTCCTGTTCCCATTCCTTGTACTACCTCTTTATTTCTTTACTATTTTTGCCCTTTTACTTCCCGGTCATCCAAAGAGAGTGAGAAACTCAAGGGGTTGGTTTCCCTTCATGCTGACCCGGATAGGAAATTGATGACCGCATTTTCCGACTCCTTTAAGCATTTTAAAATGTCTTTCTTTAAAGTCGAAGAGATGCCTTGACAGCAGCCCTAGTTTTTGAAAGGGGCTGAGGGAGAGGATGTGGAATGGAAGTTTCCTCTTTACTGGAATGACTCCCATTACAACGTGAATTCCTCGTCCTATCAACTCCAGTTCGAGGATCTCCCGCCTGAAGACGCCCTCTCCATACCTCGGTTGATCACATTTGTGAATCAATACGGGTTCCAAAGTGCCGCCTTTTTTATTACCGGGGTCGGGTCTAAGCCGAAACCCTCTAATTGTATGGTTCCATGCTTGCTATTGATTCTGTAACTTGCTTTATCTCTGAGTTTGTCTTTCGGTATGTATCTTATGCCCTCTTTTTGACCTGTCCTACAGCTCAAGACATGGCCGAACTTCCCAGCTACCTGTCGCGCGTGAATCCGACGGTGCCAGCAGCAACTCGGAAACGCGCCGCCTCGAATGCCACGGCGGAGAAAGCAAGAACTGTGCCGAGGTCATCGAGAGCGAAGAAAACCAAAACCTCGGATACTTCAGGCTGTGTTCGTTCAACATCTACTCCGGCCGTGCCACCTCCTGTGCAAGCTGTGCCCAACTCCCCTGCCCCCGCTGGGTCCTCCCCAATGTCAGCCGTGGTGAACTCGCAGGGCAAAGGGGCTGCTGCATCCGTTTCCCAGGTAGTTGTTGAATCTGCTGCCGAAATAGCTTCCGGTCCTCCGCTCCGGACCTCGGTCGGTCCCTCCATCAATCCTCTAATTCCCCGGGGGCTTGCGTGGGAAAGAGGGGTGACCGAAGAGCTCAGCGTTGCTTTCCTTCCGCCCGGCCGATTCATGAATAGTGTTCCTTTGTTCGCCGTGGACAACAATAATATCCAAGAGGCTCAAAGGTATCTCTGTAAGTCCCTTGGCCTTCACCAAGCGCTTGTCCTCCTAAACGAGAAGTATGCAGTGGTCGAGGTCGAGAACCGTCGTCTGAAGCTTGCCCAAGAAGAGGCCTCGGCCAAGGTCAAGGCCGCGGAGGATGAGGCTCGGCTTTGCCGCTGTGGCTCGGGCGGACAGTGAAAGCCCTGGAGAGGATTTGGCTGTGGCCAAAGCTTCTGCTGCGAAAGCGACCGAGGAGCTGCTGATCTCTAAGGATGCATTAGACCAAATGACCTCAGAATGCCACCGCCTTCAGAAAGCTCTGGGTGAAAGCCAGGATACGGTGAAGACTGTCCAACAGTGGCACGACGATCTGGCCACCGAATTGGGCTCTACCAAAGAGGCTCTTGCTGCCGAGCAACAGGCCCATCTGGACTCCCTCGAATCGCTCAATGAGACAGCCAAGGAGTACTTTAAAATGGCGTTGGCTCAGATCCAGGTTCTGAACCCGAAGATGCCCCTGAACCTTAACGGCTATCATTTCCGAGCTTACATGAAGGACGGCGTGTTCTTTCCGGCTCCTCCTACTCCCGGGGTTGAATCCGTGTCTTTTGATGAAGATGAGCTAGGAGAGCGGGCTGATGAGGTGCGAGGGGACGGTGACAGCCTACACACCGAAGACGGGTCAGGAAATGCCGAGGTTCCTCGGACCGAGGAGGTGGCGCCATCAGATGATGGTGTTCCTTCGAGCTAGGGCGAGGAAGAGGTCTTCCCAAGGTGTTCCCCCAGCAGGTGGTCTCGGTCCGCTCGTCACCTTAGTGCTCGGTACATTTATGTTTTTTCGTATCTTCAAATACTGGGGCGCATGTGCCCAATTTTGACATTGTATTAAGTGTTGCCGGCGTCTGTGCCGATTTATTACTCGATTTTACAATTAAGTTTATATTTAATTGTGTTGTCATTTTATGAATCCCACGCGCAGTTAGGACTTCATCGATCGTAGTAGATCTAAATGGACGACCATTACGCGTAGTTAAAAATTCATCGACCGTAGTGGATACAGGTCTATATGCTCGACCAGAACCGAAGTTCTGGGAATGTAGGGTAGGGTTGTACGTTTTAACCTCTTGGGGTGTTAACTAACTGCACTACCGCGGTCCAGCCTTTTTCGCCGGACTAATTAATTGTAACCGAGATAAGGGCAAGTTGTCACATGTCCAGCCCAAGTGTTAGCAACGCCGTGCTTGAACATTTTGACCTGATCAGGGTCGGCATGACAACTCTTGTACTTACGTCGGGGCGAGCGTTGACGTGTCAATTTCGCGATGGCCACGTATGACGATTTCGCCGAGCTCTAACCGAAGCGCGTCGAAGTACAACGGCCGGTGTCATACAACTAGATGGTTTTGTTTGGGACCGGGTTTAGGGACCTTGGTGTCATATTTGTGACCGGGCTTATGTGCCTCGGTGTAATGCTTAAGCATTCTTTCGTGCACGTTAGTGGATCTCCGCCGAGGGATCCTTTATTAATACCAAAACAGCTCGGAAGAGCTAACAAATTGTTTTAGTGAAAACATAACGTGCAAATGAAAAGAATAAATTGGAGAAATAAAATGGAAATGCTAAAATCAGGATTGGACCACACTGCAGGCGGTCCCGGATCTATGGGTAATAGATCTTTAGCTTGTCGGCGTTCTAGGTTCTCTTGACCGGCTTCCGTGCCAAGGTTTCGAGTATGTAGGCTCCGTCGTCCAATCTCTCTTGCCAGCTTGCCATCACGAGCATTTTTATTGCCAATGTCGGCACGTCGGAGTACTAGGTTACCTCGGTTAAAAGACCGAGGTCGAACCTTCTGATTATATTTTGCCGCGAGAAGCTGCTTGGCGGCTAATTCCCGACAATGTGCCTTGATTCGGATTTCGTCTATCAACTCCAAGTCCGTCCTCGGGCATCGTTATTGGATGCTTCCCCCTCGGCCGAGATCCGAGTTTCCTCCATGATGGCCGTCCCATCTCGACTGGGATCATCGCTTCACATCCATAAGTTAGTCGAAACGGGGTCTCCTGGGTCGAAGTCTGTACGCTTGTCCTGTATCCCCACAACACGCTGTGAAGTTTCTTGACCCAGTGGGTCTCTGCATCTAACATTCGCTTCTTCAGGCCGTCCACAATGATCTTGTTGGCGGACTTGGCCTGGCCATTGGATTGGGGATGCTCGACCGAGGCGAAGCGCTGCTTAATGTCCAAGTGAGACATCAGGTTCTGGAATCGGTGGTCCGTGAACTGCGTCCCATTGTATGTTACGACTTCAGCTGGTATCTCAAAGCGAGTGACGATGTTGTGACGAAAGAACCTCATCACCCGGGCCAATGTGATTGTCGACAACGGCTCAGCTTCGATCCACTTAGTAAAATAGTCTACTGCGATGATGACCCACCTGAGTTGTTCGGACGCCGGTTTGAACGGTCCGAGAATATCCATTCCCCACTTGTAGAAGGGCCACGGGGCCGAGATGCCTTTCAACTCTGTTGGCGGGGGCCAAATGATCTTGGCATGCTTCTGACAACTGTCGCATCTCCTGACGGCTTCTCTGGTGTCTTCTGCCATGGTCGGCCAGTAATAGCCGGCGCGAAGAGCTTTCCTAGCGAGTGCTTTGCCCCCCATGTGATGGCCGTTGATTCCTTCATGTATTTCGGCCAGCACGTATTTGGCTTCTGTTTCGTCCAAATATTGGAGCATTGGAGAGTGTAGGCCCTTACGGTACAGCTGATCGTCGACCATGGTGTAGATAGCGGCCTCGCGTATCAACTTCTTTGCCTCGGTCGGATTGGTTGGAATAATTCCCCTTTCCAGATAATCTTCAATCGGCTTCCTCCAATCTGTCGCGGCCGAGATTGCCATGACACACCTCGACTCGATCAAGTTCTGCTGGATCACTGTTCTATGATTGTTCGCACCTTTCGTGCTCGCCAGTTTCGATAGGATATCCGCCCTAGCGTTTTCTTCTCTTAGGATATGTGTGACGACCACCTCCTAGAACTCGGCCATGATTTTCTTGGCTTTGTTGAGGTATTTGGCCAAAAGGGGGCCTTTCGTCTAGTAGGTACCCTCAATCTGTGCGGCTACGAGTTGGGAGTCGGTGAAAACCTTGACCCGCTGAGCTCCATTCTCCTTGGCTTGTATCAGCCCTAAGAATGAAAGCTTCGTACTCGGCTGGTTGTTTGAAGTCGGGAACTTCACTTGGAGGGAGTGTTCTCTTCGCTACACCCTCCGGGCTCTCGACTATGATCCTACTCTCCGCCGCCCTTCGCGTTAGATGAGCCATCGACGTATACCTTCCATATATCGTTGGTTGCCCCGTGCGGGGTGAGCTCCATAACGAAGTCCGCCGATGCTTGTGATTTGATTGCATGCCGGCTTCAAAAGCGATGTCGAACTCGGATAACTCAATTGCCCAGCTGGTCATTCTCCCGGCAAGGTCTAGCTTGTGTAATACCTGGCGGATTGGTTGACTAGTTCGGACGACTATCTGATGTCCCTGGAAGTACAGTCGCAGTCTTCTTGCGACCGTCAGTAAGGCAAACGCCATCTTTTCCAGATTCTGATACCGACGTTCCGAGCTTTGCAGTGCCCTACTCACGAAGTAAATCGGTGCCTGCCTGACCTCGGTGTCTCTTACCAAGGCGGAGCTTACGGCCTCTTCTCCCGCGGACAAGTATAAAAATAATGTATCGCCGGGCTCCGGCTTTGTTAGGACAGGGGGTGTGGCCAGGCATTGCTTGATCCTTTCGAACGCGGCTTCGCAGTCCGAGTTCCACCCTTCTTGGGTTTCCTTTTTCAACAGTTTGAAGAATGGCAGCGCCTTCTCTGTCGACTTCGGCAAGAATCTAGTCAGGGCGGCGAGTCGGCCCGTTAATTGTTGGACCTCCTTCTTTATCCTGGGGGCCTGCATATCTAGCACGGCCCTGCATTCGTCTGGATTAGCCTCGATTCCGCGGTGGGTCAACATGAACCCCAGGAATTTCCCAGCCGGAACCCCAAAAGCGCATTTGGCTGGGTTCAACCTTATCCGGTGCCTCCTCAATTTCTCAAATGTTTGCTCCAGGTTTCTGATATGGTCTTCTGGCTTCTTGGATTTGACGATCATGTCGTCGATGTTGACTTCTATGTTCTATCTGATCTGGTTTCCAAAAACTGTGTTCATCATCCGCTAATAAGTGGCTCTGGCGTTTTTCAAGCCGAAGGGCATAACGTTGTAGCAGTAATTAGCCCTATCAGTCATTAAAGCTGTCTTCTCTTGGTCGTCGGGATGCATGGCTATTTGGTTGTAACCGGAGTAGGCGTCCATGAAGGACAATAGCTAGAAACCGGCTAAGTTGTCTACCAACTGATCGATATTGGGCATCGGATAGGAATCTTTTGGGCATGCTTTGTTTAAGTTGGTGTAGTCCGTACACACCCTCCATTTACCATTTGGCTTTAACACCATGATGACGTTAGAGAGCCAAGTGGTATATTGAATCTCTCGGATGAACCCGGCCTCCAACAGCTCGGCTACATGCTTGTCCAGTGCCTTCTGTCTGTCGGCCGCTATGTTCCTCTTCTTCTGCGCAACCGGCCCAGACCCCGGTCGAATGGCCAATCTATGGCAACAGAAACATGGGTCAATCCCTGGTATCTCGGACGCCGTCCATGCGAATATATCCTGGTTCTGCTTCAAGAATTTCACCAACTGGGCTTTCACCTCGGCTTCCAAATCTCTGCCGACTTTGGTGGTCTTCGATGGATCCCTTCCTAGGACCAAGTCATCGAGTTCCCCTTCTGGCTCCGGGCATGGGAACTCGGGCTTGTCCCTAAGGTCTAGCTCTACCATGTTCACTGGTCGCTGGGACTTCCTACGCTTTGCGGGATCGGTCAAACTTTCCCCTTTACTAAGACGAGGTGGAGATGAAGGTTCTCCGTTCCCATCTCGGAGAGTCTGAAAATAGCACTGACGAGATTCCTTCTGATCACCGGATACTATTACTACCTGATTCTTTTTGTTGAGCATCTTAAGCTTCTGATGCTTAGTTGATACCAACATGTCCCATTCATGGATGGTCGGTCTGCCCAGTATGACATTGTAGGAGGAAGGGAAGTCGGCTACAATGAACCTTACCTGCTCTGATTTAAACGCCTCCCTTGTGCCAAGTGTCAGTCTTAAGTCGATATAACCTTGGGTATTGAGCGTTCTCCGTTAAACCCTATGAGGGTCGTTTTGCACGGCTTCAGATCTTCTGCGTCTAAGTGCATCCTTTTATAAGCGTCCCAGCTAATGATGTCGGCCGAGCTTCGTGCATCCACAAAAATCCTTTTAACTAGGCAATTTACCAGGGTTCCAGTGATTACCAATCCGTCTTGATGTCCTGGTACCACATCATCCAATTCTTCCCTTGTGAATGTTAAGGAAGGTGGTGCAGGCTTCGCTGGATCATCCTTGAATTTCGGGAGGTCTCTCACCTAAAGGACTTCTCTCATGTATTTTCTGCGCTGGCTCGCCGTGTCTCCTCCACATCCAAAACCGTCGCTGATTCCGTGACAGTGGAGATCAGGGTCGGGGAATTCATCCCCAGAGTTCGACTTCCGTCTCTTCTCCTCACCTCTTGGTTCTCCAGCCAGGCTTCGACTTCGGCCATCGTGGCTCCGTTTTCCGCTTCTTCTTCCTTGAGTTTTGATGACGTACTGGTGCAGTTTTCCCTCTCTTACGAACCTTTCTATGGCATCCCGGAGTTCATAGCATTTGTCCGTGGTTGACCCCGGACCGTCATGGAAGGTACAAAACTTTGACCGATCTGTTGTGGGCCGGCTTCTGACAGACTTTGGTTTCCCGACCTTCTTCATCTCCGTCTGAGCCACCTCCTTCCATAATTGTGCTCGAGAGACGTTCAGAGGGGTGTAGTTCTCATATCTTGCTCTACTCTCGAGTTTTTCCCCTCTGGGTCGGTTATCCCGCTTACGAGTACGAGAATCCGTCTTGTGTTTGTCTGCTGGATCCTTATCATTTGGTGACGTATTCCTCCGTCTCTCAAGTTCGACGGCGTTGGCAATCTCCATCTGCTCCACATCCAAGTACCGTTTCACCCGTGTGTAGAAGGCGGTCAATGTGCGGACTCGTCTCTTACATAGGATTTTCACCAGACGTGAGTTTGGGTCCAAACCGTCGACGAGACAGTGCACGTGTACTTCTTCGGAGAGTGAGCGTACCTGCATTGCCACATCTCTGAACCGATCCAGGTACTTTTGTAGTGTTTCACCCTTTCTCTGTTTTACCTTGCTCAATGTGAACTGAGACTTCAGCTGTTTTTTACTGGTGGCGAAGTGTAGCTCGAACTTTCATCTGAGGTCTTCAAAATTCCGCACGGAGTTGCTCGGTAGAGAACTCAACCACTTATGGGCCGGTCCTATCAATGTAGCCGTAAAGAGCCTTAGAATGACCGGGCCCTGGATAGACTGAACCCACATAAGCTTCTCAAATATCTCGAGGTGGTTGCGCGGGTCTTGGGTTCCATCGTACTTTGGAGGATCGGCTAAATCAAAATTCTTCGGATAAGGGGTGGCTGTCGTCGCCTTAGAGAATGGGGTTCCACCAGCTCCCGTTAGATACTTCATCCTGTATTCCCTCGGAGAGCCATGTGATTGGGGTGATTTCTGGGTACCTCGGTATTCATCCGAATATTGGTCCTCCTCGAGATCTCGGTCTTCATAACCATCTCGGTCTTTTGTACCTTCTCGGATTCGTTCGTCGAATCGAACCTCCTTATAGCCTCGGTCTTCGTCGTCTACGATCCGAGATAATCGTAATTTCTTCAACGCAAATGCCGACTGGCGTTCACCCAGTGTTATATCCTTTCCGGGTCCTGTGATTGGACCTCGGCTCCGAACTGTCAGACGAACTACTACTCTTTACAATCCCCTTTTCTTTGCCTTTTCGAGTGTCGTTCCGGATTCCATTCTGAACTAGGCTATGGACCTTTTTGAATCGATCGTCAATCATCTGCTCGAGAATCCTGAAATCTTCTTGGCGCTGGAGGTGATCACGCTTTTCTTTGTTCTCGAACCTCTGGAGCATGGACTCCTGCGTTTTCTGCAGGATGCGGACATCAGGGGTTGGGCCCGGGATCTCTTTTGTACCCGCCTCTCGGGATTTGGGGACCGTAGGAGGGGAAGTCGTGGTGTCCGACGTATGACCCTCCGGAATGTTTCCTAGCGGGGTTTCTTTTGATGTCGCCTCAGGTGCTCTTTCGGATATGGGAGGGGATGACGCCGTGTCAGAAACGTGACCCTCCGGAGTCTTGCTTCGCCGTTGTTGACTCTGAGAACGACGCTGACTGGGCCCAGCCGGTGGTTGGCTAGGCTGAGGGTTCCGACTGCTGCTTTTGGTGGTAGCCATCGGTGGTCACGGGGATCGAAGTTTAACGTCCCCACGGTCGGCGCCAATGTTCTGGTGTAGAACACAGATGTCCAGCCAAGGGCTGGTGCTTTGATATTGGATCGTTGGGCTCGGCCTGAGTATCTATGGGGTAGATAGTCAGGGGAGCGTGGGATCACTGTGCACGATATAGAGGGGTGATGTGTGTGCACAGTGTGACTGTATGTAAATAGGATGAGTTAGAACGTGTGCACCTTAATGGTGGACCTCTGTATTTATAGAGGCTGTGGTGGCGGATATCTCGTCTGCTCCTGATATCTGGGGCGAGTATCTCGGGATTATATCACGGGGGTCAGATCCGGATCTTCCTATAATCTTGGTATATGCGGATATATCGGATTAGTTATGCTATCAACTCCTTCCGGATTGCCCGGTATGTGTCAGTCCTGGCTATGCCCTTAATTGGGCCACCATGCGGACTTGGGCTTTGGGCCGGTCCGTAACAGTAAGGAGCATATTAGAATGTAACTTCTTTTTTTCTTTTTTTCAAATACTAAATATCACTTCAACAATACCTTGAATTGCTATAAAAAAATCATATTATTATACGTAGTTTTTTATTTAAAATACATATTCTCATTCATTTTCAAAAGAATCTTTGCAGCCTTAATTCCTTTTAGAAGGAATAGGCTAAGCCAATTTACATCACTAACCCTCATTATTACTCATTCCTTGCTAGAGCTGGGAATCAGGGCCGACCCGGCCCTAAAGGACCTGCTCCTACAGGGCTTGGGAGAACGAAAATGTCTTTTTTTCAAAGCCCGACCCGATAGTACCAGGGCGGCCCTACAGGGCCTGAAAATTACTATTCCAAATTTTATCTATTTTCCTTCCGGTTTTTTCCAGAGAAATATAATTAGTAAATTGCAACTATTAAAGTTCTAATCTATCAAATAACTATTATCAACATTAATATCTAACACAATACAAATCATCCAACAAATAAACACATTCATTAATTCATAACAAAAGAACAAACCATTGTCTACAATTAACTCACATAAAATATAAGAAACATTAAACTAAACAAGATTAGATGACTCACATAAAATATAAGAAGCATAAAACTATCATTGTCAATTGTCACCTTCGGAGTATAGTTATTATGTATTTATGTAGTTTTGCTTAAATGGATAAATAATTCTATAACATATAAAATACATAGATAAAGGCCAAGTAATTAAATTTAAAAAAAAAATACTACAGTGAAACGGGCCGGCATGACGGGTTCGACCCGATTTCCCGGCTCTATTCCTTGCTGAGGACCATTGCCTCCCGTCATCTCACGCTTTCTTTGGTTCTCACACTTTCTTTTTCCTATGCTCTTTGGTTGCTTCTCAATGAGAGGGCCGTTGCCTCACCTCATGCTTTCTTTTGTCTGCACTTTAACTTGCTTTTGAATGAAACATGATTTGATGAAGGGTGCCCCTTGCCGTCACAGCCTTTGTCTCCGACTATTATTTTGCCACACCAATATCACCGACGGGGAGTGACTTCACAGATCTCAGATCCATGCCTGCAACTTTGTCTCTAATCTCTCCCCTCCTTCCTTTCTTCTTCATCTCTAAACTCTACTCCCTCTCAACAATCTGGATCTGGATCGCCGCTTAAGAGAAGAAAGTAACGTGGACTGGGGGCTCAGCCAGACCAGCAAGTTGACTGGTTAACCGAGTTTCGAGTCGGTCCGCTTAGAGTTTAATAACACTAAAATTAACATTGAGACTTTAATAGTATTTATAAATTGGGATAAATACCATTTTTTATTATGAAAGTTTAGCCTAAGGAGTATTGGTCACCTAGAAGTTTTTTATGGATCAAAATTACTCTGGAAGTTTAAAAACTAGCAATCTTGCCTTTCTGTTAATCTTGATCGTTAAATTGTTGCTCTAATTTGTAAATTTCTAAGGGCACAATTGCTCCCAAAAAAAACTTACGGTGTGAAATTGCTCCTAAAAAATCTTTTTGGGGCAAAATTTTTCCGTTTTGTTAACTTTTGGGGTAAAAATAAAACTAAAAAAAACTTCCAGATGATTACTGCTCGTTAACTTAAACTTCTATAACAAAATGGTATATATCTCTTACAAATTTACCTTCCAACATTCATTACTACTTATATTTCGATGATTTACATCACTCAAGAAAAATTGATATACGTCAGTTCTTTAACTTAACACTAAGACAACAAAAATTTTCAACAATTATTTAAAGTAAAACTTCTATTTTGAGAATTTCTCACTAACACCATTATTTAGCCTAAGGGCACTTTGGTCTTTAAATACTATATTTTTTTGACTGAGCTGTAAAGTATAATATTTGAAAAATTCAACCGACTTATTTCAAACTTATTGGAACGTCTAGGGATCAAATGTTTAATTTATTATTTTATTTATTTTTAAACAAAAAAAAGGGTAAAATACTTTTTTTGTCCTTAAAATTTATTTTATTTTTCACTTTCAGCCTTTAGTTTTATTAAGTTTTGATTTCGTCCCTTAATATTTTCTCAGGTTTCTTCATCCCTTAACTTAATTTGGTTCTAGTGATCCTTTTTCTTTAGCTGTGGTTCTGATGATCCTTGATATTGCGTAGTGCTTATCCTATTTGCATGAGTATTTGGGTAGTCATATCATTAATTAAAAATAATAATGATTTATTTGCATATCGATTTAAGTTTAAGAAAAAAATAATAATAATATTTTTAATAGTTTAAACTCATTGACTTAATATATGCAATTCTTTAAATTAGTGTATTTTATTTTAATTGTAAATTTTCTTAAACAGTAATTTTTTGAAAAAAGTTGCGCCCGCACTAATCATAAGTGATAGATAACTTATAAGTCCCTTCTACCCATAAATAAATCTAGATATTTTTCTAATGATAATAAAATGTTATTAAAAATTGAGATTGAGTTTAGAGAAAGCATTTGTTGCATTCCTACCAGAGAAGTGTACGGTTTTGAGTGTTAGGACATAGAGATCGTTTGGCCTAGCAGTTAAAAAAAAAAAAAAAAAAAAAACATTTTCAATAAAAATTGATTTGACTAGAATAGATTTTTGTTAAATTTGTATGAATGGCTTTGGATCAAATTATTATTTTTGGGCTAAAAATTGAATTTTATATTTTAAGGGATGTTGTATTTTTTAATAAACCATAATTTTGCCAACAATAATTGGTTTTGGATAAAATGCAAACAGACATATATGTGGGGATTAGTCTTTTTTAAATTAATTTTTTGTTGAATACTTCAATTTGAATAGTCTCGCAGTGAAACAAAATATTTGAGTATTAATTTTCTTAACAAAAAATTTACGATATAATTGAGTACACATATGGTTCTTATAGCTTATGTGCTTATTACATGCTTATACCTCAAATTGAGGTATAAGCATGTAATTTTTTTATTTTATTTTTATTTTTTTATATTGTATTTATTTATATTTAAATTATGTGTTGCTTTCTATAATTTATTTTGTACCCAAGATCTCAAATTAATTAGTTTCCATGACACTGGTGTTACAGAAAAATATTTTTGAATGTAGTACTCGAAACTAATTAATTTAAGATAATTGATGCAAAAAAAAAAAAAATTCCAAAAACATCACATAATTTAAATATAAATAAATACAACATATATATATATATATATATATATATATATTTTACATGCTTATACCTCAAATTGAGGTATAAACATGTAATAAGCACATAAGCTATAAATACCATATGTGTGGACTCGATATAATTAGATCAAAATAAAAGTAAGCATGAGGTAAAATTGGGCATAAAATTGAAACTAAATGAAAATTCTGAAATTACAGATCAGCGTGATAACAATGAAAGTTTAAGCACGAAAGTAAAACCAAAATGAAACTAAGGATCAAATTTGAACTAAACAAAATTAAGGAGATGAAAATGAAACTCAATATAAAAGTAAAGGTATTCAAATCACATAACAATAATAACCCCTTTAATTATTAAACTAAAAATATAATTAGTCAATTCGGAAGTATTCAAATCGCATTTTTATGAACAAAGATCAAAGAGAAATTTCTTAGAAAGCAGCCAAGTTGAGGCAGTCGAGAAACGTGATAGTCTTTCCTTCAAATTCAAAGTCGTCTCCTTTTTATAATATTATTAATCATTTTTGGCTTAAATACCATTCTTATCAAGGTATTTGTAAAAGGTCATTCAAAGCATCGAGAAAGTTTTTTTTTGTATCACTTTTGCCTCAAAAGTTTACAAAAAGGAGTAATTATGCCTCGGATTTTTTTTAGAAGCAAATTTGCCGTAGAAGTTTACAAATAGAGCAACGATCTAACGGCCAAGATCAACCGATAGACAAAATTACAAGTTTTTAAACTTTCGAGCAAAAATGATACCAAAAAGACTTTCGGAGTGCCCCTTATCAATACTTCTATAGTAAAATTATTATTTTAGTCAAACAAGCACCTACTACAAAAACAAAAAAAGAAAAGAAAAAGAAGGAAAGAAGCGGCCAACTGAATTCCTCTGCACAAAAATTCAATATTTGGAAAGATTCAAGAAAGCAACTTTTTGGAGAAGATATAAGTTGATGGAAGCTTCTGGTAGGCGCGTTGATCTAAGACTATCTTTTGTTGGAAAACTAAGCGATCTAGACATGTTAAACACACATTAACATCTAGATCAATGCGGAAAAAGAAGTAAAGATTACAAATACCTCCCGCCATCGATTAGTCTCCAGGAGCAAGCAGGGACGGATTTCGAGTCTCTAAACAGAACAAATCCAAGCCAAAGCGGAACAAACTCCGATCCGAGTCTTTGTCCTTCTCGAGCCTTCTCTCCGAATCTGCAGATGGTGTGCTTCCTCAAGGTCGAGTAGGTTCGGGGACCGCATTGCACTGCGCCGACCGTACGTCTCCCCTCCGGCCATCACAGCTAGCTAAAAAGGAAACGTATTGAAACGTATTCAATACGCAATAAGTGCGTATTAATTGGGCCGTTAAGATTAATGGCGCATTCAATACGCACTTATTGCGTATTAAATGAGCCGTTACAGTATTAATGGCGCATTCAATACGCACTTATTGCGTATTAAATGAGCCGTTACAGTATTAATTGTCGGTTACAAAACCGGCAATAATGTGGGCCATTATTAGGAAAAAACGGAATATTAATTACAAATTAATAATATTCCAACATTCTCCCACTTGGTCCACATACTTCAGCATATACTTCTGAGAAACAAAATGCATGGATCATAGCGATAGGTCCTCTTAAAGCGAGTAATATCTTCCATGTATCACAGTACATCGTGTTTCCCAAGCCCAAGTAACTTAATGAATAAACCCTACGTTTATTCTTGGTCCAAACTCAATGATGTTTCTCAAATTAAACAAATAAATGTGTACACAAACCGAAATGAGAAAAACATCGCAAATAGGGTTCCATAAAATAACAACGTTCTTACAACGAAAGAAAATCATTCAAAATGAAATTCAAAGAAAGGCACTAATTCCCATTCTTTCCACATGATCCATAAACTTCATCGGAGGCATGCCTTTAGTTAAAGGATCAGCAATCATCAATTCAAAGGCTGATGTGTTCGATGACCACCGTTTCATTCTTAACACGTTCTCTTATGGCTAGATACTTGATGTCGATATGCTTGCTTCGACTACCACTTTTGTTGTTCTTAGCCATAAAGACAAAGAGAAGAATTGTCACAATATATCTTTAACGGCCTAGAAATGGAATCCATGATTCTAAGCCCGAAATGAAACCCTTCATCCATACACCATTTGAAGTAGCCTCAAAACATGACACGAACTCGCTTCCATCGTAGAAGTAGCAATCAAAGACTCGCTTCTTGCTACTCCATGACACAGCTCCCACCGGCTAGCATAAAAATGTATCCGTAAGTGGATTTCCTTGAGTCAATGCAGCCAAGATAGTCTCGAGTCGGAATAACCACCACTTCTAGATTGTCATCCGTTTGTACTTAAGCACGTAATCCTTAGTCCCTTGAAGGTATCTCAACACCTTCTTCACAAACTCCAGTGGTCCATACCGGATTACTCGATATCTCCCTAACATTCCAACAAAGAAAAGCAATGTCAGGTCTGGTACAGACCTGAGCATACATAAGGCTTCCTACATCTGAAGCATAAGGGATGTTTTTCATTTGTTCCCTCTCAAAATCATTCTTTGGACACCGATTCGATTGAACTGTCACCTTTCACAATGGGAGCTGCGCTTTGTGAACAATGCCTCATCCTAAATCTTTCTAAAACTTTGTTGATATAGGTCTCTTGAGACAAACCTAGAACACCTCTACGTCTGTCTCTTTGTATCTTAATGCCAATGACATAAGATGCATCTCCCATATCCTTCATATCAAAGCTTTTAGAGAGGAATTGTTTTACTTCATACAATAAGCTATTGTCATTGGTTGCAAGCAAAATATCATCCACATATAGGATTAGAAAACAAATATTGCTCCCACTGACCTTCTGGTATATACACTCATCCATAACGTTCTCCACAAAACCAAAAGAAGAGATAACGTCATGAAATTTTAAATACCATTGCCGGAAGCTTGTTTCAATCCATATATGGATTTCCCGAGCTTGCATACCAAATGCTCACCATCACTAGAGGAAAATCCTTCCGGTTGTTTCATGTAAACCTCTTCCTCTAGTTCTCCATTGAGAAAAGCCGTTTTCACATCCATTTGTTGCAACTCCAAATCAAAATGTGCAACTAATGCTAGAATGATGCGAAGAGAATCTTTCTTTGATACAGGAGAAAATGTCTCCTTGTAATCGATTCCTTCTCTCTGAGTGAATCCTTTGGCTACGAGTCTTGCTTTATGTCCGTCAAGGTTGCCTAATGAATCTCTTTTTGTTTTGAAGACCCATTTACATCCAATGGCCTTCGCACCATCAGGCAACTTAACAAGATCCCAGACTTTATTGGATGCCATAGAATTCATCTCATCCTTCATAGCATCATACCATGATACTGAATCTCTACAGTTCATTGCTTGTGAAAATGTTGCAGGATCATTTTCAGCTCCTATATTATAGTCAGATTCTTGCAAATACACAATGTATTCACTAGGTATAGCTGGTCTTCTTGGTCTAGTAGATCTCCTCAATGTTGTTTCATTATCTTCTTGAGGAACTTGTTGTTCAACCGGTTGTTCAACAATTTCTTGTTGTTCCTCATCAACAACTTGATCTACTGGATCAATATCGCCCGTTTGTGGATCTTGTATGACCGGGTTGTACAACACTCGGTGAGTCAAGGAGCATTGTCAACAACCAATCTAAGTCCTGAAGTAGAAGGTTGGCAATCTAAATGATTTTCTTCGTAAACTAGGTTTCGAATTGATCGCTCCCACTAATCAAGTCATTCTCAAGAAATTTAGCATTCCTTGATTCCACAAACCTAGTAGTATGAGATGGACAAGAAACCTGTACCCTTTAGACCTCTCGGCATATCCAATGAAATATCCACTAATGGTCCTTGGGTCCAGCTTCTTTTTTGTGGGTTATAGATTCGACTTCGACGGCATCCCCAAACGCGTACATGTCGCAAACTCGGTTTCCAACCCTTGAATAACTCAAATGGCGTCTTTGAGACGACCTTGGTGGGAACCCGGTTTAATATGTACACACCGTCTTAAGTGCATCAACCCACAAGGACTTAGGTAGCTTAGAGCTACTAAGCATACTTCTCACCATGTCCAATAATGTTCGGTTTCTTCTTTCGCTACGCCATTCGTCCGGAGAACCGGGCATGGTGTACTTGGGCAACAATCCCATGTTCTTGAAGAAACTTCGCAAATGGACCAGTGCTTGTCCATCTTCGTGTATCTACCATAATATTCACCACCTCTATCTGATCTCACGATCTTAATTTGTTTACCACATTGTTTCTCTACCTCAGATTTGAATACCTTAAAGGCATCCAATGCTTCGTGCTTGTTATGAAGCATGTAGAGATACATATATCGTGAGTAATCATCAATAAAGGAGATGAAGTATTTCTGACCATACGCGTCCATTTCGGACTACAAATGTCTCGTATGTATGATTTCTAACAATTCGGTACTCTCTTAGCACCTTTCTTTGACTTGTTAGTCTCGCTTTCCCTTTATGCAGTCTACACAAGTCTCAAAATCGATAAAGTCCAGTACTAAGTACCCCTTCCTTCACTAATCTTTCAATTCTCCGAATGGAGATATGTCCCAATCTCCTATGCCACAACGTAGAGGAATTCTCATTCATAACACTACGTTTCGAACCAACAAACATGCATGGCATCATAAGTAGTATCATGTTGTAAGTAAATAAGAAAAAGACCGTTAGACAATGTACCATTCCCAACTTTATTTGATTTATAAAACAGATCCAAAGATGTCTCATAAAACATAAAGGAATAATCCAAAAGTACAAGTCTTGATACGTAAATTAAGTTCCTAGTGAAACTTGGAACATAAAATGTCTTTTCCAAATTTAAAACATAGCCACTACTTAGAACTAAACCGCAAGTCCCTACAAACTCCACATGCGAACGAATCCTTCCACCCGAGTAGATGAATTGTTCACTTCCCAATGGCTTCCTTAGGTTTTGCATACCCCGCAAGGTATTCGAAACATGGATTGTAGAACCAATCAATCCACCATGTGCCATTAATGTCATCAACCATATTAGATTCATAAATGACAAGTGAGACCGACATACCTTTCTTCTCAAGCCACCGCTGGAATTTAGAGCAGTCCTTCTTCATGTGTCCCTTCTTTTTACGTAAGAAACACTTGGATTCCTTCTTAATTCCACCCCGGGGTTGTGTTTTTCCTTTCCCCTTCTTCTTGGCTTGAGCGACCCTTTTTCTCGCCTGTCATCGACCCTTTTTCTCGCTTGTCATAAGTGAACTCTCCCCATCTCCATTTTCAGCCTTCCTCCTCCCCGAACACACATGGTCAAAAGTTCATTGATTGACCATTTATCCTTATGTGTGTTATAGGATATCTTGAAGGGCCCATATGGTCAGGAAGAGTGTTCAAAATGTAGTGGACAAGAAAAGAGTCAGACATGTCAACCTCAAGTTGCTTTAGTTGAGCTGCAATGTCCCTCATTTGCATGATGTGCTCACGCACACCTTTCACTGTAGTAAGTCTTAGGGATGAAAACTTCATAATTAGGGTCTTGGCAAGTGCCTTACCCGAAGTCCGAAATTGATCATCGATCGCCTTCGAGTGGCCTAATTTTGTCATACTTGTTCGACGTAACCACGAATCCCAAGAGATATGAGTCTTTATGAACATTACTGAGAGACGATTAGAACGCTCCCATTTTTCATAAAGATCAACCTGATCTGGAGTGCTGGTTTCTGTAATGGAAGGTGGTTCGTCTTTCCTTATAGCATAATCAACGTCCATCCACCCTAATTGGAGAAGAACTCTTTCTCTCCATACCTTATAGTTATCACCCCTCAGGTCGGGAATATCGTTTTTCATATCAGAGAAATTCGCAGGTTGTTTTACTGCATAATTAAGAAATACATGCTTAAAAAATCAGGAATTGAGACTAATAAACTAAATCATGTTTTACCAATGTAAATCATGCTGAAATTCATAAATCTACCGACATACAACTTGCCTGTGGGCTAAAGTTCTAATTCAATTAGATTTATACATAACTGTATGATAAAACTACCAAATTGTTGCCCTATTCTTAACACCTGTGGGTAAGTTGAGAATATAATTTGATATTTTATCCTAATTAATCATACAAAACATATAATAAAAATTTCCTGTGGGATAAAATTTTATTATATTACATATGATCTATTACAACTAATGTCACTATATGATCATGAAAATCAATATATAATTTCAACTAATTAAAGATGCTTGTGGCTACTCTCCAATTAATTAAAACATATAGATCACTTAACATTAATATTTAATATCGCAAGAAACTATAAGCAATATTAAAATAAAATTTGGATATTCATGTTTTATATGATATTCATATAAATATTGCATGTTTAATTAAATAATAATTAATCCATGCCCAAAATAGAACATATAACTTAAATCACATGAATCCAAACCTTAATTAAAATTTCAGATTAAAAATCACTTAAATTAAATAAATACGAGAGAGCCGAGCACAAGGGAGCATGTGGCTCACTGGCAACACTTGCCTTTAAGGCTCCCACGCAGCCAAGGGTCTTGGGTTCGAATCCATGCTGAGCAATTTTGAAAATTTAACTTTCAAAAATAAAATTCAGTTATATTTAATTAATGCACACCTTTAAACCAAAGAGAGCGCGTGGCTCAGGTGGCATGGGACCAGCCCTTAAGGCTCCAGTGAGCCCACTGGTCTCGGGTTCGATTCCTGGTGAGTGCCTTTCAGCCTTTTTAAAAACTCTCCCTTTTTTTTTTTTTTTTGTTCTCAGACCAAAACACGCGTGGCCCAAAACCGACTTCGCCCAACGCTTCGGCCCGGCTTCGCTTATAAATGAAACACTGCGTTTCGATAAAGTCCAGAACGACGCCGTTTCAGTCTTCTTCTTTACCCGTTTCAGAACCCTACCCGACCCGTCAACCCGAGAGCGACCCGGAAAGAGTCGCCGCGACCCGCGATTCTCAGGCAACGTTTTCAACGATCGGAGGGCTCAAAATCCGGCGATTTTTACGGCGATTTCAACGGAAAAACGCTTCTGAACGTAGATCTCGTACAATCTACTCAAGATCAAAACAAAAATTTGAGTTTTGAAATCAAAATGAAATCGAGTTTTCTGAAATTTGATTTTCACCGATGAAGGACCGACGGCTACTCTACATCTCCATTAACGAAGATCCACACGACGTATTCATATACAAACTCGAAACCCAACGGATTGAATTGAAGGAAAATATCCAGATCCAGATTTAAAATTCATCATGTTAGCAAAACGATAATCATACTGAAAGCATTAAAGCGTGAAACCAAGATCAAAAATAATCAAGCTCAGATCAAAATCGATCAATATTGAGCCATTAATCACAGATAACAGATGACTAATCGATGGAACCCTAGAGGAAAAAATCGATGCACTGTGATGATTTCGCAGAGAAGAAAATCAAATTTGCCATGACTACCGAAAGCCACGCAATGAGCATTTTAAAAATAACAGATAAGGTAATTTGCGGGCATATACTCGAAACTTAAATTGATTTCTCGAAAAAAAAAAAAAAATCTCATAGAAGGAAAATCACTTATTGATTCCGAGTACAAACGGGAGAGAAATTAAAAAACCCCACTTGAACTCATTTCCTTTTCATGAAAAATCAAGCCAAGACTTAATCCGGAAAAATCGAGGCAGAGGCATATGGAATGGCTCTGATACCAAATGTTGGAAAACTAAGCGATCTAGACATGTTAAACACACATTAACATCTAGATCAATGCGGAAAAAGAAGTAAAGATCACAAATACCTCCCGCCATCGATTAGTCTCCGGAGCAAGCGGGGACGGATTTCGAGTCTCTAAACGGAACAAATCCAAGCCGCCAGCGGAACAAACTCCGATCTCGAGTCTTTGTCCTTCCGAGCCTTCTCTCGAATCTGCAGATGGTGTGCTTCCTCAAGGTCGAGTAGGTTCGGGGGACCGATTGCACTGCGCCGTCCGTACGTCTCCCCTCTGGCCATCACAGAGCTAAAAAAGGAAACGTATTGAAACGTATTCAATACGCAATAAGTGCGTATTAATTGGGCCGTTACAGTATTAATGGCGCATTCAATACGCACTTATTGCGTATTAAATGAGCCGTTACAGTATTAATGGCGCATTCAATACGCACTTATTGCGTATTAAATGAGCCGTTACGGTATTAATTGTCGGTTACAAAACCGGAATAATGTGGGCCATTATTAGGAAAAAAACGGAATATTAATTACAAATTAATAATATTCCAACATCTTTCTCATATTTGAATCCCTTTTTGTTAGTTTAATTTCACAGACACGAAGAACGGAAAAAACAAAAAAGGAAAGAAAAATAAAAATCATGGCGGCTTGCTATGTCCCCTTCAAGGGCAAAAATCTGGACATGAGCTTTTTCGTGTTCAAACCAACGGTTGTTATCGTCGAAAATCTTGTTCATGGTCTCAAACAGGTCTCTTCACAAACACAGAGCCTTGGTTGTTTGCAGAGTTCTATATTCAGAAGCATCCATGGAAACCTGGTAATAAGATCTTTCTTCTTGTGGGAAATTTGTACTTTTTCTTATTATTGGCGCTGATGATTCTTGAAGGAAATATGTGCACCTTTAAATCCGAAGTGGTGGTTCACCTGCGCGAAACTGAATCACAAAAATCAGATGCTAAAAGAATTAAAAAACTGTAAGTAACAGTTTTCGTTCTCTACAACTAACCCTCCATGTTCCTCCGTTGGTGATTTTGCTGTTTAATATGAAACTTAGTCTGGTTTGTGATTTGGTTTCCGTGGGTAAACCGAATACCTCCAATTCTTATACTACGTTCGTGGTTAATATAAGAGTTAGTGGGATTGGATTTCGTCCTGAGCCAAATTGACCTTATAATCCCCGAAGTATTTATTATATTATCTGATTCTAAATATATGATGATTGCACTACAAACAAACTATGTCACACCCAGAGGAGTACTAATTAAAGAGTTTCTCTCTAAAAATAGTGATGAAAGATGATATTTTAGAAAAATCAATTTATATTTGTTACAAATAAGTAACATAATTAATTTCATTATATTTGTTACAAATAAGTAACATAATTAATTTCCTTAATATACCCAAATTAGTCAATTACCTCTTATATTATCGTTAATGTATTTTGTTATTAATAGCTTAGGCCCATAATATATGAGCTAATTGAGCGTAAGGTTGAATAATTTGCATCTTAATTCACTTTGTCCCCTCATATTTATCATTGTTTTATAAATTATGTCTATTAATTCCATGAGAGTTTGCATCAAAGAATTAATTTAATGCAAATGATTTAATAGGGTATTTTACGGAAACAATCGTACATTGTTTTACAAATAACTAATATGATGAGTTTCCTTTACCCAAATTTGTTAAATAGATATTATATTAAGGGTAGAAGGAAGTATCAAAGAAGGCAGCAAAACTTACATCTTTTTTCCCCATTCTATTCTGTTTCCCTTGACAATTCAGAAATTTAAAAGATTCAGACTCTTCCTGGTCATTTGTTTTCTTTATATATAGTGTGATGTTATGGTGCTTTAACATACTTGTTCTGTAAGAACAGATCATTTGGTATGGAGCATGGCAGAAGCGGTCAAGTAAGAAGAAGGAGCAACTGACAGAAACTCTTGTAAGAGCAATAACTGCTGCATCACTCTCTGCTTTATCTTCTTCCTTGCATTATTTTACGGCATTTAATTTGCTATTAGTTCAACACTAATTTATGTATATATATACAACATGATTAAAAATATGAGTGGGTTGGAAACAAGAGACGTGATATCTGTTAAGTAAAGTCTCAAGTTCGAGTTTTATAATGAAAAAATATCATTAAGGAAAATGTTTTTAAATATGGAATCCAACATGACTCATATCTAATTGGGTAAGTATTAAGAGACATCCTCTGATCCTTAATGAGGAATTCAATAACTAATTTAGAGAGATCAAAAATGAACAATGTGTGTTAGCTTCTTTAAAATACCTTATTTAATTATTTGCATTGGAACTACCCCTTGATTTCCTCTTAATATGTGCCAACAATAGGGATAGTTTGGGAAGAAAGTTATAAATTTGGGAGACAAAGTAAATTAAGGTCTTACATTTAGGACCAAAGTAAACCCCTCTAACTAACTCTTGCATTTAGGATTGAAGGGTGTAATAAATTAAAATTTTAAAGAAATATGAATTTTGTAATAGATATTCATTAATCAAATAGTTTATGGGAGGGACTAAAAAGCACTACAAAGTTGATCTTATATCAAGGACATGAGCTAGTACTACCCATCACTCTCACTAGATTTCCTCCTGTAGTGTATTGATATAGAAGGAATAGCATATTCTTTAGTTGCATATCTGACTCATACATACATATATATGTATGTATGTATGAGCAAGCCCTGATAATTCTGCTTTGTTTCTTGTTCAGCTATCAATGCTAAAAGGTGTATCAAGCATGGGAGTGTTAGTAGAGCACAGCTTCCTTGATACATATGCTGGAGAATCAAGAGATGGAGCCTCTTCTGCAAAATTCTGCAGTGGTGATATAATCACCATGAACTCGGTTTCCACCACCAACAAGGACCTTAGTGACCTGTGCTACGCCGTGCTCGCACTGTTCCGGTCCCGGTTTGCGAAAACCGAGGGCATAGCTTCAGGGTTGTGTTTGAAAGGCCAAAGCATGCCCAGAGTTATATGCATCCAAGTCTGGAAATCCCTCCAGTTATGTTACTCTTGGATTCTGAACTTTGATCACAGAAAATGGGTGCTTCCTTACCTTGAACGTTTCTCTACTTTTGATATAAAGTATGATATTTATAGAGTTGTTTATGTTAGTGGTAACACCAATAATAATAATAGTAATCATAATGGTGTCAATCTGCAAGGTTCTTCTTCTTCTCCACACCATCAGATGTTAGAGAATAATGCAGAAGAAAGCTTCACTGACGGAAATACTAGACTTGATGCTAAGACTTGCTGAAACTCCAGCCTCCTTGTATATATGTGCGCGCTCTTCACTGACTTGTAAATGATGTCTATCAGTTTTGTACTCTCCTCAGAATATTACGAATGTTTATACTTATGTTATAGTGAATCGCGCCTACTTTTTTTTTTTTTTTTTTTTTTTGGAAGTAGATGTTATATAAAAGGTTAAATTTGGCATAATAATTTTAATTGAAAATTTGGTTTGTTCTGAAAATGAATTGTAGTATATTGGGAGAGCCTTCCCAGTTAGAGCCTGATTCCGTTTGAATCTTGAGTGAGATGTAGTACCAATCCATATTAACATTCCTCTTGTGTTTTGGAGTTCAAATGTTGATGCGAGAAAGGTTTCCTATAACTTTGAATAGAAGAAAATCCCTTTTAAATTTAGATGCTGGAAACTACCAAAATCATGCTATCCAGCCATTTCCACCAAAAACCTTTTGAGTTAGTTTCTGACGAAAAATTAAATAGACTCCCTGTGTTATTTTGTTTTTGTTTTGGTTGCCATCATCTATGTTATTCTGTTTGTACCAAACAGGATTCAAAATTTGCTAGTCAGTTGGAAGCAGTTGCTGCAGCCAAAAAAGGAGTGTGGAGGGCTTTGGAATATATAATATGTCTTCAACATTTTAACTTGGCAATATATATATATCAGCTCCTTGCTTAGGCTATCTTCCCGCATTAGAAATCATCCTCACTTCCACATTAGGCATTTAAACCATTGCTAATAGTTTCAAAGTAACAAACAGCAGACAAATGCAGAACACAACGTCATTACACACACAGAATCAGCAAACCATCTCCAGTCTCAAACAGAGCAACCTAAACACATATATCTCTGATTTTCATGACGAAACGGTGGGTGGCTGAACAGGGGAGAAGGAAAATTTTCCAATTCTAAATCCTAAATCCCAGCACCAATTTAGCACAATTGCCTCCAAAGAAAGATAAAACCTTTCAAAACGAACCCAGAAACAACACAAACCAGAACCAGGCCATAGAAATCAATATATAAACTTCAAACCCTAAACCCATAAACCAAAACAAACCCATAAGTACCCTAATTGAACAAATAATCTAGAAATAGCAATTTAAAATTTGCATCATGACTTTATTTGATTGGAAAATAAAATAAAATAAAAGACAGATTATGAATGAAAAATACTATTCTCTAATTTGATTGGAAAATAGCTCATAAATTATATAATTTTATATTTCAAAAATGTTTTGCTTGGTAGATGGCATTGTATTTAACAAGCAGAAACTCCCCTCACGCCCTGTGCAGGTGCAACATCTACAACGCCACAAAACACAAATTGTCCTACCATTTATCACCCTTCAATGCATACAAAGCATATAAGAACCTGTCAAAACATATTCCACTTAAATTCATGCACCAACAAACACGCATGCCCAACAACAAAGAAGGTAATTTGACCCAACAAATAACCTGTCCACCTACACTGCACTCACATGAAAAATAACTACTCTTACCATATATTTTACGTTACAATATATTTCTACCTTATTTAACAAAACAAAATCTCCTTCCAGATAGCATGCGCGTGTGCTCGCACACACACACATACAAAAGAAAACATTGATATGATAAAGGTGCTCCATAACAACATATCAACGTTCACAATCTGCCTTGATGACGTCTCAACTATGTTGCTCCATATTTCTGAATATCTCTCTATAAACCAGTTTGGTTGTTGTAGACTTTTGATGATTACTCCCACCATCTATTAGGATTTTCAAATCTTCAAATGTTCTTAACTATTGATAAAGCAACATATAATTGACCATGTGTAAAAACATGTTTAGATAGGTATAAAACAACAAATTTAATGATTTCCATTGACTCTTGTTAATTGTCATTGTAAAAGACAAAGCAATTGGAAATTGCCTTCTCATCCAAAAAGGAAGACTACTATCCATTTTATGATTTAAAACCTTTTGATTTAGGTTTGACCCATTTATTGTTATTGCTTTGATAACATTTGTTCCAAGAAGAGTGATGTGTAACTGAGTTCCGTTACATAACCCACTAGCTTGATCTACATTCTTTCGCAGCATTATAGGTACTCCCACCTTTAAGAATAAGTGGTATATAAATATTCAAATCCATCAATTTCTTGAGATAGCTTGCAAATTGTATCACAACTATAATACTCCATCAACTCACCAAGTAATAAAGAACACATGTGTTATGGACCTCGGTAATGGGCCTGGAAAGGTCAGGCCCAAATAAGGACCCGTTATCCCACGATCATGTCCACAACTATAGTAGTGCAGGTATAAGGGCATAGAACGTGTTAGTGATGGGAATGTGCCATCAAGGAAATCGGATCAACATAACATCACCATAAATAAGGAGACATTCCCAGGTGAACGGTACACACAAGCATTCTCCCTTACTATTTACATACTGTCCCACTATGCACACACCCCACCCCTCTGACGATATTTCGTCTTCGTGTCACACAGTGATCTCCTTGTTCAGTGTTATCTTATTGATAGATAGCATTGGATAAGTTTCTCCTGGATGTTTGCTCACTAGTACATCCTTGAGACCCATTAGATCCTATATTGATTATCAACCAGCCCTAAGAGGTTGGACATTTGTGTTTCACATCGGAACATTGGCGCCGACCGTGGGGACGAGTAAAATTCGAATCCCATATCACAAAGCTACAAGCTTACCATTGCAAATGGCGAACACCAGAAGACGCAATTTATCAACTCGGCAAGACCAATTGCCAGAAGAACAACCAGAGCGGCAACTTAATGAACAAACGTCTCGATAGGAGGGTTCTGTGGACCCAGACGCAGAACATGTCATTGTGGAAACTGAAGTTGAGACGTCGGATACGGTGAATTCTCCTCCCTCCGAGAAAGTCGTTGTCCAGCAAGTTGGTCCCCAGGCTCTACCACATAATCAGTCGTTAGAATTTCAAGTGGTTGATCCCAACATTCGCATGCTGCAAACTACTCTTGGCTCCATGATGAATCGGATGGACGAGATGGAAACCCGTAATCGCTTCCAAAGGGAGGAGGATGCCCGACTTATGAGAGAGGAGATGGATCATCGCAATGAAGAATGGAGGAGGCTATTTGAATACCATGTCGGACGAACTGAGAATCACAATCGAAATCCAGGAAAAAACGTCGTTGACCCAAGCCAAAATGATGCTCCGGTATCCCAAAATGTTGGGACATCGCAGGCAGACCACGGGGAAGAAACCATGCTCGAGGAGGACCAAATACGACATCAAGTAAGGAATGATGGTCGGGAAATGAGAAGCCCAAACAGGCATGGTCGGGTAATGGCCACTCACGTTGGCACAGACAACGCCGGACGAGATCGGGCGTCGATCGGGAGGTTAATGAAAACAAAGGAGCCAATCGGAGGTCAAAACCTTTCCAAAAAAGATGTCGCACTGTCATCATCTAAGTCGAGTTCTGATGACGAGGAAAAAATCGCGACTCCTTTTATGGATAAAATAATGACTGTTGTTTATCCTAAAGGCTTGGACACGAAGGATTTCCCTAAGTATGATGGAAGCCAAGATCCACAGGTGCATGTTGGTAATTTCAAATTGGAGATCATGGTGAAAGGTTATACAGGGCTCATGATATCTCGACTGTTCGCGGGAACGTTGCGTGGAGCCACGCAAATCTGGTTCAATACCTTGCCAATAAATTCAATCCCGGACATGAAGGATTTGGAGAAGAAATTCTTGCTTAATTTCGCCACAAGTAGGAAGCAACCAAAAACCGAGTTTCCGCTCGATCAGGTGAGGCAATCACCTGGGGAAACGTTACAGAAGTATTTGGAGCGCTTTAAGGACACGGCCTTACAAGTCCCGGGGCTAAAGGAAGAAGTACATTTGCACTGCGCCAAGCAGGCTTGGACAAATCCTCACGCTTGAAAAAGTCGGTCATGAAGCGTCGTCCTAAAACTTTGGCGGAGTTCCAAGACCGCTCTAAACAATATATAGAGCTGGAACAAATGGATATCATGAGCCATGCACCACGGGATAAAGCAAGAAGTCCACCTCCTCGAGGTAAAGAACAGTACGGACAGAATAGACAAGACACTCGAGGACGTGGAAGGGATAACAAGTCTAGAGGGGGCAGAGCGGAAGGAAGATATGACCGATATGCCCAGCTAAAGGTGTCTCAAGCTCAAGTTTGGAAGGAAGTTTCTATGACCGAGCTGAGGAAAGTGGAGCGACCACGGCCACTGCGAAACGAGGTCACCCTGGACAAGTCTCGATACTGTGAATTCCATGATCAACATGGTCACACGACGGACGTCTGTTAGGACCTAAAGGATGTGATCGAGAAGTTTATCCGCGAAGGAAAACTTCGTCGCTATGTTATTCAAACGCAAGGGCGGCAAAACAAGCGCCAAGGAAACTGAAGTAGAAGCCCGCCCACTGAAAAGAAGAGGCGAGAGCAAAAAAAGGTGGGGCGAGGCACTGACAACGAGTTTCCTGATTCAAACTACGACTGCAATGGGATAGTCGGAGGTTTTGGCGGAGGAGGAGATTCCATGAGTCAGCGAAAGAAATACTTAAAAGAGGTTCTTTCTATAAGTGACCGTCCAAGGTTCAAAAAAGAATCCGTAAAAACGGGCTTACCAATACTCGGATTTACAAAAGAAGAATTAGACGATGTAGTGCCGGGGCACTATGACGGACTAGTCATCACAGGGACAGTTGAAAGTTGCCGAGTCAGGAAGATTTTTATGGACAATGGAAGCGTGGTGGACATAATTCTTTGGGATGCGTTCAAACGTATGAGGTTTGATTCGGAGGATTTGAAACCATGTAGGACCACCTTAACGAGTTTCAACGAAGACGATACTCGTCCAAAGGGGTTCATTGACCTCAAATTAACGTTGGGGACAAAGGAAGCATTTAAGTCAGAAATGGTTCGATTTGTCGTGGCCGATTTTACTGCCCCATATAATATTATCCTGGGACGACCAACTATCCGTGACTGGAACATGCTGGTGTCTTCTAATCACCAGAAGTTGAAATTCATTAACAAGAAGAATCAAGTTATTACCATCAAGGGTGATCAAAAAGATTCTCGGCAATGTTATTTTGAAGCGGTCAAAGAAAGTAAGGCCTCGAAGGTGGAGGGCTCCAATGAGTACAAAGGGAAGACGGATAACAAATCCATCCATGTAGTGGAGTTAGACCTGAGGGAAGAAGATAAAATGCTAAGGGCGGAACCAAACGTAGAAGTGGAAGATTTCATCTTAGGAACTGAGCCGGAACAGACTACAAAACTTGGAAAGATGCTGGATCCCGAGATTCGAGCGAAGTTAGAAAGGTTTTTACTGGAAAACAAATATGTGTTTGCATGGAAAACGTCTGAAATTTCGGGGATAGATCCCGAGTTTTGTTGCCACAAGTTAGCTATCCATCCTGATTCAGCGCCGGTTGCACAAAAGAAGAGGAAGCAAGGTTCGGACCGAGGTAAAGCCCTGGAAGCGCATGTTAAGGAATTGATTGAGGCTGGATTAATTAGGGAAGTGCATTACACGACGTGGCTTTCCAACGTGGTTATGGTTAAAAAATCAAACGGAAAGTGGCGTGTTTGTACGGATTACAAAGATTTAAACAAGGTATGTCCGAAGGATGCATTCCCCATGCCCAACATAGACCAGTTGGTTGATAAATCTTCTGGTTTTCAACTTTTATCGTTTATGGATGCGGACTCGGGATACCATCAGATTGCCATGCACCCCGATGATCAGGAAAAGACTGCTTTCATCACAGACAACGCAAACTATTGCTATAACGTAATGCCATTTGGCCTCAAGAATATCGGGACGACTTATCAAAGAATGATGACCAAGGTGTTTGCGGATCAGCTGGGCAAGAATGTAGAGGTGTATATTGATGATATGATAGTAAAGTCCAAAGAGCAAGGCGACCACGTTCGCGATCTGCAACAGACGTTTGAAAATTGCAAATGTATCAGATTCGTTTGAACCCGGCGAAATGCGCTTTTGGGGTACCGTCGGGTAAATTTTTGGGTTTTTTATTGACCAACCGAGGTATCGAGGCCAACCTGGAAAAATGTAAGGCAGTGTTGGAAATGAAGTCTCCGGCCAACAAGAAAGAAGTCCAACAGTTAACCGGGCGATTGGCGGCTTTGACAAGGTTCTTCCCTAAGTCAGCTGAGAAATCACTTCCTTTCTTTAAACTCTTGAAAAAGGAATCCCAGGGAGGATGGAACTCAGAATGTGAAGATGCGTTTACCAAAATAAAGCAGTGTTTGGCATCCCCACCGGTTTTGTCCATACCTGAACCTGGGGAAAACTTGATCCTATACTTGTTGGTTGGTGTAGAGGCAGTAAGCGCAGTGTTGGTTCGAGAAACTGAGGAAGGACAAAAACCAGTATACTTCGTGAGCCGGGCTTTACAAGGCTCTGAGTTAAGATATCAGAAGCTAGAGAAGATGGCTTTTGTGTTGCTAATTGCGGTGAGGCGACTTTGCCATTATTTCCATGGTCATTCGATCATCGTCAAGATGAATCAGCCCATATGGCAAGTTTTGCATAAGCCGGACTTAGTTGGCAGAATGATAAGTTGGGCAATCGAATTGTCTGAGTTTGATATCACTTATGAAGCCCGACAGGCTATTAAGTCACAAGCTTTGGCTGATTTCTTAATGGAGTTAACTTCATCAAACGAGAAGAAGAAAGCAAGGGTGGAGCCATGGAAAGTGTTCGTAGATGGCTCATCAAACTTAAAGGGGAGTGGTGCAGGAGTCATTGTGGAGAGCCTTGAAGGAGTCGCAATGGAATTTTCACTCCGACTTGATTTCCTGACGTCAAATAATCAGGCCGAGTACAAGGCCCTTATTACTGGTTTGCTTCAGGCAAAGGAAAATGGAGCTCAGCAAGTACACGTGTCCACTGACTCTCAATTGATTTCCCAATAGATCTGGGAAGCTACCAACGGCGCCAAAAACTTGTTAGTCGATTTCTTTGATGGCAAGTGAACCAGTCGAACAAGTAATAAAGTGTAAGTAGAGTATCATCCTACAGAGACTGCGATACCAAAGAGTGACACGCGATTGCTATGATAGTTATGCAAGCAAAAAATAAATATAATCAGGTTGAGAGGTTTTTGTGATTATGCTACTAGCAAAAGTAAACATAATGACTTTAAACGGGAGAAGATATCAGTAAGAAGTTAGGCTAGACTCAGAATCACCCTTAAGTGCATCAATCCCCCAGTTGCTCTACCCAATGCTATAGCATCTATATTGCACAGCTTCCGCAATGCTACAGCATAGTTACTAACTACAAAGCTATTTGGTTAACCCACCTCGACAGTCTACTGAAGCTTCAGCATTCGATATATATGACACTACCTATACTCCTTCCATATTCCTATGGAAACTTTCTAGTTAGGTCTGCTTTACGCTCAGGGTGTTATGGTTATGAGAGGTAGACCCATTCCTGAAGCCTACAATAATAGGTCAAGCCGTGCACGGCCGCCTAGCAAACATCAAGTTTCTCGAGAGGTCTAACCTCAACTCCTTGCCAGTAAGTCGAGGCCACAAATCTAGCCCTTAACTTCCGTTAATCGACTAGTAATTAATGCACTGATAATCAAACCAAACTTATTGAATTAAGAACTTGCAGCTGGGTTCATTCAACAACTTAAGGAATCATCCTCGTCCAGCCATATGAAAATCAGTTCATGACTGACGAGGGACACACAAAACAGACACTAACAGAATGACCCATGATCGAAAGACTAAAACAAAAAGGGAAAACAGAAAGCTTTGACAGAGTTCCAACGGCGTGGTTGCGGCCCTGTCACGTCACCACTCCACGTCTTCTTCGTTCCGTCGTACTGCAAGGAAGGATGCTGGGTTGTCCTGGAAGTCTCGTGCTCTTCTGAAATCTCTCAATCTTCTCTTGAGTCTGCTGAAAGTAGAATCTCATTCTAGGGCTCTCTCTGACTCCCTCGGGTTGGCTCTGCTATTTCCTTTTATAATCAGGTTTTTTTCTTGCGACGTAAGTTACAGTGAGCTGGGCCTTTCCTAATCCGTCAGGATCTATCGTATCTCTTGATCCGAGTAGATTGCTTTTGCTGATCCTGCGGGATTCTTCAAATCTTTTAGTTCCGATCCTCCGCATCTTCTATTCCGTTACGTTAGCAATCCACCTGTCGTTATCACCCTTTTCTTTTATTCCTGAAATCATCTAGGTAAAAAGGTCAGAAAACATGTCGCATGGCATTGCGTCCTCTACTTTGCTATAGCCTTCGTGATGCCTTGTATTGCACTTTCGAGTTGCTGTCAGAATGTTATAGCATAGTATCAGCTCTGCTATACGTTCTTCTTTAAAAACCCTATAAATTGCTCTTCTTAGCACATGTAAATAGTTTCTGCCTATTCCTATATCCTGCATGTATTCCTTTTTGCTTAGATTATCTTCAGTTAAGCTCGTATTTACCATTCAATTCAGTAGTAAATGATAGGGAAAACATGGTATGATTTGCGCTCATCAGTAACCATTAGGAATTCAAAATGGAAGTGTCCATTGGGAAGAATCAAACGGAAACGCCCATACGACAACAGATTTGAAAAGGGAAAATAAATGGGTTTTAGAATGTTTGAGATAAAAGGGAAAACAGTTTGGAAAAGACGTGAGGAAATGAAATGAGGAGACTATTCATACATGAGAATTTTCCCTATCTTCGCTCGAGCACACTCGATATTGTTTGAGCATGAAGACCATACTTGAGCAAAGTCGAGGTTGCTTGAGTAAAGATGAGACACTGGTCATGCTCAAGCAATTACTAACATCCTTGAGCATGATTGCTAAAAATGCAAAAGTGCTGAAATACCTTACTTCAAGTGTGTTCTGTGAACATTGGAACCCTTTGAAGACAGATTTGGTCTTTTGTGAGTTGATTTTGTCTTCCAATTTGCACATTCATCAAGTCGTTTAAAGGTTGCTCGAGTAAACTAATGTTAAACTTGTAATTAGGTGCCTACTCACAGCTTTACTCGAGTTGCCAGAGCTCATGCTCAAGCATGCTGCTCAAATATGTCTTTTCTCATGCTCGAGCACAATGTTTCCTCCAGTGTGCAACTGTGCCTTGCTTGAGCACTTTACTCAAGAAATTGCTCCATACTTGAGCAAGCTTAGTTTAATATCCTTAAAAAATGAAGGCGTTAGATCAGTTCTTTATATTAGTCAAGTAGCTCACTTATATACTCAAGCAAATTTGGATTCTGCAGTTGATTCATAAGGCAATCTCATCAATATCTCGATAGACGTGAGCTTGAGCATCATAACTCTCTATTTTATATCATAGTAACAGAGCATCTTATGAAACAAAATTCTAGAGACTCTGATGCTAAAATTAGTAATGATTTGTAATTAAACTTGAAATTAACTAGTAGGGAAGAGATTGCTTATAACTCATTAGGGTTTACCTCATCCAATTCTCTTCTGATGCATAGGAATTGATCTTTGGCCAATGAATTAATGAATATATCAGCAAGTTGTAGATGAGTGGGTATGAACAACAATTTAACATATTTCTTCTGAACATGATCTCTAATGAAAAGATGTTTCACATCAATATGCTTGGTTCTTGAGTATTGAACGTGATTATTCGCCAAGTCTATTGTACTTGTGTTGTAGCAGAGGATTGGAATTTCCTTGAAATGAATTCCCAAGTCTTGAAGTTGTTGTTTGAGCCAAAGCACTTGAGATAACAACTAGAAGTAGCTATATACTCAGCTTCAGTGAATGACAAAGAGACAATGTTTTGCTTCTTGCTAAACACGACACAAGAGATCCACCGAGGAACTCATATTGTCAACTTGTGCTCTTTCTGTCTGTTTTGTAACCAGCATGATCTAAGTCTGAGTAAGCAATGAGATAGTCGTTTCACCCTTTAGGAAACCAAATTCCAATTTTCTCTGTGCCTGCAAGATATCTGAATATTCTTTTAGCTGTCTTAACATGAGCTCTTTTGGAGCAGATTGATATCTTGCATACATTCCCATGTTGAATTGAATATTTGGTCTACTTGCTGTTAAATATAGTAATGAGCCAATCATACCTCTATATTTGGTTATGTTGAAATCCTTTGCTTTGACATTAGCATCAAGAAGAGTTGTTAAACTCATTGGAGTGTCAGCTCCATTACACTGATCCATCCCATATTTCTTGAGGAGGTCTCGGAGATATTTGGTTTGAAAAATAAATATCTCATTCTTTCGTTGTTTGATTTGAAGTCCAAGAAAGTAGTTCAGTTCTCCCATCATGGACATTTCAAACTCTCCTTGCATAGTCTTAGAAAACTCTTCACACAAGTAATCATTAGCAGCACCAAATATGATATCATCGACATAAGTTTGTACAATAAGTAAATCATTTTTCTTATTATGTTTGGTGAAGAGAGTTGTGTCGAACTTTCCTTTGACAAAGCCTTGATCAAAAAGAAATTTGCTTAGTCTTTCATACAAAGCTCTAGAAGCTTGTTTAACACCATAGAGAGCCTTTTTGATACAATAAACATGATCATGTTGGAAAATGTCTTCAAAACCAGGAGGTTTTTCAATATAAACTTCTTCCTAAATGAAACCATTTAGGAAGACAATTTTGACATCCATTTGATAGAGTTTGAATCCTTTGATACGTGTAAAGGCTAAGAGTACTTGTATAGCTTCCAATCTAGCCATTGGAGCATACGTATCCTCATAATCAATACCTTTTTCTTGATTATAGCCTTTGGCAACCAATCTTACCTTGTTTCTAACAATGACTGTGGATTCATCATGTTTGTTATTGATACCCATTTGGTGCCAATGACCGGATGGTCCTTAGGCTTGGATACCAAGTCTCAAACTTGATTTTTTTTTTTTTATAAAAAAAAATGATTCAGCTTCTCTTACATTGCTATAACCCAATCATTGTCTGAAAAAGCTTGGTCAATATTGGAGGGTTCAATCTCAAAATAGAAGGCAGAAAAGTTGACATCATTAAGAACTCTACTCCTTGTTCTTACCCCCTTATTGATGTCTCATATAACTTGATCTATAGGATAACTCTTATTATATCTCTAGGCTCTAGGTTGACCCTGATCATCTGGATCAAGATCAGTCTCGGATTCAATTTCTAATGGAGAAGGGGATTTTGAGATGATTTGAGGCTCCTTAGAACAAATCAATTCAGGTTCATCATCTAAAGGTTTGGAAGAAGGATTTGACTCAGAGAAGACAACATGAACACACTCTTCAACAACACAAGTACATTTGTTATATACTTTATAAGCTTTACTTTTAAATAGCCAGATATAGCTTTATCTGACTTATAAGGGTGCTGAGACCTTTCCCTTGTGGACGCATTTTGATGGGCTAGGCTTAGCCAAAAACAAAACCATAAGGCCTTGTGTGTGCCAAAGTGAAAAATATCCATAAGCGAGCACCTGGGATGTTACAAATGGTATCAGAGCCAGCGCTTGCGTTGTTGCGCCAACGAGGACACTGGCCCCAAGGGGGTGGATTGTGAAGTCCTACATCGACTGGGAAGGCGAACAAAGCATGCCTTATAAGGGTGTGGAGACCTTCCCCTTGTGGACGCGTTTTGATGGGCTAGGCCCAGCCAAAAACAAAACCATAAGGCCTTGTGTGTGCCAAAGCAGACAATATCCACAAGCGAGCGCCTGAGATGTTACATGGAGTTAACTTGAGTTAAAGCATTTTAGCAAAATATTTTTCAAAGACATTTAACTCAAGTCACCAAAGTGTAACTCAAGTTAGTCAAAGTTTAAGTACATTTTGACTGAGTTTCAAAACATTTGACTCGAGTCTGACAACTTGAAACTAGTCAATTTAATAGCAAGTTACTAATTCAAGTTTAATCAAATTAAAACCATTTTTACTTGAACCATTAACTACAATTTGTTTACAATTGTCAGTTATCATCAAAAGACATAGAGAACTAACATTGATTGCCTTGAGAACTCTTTCTCTTCAATTCCTTTCTTTCGATGGATGCTTGCGAGGCGACGGAGAGGTTGAGGAGTCATGGTTCTTGGGTTTTCTTTATTTCAAGAAGATTAGATTTCTTGATTTTAGGTTTAGGATAAGATGAAACTTGGTTGGACTACCTTTGGATGGCGCCTCTTGCTTCTCCTTTTGGTACATGGCCAAAATCTCCAACGGCTCAAGAAGACTATTGAATTTCGGTCAACACCCTTAGGGTTTCTTATGTTGGCCCAAGGGCCCATTAATTGTATTGTCCAAATAATTAAGAAAATCGATTAAATCCATATCTTGAATTATTTCTTGAATTAAAAATTCAAGATAATGGATCTCATCCATATCTTTTATTATTTCTTGAATTAATAATTCAAGATAATTGATCATATCCATATCTTTAATCATTTCTTTATCATTTATTTGTTCAATCTTTATTGGACACACACACACACAAATATATTAAGATAATTCAAAATTATCAATCTAATCTCTTGAATTTAAAATTCACATTTAAATTATAAATCAAAATTTGAATTCTAAATTCAAATTGGCTTAATAACTTGTTTGGTCTTCTAACATATTTGAGCCTATTAATGGCGAAACTAATTTTCTATTAAGGAACCATATATAGCGCCATTTTAGTATATTGGGCTTGGAGTTCTACTCCAACCCAAATACACATATTCTCTCGAGAAAGCCCAATAACAATTATTAGTCTAAGCTTACTAATTTAAGCAATCAAGGATAACCTTTGTGTGTGACCCATTAGGACCACTTAATCACTGACATAAATAACTTTGGACCAATCAAACTCCTTTAATGGGCCCAAGTTATTTAATGACCATATAAGACACTAGCAATGCTCTGTGGCCTTAGAATTAATTGAGTTGATAAAGTGATCTACTTTTTCTTATTTGGATACTGTGTCGGCATCATCCCTCACATCATCATTCACATTTAGTCAAGAGCAAAGATAGAGTATCATCTGTCTTGGTTGACTAAATATAGCTTTTCACTGAACTAGGGATCTTCTTCTATTGACTCTAATATGGATCATGACTCTTCATGATCGCTTACTATGTACAGATTCCCATGTCAACTAGAACTCACCAAGCCCTACTGGTTTTTGGAATGACAAATCCCTTGTAGGGGACTGTGAGTCCTTGCAGCATGTTCATCTACACTCATGTATTCGAGTCATACCCAAGAGTACATTGTTCTCCCCATTCTCAGGCAGATAGAGTTGTACAATCAAAGTATAACCCTAATACATAGTGCTCGATGACATCCTTAAGTCTAGGACAATTTGCACTACCAAATGATGAGAAACTTTACATATCCAATGATACTCTCTATAATGAATCTTTGTGGACTCTCTCGATGGGTCAGTTCGGTGCTATCTGTTCTCCAACAGATCCACCCACGACATCATCTAAGGTGTCACCATGCCTATATTCCATGAGGTCTATACCTTGTATCTCTATGCAAGTAGATGACGTTATACTAGTCTTATTCAAATCACTAATGCCCTTTCTTGGTGATTCAAGACTATGAACTAGTTTCAAGCAATAAACATGTCGTGTTCTTGAGTCCTCATGATAATGATCCCTATCATAGATCTTCGAATGAACATCTGTTCTATTCCTAGGGTTTTTATCTTTAAACGCATATTGACTTTAACATAAAAGTGAGGCATACATATGATAAATATATAATGTGCTCAAATACATAAATCATAAAATACTAAATAGAAAAAGGTGTTCCTCTGTTAAAAACAGATTGTCTCTAGGACACATATTTACTAACAGATAGCTAATAAGAAAAACAAGACATTCATAGTGTGGTTTACGGAAAAGGTTTCGTAGGAGACCAGTGTGTCTGAGATAATCAAACGGTTAGCTTGATTGCCTTCTTTCAAAGTCCTCACTTGGAGCAGTTATGACATAAGCGGTTATTATTTCTACATAAAAGCCGAGGATGATAGAAGTAATATGCAAAATAGTAGTAGTTGAATCAATGCACTTTTCTAGTTCAACAGATAAAAACCCTATATTGGCATTCATGGGCTACTATGTAGTTATCGAAGACATATTGGAGATAAGCTACACCAAGTTGAGAGTTCATATATTCAAATGTCAGTGGTTGTTCATATAGATCAATTTGGGTTAAAAAATTGTCCATTATACTCCAAAGTAAAAAACAGAAGGATGTTGATCCAATTTTGAATGTTGACGACACATCACCTTTCACTACAAATCTACTTATACCAAGTGAAGTAGAATTTGTAAATGATGAAGACTATGTAGCTAGAAATTATCACTATGAAGGAATATGAGAAAACACATAAGGTAAGATTTTAAGGAATAAATTTGGATTGTGTGATTTTCTATGCTTTTAAGGAATAAATTAGAATTGTGTGATTTTCTCACATTTTAGTTTGTTCTTTTTATTCATTTAATTGTAATTTACTTATCATATCTCACCTTGATTTGTTAACAGGAACATGGCTGCCTCAGATGAGGGGAACATTGATGCAAGGAACTTAGGTGCTTCACCTATTAAGAAGGCTAGAGGAAGCATAAAGCTGTTACCATTGGTTGCACGTTGTAAGGATCAAAGGGAGAAGGTGCACCTAGACTTTGATGCTGATTTGAATCCAATTGACCCAAAGGAAGACCGGTTCTTTATTCATATTGGCTATTTGATCCGAAGCAAAGTCAGCATTCTATGGTTGAATTGAAAGGAAGTTCCAAAAGAAAAAAGAGGATGATTTTGTAACAACTTTCGATATATAACTTTCTATCTTCATTTATATTGGTTCATATATCACTATGTTATATATTTATTTGTAGCAAACCTATGATGTACCCAATACAGAGTAGATGTACATGCATTGGATGGTGCTCACACGCCAGTACATTTGAGGGCCAAAGAGAAATCATGATCCTTATCAAGAGTACCCTTATTTTTCTCCAAAAGACTAGAGATTGTTTTCTTTATTCTATGTTAATAGAAATTAAGTAGAGCAAATAAAGAGAGGTGTGCAAGAAAAAAAAGAGCATTGCATATCTCGTGGGGGTTATCGAAAGCTTGAAAAGAAGATCATGCAATCTAATTTGGAAAAAATGAAGGAAGCAGCAAAATCAAATCCTAGCAATGTCGTACGAGCCCTACCTCCTCCCCCACATCAGAGAAAATGCAAGGAAGCAAGGATGGAGGAAGGAACATACATAAATCCATTTGTTAAAGATGTCGCTGGAAAGATTATGAGTAGTTAATATAGAATTTACTTAAGTGTGTTTCAGTTTCTTTAAAGATTATGTAATTAATTTATATTTATCAATTATATGCTACAGGATGACCTTGAAGAGCAGAGTCATTAAGGTTCCTTTACTCAAAGTGGAAGGATGGACGTATTATTAACAACGCTTGGGAAGCTATATCACATTGGTCGTGTTAAAGGAGATCCCAGGGGAGTTTGTTTCATGAGATATTTTGGACGAACTTCTTCAACTTCTAGACAAAGTGAACCCAGTATAGAGCTTGTGGCCAAGGTTCGAGAGGAAGTTATTCAATCAATTCGAGAGGAAGTCAAAGAGAAGAGCTCGAGTTGTAACTTCACCGATCACTTCGAGAAGAGTTGTTGCAAGAGCTACGATGTGAGATTGGATCGATGGTGATGTCTAGCATTCAAGCCGAGATGGGTTAATCGGAACATAGATCTCAAGTTTGTAAATAATTTTAATTAAGATAACATTGAATTTTTCTTTAAGTTAGTCTAATTATTTCTTTCATTTCTCTCACCTAGGAATCTTTAGCCTTTCCCAGCACCAAAGGCAGTTATACTCCCCCAGAAATAGGACTTGGCAACCCTGCTCCTCCACCAAATGTTCGAGAACTTTGCTCTCTTTTGTTGGATGTCTCGTTGTTGCATATTTGTGCCGATGTTGTTGTATACACGCATGCAACCACCCACCATCAGAAGCAAATTTGGGATGATCAATGTAGGGTCAATATTACAAGTGTTCGAGAGGTGAAGGAAGGTGTAGACATCCTGTTCCCCGATGCATGGTTGCCCTACTTGATCAAGAAAATGGACCTTTCATCATTTGGCCTCAAAATCTATTTCACATAGCGATAACACCTTCAATGGTAGGAAACACCTTACTATTAGTTACTTTAATTTTCTTTGACATCCTACTTATAATCTTTAATTTATGTGTTGCTATGACCAAGAACAAGTGGGAAGGTTTCCCTTTTTGGCACAACTCCAAAATATCCACACACAAAATTAACGAGGTTCACTTGCATATGCCTTGTGGGATTGTAGGAAGGTAGAACTCATAATATGCTTATACGGTTGATAACAAAGATATTAAAGAGTTCTTATCTTTGGAGGAGATAGACATCAAATAGATTACATTTGCAATCAAGTGAGTTTATTTTTATTTTTAACTTTAATTAATGCAATGATTTTTAAGATTCTATATTCACTTAGTCATTTCCCATTTTAATTCTATGGTAGCTGCTTCAACAAAAGATGTGGCCAAATGGAGAGAAGTGCATCTAATGGATTCTTATGTCCTAGGCATTTGGCAAGGAATCTAAACAAGTTCAAAGAAATGATGAGCTATGTGGCTATACAATCAGAGATACTCAATTGTCGTGTTAGCTGACACAAATTATTGACATGCAAGTAACTTTATTTTATCTATTTAAGGCATACTAAGTTTCATAAGTTAGGAAGTATCATATTAGCTAATCTCATTTTAATCTATATATGTTAATATAGTTATCATTGGAGTTTCTGTTTTGCTTGCCTCTTGCTCAACATCATGTATTGGTTTGATTCCTTGGGTCGCAAGCCGAATGAAGAGATCAAAACGATTTTCAACACGTAAGTTAAGTTGTTTGTATATGATTGGTTTTTTACTTGAACAAATTATTTTAATGTCTTCTACTTTTCATTCTAATGATAGCGTGCTCAAGACATATTATATAATAGGTTGGAGACACAAAACTAAAATTACTACCATGAAGTGGTATTGGCCAAAAGTAAGTTATTTAAATTCAAGTTCTTTAATTGACAATCACTTTATATTTGTATTTATTCTTTTTTACCATTTTCTTTTGATGTATAATGCCCTCACCAACCAGCGAAATTTGAGCACGGATACTACGTTATACTAAATATATATAACATCATTGTTAGTGGACTTACTCTAGATTTTGAACAAGTGATCATTTCTTCATTTTCAAATGATTTTCATTTTTGTTCTTGTAAGTGAATTGTTAGTTATTTCATTAAATTGAATGATTTATGTTAACTTGTTCTTCAACCTTCTTATAGATTTTCGGTAGTGGGGAACCCTACACAATGGACGACATCAACGTGATCTGAGACCTTTTGGCATGACATCTTCTACAACAAATAGAAGATGTGTAAAGATTGATAAAAAAAAAAAAATTTTACATAGTATAGTGGTTTAGAAATACTTGTGGAAGTACTTGATTATATACTTGTGGACATTCATATATTAACCATGTTTAGAGAACTTTTGTATATATATGCAAGGTATTATGAGTAAATACCCTTTTTGGTCCCTGACAAAAAACACGGACCCCATTTTGGTCCCTTACAAAAAAATCAACCCTTATTCGTCCTTTTTATAGACTAAAAAAGACCTTTTGGAAATTTGTGGGGGATCAAAATGTCAACCAATTGACCCTTATTTGTCCTTTTTATGGACTAAAAAGGACTTTTTTTTTAAAGGACCAAAATGGGGATCGCGTTTTTAAATCAGAGACCATAAAGAGTATTTACTCTTTCTTTATTCTCTATTTGGGAATTGGTTGTTTTTTTACCCAGTTTTCTTTATTCTTTGTTATGGGAATTGGTTGTTTTTTTACTATGTTTTGGTTGTTATTAAAAAAGGCTATGGATAGAAAATAGCAATTTCTGTTTTTAAAAAAACTTTCCACGTCTGTTTTACTGAAAACAGACGTCGTAAGTGATTCTTACAACGTCTATTTTTGCAAAAATAGACATTGTAAGTCTAACTTACAATGTTTGTTTCCAGTAAAAACTTGTTGTAAGTTGGACTTACAACATCTAATTTTGAGGAACAGACATTGTAATTCTGACTTACAACGTCAGTTTTCAAAAAAACAGATGTGGAAAGTAGACTTACAACATCTATTTTAAAACTTTCTATGATATCACATACATTATCCCCGCAAACGGACGTTAAAAATGCCTTATGTAGTTGTGTTCTCTTTCTTCTTTTTCAATTGATTCCTATAATGCTAATATGATAGAAGATCAACATTAATGAAATATATATTATTATATTTAATTAAACTATAAAACAACTGTTCAAAAGTCATGAGTTATAACAATACCTAAACTTTAACCTCAAATTGTAGTTTGTGAAAACCAATTAATCAAGCCTTTGATGATCCAATATATTTCTTTTTCTACTGTGGATATGCTCAAATATGCTCTAATTTCCTCCACACAACGAAGAATAAGAAGTTTGGCTAAGAACGTATATAGCAATTTGTTGCTCCAATTTACTTTTCCCTCTTTCTTTACAAAAAACATATTCCCAAGCAGGATCTACTTTTTTCACACTCCTTGATGCCTGTAGTTGGGGTTCACTATTGGTAGGAGGATTGTTAGACTCAGAATTAGGGCTGGAAGCATTATCAGTTCCTCCATTTCTAGCCTCCATTAACAAACCACAAAGAAAATGAAAAACACTCTTTCAACAATAGACAGCAAGCCAAAATCACCATGATAGACACCAAGCCAAAAGCACCATAATAATTAATAATCAGAACTACAATGAAGAACAAAACAATAACATCCAAACGTCAAAAAACATAGAAATAGCAAGCCACAACTATTTTGAAGCAAAAAGAATTAAAAAGCAAAAGACCAAGCTAATAGCAAAAGAAAAATAAACAAATTTCCTATATTAGATAGAAACAGTATTCATGAATCCATGAAAAAACATATAACAAAACAAGGTGGAACCGTGTTCATTTGCTAATACAAAAAGAGCAATGTCCGAGCTTGAAGACCTCAAGCTTCAAGAATAATGTGTGAAATAGAACCTCTGCTTAAAGAGAAAGTTCATATAAAAGAAATTTTGATTGAACATCTGCTTAAAGAATAATGCGTGAAACATAACAATAGCAAGCCATGATGAACGAAAATCAAAATACATAAAACAAATGATAGCATAAAATACAAAAAGAGATTAAGGAATCTAGAAAGCAAACTGAAAAATCAAAGGAAAATGCTACAAAGATCGACTTTGAAGATCCAAAGCTCTAACCACCCAACACTTCATCTTGCATAGTTTACCCATGACAAATAGCAAAAACGCCTCTGGACCAACAATGAAAGGAGATGAGAAATGAAGAACAACCAAAAGCTCCAACCTCTAACCCACGATGGTGACGATTAGGGCTCAACCGAGCACTTGAAGTTTGGCACCATGCAGGGAGCAGAGCAAGAGATCGTGTCGATCTAACCGAAATTTGGAATTTTTATTTCCTTTTGTCATTTTGCAAGGAAAAAGTCGCTTTTTGTTTTTGGCTGTAGCTTTTTATGGCCATTTTAGCTTAAATAAAAAAAATCACCTATGAAACAACGTCGTTTCATGGTTTTGGGAAGAAAAGCAATATATGACTCGACCAGCTCGGCAGATCACGCTGGTTCCCTTTGGGTCACTCTGAGTCGGCTGAGTCAACTCTGGTTCAGGGGGTGATCATGGTTTCTATGACAAACCAAACCGATTTCACGGCCGGTTCGTCGGTTTCTAATTCGAACTAGCCGGTTCGAGGTTCATAACCATAGTCCCATGTTATTATATATTCTTATGTATATTTATGATATTTCATCATTATTATCATGCCTAAATCTAATTATTTTGAATATTTTGGACTAAAAGGTGCCTCACAAAATAAATAGTAGAAAGAGTAGAATTGTCATATTTTTATTTTTCTAATATATATTGATTTGCACGAAGGTATTTTTGATACTATTTATTGCATGAAATTTTGGGAATTAAGTGAAAAAGAAAATCAAACATAGAAAATGATTATAGAACAATGAAAAAAATGTGGAAATTGCTAGGACCCATGAAAAACAAAGCCTTAAAACTACGTTAGGACAAATTATAGCATGGTTAGAACTTATATATATATATATATATATATATATGATATATGTTAGAACTTATATATGTTAACTTATCACTTATACTGCTTAAATGGGCCCTATGATCAGAGGCGGGCCAAGGTTATAGAGAAAGGGGGCAAGTACCCCCCAAAAAAAAAAAAAAAAAAATTGAGATTTTCTTTAAAAAAAAAAATTAATACATATATGAATGATTGCCACCCTTAAATTAAATGCACATCCCTAATACACCAAGATGCACTTCGTAATTAGATGGGGGATGAATGGTTGAATGATTGTTTAGTACCTTATATTGAAAAAGATGTATTTGATAAAGATTGATAATAAGGCAATTATGATGGAATTCCAAAAAAATAAGGCCTAAAATGATGACACTATAATTATTTTTATTGTAATATACTTTTGTTATTAAAATATATGTACTTAAACTTATTGAGTGTCACCCTTCATTGTAATTTATGTAATCGCATTTCTAACAACACTTACCGCTTTTCTAAATGATAGGTTTGTAAAATAATTATCTCTCTTATTATATCATCAGTGTTCACTTGATTTCATAAATATTTTTTTGATTTTTTTTCTTGTTTATATTCTTTTGTTTTATTAATGAATTTAAAACTTTCTTTTAAAAAAAAAAAAAAAAAAAAAAAATTGGGGGCAACCTCAAATCCCCCAACTAATAATGTCCCCTTCAATAATTTCTAGGTCCACCTCTGCCTATGATCATCATTTAAACCTAAATGCATTTCTTTCATGACCAATGAACAGAAAAGAATCATCATTTAAACTCAAATGCATTTCTTCCATAACTTATGAAGAGCAAAAACGTGGCACACCGTTTATGAAGGACAAGGTGACTTCACAAGCTTACTTCCTACACAAGTCAAGGACGTGCCGCCTAAGATTAATGAATGGTCGTTGTTGATATTTCCAAGCATTTTAATCAAAACCTACTCGTAAGCTTAAATCATAGAATTAATTATAAGCGAGGTTGAGATTTCCATACATTTTTATCCCTTGACATAATTAGTGTTATACAAATTTAGCAATTTTGTCCTTCACGCCCTAAAACTTACATATATCCCTCTCGTTGTCTCACCTCTCCTCGCCTATCGCCACTCCCATCATTACATCTTAAATAATTGAACAAATACTTTTCTTTTACAGTTAATGGATAAACATTAAAATTTATTCCGTGGGGGGCAAAAATTAATAAACTGTACTATATTTTTCCCTGATAAATAAAAATAAAAAAGAAAACAATTTATATATATTTTTCCTCATTCTTCTCGACATAAGGTTCTTCCAGACATCGAAGAAATGACTATCACCTTCGAACTTTTATCAATAACCTTTTTTTTTTCTTTTTCTTTTTTGGCCAGAAACTTTTATCTTTTATGCCTAACCAATCTCTATTTGTTATAAAAATAAAATAAAAATTATTTATTTATTTATTTTTTCCCTCAATTCTTCTCGACGTAGGGTTCTTCTAGACGTCAAAGTAATGATGACTATCACCTTCGAACTTTTATGAATAACCTTTTTTTTTTTGCCAGAAACTTCTATTAATAACCAATCTCTAATTGTTAAACAGAACAGTTGCCGAGTTTGTAGCAAAATTTTAAACATAGACCCTAGTCTTATGTCGCTTGTTCTTTAACTGAAAATTATACTAAATATGGTTACCAACAACTGTTTAATGGAAATCTAACAACATGAACTTTTTTTCCACCTAAAATTTTCAGGGAATGTTTAATATTCATTTCAGCTCCAATACTGATAGCAAAAGTAAAAGGATAATGAATTGATGTGTCATTCTAGATCATTTAAGTCTGAAATCTTTCACGACACAATCAAATTTCTCTTCAATAGACGAAGACAAGTATATGTCTAGCCAAGAACTCGCTGAAAAAAACGAGAAGCCACAAAATCCTGAGCTTCAACTACAGAGAAACAGGCATCAGAGAACTAGAAGAAAAATACTAGCAATTTGCTCCAACATAAAGCACTTTCATAGGTCTTGGACGCTCAAACCTGAAAATATTAAAGAGGTCACAATGTTTAAGATCACATAACAAAAAAAGTTGTGTTCAACTTTTTCCTTGGCATTAATTAGCAGCATCTCTGGGTTTAACTTGAAACTACATTTCTTCGATAATACATCCAAAACATACATGACTCCCAGAAGAATTTTACCACAGTGAAATTCCGGAAGAATAAAACTCCCGTTAATAACAAGAGACACCAACTGACTAATGCCATGGACTAACTCCACAATGACAGGTATATCTAGAATAGGACTAAACTGCACCACTCCAACCCACCAACCCCACCCCCCCCCCCCCCCCCCCCCCCCCCCCAACAAATTACTTCGATTAATACCACAAATAAAAAATATCCAAAACAAAGAGACACGTTTCAAGATTAAATATAGAGCATGCATCAAGTCTCTTGATTTGAAAATCATACAACCATGACAAATTTTTCAAATCGTAGTAATTTCCAAAAGTTTTCACTGGTTCATGTGCCACATCATGCAAAAACTGTTTGAGTCTGATAAGGAAGAATGTACACTTCATCCTAATAATATTTCAGATAACATGACAAGACATCAAAGAAATGAGCATTTGCTATACAGAGAGATAGATTATAGTATTAGAAATAAAAATAATAAAATAAAATATTGCTCCACACAGAAAATTATTCATACAAACCTGGAGGAAGTGATTGCTTCAACTTATCAGCCTTCTCTGGGTCAAACACACAGAGGGAGTAGAGGTACTTGGAACATCGAACCTTGAACTTAACAACATCTCTGCTCCTCTTGATTTTCACTGACCTTGCGTCTTTCCTTCGGGCAGTGAGAAGAAAGTCCTTAATCTCATGGATTTGCTTAGGCTGTACAGAACAATGCAAAGATATTTACATAAGAATTAGCGTAGTGCAAGCAAAACTGACATAATAGAGGCCGACACAGTGACGCACTGACATTTGAGGAACTAAAACACGATCAACCATTAAGTTGTATAAACAAGTTATGCAGCCAGAAAAATTAATGATTATTGGCTTATACGTAGATATAGCAGCACATTTTACTAAATTTGATAATTAATTAAAAATTAAAATCATATTACTAGCATAAATTTATAATCAAAATTACCAAAGACAGAAAAATTAAGAAACTCGATTTGGGCATATTCAGTTTAATGTGGTCTACACAACGCCTTGGTTTTAACTGCTATTAAGTTTCGAACCAGTTCATTCAAGCAATCAAAATTTTCACCAACATTAATCGCATCTCAATTACAACAATATTCAATTCCAAAGGCTGCGTTTGGAGGTATAATTTCTCAGATTTCAAGGATTCAAACATTCAGGAAATCTGCCGCTGACACTAAAAATTTATTCGTTTGGGCAATATTTAAACAAGAAAGATCATGAGAAGATAATCAATGACACAATCAAGAGGAAATGGCGACGAGACGAGTATGTTGTAAACGCACAACAAATTGCAGAATAAGATGAATTATTATTGTTTCCGCATCAGGAGTGTATAAATTAAGTGTTGACTCATTCCATTCTAGTACTTCAATTACAAAAATGAAATTGAAATCTGTATGCCATTAACGCTGATCAACAGAGCTAAGAAACGGAAACTTCATCGGTGAAAAGAAAGACAAGATGAACAAACTATACAAAATCAATGGTGAAACAGAGTGTGTACCATTGTGAAGAGCGTAACCGTCTAATCCAACGGGCTCTGAGCTTCGGCACGACGGCACACGAGGTTGAGAGCGGAGGAGGCGAATTAAAACTAGCTAAAAACCCTAGCCGCGTATCGCCTTTTCAATTGGGCCCTAAATTCTATGGGCTTGACCAAGGATGAGTATACATATAAGCCCATTTCAAGTTATATGGAAAAAGGAAAAATTTCACCGTATCATATTTTAGCAAATTAACTTCCATTTGTCTCCTGATCACGCGGTTGTCGGATGAGAACTGCTTTTGTTAAATCCTCCTGCTGGTGAGAATAAGGGCCGGTTTGGTATAAAGAAAATTTGAGAAGGGAAAGGAACTTAGATGAGGGAAATGAAGATTTGAAAGATGAGGGAAGATGGCTTAAGTTGTTGGGTAGGAAGAAAATGAAGGGGTTGTAGTTGGTAAAGAATTAGGAATAGGAAGAAAATAAAGGGGTTATAGTTGGTAAAGAATTAGGAAATGTCTATTTTACCCTTAAAAGAAATTAATTCAAAATAAAAAAGGAAAATATTTTTTTTGCTAAAATATATTTTAAGAAAATATGTTCTTGTTAAGTTTGAACTAGTGAAAAAAAAAATCGCCAAATTCGAACTTTCCCGCCAGTTTGAACTTTCCTGCCAAGTTCGAACTTCTCGCCAAGTTTGAATTTCAGGGGTAATTCTGTCAAAAATTATGAATAATGACGTGGGAACTTGAGATCCCACCAATTTTGGTGGGATCTCACCAGTTTCCACATATGAGAAGAGTGGTAGGCTCGGGAACTTGGGTTCCTCGGCACTTGGTGAACCAAACGCGCTTTCGGCGAGGAACTTTGTTAAGTTCTCATTCCATCTCCCAAGTTCCGTGAAGCAAACCGGCCCCAAGAGATCTACTAAAAAGAGATTGGCAAGTAAATGTGTGTCATATCTCGCGTCAGGAAAACAATGTGGCTAATATTTTGGCTAAACAAGGTATCAACCAATCTGATGTGCTGGAGGAATGCTTGAGGTTGTTGAGATCATTGGTAGCTCGGGAGTGTATGAGAATTGTTTCCCCTATTTCTTAGTTTTTTTGTCTTTCTTTGGCTGTAAGCCATCTTCTTTTATAAAAATAAAAAAATTAACTTCCATTTGTTTTGTTTTTTTTTTTTTTATACACATAGTAGGGGAGGGGGCAGAGTTCGAACCCTGGACATGGGGGAGGGGAGCCAAACTCCCATACCACTACGCTACTAAGGCGCTGACACTTCCATTTGTTAAAAAATTCTAAAATTTCACTAAACTCTCTTAAATCAAAATGAAATTAAATTTTATGGGTAAAAAGATATTAATGTTATTGCTCTTTTTTTAACCAAAAGGAAAAAGGTCTAGTTGTTGCCAATTGTTGTAAATTCATGTATATGTTGCTGTAAATTGGCTAATTATAGTGATAAATTGATACGAATGTAAGTAGTAAAAGATAGTTAGTTACTTTTAATTCAATATGATCAGATTAATAGCAAGTATGCAGAGAGTATAGTGCTACACAAGCAATACAAGTACTTGTAAGTAGTAATTTAAAGAACTAAACTAGTTCAGATGGTCCAATCGGTTAAACTGTCACTCGGACTCCCCAACAACTTGGTATGGACAAAAACTATTTTATGTTGGGTCGAAGTTGACCTATTATTGATCTTGAACCCAGAATTAGATTGGGAACCGAAACGGTGTCAAGAAAACTAACAATTTTTGGTTACAACCAAAAAACACTAAAAAAAGTATAAAATATAAAATATTGAACATCTCAAAGAGCAAAATATATTTTTTAGACCATTTGAAGTTGTATGGTTTTATTTAATAGAAAATTTCATATATTGTGATGTTGTTAGGTTTAGAATTAGATTTGTTAAGGATTTATTTTTATATATTATTATATAAGAATATACTCCTTTCGATCCTAATTATAAGACAATATTTGAGAGTTAATTTTGGTCCTAACTATAAGACAACATTCTAATTTTTGTCAACTTTTTTCTAAAATGCCCCAATTTTATTCTCTCAAGTGTGTTTGGTTTTTTGCGATTGTATATGTAAGTGTGTGTCTATATACAAATACATATACATATATACACAAATACATATATATAGACACACACACACACACATATATATATATATATATTGCGTGTGTATATCTGTGTATATATGTATGTGTATACATCTATGTATATCTGTGTGTGCGCACCTATCAATATATATGTGTTGTACATATATAAACACACATATATATACATATATGTGTGTGTGTCTATATATATATATTTGCGTGTGTGTGTTCATATATATATGTGTGTAGATATACGTATGTATATGTGTGTGTATCTATATCTATATGTATACATATATACTGTGTATGTGTGTATATGTATGTATGTATACACATATATATGTGTATATAGTAAGAACATTATTTCAATTAAAAAGCGTGTGGAAAGAAAAATTTTAAATCGGAGAAATATGTGGTAGGGGTTGTTAATTCACTTGTACTTATGTCATTTTAAATTTATATAAGGGCATTTTAGGAAAATAAGTAAAATTAACTAATTTAACTTATCTCCTTAATCTCCCAAAATCAGTTAAATATGTCCTATAAATAGGACCGGAGGGAGTACTTTTTTATTTAATTATTATATCACTGTTTTTTTTTTTTGTTGGTAAAAGAGAGAAGCATCCGCCTTATATATTAATAGAAGTTAAAAGAGGATCAAGTCCCATACAATCAGTGTTAAAGACCGTCCATAAATCAACCAGACACATATTCAAAGGATGAAAATATAATGCCTTTCTTGGCCAATAAATCAGTAATCACATTTTGTTGCCGAGATTTGCACGAACGCACTTGCCAATCATGCTGTACCAATCTTCTGATCTATAGAAAGACCATACTGCAAGCAGCATCATCATGGCCCTAGTTAATCTTCTCAACCAAAATTTTAGAATCAGACTCAACTACCATCTTCATAATTCCTTCATCCCAAGAAAATTGCAATTGCAATCCTATCAAAGCCGCCCATTCTTCGGCCTCATATACAGCACAGAGGCCCAATACCTGAGTAAAACCCCAGCTAAATAGGTAACCGTTTGAATATCATGATCTGCTAATCTTTATCGCTCCCGTTGGACTTTTTTAAACATTTCTCCCAAGTGGTGGGCATGAAAAATAATAACTTATTATTAAAACAAGTATTGCTACTCGTGTTATCAAAAAAAAAAAAAAAAAGTATTGCTACTCGTGGGTAGAGCTGGAAATCAGGGCCGGCCCGGCCCGACAAGGCTTGGCCCTACAGGGCTTGGGTAAGGAAAACATATGTTTTTCAAAGCCTAACCCGATAGTGTCAGGGCCAGGACGGCCCTACAGAGCTTGAAAATTACTATTCCAAATTTTAATTATTTTCATTCAGTTTTTTTCAAAGAAATATAATTATTAAATTTCAATCATTAAAATTCTAATCTATCAAATAAATGTTATCAACATTAATATCTAAACAATATAAATTATCCAACAAATGAACATATTCATCAATTCATAATAAAAAAAACAAATAAACATAAAGAATATGTTTTTTCCTTTTTTTCAAAAAAATATTAAACAAAAGAATTACTTTATGCCCACGACAAAATGCATTTCCCTCTTATAATTTTGTGTGTGTCTGTAGATTCCTTTTGTTAAAAATAATTATATTTATTTTACACAAAATATCTTTATAATTTATTACTTATATAATATTGTAATACCAAAGTCTGTGTTTATTTAATATGAAAACATCCATTCTTTAAAATTTATAATAACTAATTATGTGCTTTAATACAGAATAATAATAAACATACAAAAGGAGTTATAGTTTAAACTAAAAAAAATCTAAGTAATTATAAATAAACACATTTATTAAGTGGAAGTCTAAGTAATTCATTTTTTTTTAAAAAAAGCTACAGTTAAGGGTTGGCTTACGGCGACCAATTTCAAATTTCGACTTTTTTTTTCGGCCTCTACAGACTGGCTTAAACGGACATGCCTTACGGCTAAATTTCCCGACTCTACTCGTGGGTGATTTTACAAGCTTCCTTGCATGTTTTTTCTGAGCCCTTGGATGAATTGGACAGTCAGGATCTATAAATTCTGAAAAAAGTGGCCGCCGAGAGTATTTACCCATAGCCTTCATCGGCAAGTTCAGAAAAGTGTCCAATAAGAAATACATTATTCAAAGATTAAAGTAAAACTTTTGTGACTCAAAATGCTAATATTAAAATATTTATATAAAAAAAAGGCATTTTAGTCTATTTGTCAAAAATGAAAATAAAAAGCAGTAAAATAATGCGAAGCAACTTTGTTAATTTTCAATAAAATAAAAAAAGAAGAAGAACCAGCCTAACCTTTATCCACAAGTTCAGCAATTACGCGGATGTGAATGAACGGCAATGGCTTCAGTAGCTTCATCTTCCTCGTTTTTCTCTGCCCTCACTCGTTCGCATATTCCTCAATGGGGTAACAGAATCAAAACAACGAGGTCCAATTTTCTGAGGATCCTCACTCGCTCTTGTCTCGATGACAGTTCCTCTCTATCTCAAGCAGCTCAATATACTGTATGATTTTCATTTAAACAATAACTCCCAAAATCTCTATACAAACGGTGTTTTTCTCACATTTGCAGTAACAGAAGCGAAGAATGGATCGCATTTTATTTTCCGCAATGTGTTCCCCTGCTGGTTAAAGCACTTTTTGATTAAAGTTGTTTTTGTTATGGATCAGATTCACTGTTTGTCGGTTAAATCTTCTACGGTTGCTCAGCTTATATTTAACTAAATAGCAAAGTATTGAAATGCAATTGACCTCTTCCTATTCTTCTCTTTAACTGCTCGTTTCTATGAATTGATTATGATATATTTTTCATTGCTAGGTGAATACATACGTAAAAAGTGGCATGGTTGTAGGATTGGGGTCTGGTCAGGCTTCTGGTATAGCCATTAGGCATTTGGGCCAGCAACTTCGTACTGGTGCTTTAAAGGATGTAGTAGGGATCCCTATGTGAGTTTTACACCCTTGTATAACTAATATGTTCTTAATATAATACATATTTAACTAATTTGATTAGATGAAAAAAGTTGGTTAAGTTAGTTAATATGACATGTATTAAAATACCCTAGTTATCTTCCTTAATTCTCTCATCCCCTCTCTTATTATTGAGGGAGCATCAATATCAATAGAGATAAACTAAGAAAAGATTGACAAATATGAAAACTATGTCTTATATTTAGGATTAAGATTAACTCCCAAAATATATCTTATATTAACAAAAGGAGGAGTATAATTTTAATTTCATTTATATGCCAATTTCAACTTTGGGTTTCTTGGTCTTTTCAACACTTCTTTCCTTTGAATTCTTATTCTTCCCTCCCCTCCCACTAAACACACCCTTAGACAACGCGTATAACAAGTTTAGATCACTATTGCTCTGTTATGAGAACCTACTTCCAATTAGTAACTTAACATGTAACTTCCACCGAATCAGGTGAGACAGATGCTTTACTCTGTGCAGGTCTGTCACAAGTGCAAGTGAGGCAGCAAAGGCAGGAATTCCACTGGATAGCTACCAAGAGGGTTCTCAGGTGTGCACAAATGACCATCATTTTATACATTTTCCTGTTTTGCTTGACGAGTATTTTGTTTAATAAGGCTCTTTAACGTATGCTAGAAATTTTAGAATGACTTACGGACTTATAAACATTCCTTTGTGAAGCCTTTGCCAACATAAAAGTGTCCAAGTTAAATGCATTTCTTGAAACCTCTTCTGAAACAATGGATGTTAAGTCAAGGAAAAAAATTAGATTAATACTAGATTATAGTGTTGATGACCCTAAAAGTGAAGTGCTTTAGAATTTTTTTGCTATGTTATGCTGAAAACTTAGTATTGATTCATGCATACTTTCTCTGTTGCAGATTGATTTTGCATTTGATGATGCTGATGTTATTGAAGAAGGATCACTTATTGCTGTCATTGGACGCCGGAAATTGCATGGTGAGGAATCCATACTAGAAAAGAAGGTGGGTTGCTGTAACTTACGTTATTTTCCTAGTGTTTCTTTTTTATTTTGTCTAGATGAACGTTCATCTTTGGCAATTGAAGTTTTGATTTTTATCCCTTTGTTTGCAGTCCATACTAAATGCTGCCAGTAAACTTGTATTTATTATTGAAGAAAACCAGTACAAAGGTGCTCTGGAAGGTTCTATTCCCGTTTTAGTTCAGTCTGTAAGTGGATATGCAAATTGTTTGGTCAATACTTTTTTCTTGTGTATACTTTACTACTAATCAACTTTTGTCTTTTCCTAGTTAAACTGGTTGGAAACTGCTGAAGAGATTGATGATATGTTTTTGGGCGATGCTGAGGTCTTATTTCTAGCTTTTCTGACTTTACAAAAGATTGTGGACTTGAAAATCGCCACACATTGTTTTTAAGGAATCCGTTTGCTTTTATTTATATGATTTATTACTTAGTTTCATGAAACACCATGCAGTTACAGAAGTTATACGATATGAAATAAAAAATGAACAAAACCCCCTACTTGTGCTGCTTGATGATTTATTCAACTTCCCGTGTGAAGAAACACTTTGTCTAATGCATCGCTATAGTCTTTTTGATTATGATGTATCTCTACATAAGAAGTTGTACAGCTTATTCAGTGGTGCTTGGTTAAAATACTTGCATGTCCTGATTGTATTCATGGTTTATCACTGTAAACAAAGGTCTGGAGAAGACCATCTATTGGACAAGCAGGTCCACTAGGAGGTGACTTCCCACTAGTCACCAAAGAAGGACATAATTTGCTTGATGTTATCTTTACATCTCCAATTGAAAGCCTCGGTAAATTCTTAGCCATGATGACTGTTTCAAACTCCATTTCTCAGTTTTCTCCGTGGTCCGTTGTTTTCATCTCAATTTCTTTTTCTTTTTTCTCTCTCTCTATTTTTTTTTTTTTTTTGGGTAAAAGTTTTCATCTCAATTTCTATTTGCAGCTAAAGTGGCAGAAAACCTGGATACAGTTAAAGGTGTTGCAGGGCATGGAGTCATTTCAAAATTTCCGTTAGTTTTCTTTCACCTCCCATACTCTTTAAAATTTTCTAACTTGTGCACATTTTTGTGTTTTTTGGAACTTCACTTCAAATTATCCAGAAACACCGGATGAAACTTTTCTTAAGTTGTTTATCCTGATTATATAGCCTTTCCCTGACCTTCTTGTGACTGACACAATTATGGTGTGATGAGCCTTTGTTGATTTTACATGAGACTGAATTATTTGCAGTAGATTAAATTGTATTATGAAATCAGAGGTATCATCACTCTTTGTATTGTGTTGTTTGATGAAGAGGATTACAATGTACTTATAGGTAAAGCAAGGGAGAACAAGGAACTACATTAGGAAATACAATAAAGCACAATAAAGACTAATAACTCAGTAATTAACTCAGATCCTATGATCAGGGCACTAATCAAGGGATCCTAATAAATGGGTGATTTCCTAATATTCTAACACTCCCCCTCAAGCAGGAGAGTATATGTCAAGCAATCCCAGCTTGCCACGAAATCCTTCAAACTTTGTTCGACCGAGTGGTTTAGTCAGGATATCCGCAATTTGTTCTTCAGATCTTATGTGAGACAGGGTCATAATGCCTGCTTCAATCTTTTCTTTAATGAAATGTCTGTCTATCTCAACATGCTTGGTTCGATCATGATATACTGGGTTCTTGACTATTTCAATGCTGGCCTTGTTGTCGCACCAGAGTTGCTTGGTCCTTCATGTTGAATCCCCAACTCCCCTAGTAATCTGATGATCCAGATTCCTTCACAAACTCCTTTGTTAACGGCTCTCAGTTCTGCTTCTGCGCTGCTTGTTGACACCACTGTCTGTTTCTTGCTTCTCCATGTAACCAGATTTCCCCACACGTATGTTCAGTACCTTGAGGTTGACCTCCTGGTCTCTATCCCTTGCGTGGTCTGCATCAGTGTAGATTTCGATGTTTCTGGTAGTACCTTTCTTGGAGAATATTCCTCTTCCAGGATTAAGCTTTAGGTAGCTCAAGATTCTGTATACAGCCTCCATGTGCTCTTCTTGTGGTTGATGCATAAACTGACTTACTATTCCAACTGCATAGCTAATGTCAGGACGAGTGTCGGTTAAGTATATCAACTTCCCCACAAGTCTTCTGTATCTTTCTGAATTGGCTGGAACACCTTTTGGTTTGATCTGTAAGTGACATCCCTCTTCCATTGGTGTCCCTTCTGGTTGAGTGCCCAACATACTTGTCTCATGTAACAGGTCTAGTGTATACTTGCGCTGAGATACATTGATGCCCTTCTTAGTTCTTGCCACCTCCATGCCTAAGAAGTACCTCATTTGACCAAGGTCTTTCACCTGGAATTCAGTCGACAAGTCACTTTTTAGTTGAGCAATGGATTCTTCATCATTTCCCGTAATGATTATGTCATCGACATAAACAATCAATATGGTGACTTTGTCATTAACATGTTTGGGAAACGTGTCATCTGCTCGTCCCTGAGTATACCCAAGCCCTTTTACTGCTTTGGTGAATCTACCGAACCATGCCCTCGGAGATTGTTTCAAGCCGTACAATGACTTTCTTAGCTTATACACAGTGTCATTAGGAGCTAAAACTCCATCTGGAATCTCCATGTATACTTCTTCTTCCAGGTTGCCATTCAGGAATGCATTCTTCACGTCCAGTTGGTACAGTGACCAATCCAAGTTCCCTGCAAGTGATAATAGTACTTGAATGGTATTGAACTTGACCATTGGAGCAAATGTCTCTTGATAGTCGATCTCGTACGTCTGGGTATATCCTTTTGCAACAAGTCTCGCCTTGTATTTGTTGATGCTACCATCGGGATTGAATTTCAGAGTGAAGATCCACCTGCATCCTACTGGTTTCTTTCCTTTAGGAAGAGTTGTGATCTCCCATGTTCTATTTTCCTTGAGTGCCCTCAATTCCTCTTCTGCAGCTTGCTTCCAATTTGGATCAACCATAGCTTGTTGAAATGTGTTTGGAATGGTTATCTGTACACTGTTTACAACAAAACTTTGCATTTTTGCAGACAAATTACTATATGAGACAAATCGTTGAATTGGATGATGAGTACACGATCTTACCCCTTTTCTCAAGGCAATAGGCCAACCCGATTCTTCAGAATTTAATCTTGGATTGGATTCATGGTCATTCCTTTGAATGGGAGAGATAGTTTTGCCAGTGTCTGGTTTAGTTTGAACTTGTGAGCTGGACTCTATCTCCTGTCGTGTTTCTTCATTCACCCCTGAATTGATCTCAACATGAGTTTCCGGTTCATTGGGTTCAGGTTAAGGTGGAATGTGTGTATTAGGCTGGTTCGTGGGAGCAAGTGAGTCAAGAGAGGCTATAAGGTTAGGTGGCACTGATGATGATGTGTCAGGTGAGTTTGAGGTGTTGGAATTAGATGCTTCCAAGATTAGCCATTCAATATCAGAATACTCCCCCTGAATGGGTAATTTGGGATAATAAGCCTCGTCTTCTGAGAACACTGTATCTCGAGAGATAATAAGTTTCTTGGAAGACGGGCAATAGCATTTGTACCCTTTTTGAGTAGAGGAGTAGCCAAGGAAGACACACTTGTCAGCTTGAGCACTGAATTTGTTGCCCTCTTTTTTGTGAACAAAGACAACACAGCCAAACACCTTGGGAGGTAATGAATTGATGAGGGGGCAATTTGGGAAGAGTTCCAGAAGTTTTTGAATTGGAGTGTCATATTTGAGAACTTTAGAAGGCATGCGGTTAATTAGATAGGCCGTTGTGAGGATGGCATTGAAGGTGGAATATCACCTAGAGGGGGGGTGAATAGGTGATCTCAAAAATTCTTTTTAACGTATGATGGATAAACGATGAAAGCAGTAACAAGGGAAAAGAGAAATGACACAGAGGAATTATACTGGTTCGGTCCAACTCTTGACCTACGTCCAGTATCCAGACACTCTGGGATTTTCACTATCTCACAAATACAATTACACACTCTGCAACTTAGAATGATCCTTTCTCACTAGGACTCACTCCCCCTTACAAGTTGTAATCGTACACCCACACTCAAGATACCACTACCATGAGATTTGAACAAATGTAAATACAAATGATAAAACTCTCTCACGAAAGCGATGAATAATAAACACCGAAGCTTAGTAATATCCGAAGATATATTCGAATAGAATTTGAACTCTATGTATGCTTTGACTGTGTATGCGTTGTTCGTGTAGATGAACTCTATTCTTCGTGAATTTATAATAGTTGGAGAATTAGCCGTTGGTAGGATTTGAATTCGTCCGTTTGATAATGACCATTGTTAGCATTTAACCATTCGCGCCAATCTCCCCTTAATTGGATTCAATCCGTTGTCTCTAGTCGTCTTCTGTTTTACGGAACTATTGCTGACCGTTGCTAAATCATCTGAAAATCACTCAACATTATGATTAATGATATCACAATAAATGTTGAATGATGTTTAGAAGTAGTATAAGATCTTTTGGGATTCATTTGGATGTTGTTGATGAGAATTCAAGATTTCGCACACGGTGAAGAAAACCACGAGAACCCAAGTTGATCTTTGCTTGACTCGAGTTGAAGAAACAAATGACTCGAGTTAATCGATTAATTGGATTCAAAGTATTGATTTGAGAAGTCTTTTTAACTCGAGGTAGAAGGATCCTTGACTCGAGGTAAAGTCTTAACTCGAGGTAGATATTATAACTCGAGGTGCCTGTGAAGAGGAAACACGTTAAAGTCTTAAGTATTGATTTGAGAAGTCTTTTTCACTGCCATTTGACTCGAGTTACACTGTTTAACTCGAGGTAAAAAGCTTTCTCGAAGTGTGATATAGACAAAAACCCGAGGCCATGCTGAATTGGTTCCAGAAATTCGAGTGTCAACTTTAGAGGGCCATATCTCCCTGGTCTGAGCTCCGTTTTTGTTGATTTAACTCTTGATGGAAAGCTCTGTGTGTCAGCTTTCCAATGGCACCGATTTTAGCTCAATTGGATTTGTAGTTTGTGAGATACACCCAAAACATTGAAGGTTGTTCTAGAATGTGACGGTGATGTTTGTGTCAACTTGTAAAATCCATATCTCCTTTATCTGAACTCCTTTTGGCTTAAATTATATATCAAAATGACGCGTTGGATGTCCCCTGGTTTCACGTCAATCCGATACCTAGTTTAGGAGATATCATCAAATTACCGAAGGTCGCCAGAAGCTGAACGTGGAACAGAGTGCAACAGAGTTGCTGTAAGTTGCTTTAACTTGAGGTACACTGGAGCTGACTCGAGTTTTTGTCCCTGACTCGAGGTAGATGAGTCCTGACTCGAGGTAAAGTGTTCCAGGGAGCAAAAAATCACTTGGAAATCATCCTGACTCGAGGTAGTGACTTGTGTGACTCGAGTTAATCATTCTAGATGCCCAAAACACTGTAGCTAGACGTCCTAACTCAAGGTAAGCTACCTGGCTCGAGTTAACTCATTGAATTTGCTTATTTTCACTCCGATTTGAGCCGTTCCAACTTCCATATCATCGTGGGAACTTCTAGAATCAATCTAGGAACTTGTATGATGATTTTCTCATTCCATTGAGCAAGTTCTTCCTTCATCAATATCTCATCTTGATTAATCTCCATCATTAATCTTGGACTAATCTATATCAAATATATCATAGTTAGTCAATGTAGAAGAATTGTATAATATACAATCTTTTTGCTCTTAATGACATCTATATAAGACATCATCAAAACTAATCATAACCAACAGGCATCGCCTCAGATTATAGTGGGAACATTTCGTTCCATTACCAAGGCATGGGTTACTTCCAACAGGTGACGGTTTTTCCGTTCGGCTACCCCATTTTGTTGAGGGGTGTAAGGGCAAGAAGTTTGGTGATGAATTCCTTGGTGAGCAAGAAACTCTTTGAAGGCTGTGCTCATATATTTCTTGGCATTATCACTTCGAAGGACTTTAATGGACGTGTTGAATTGGGTTTGGACAAAGGTATAGAAGTTCTGAAAGACTTTGGCAACATCGGATTTGTCTTTCATTAAGTAAACCCATGTGGTTCGAGTGTGATCATCAATAAAAGTAACAAACCACCTAGTATGAGTGAGGGTAATTATTCGGGCAGGGCCCCAAATAATTAAAAAGATCGTGTCTGTTTTGCAAATTGGCAAGTTTCACAATGAAAAGGAACAGAACTTCTATTGAATAAACCGGGAAACACATGTTTCTTATAATAAAAAATAGGGTGACCTGATCGACAATGCCACAACAATACATCATTATTTTGTGAATTCGAGCTAACCAGCGCTCGTCTTGCCTTCCACGTATCTTTATTCTTCAAGTTTGATCCTTCAAGATAGAACAATCCATCCCATTCTCTAGAAGTCCCAATCGTCCTCCTCGTTCTTAAATCCTGAAACACACATAGACCATCATCAAAAATCACTCGACATATTTGACCTCTAGTCAACTTGCTTACAGATATCAAATTACAAGTTCCGGTACAAACAGAACATTATGTATTGCCAAGTGATCAGATAACGTAACAGTGCCAATGCCCTCAACCCGTGTGAATACCCCATTAGCTACCTTTACTTTGAGGTGTTCATGACAAAGTTTAAGGTTGTGGAATAGAATTTTGTTACCGGTCATATGATCCGTAGCTCCTGAGTCAACAATCCAGGTATCGTCACTAGTCATCACAGCATTGAGAGCGATAATAGAATTACCTGATTGTACAATATTCACACTAGGAACAGAATTAGACTTATTCTGTTTATCGAGCATTCTGCGAAACATCTGTAATTCTTCCGAACTCAGGCGATCATCATTCTCCACCTTTGGTTCAGCTGTGGTCAGGTGACTTTGGAAGTTTGATTTTCCTCCGGGAGGTTTGCCATGGAGTTTCCAGCATTCCCTATTATGTCCCTTCTTGCAATAGTTGCACTATTTATTAGTTTTTCGTTCCCTGTGTGGTCCTTGAACTGCGAGTGCGGAGCTTTCAATGTGACTTGGCCCACTTCGGTTCAAGAGCTTCCTACTTTCTTCTAATTGCACAAAGTTAACCACATCAAAGAGTTGTGGGATTGGTTTCAGCCCCATGATTCTGCCCCTTATCTCTTTGAAAGCGTCATTTAGGCCTAACAGAAAGTCGTGTATCCTTCCTTCTTCCACAATTCGTTTGTACGATTGTGCATCTTTAAGACTTTCCTAGGGGTGAACCTTAAACAAGTCTTGTTGCCGCCACAATTTCAGCAATGCATTATAATATTCAGTTACTGACATATTACCTTGTCGTAAATCTCAGAGTTGTCTTTTCAGGTGAATCAAGGCAGCAGTGTTTTCCAGGGAGGAGTAGGTCCTCCTAGCGGCATCCCATATTTCCTTTGCCGTGTGTGCAAGTAGATATCCCTCACTGATCTCCAAGGTCATTGAATTACAGAACCATGTCATGACTTGGTTATTTTCAGCAAACCATGTGTCAAAATTAGGCTCATCGGGGGCTGGTTGAGGGGCTGCCCCATTAATGTATTTCTCCTTTCTCTTACCGCGAATATACCTCAGCACGCTTTGTGACCACTGGAGATAGTTCCTGCCATTAAACTTATGGCTAATAGCCATAACGTGATGGTCTGAAAATTCTGAAGCCATCTCTGAGGTTCTGTTTGGTACTGGGTTGCTGGTTAGAAAGGAAGAAGATGAGGAATTTGGGGTTTGAGGATCGGTACCGGATATAAAAACCATGGGAGGTGTTCCGGTTGTTTTTCCGGGAATTGATCCGAATGTAGGAGGGAACTGAGAGGAGTCCATGTTTCTGGAAGGAAATCAGTTGTCGGAATCTAGAAAAATTTCACCGGAGCTCTTGCCGGAAAATTAAAAAACTCACCGGAAGATGCAATAACCACTGGGAATGGCCGGAAATCAGAGGAGGAGGCCGAAAATGGAAGTCGTTGGCGAAATGGACTCCACACGCGTCGCCACAAGCTTGTTGTCCGTCGGGCGCGTGTCCACCACGCGCCGCCGTGGAGATGTCGGATGGCCACCGAAGTTTGGGCGTCTGCCGATCTTAGCTTGCCGATCCTTCTGGGCTAGGTGGTGTCGTCCAACTCGCCTCCTACAAAGAACCCTAAACTCGCTGGAAAACTCCACTACACTTTTTCTCTCTGCCTCACAATCACTCACTGTTTCTCTTGCTTTCCCTGGCCTTGGACAGATGACAATTATGAAATCAGAGGTATCATCACTCTCTGTATTGTGTTGTTTGATGAAGAGGATTACAATGTACTTAGAGGTAAAGCAAGGGAGAACAAGGAACTACATTAGGAAATACAATAAAGCACAATAAAGACTAATAACTCAGTAATTAACTCAGATCCTATAATCAGGGCACTAATCAAGGGATCCTAATAAATGGGTGATTTCCTAATATTCTAACAAATTGGTATAAAGTTTAACATTTTATAGAGGTGCTCATGTGTTTGTCTTACAATAAAATGTTATAGTTCAGTTGAAAAGTGTCGTGGGTATTTTGCTATAGCATCAGTTTTCTTCTAGCCATAATTATTGGTATAAGAGCTAATATGATCATAGTAATACTAGACAAAATATTAAAACGTTGACATACTTCAATGACTAAGATGATAAATTGAGGAAAAAAAGTCTAGCCATGTAATTCTCCAAAGCCTTGTTAGTGTAGAACCTATAGGAAACTCACATGGAACTTCAAAACTTTAAAAATTTCACCATTATTAATCAATGAGAAAGGGGTTTATGATAATGATTGGCTAATAAGCAACAGAAATCAGATATACTAATTCTACTAGAATACTAAAATAAATCTTAGTCCTGATAAAATTATATGATGGGACAGCAATTTCCTGCATCAAACAGCAAACCTGATAACTGATAACTAGCCGAGCTAATCCTAAAATTGCTTCAATGCGATCAAATTAATAATTATCTTAAAACGGTAACAAAATTAATAGCTAATCGTATATTTGTCGGCAGTAGCATCGCTTCATGAAGAAGATATTTTGCATAAAGTAATAATAAGATTATATGATGGGATGACAATTCCCTTTCTCAAATGATAAACCTGACAACCAATTATTTACCAAACAATTTCCCCAATATTTTTAGTCACAAATTAATAATTAGCTCGAACAGTGACAAATTAATAATTAATGATATATTTTTAGATTACTTTTAGGTTGTAGCATTACTTCTTGAAGAAGATAGTTTGCATAAGTAGTGATAAAATTATATGATGGGATAACAATTTACCATCAAACAGTAAACCTGATCACCAATAACTAACCCAAGTTTTCCTGAAATTGCCTACATGATTAATGGCAAATTAATAATTATGTCAAATAGTGAAAAATTCGTAACTAATCATATATTTTTAGTTTTAGGCTGTAGCATCGCTTCTTGAAGAAGATAGTTTGCCTAACTAATAATAAACTCGAGGCACAAAAGCTGACCGAAAAGACTTGGATACAATCAATGACTGCTTTTCACATTTTCCATTAATGATAATGAATACTTTTATTACCTCTAAATTGGACTACTTTTTGCTTAAGTGTCACGTTTATAATGTGGTGAGATGTTAGATACTTTCTTAAATAATGCTGATGCTTTGGGAAAGACTTCAACAGTTACATGGGCAGGTGTTGCTTGTAACACACGTGTGTTTCTCAGATTGGATAAAATCTATTGTTTTAATTCTAATAAATATCTGATTCTCAAAAGAGAAGAACTAAGATAAATGAGCAGCAAAATAACAATGATCCAAGTAGGGAGCAGAGCATTATGAGAAGACTAATAGATATTATAGTCTCTGTTGAAATGAATGGTTGAATTATTTGCTTGACTTGCAATCATAATAGTATTGGACGTAAGTAGCTTGAGCTTCTGCCTTCTTATCGCTCTTCAAGATGCATGATATGAATATTATTTGTTCCAAATTTCAATAATCATTCTAGTGGAGACTAAGGAAATATGAGATGCCTAAGTCTTACATAAGTAGTATAAGATGATCTATTGGGTACTTGGGTAAATTAGTGGTATGGGATGCTTTAGTCCCGCATTGAGTAGGGTGGGATGCAGTTTAGCTATCCCATATCAATTGTCAGCTTTTAATGGATGGTTTCTCACCATATTTGGGTGTCCATCAAACTGAAACTGTGAGAGGATTGGAAGTCTCCAGCCTAGTATAATTTATTGGAAATTTCCCTTTCTTATATAGTGCACCTTTGACTGGACTAGCCAAGACTTTAAAAACCTGATCGACCAATTCAACTTATTAAACCAAGAACTGGTCCTCAATCCAGTCCGATAATCAACCATAATCGATCAGTTAGTTGATCCTTGAATCAATGTCATGACCGATTCAATGACCAGTCCTATTTTTAAGACCTTGGGATTAACTCACTCAAAGGAAAATATAAGAATTATTCCTCTGGTCTTTAATGTCCTTAATATAGGACATATTTACTTAGTTTGATTAGAGTAAAAAAGTTAGTTGATATGACATGTATTTTCTAAAACACTTTCATCACCTTCCTTAATTCCCTAATCTCCTCTCCTCCTTGGTTTTTGTTGAGAAGCATCAATAGGAGTAAATTAGGAATAGGTTGACAAATATGAAAACTATGTATTATATTTATATTTAGGACCAAGATCAATTCCACAAATATATTTTATATTAAGGACCAGAGGGAGTATAATTTTTCAAATGATTTTTTTTTCCAGGGATCCTTTGCTACGTGGTTATTGTGCTTCGAAATTTATTTAAATTTTTTAACTTAACATCTATAAGAATCATCATTCTTGTATTATTCAGGATATATATATACAACTCAAAATTTAAAATTTTTATTCAATATATTTGAAATTAATTCTCAAATGTGTGGGGGGAAAAAATAATACTAAACAGCTCCTTATTCTGTATGCAGGTGCACAGTGGTAATTGCCTCCCAGAATGGACTCATTGTTGTGGACAAATTGACAGAAAAGGTAGTGGGATAAGAATTTGAATCACATAGAGTGATACATGAAGTAAAAGCGAGAATATATTTTAAAAAGATGAAGTAAAAGCGAGAGATAAAGATGAAGAGGTGGGTCCTAATTTTATTAGATCCACTTTTAGAACTGGGATCACTAATCCCTCTCAATTTTCTGTTTTCACTTTTGCCTAAAAGTGACTTTAGATGATCAGGTGAGCTATTGAGTTAGCTATCATATCATATCATGTAGTACAGGCCTGTTGCAGCCCTTTTTTGCCTTATTTGTTTATTGTCTACCGCTGCTATAGTTAATAGGAATTTGACCCATATTTTACTTACAGGGCTTGTTTCAAATTCCATTGCTACTGGGAGAACCTTGTTAGAAATAATATGAAAAAAGAACAAAGAAAAGGGGGAAAAAAAGGTGTTAGCATGAAAACAAGAAAATACTTATTCACTCGACCCCATTACAACTATCAAACCCCTATTTATAAATCTAATACCCATATTCCCAAACTACCCCTGACATCTATCCCTATTACCACATAATAATATACTCCACCAACAAAAGATCCTTGTCCTCAAGGATCAGTAAAAAGAAAAAACAAAGTAAAACATATTGATATATATTTTTCCTAGGCCAGAAATTACCAAAACTTAGAGGGAAAAAATTAATGGTCATCCAAACCCAAGCCTGCTGCAATAGGCATTTTGTTCCAGATGCCCAATGTCTTGTTCCCTATGAGCCCATGCAACTCCCATGTGGAAAATTCATGAACTCTACGCCCCACATAAACCCTTCAAGAGCTTTTGGACTCATGTACGCAGGAAGAGCCCAATTCTCCTTCATATAAAATGGAGAAGCTTCACTTTATGTCAAACCCAGTTGTAGTGGGGTTCGGTTTACTGCCATGTGAAGCATCCATATTTGCACATTGCAATCATTTTAGAAACCGTTAACCACTATATCAAAAAAAAAAAAAAAAAAAAAAAAAAAAAAAAAAAAAAAAAAAAAAAATCCATATAGGGGCCCTCTTTGGAGAAAAAAAATCCCAAAAAGGGCCCTAAGATTCTGAAAATCTCAAAAAGGGACCAATGGCATTTTCTGGTATAAATTCATTAAACTTTAACAACTAAATCAGCTAAATTAACAACAAAATCAATACCCGTTAACAACTAAATCAGCCAAATTAACAATATTTTAACAACTAAATCAGTCATATTAACAACAATATCAGCTCCGGTTAACAACTATATCAACCCCATTAACAACTAACTAGATTCTGAAAATCCCAAAAGGTCTTTGGGCCTTTTTTGGGATTTTCAGAATATTGGGGCTTTTTTTGGGATTTTTTCTCTAAAAAGGACTCTTAAATGCATTTTCCAAAAAAAAAAAAAAAAAAAAAAAAAAAAAAAAAAAAAACCTTAACCACTCCCTCCAATATGCAGCCATATAGGATTCTAGATGCACCGATAGAAATCCAAAACAGGAAACGCAAACAGATGGAGGAGAATCAGTAAAACCCAACAAAAACCCAAACTCTCGCAAGGTTCCACCCGGCCCATCTTCCTCAACAGTATTACCTATTCGTTGATCGATACTCTACCATCGCCGGGGTCGGAACTCGTCCCGGTGATGAACGGTACAAGCAGCTCAGGCGAATGCAACAGAGCTTGAGTGGGTGAGATGAAGGATCCTTGCAGCAGCGAAGGTCATCTCTGTACTCCGTAGCTTCTTTGTCCCTGAACCAGCGAAAGTGACAGACTTGAAATTCATGCGAGGAATTGCAATTCTCAATCTCCTTGCAATAAGCCTTATCGCAATAAACGTTGAGATTCTCCAATCGAGAAGCAGAATTGTCACAGCTAAAGAACTTCCCAATAAGATCAGTGCCAGGTGCATAGCAGGGAGTCAACATAACTTGAAGATCGATTTGGTTGCCGCATTGGCCTTTATTAGTCATGACAAAATAATCGAACAAGGCTGAGAAGAACGTAGGATCCAAAACTAAAGACTCAAATGCCCTAAAATCACTAGTCCGATTAGATAACGGAGTAGCGGACAGAGAAGGCGTCGTCATCAGCAAATACTTACGAACAGAAAGGAATGCGTTCTTAGCTTGGGTAGCAGCGAGATTCCTTGTTATGCAGCATGCAAACACCAACTGTTCTGGACGTTCAGATTCTGTTCACTTGTATAATTAGAGAAGCAAATAGAGAGGGAGAAGAATATGAAATAGAGAAGATGAAGAATCAATTCTATTATTATTAACAAAGAGCAGTATGCTCATACAAAACAACAAACCCTAACTATAGCGATCTAGGAGAGATTTCCCTCTTAGGGAGAGAGGCTCAAATTAACCTCTCTCTAATATGGTGAGGATCTATCATCTAACTCACTAACTAAATCACAATGACTAAGCCCTTTATATAGAATGGGCTTTAACCAACTAATCAATAATTCCCTTATATTCTAACACGCCCCCTCAAGTTGAACACTATTTATTTTCTTAAATGTGCTCAACTTGAACAACACAAGAATAAGGGGATAAGGTGAATTAAATTGATAGTTTTCAAATCAACAAAAAAAATACAAAGACTTCTTTGATTTCCAAGACAGGGACGAGGGGGCGATTCTTCTCTGCTCTCTACTCTACTTTCTCTTAAATCGATAAGAGTGAGGAGGCGATTGTTTTCTGCTCTCTACTCTACTTTCCCTTAAATCGATAGGAACGAGGAGGCGATTCTTTTCTGCTCTCTACTCTACTTTCCCTTCTTCTTGGGTCGAATTCTTGAGGATCCGCGCTTTTGGGCTTCGGATCTTGGAAGACTCCATTTTTCTTGGGTAGTCTTCTTTACTTTGTGCCTCTAAAGTTAATACTTGAGGCATTCTTTTATGCCCCATACTCTAGGATCTCTTCTGGATATTTTGAGCACGATGGGCTTTCCGATCTATGCTTCCTAAGAGGTCCGAACAATCTGCACCTGTATTCACATCTCCACAAACACAGCCATTGTCATCATATTGATGAGGACATAGGAGGCGGCATGACCAAGGCAACAAACTTGGAGGACATACAAGGTCTTGGAGGCCCAATGACAAGAGCAAAAGCTAAAAAGGCTAGAGGCCCTAAATCTCCTGGTGACCACCTTACTTGAGACAAGCCCAAGTCTAAAGGAAGAAGAGGCCGGAATGATACACTTAATTCAGATTGAAGACTTTGAAGAATAAGTCTAAAGGCTTCAATTTACTTGGCCCAAATTCTTCACTTAGTTTTATCTTTCTTACATTTAGTTAAACTTTTGTAATAAGGCTTATTGGGCTTTGTGTGTAAGCATATTTAGGTTAAACTTAATATGGATGTTGTCCACTATATAAGAAAACACCATAGCTTTTCGGACGGATTGGAATGAAGAGTTAACCTTTTTGGTTGAGAGACAAGCTTCTCTAGGGTTCTTTTGAGAATCTCTCGAACTTATCAAGGGCATCAATCCTTGTGGCGTTCTTGGGCTTATCAATTCTTTGGAATTGTGGCGCCTCTACCGGTTTTCGTTCGAAATTTCTTGGTTTCGTATCTCCGTATTCCCTTATCCTTTTTCGGTGTTTCTTGAGTCAAAATCGTGTTTCGAAAGCCATCTTTCACCTCGTTTTGGAAACACTCGATTCGAGGTCTCAGTAGCGTTGGATACGTCCGTTCTTTCGGACACACTCGAGGCTGAATTTACGGTGCGAAATTCCTTTCCTAGTTGATCCAATCATCCTTTTCTTTCGGGGATCATATCATCTCGGTATCAAAGCAAAGGTTCTAGGATTGGAATTGGGTTATCTTTTCTCCATTGTTTACATCCAATCGGTCACGCATTTGGTAACCCTAGTCCCTAAAATTTGTCTCTTTGATTTTTGAATTGTGCAATTTCGTTTTAGTTTGTTGTTGTTTGTTCCTAATTTGTTCTTTCAATCTTCTCGGTTGTTGTTTTTCTTTCAATTTCTTGTTCAGTTCACATATTTCTGCACTTGGTTCTTGGTGTTCATCCCTTGTTCATTATTGTTCTTGAATTGTAATCCTTTCAATTCATGTTTCTTAAGTAGTGTGTTGTTAGTATGTTAAGTAATAGCTCAGTTTGTGGGGAATTCTATCTAAAAAAGTTCTAAATTAGTACAATTTCAAAGTTAGATTCCAAAATCACAAATTCCTTTTGTTGAAGAATCAGGTGTTATAAAAAAAAAAAAAGAGCAAAAAAAAAGAGAAAAAAACTATACAGCACCTTGCTATTCAATTACACACACTACTACTTGTGAATCAAGTCCAAAGTTTCTTCCTTGAATAATTCCTCCAAATTGTTTGGATTTTCTTTGTCTTGTCTTCGTTGACATCTCTTGAGTGTTCTTGGAGATTCTGTTAAGAACTTAAAGAGAGCTATTGAGTGGTAAAAGGCAAGAGAGAACACTACACAAAAGCCTTATAGAGAGCAACAAACACGAGTGATACATTTTTAAGAGTGTAACCACGTGAGCGAGTGGTGAGGTCCTATTACTTTTGTTTTTTTTCCTTGAATTATGGCAGGTACAAGTGGTGAAGGTGTTCCTCCTCCTATAGGAGATAATAGATTGCTAACTGAAGCCATTACAACTCAAATGCAAAGGATGATGAGGGAACACACAGAGGAGTTATATGAGAGAATTGAGAGAATAGAAAATCGGGGAATCATGATGAAGATAGACGAGAGAGGGAGGGATGAAAGAAGGAGAATAAGAAATAATGAGAATGATGCTAGAGAGGATAGAATTAAGGGAGTGAAGCTTAATATACCATCTTTTAAAGGAAAAAGTGATCTGGAGGCCTATTTAGAGTGGGAAATGAAGATTGAGCACTTATTTGCATGTCACAATTATACTAAAGAGAAGAAAATGAAGGTGGCGACCATGGAGTTTAGTGATTATGCTCTCATTTGGTGGGACCAATTGCAAAGGGAGAGGGTGAGATATGAAGAACCATTGGTGGATAGTTGGGTGGAGATGAAAAGGCTAATGAGAAGAAGATTTGTTTCTTCCCATTATCATCGAGAACTTCGCAATAAACTTCAAAGACTCACACAAGGTAACAAAAGCGTAGATGAGTATTATAAAGAGATGGGGGTGTCCTTGATTAGAGAAAATATTAGTGAAGAACGGGAGGCTACTATGACACGTTTTTTGCATGGGCTGAATAGTGATATAAGGGATGTTGTGGAGTTGCAAAATTATGTGGAGTTGGAGGATTTAGTGCAACAAGCTAGTAAGGTAGAACAACAACTCAAGAGAAAGGGTGTCATGAGGAAAAACTCTTCGAATTTTAATTCTTCAAGCCGGAAGGATAGAAATAAGAAGGAGGGAGGTTCTTCATCAAGCAATCCCACTGCTACACCTCAAAGGACTCAAACTAAATCCAATGAGATTCCTAAAAAGACAAGGAGTAGTGAAATAAAATGCTTCAAGTGTTTGGGGAGAGGTCACATAGCTTCAGAATGTCCAACTAAGAAGACTATGTTACTTAAAGAGGATGGAGAGCTTACTAGTGAGTCTTCTTGATTCTTCCTCACATGATGATGAAGATGAGTATATTGAAGAAATAATTCCAGACGGAGATTTGTTTATGGTAAGAAGGATGTTGGGAAGCCAAGCAAAAGACATGGATGATAGTCAAAGAGAGAACATCTTTCATACTAGATGCCTTATCCAAGGGAAGGTATGTTCTTTAATTATTGATGGAGGAGTTGTACCAATGTTGCAAGTGCTAGAATGGTGTCTAAAGCTGGGCATGGAAACCAAACCTCACCGCTTTGCGTACAAGCTTCAATGGCTTAGTGAGGATGGTGAAGTGACCGTAAGCAAACAAGTGGAGGTGAACTTCTCCGTAGGAAAGTATGATGATATAGTTTTATGTGATGTGGTACCAATAGAGGCTTGTCATTTGCTTCTTGGGAGACCTTGGCAATATGATAAGAAAGTTATTCATGATGGTTGCACCAACAAGTTCTCTTTTGTACATAAAGAACGCAAGACTATTCTTGCACCTTTGACACCAAGAGAAGTTAGTGAGCATCATTTAAAAATGAGAGAAAAAAGAAAGCAAGAGAGAAAAGAGAGTGGAAGAGAGCAAGAGAAAAAAAGAGAAAAATGGAGAAAAGCACCAAACTTGTTTATAAAAGAAAAAGAGGTGAAAAAGGCAATGCATTTGAAAAAGCCAATGCTCTTACTTTTGAGTAAAGAGAATAATTTTACGAGATGCAAGTCCTACTAACTCTCTTCCAAATGAGGTTTCTAATTTGTTGCAGGAATTTAAAGATGTTTTTCCTAAAGAGGTACCTCACGGACTACCACCTCTAAGAGGCATAGAACATCAAATCGATCTCATTCCAGAAGCTTCATTGCCTAACCACTCTGTTTTTCAGCATAAAGATGGAGAAGGGGATTATAATTTGAGGACAAATTCTTCTGAAGAAGGAGGGAATGATGAGGACATAAGAGGCGGCATGACCAAGGCAACAAACTTGGAGGACATACAAGGTCTTGGAGGCCCAATGACAAGAGCCAAAGCTAAAAAGGCTAAAGAGGCCCTAAATCTCCCGGTGACCACCTTACTTGAGACAAGCCCAAGTCTAAAGGAAGAAGAAGCCGGAATGATACACTTAATTCAGATTGAAGACTTTGAAGAATAAGTCTAAAGGCTTCAATTTACTTGGCCCAAATTCTTCACTTAGTTTTATCTTTCTTACATTTAGTTAAACTTTTGTAATAAGGCTTATTGGGCTTTGTGTGTAAGCATATTTATTTTAAACTTAATATGGATGTTGTCCACTATATAAGAAAACACCATAGCTTTTCGGACGGCAGATTGGAATGAAGAGTTAACCTTTTTGGTTGAGAGACAAGCTTCTCTAGGGTTCTTTTGAGAATCTCTGAACTTATCAAGGGCATCAATCCTTGTGGCGTTCTTGGGCTTATCAATTCTTTGGAATTGTGGCGCCTACCGGTTTTCGTTCGAAATTTCTTGGTTTCGTATCTCCGTATTCCCTTATCCTTTTTCGGTGTTTCTTGAGTCAAAATCGTGTTTCAGAAAGCCATCTTTCACCTCGTTTTGGAAACGCTCGAATCTGAGGTCTGTAGCGTTGGATACGTTCTGTTCTTTCAGGACACGCTGGAGGCTGAATTTCTGGTGCGAAATTCCTTTCCTAGTTGATCCAACATCCTTTTCTTTCGGGGATCATATCACATATCCTCAAAATTTACGCAACCCCGAGGCTCATCAGGATGCAGCTGAGTCCTCTACCGAGCCTGAGTTTCCAACTCTAACTTTGTCCAAAATTCAGAATGCTCGTGGTATTATGGATGTTCTTACAGAAATGCTCAATGCAATAGAACCAAGTAACAAAGAAGGTCTTAGGCAGGAGGTTATTGTTGATTTGGTGGAGCAGTGTCTCATTCGAAGTTGATTTGGTGGAGCAGCAGATTCCTTCATGTCCTTTTTCTTTCCGATTGTGTCTTTTGAGTCCCAAATCCTTGGATTTCACCCTTCATTACTCCCAAGCATCTCTGCCCAGAAATTTTTCAAGCTATGAAGGCAGAGGAAGCACATCGGTCCTTGCTTGGCTTCCATGGTCGGAGTACCACTATCACCCTCTCTCTTTGGGTCACGCGTTTCTTCAATCCCAAATATGGATCGAGTATCTTCCTTCATTTTTCCTTCATGTTCAGCTCAAGTCTTCGAGTCGGATTTCCAGGATAATGGTTATTTCATAGGGCAACGATGGAGGCTCCGACTAGGACCTAACATTAGAACCACCACGGTGACGGAATTCAGTGGTTGCTGCTTTTTCCATGGGGTTTTACGCATTCAGTTTACATTTTTCTGTCTGAGTCCCAACAGCAACACTAATATATTGACACACCAATAGTTTTACAGTGGTGCAGTAAGGTCAAATGGTCACGCACTTTGCATTACTACAACAGTTTTACAGTGGTGCCGGAATGTGACACTGCATCTTCCTGACTCGTGTCACACATACAAAGTATTACCTCTCTAATGATCAGAAAACTCTTGGCCAACGTGTAGTTATTGTTTTTTTTTTTTAAATGAAAATTTTAGGAAAGGGGTTAGATTCACCCACGATCCAAGGGCAAAGCGAAATCTCCTTTCCTCCTAGGTGATACTGATGTTGGGCAGGGCGAGTCATCTATTACCCTCAGGCGTTAACCTAGGCACCTAGGAGTTAGGATGCCTCCCCCAGCGCCTTAACCAATTCTAGAATCGAACCCCCTCCCTTTTGGTGAGGTTGTCCAGCTGTTTGCATTAAGACAAAGGGTTACTGTTTGAGGGGACCTCCAAACCTTTACATCCATGGATTATTGTTGTGCTATTGCAGGCTGTGGTGCATGTCTCAGCCACTCAATGTTTGGGCTACATTTTATGGGCTAGAGTTGACCAATTAATGGTTTTTTGCTACCAGCTTTGGACCCTTTAAAATTGTCGAAGGGGGACACTTTTAATTCCAGTTTTGGCGTATTGGCATCACATGAGACCAGGGGACGCTACTAAGAGCGATCTTTCCTTCAGCCTGCACCACTTTCATCCATTATCAATGCAAGAATCACCAGCTCATTTCTATCCTTGTGGACAAGGATGTTTTCTAGGGGGGAGTATTTTACGTGGCAGTAGAAGAATAAGCCACTGATTAGTAATAAGACTTGTAACTACTTACGGTTAGAAAGTTATGCCAAAACTAGTGAAGGATAACTGCACAAGAGAATTATAAATAGCTACACTTGTACTCACTAAGGGTTGCTGAAGAAGAAATTACTTTTGGTTCTCTCTTTCTCTCTCGGTATTTCTATTTGGCCTGTACCAAAAGGTGGGATAGAAGGAAAAGAATAAAGTAGACAACCATGTAATTGTGATATGAATATAAGTATGAAGATGAGCATGAAACGGGTGGGTTCGGTCCTATAAATGCTGAGAACAAAGATCCACTTTAAATGAGAATAAATATATATATATATATATATATATTTTTTTTTTTTTTATAAAAAAGAAAATTTTAGGAAAGAGATTAGGCTCACCCACACCCAAGGGCAGGGCATTTGGAGCCCAATCCGCAGGGCATTCCTTTATTTGGGCCTAATCTGCATAGTGTTCTATTTGTTGGTCTTCTTTGTTTGGAGGGCTGAAAGTGGTTGTTGTCGGTCTTCTTAGCAGCTTCAGTCTTTTGTACAAATTATTCTCGTTTTATCCCTCGTCCTTGGATTCAATTGGCGAAGGGGTCGGACTTTCTCACCTAAAGAGAGGGGGTGCAATCCTGGAGTTAGTCAATGCACTGAGGGAGGCATCCTAGGAGTCTACAAAGCAGTGAAAATGCTGGAAAGCTTTAACTGTATATTGGGAAGCAAAATTAATTTGTCAGTCATTGTTTGGGATAGCATCTGATGGGAAAAAAAAGCCCAACAAGAGGGAAAACCTAATAATTGAGTGTTTGAGATGGCATCACTGTTTGATAGGCTTCTAGGGTTGATGTAGGTTTTTTGTTGGAGCTCATTGTTAGAGCTTCTATTGCTTCACAGTGACTTTATGATCAAATCAGAAACCAACTTGTAAGGGATAGGTTTATTTAAGCACTTGATTGTATTGTAATTTTTTAATGGTAATTTTACTATTTTATTTAGCAAATTTATATTTATATTTAATTTTTATCCCAAATTATCACATTATATATATATATATATATGATTCATGTCTTTTTCAGTCATTTTCATCCCAAAAGCTATGTCAAATAAGTGCCAATCGGGAAAAAAAAACCACTTCATTACCACTATCTCAAACACAAATCACATCGAAAAAAGTCCATCGAAACAAAAAGCCACTTTTACCACCGCTATGCCAAACAGATCCATTAATTTCACCTGATTTGTAATCATGTTCTTGTAGTTTTTATTTTTCATTAGGCCCTTAGTCCTTATGATTTGTTAATGAGGACTGATATGGATGCTGAGTAAGCTACATGTAAGTTGCCACAAAATATAAAATGATGTGATTTTTTTTTTTAATTTTAAAATGATGGAATAAAATTTATTTATTATCAGACTAAAAATAGAATCATTAAACTCAACCGTTCCTTATATCTATATATAATTTTTGATCTAGTTAATTTTAATTTTATTTAGATTCATATTGCAAAGTTAATTTTGCATTTTCAGGTAAAGTGACGTCATTGATTACTAAGACAATTTTTTATATTTATTTTTGGTATTGCGAATTTATGCTATAGTTACCAATAGACTCTTCCGGTCCTAAATATAAAACACTTAATTTGATTATATTAAGGAAGTTAATTAATATGATATATATTTTCTCAAACACCATAGATATCTTCTTTAATTCTCTCATGTCCTCTCCTCTTTAATTATTGTTACAAAGACATTAATGAGGGTAAATTAAGAAAAAATTGACAAATATAAAAATTATGACTTATATTTAGAACCAAAATCAACTTTACAACCAGAAAAGTATTTTGCTTGTCCTCTATCTATACGCCATCGATTGAATGGAATGTACTTCTCAACCAGAGAGTAATTAGAGTTAATTTGTTCATCTGAATTCTCATTCTCAAGAAGGTACCAATTGCATCAATCAGTTGGTTTATTTCTGAAAAGTATTCCTAATTACTCAGTGGGTTGTTGATCTCTTTACCTTTGTTAATTTGTTACGTCAATCTGTTGACTCATTTTTGAAAATTATTATTCAATTGGTTGATATCCCGGCATTGTTACATCATTTGGTTGGTTCGTTTATGAAAAGTATTCCTTAATTGGTTGGTTGATCTTTGGCAATGTTAGCTACTAACAAATTGATGTGATTATGAAAGTTTTTGTTAGCCAACTACATAATTATTAAATTTGAAAATAAAAAAAAAAGGGGGGGGGAGACAGAAAGAACTTGACGATAAAGTGATTGTGGATTTGAAAGTTATGTGGCTCTCATTAAGTAACACAGTCGAGTAAAGTAAGAATGATTAGTTTTAAAAATACAGGAAGGTATTTTTTTGTGAATACTAACTGTTAATCTAATTTTATGACAAGTCAAAGTTACCAAATGAGTATTAAAGATGTTATCGTAAATATTTCTTAGAGGATAGAGTTATTCTCTTACAAAATTTTAATTTTAAGTTTTCTTTATCAGTCATTACATTTTTTTAGATAAATCCCAGTAACCTCTTGTTTCTTGTGAAAGGTCGTTTTGGTCATTCATACTTTACGGTTAATTGATATAACCATTATGTTTTTGTTTTCCGTGATATAAGGTTAGAAGACGATAAGTATTATATTATAGTTGTTTCACAAGAACCATCATTTTTGTCACTGAATAAATAACGGTTATTAACTACAACCTTTATTTTTGTATTTTTGCGAATTCTATCTCGCAATACATGACAGTGTGCATAATTAGCAGTTACGATTTAGCGTTATATATTCTTGTACAGCCTCTGCCTCGACTTACATTATGTTTATTCACTGTAACTGTTATTTATTAAGTGTTATATATGCGTGAATTTGCAGTAATATATGGTGATAGACTCACTTGAAATAATATTTCATGATACTAAATGTCTTACAAAATACTTTATGATACTGGATATATAATATCCTGAATTTTAGGATTAGATACTTGAAGAATAAGTCTAAAGTAGGTAGACGACTAAACCTGGTTTGGGTAGAGTCCCAAGAATGATGAGAGGTAAGAAGCCTCTCAGGGGCTAATGGCTCAGTTATACAGGTCCATTGACCTAGTATGTATAAGCCGTGAAATTAAAAGTGCCAATGGAAAAGGGGCACAGGAGACCCATACAGTGTAGATTCGGTTAGAGAAAATGCCATTTAGCTATGTCCTAAGATATGAGACAATTAGCTAAGTAAAAATGTATTAAAATAAATGTGTACATGACATTTCCGGAACCAGTAAGGGTTTCTTGCGTTTTTTTTTTTTTTTTTGGAAATGGGAGAGGATGAGACACTGCAAAATCCCTTGATAGGAAAGAAAAGTCAAATGTAATAATAACTAGAGGACACATGTCACCACGAGGTTAAAACTGACTTTTTGAAAAAGTAAGTAATGATTACAGGGGTAGAAAAGTCAATTCCTTACCCCATAATCCATTTTCGTCCACATGGAGAGAGAGAAGGAAAATTAGATGATTTTATCCATATTCAGACCCAAACATGAACTGCGGGTCCCGCAGGCGATTGACCGGTAGAGAGGGGACCGATTAGGGGCTTCTTTTAGACTGAATGAGAGAGATGTGGGGCCACGTTGGGTAGCCAAGGAGGCGCCACATACGAATGTCCATTCAGAGGAAAACATCCGAAAAATTTGAAGAAAAATACAAGGGAAAACACTCGGTTGACTAGCGGGGCCTAGCAAGGATTGATAGAAGGAGACTGGACTAGATGTAATGGAAAAACCTGATAAAATGGAAGAGGGCAGATTTGGTGGGACCTCTTATGCACCACCTAGCCCTTATAATTATTAAAAATTACTTGGAGGAAAAAAAAAAAGCAAAATCAGTCCAAAAGTCAAAGTGTGGGACCCACATGCTGGAAAAAGGGGATAAATCAGGGAAATTGTGCAGAAAATAATTGGAGAAGATTTGAGGGCCCTAAATGGCGCCACATATGTACTTTTGGGCTGTCAAAAGTACATGAGAAAATTCAAGAATAATTAATGAGCTCCGGGCCATAATTTGTATTTTATAAAGAAGTTTAGGGCCAAAATTGGTAATTTTTAGAAATTTCGGGCAAAAGTAGGTAACTTTCTCCAAATGAAAATTAAAAATCTAGATATTTTGAAGGAGGCACGCCACTTGGCAGACCTATAACCCTTTGAAATTTTTCTTGGAGAAAAAGTAAAGCCAATCAGTCCATTAAATAGGATGTGGGCCCTACCAATTGGTCAAAAAGGTGTTTTGGGTCAAAATAAGTAATTTTCACCAAACAAAAAGATAAAATCTGATTCAAATGGCTAGGGATGCGCCACCTAAGCCCTCTAGAATGCTCTTGAATTTCTTGAAGGATAAGTCAAGAGACTCTGATCCATTTTATTAATTACTGGTTAGGAATTTACTCCAGTTAATTCAGATAGTTTGGATTCCTTTTAATCATTATTAAAAGGCTTCAACTCTTCCTTTTTGAGCACAAAGTGACGTGCCCAGCTAAATGGAGAGGAAGAGACCAGCCACCTCCACACACCTGGATAAGAGCCAATCACCCAAATGACCAAGTCAAACCTCCGATTCAGGTAAACACCGAAAACTCAACTTTTTGAAGTTCAAAGTTGGGATTTTCGTGCAAGTGGTTAGGGCTTGGTGTTGAGGTTTGATTTTGGTGTTTTTGAGGGTTCCATTGAGTCTAAAACGTTATTTTTTTATGGGATTAAGTTATGGTTTAAGTTTCCGAACTCGAAAACCCCGAAAACTCAAAGAAGAAGCTTGCTGCCAGTATTCTAGGATTCTGAGCAGTGAAGCTTCAAATATATTTTTAAAATAGTAAAAGACTTTGGTTTGAGCTGAAATTTTACAGGTGAAAATTATCCATCTGGGGCATCATATTGATATGTAATTTGATGGATTTTTTACTTACCAACTGAGAGAAAATAATTTTTGAAAACGACTCTGGAAGCACCATGATGTTTCTGACAAGAGACTAAAGATTGAGCTCCACGCCAAGATATGGAATCTTTTGAACTCTAGAAATATTTTTACTGGAAACTAGACACCCTCATGGTTCAAACCCCACTGATTTCATACAAATATGATGTTTGTGGAATTTATTAAAAATCATTGAAGTTGGGCCTGATGCACTGGAGTTTTCTAGAAAATTTTTCAAGGCTCGGTTTTAATTAAAATGCAAGGGTAATCTTGGAAAATGCTAAAATAAGGTATTTTGGTGTTGTTTAGGACAAGGGAATATTTGGGAAAGTGATCAGGCACATTAAAACAGTAAGCATACCCCACAGGTAGTAACCATTTTACTCCGGCACTTTTATGTGTTTTGTTGTATGTTTTGCTTGCCATATTTTTTTTTGGTATGTGTTGCCAAATATGCATACAGAACATGTTTGTGATTTTGTCCCTAGCGCTGAGGGTGTCTTCCAGGGTCTGCTTATGTGGCCACTCAACAAAAACAGGCGGTGCCTGCCGGGGTCTGCCTGCGTGGCGACTCAACGGAAACAGGCTTGTAATTTCGGTAATTCCGGGGCCTGCCTTGTTAAGGCGGCTCAACGGTGCGAAGATGTGTTATTGTATATGTTTCTGTTTGCATATGTGGCATGTTTGGCATATTACTTGTGTTATTATATCTTACATGGTTGCATGCATACATATCACACATTTAGTGCATGAGTATTGATGGTTACTCTGGGGGCCAATATTGGACTCCAGACACTTTTGTAGATACAGGGGGGGTCGTGCCTGAAGTGAAGGACCTTTTTGGAAAGGTAAGGCATAAGAGTGCAGATGAAGAATAGGGAATGCCCTATTATATTATGTACTTATATTTTTGGGATGACTGTACTTATATTTTTTGTATTTATATTTGGATAACTGTACCCTTAACCCTTCGGGGACTTTTACCTTCTGTTTATGCTACCTATTCGATCATCAGAAGTCGACTCTATGAATCGCCTCCATCTACCGATATCCACACGAATAGCACTCGAACACGGACGGCAGCGTGCTAGCGCCTTCAAACCTTGCGTCTCTCCTTTTTCCTCTCTAGGGTTTCTAACGACTTTTCTAATACGTCTGACAAAATGTCCCGTAGGTCTTTCTGAACCCAATAGGCATATTATATATACAAAATAATCCCAAATAATCTTAAAATATGAATTTGGATTAAAATAATATATTAATTAAATATATCCAATAGATCTAATCTAATCTATTTATTTAATCCAAATTAAAAGCCTTCTCGATTTAATTTATCTCTATAAATTAAATCGAGATATAATATCTATCTATTTAATTAAATCGAGATACTATATCTCAATTGTAATCAAATCAAATATATGATATCTTTATTCGAAAATTAAATCGAGATACAATATCTCTATTTGTTTTAGATATTTAATTTATCAAATAAATTAAATACAAAACAAATAATATATAATGATATTATAATCTATATTAATAATATCATTATTATTTAATTTTGAATTTAATATATATATATATATATATATATTCATCCTAGATTAAATACAGTATTCATTAACTCTTAGATATATCTAAGATTCAATGAATCTGGACACTCTTGCTCGTGTTGGGGTATTCTTGTGTGTAACCCTGCAGGCCCATATGAGATTGGCAGGAGGCCAATACTGTACTAGCCCACAAGTCGCAAGCGGCCTCTAGCATACAACCATGTCACGTCCCTTTTGTCACGTGATAATTTGGTCAAGGATGAGACATGGATAATGTCAACTTCCTGTTCTTGACCATTACTTTCTCGATTCTTGAGTAGTCTAATAATTGAAATGGAAACTCCTTTCCATCATAGTATGGCCATACATTTCTCTGACTCACTCATCGAGGGTCCCAGTATTATCTCTCTACAAATGTGAGGGACAAATTTCATTTTGACCATTCACATTCCTCTGCATGAAAACCACTGATCCTGATCCAAGTCCTTATCATCACCCGGTCAAAGGTGACTTTTGACTAGGTCTAAGATCAGTGACTCATCATGTAGGAATCCATGATGATCTCAAGTCAACAATGCTTAAATAAGAATAGCTCAACACGAGCTATAATGTCCAGATTCATTGAATCTAAGATATGTCTAAGATTTAATGAAAACAACGTTTAATCCAAGGAGGATGGATATATATATATATATATATATAAAAATATAAATTCTAAAATAATAATAATATTATTTATATAGATAATAATATTATTATGTAGTATTTGTTTGGTATTTAATTTATTTGATAAATTAAATAACAAACTAATAGAAATATTGTATCTCAAATTTAATTTGAATTGAGATATCATATCTCAGATTTAATTTATGAAGATAATTTAAATTAGTTCGCTTTTAATTCGGATTAAATAAATAGATTAGATTAGATCTGTTCGACAGATTTAATTAATATTATTTTAATTCAATTCAAATTTCAAAACTAATTAAGATTAATTTTGAATATTTAATACGGCCCATTAGGGTTTGAAAAACCCTATAAGATAATGAGCAAGTCGTATTAGATTGGCTGAATGAAAGAAACCCTAGACAATACGGAGAAAACACGCTCCCTGTGTTGGAGTTATGCTCATGGGATACCGGTAGAGGGAGCTAGTTCATTCAGTTGGCTCCTAGTGATCAATCAAGACGCAAACGGAAGAAAGGTACAATTCTGACTACTCTAATTTAAACACCATTGATAGATCCTCCATTGGGATTTGAAATTTATTTTAAGAAATTTCTTCCACTGCCTATTCGAATCCCAACATATTGGACTAGTATAATGGAAATTTCCATTCAACATCTTTGAATTCTGGGGAGCTAAGGAACCAGGGTTGTTTTATGAATTCAGCAACAACTTTAAAATAGCTAGTTTAAAGTTTTCGAAGGAGTCAGAATATAAGGTAAAAAGTTTTCTTTTGGGGTGACCCCGTATTGTGGTCCAACCCTTTCTGTTTAGGGGCTCTCTACCAATATGAGCCGGTTGGACAGTAAAAGAGTAAAAGAAAAGAGGAATTGTACAAGTTATAGCTAAATATCTACAAAAATGCTCGAAGGCTATAATGAAACCTTAGCTATTAGGGTGAAGTTGGGTAGGAGCAAGGTGTAGGTGATTTATAACACTAATTTGAAACTAGGATAACAAGAATCGAATACCGAGCCAGGTAATCAAATCCCGGTAGAAGAAGAAAAAAGATGGGTCATTCCCTTCCCTATGGGAGCAAACCAGTTCATCTTTATCAAGACAAATGGTATAGTTTTTGGGATTGCCAACAGAAAGCTCAGCAACGCCATCTGCAGTCATCTTGAATAAAACACTTAACGCTTCATGTGTGACCCATGGTACTTGTTCATTAGAACTTCCGAAGGACATACGGAACCCGACTATGTAGAGTGAGATTCCTCAACATGTTGTGAAGAAGGCGAATCCATATATACCTATAACAAAGAAATACAAATCAGAAAGTATAAGACATACCTGAAACAAGTAAGCTACTACTTGAAGAAGAAAAAGCCGACACACTGGGAGATTTGTCCAAAATGAGATGACCCTTGTTAGCAGAAGTGGAGATGGATTTGGAAATTAAGTTGTGACAACAAGAGGCTAAAGTAGACTCAGCTAAAGAGTCACAACCGCTTTGGAGGAGTTTGGAGCTTAGAAAGACACAATCATAACACAGATTGACAAATTCCTCCGTGCTCAAAGATGAGGTAGAGGTTATTTTTCTACTCATTTGCGGAGTAGAGTAATTCTGGCCTAGACCTTGAATAGTTTAGGACCCCAGGTTAGTAGTGCTTATACCTTGTCGCTCGGAAATGTGAGATGCCGGGATAAATTTGCTCTTAACCTGACTCTCAGTTTTTAGTGGTTGAGTGTGAGATCTTGGGTTAGTTTTGCTCTCTCCCCGACTCTCAGTTTGTGGTGCTTAGGATCTCTTTTTACTCCCCCACCCTGGTATCCATGAAGCAATGCCTCTTGCTTCTCTTCTGTGGTACATGGAATACCCCAAAAACAAAACTAAGCTACATGAGGAACTGTTTGATGTAACTCTTCTTCCTCCTCTGGAGTTATGTTATCTCGATTCAAAGATGGTAAAGGATTACCTTTATCCATGGTTTATAGAAATGACCACTAAAGATACACAATGTGTTTGGTAATAAGGGGGGAGGAAGATATAGTAAGATGATCCTATGTTTGATGGTGGAAGCACAACACTATAAAGATTTAGGGCAAGACACTGGAAATTATGTAGCAAGAATCAATATACAAAGGCTCATATTCAAAGAGAGGTACCTAGAAACCCAGAAATCGAAATCTACGTAGAACCCAGAAGTAGAAGTCTACCCAGAAACCCAAAAATCGAAGTTTTGGAAGACAATTAAGAAACAAAAACAAAGCAACAACTAATTTAAGAACTTCAAAGAAAAATCGAAGGAAGTATTGAGAAATGGTGGGAGTACCTAGTTTTGGAAAGGTTTCCGAAACCCTAAGTATGCGAACCGGAAGAGCGTGAGAAGACAAGTCTTTAAAGAGAAGGAGAGGTTTCTCATAAGAGAGTGAGCGATGAATTTGAAGTGATGAGAATGCGAGGAGACGTGCATATATAAACGTAACCGTTGGGGTTACAAATCGGAAGATGAAGGGGCAAAAGAGACAATTCACCCCAAAAGCAATGATGAGATATGTGAAATGATGAGTGCATTAAATGTGCACAAATGCTGAAGATGGCAAAAGGTGGTTGTTTTACGTTATGACAGTCGACAGTGGACAGCTGTCAAGTGTCATAATGATATAAGCAAATTGAGCCTGTTCCTCTTTATGATAATCCGGATTGGGTGAAGCCTGTTGCTAAAACATATAAACTTGGATGTTTGATGCAAAAGAGATCCCCAACAATCATGAAAAGGAATAGATAGTTTCCAATCGAATTCACCCAGATTACATGTCTAGGGGCAATTCACAATTAGAACACCAACGAATCCGAAGTTCGGTAAAGCCCGGATAAGAGCTAAATGAAAATCAAGTAATCAAGTAAATTGTAACAATTAGATATGAGATCCGGGTTAAATAATAAATGCACCCCGACAGCCCAGAGACTTGAACTACCGGGCTAGGGGCAACTGTTACAGACTCATGTGAAGCCCATCTAATTTATGGCCCAGTAAGGGGCAATCTACGTGACCTAGGTATGGCGGCATAGCACTTGGGCTTGGAGGCACAAAGGCCCATAATTCCAAACCCCAACCCTACAGGTAAACTGTGAAAAGAGAATTCACCTAAAGGAGGTGAATAGGGGATTTCGGAATCCTTGTTCGGATAATAAATACAAACACAAAGAACAGATACAGAGACAGAGAGAAATGACACAGACAATTTATACTGGTTCAGTCTAACTCCTCAACCTATGTCCAGTCCCTAGGCGCTCTGGGTAATTCACTAATTCACAAACGGTTAAAACTACACACTCTGTACTCGAGATGATCCTATCACACTAGGACTCACTTCCCCTTACAAGTTGTAATCGTACACCTACACTTAAGGTTCCACAACCTTAAGATTTAACAACTAAACAAGTAATCAAATAAGTGTTTAAACTCCTCACTGAGTAGATAAATGATAAACACTGAAAAATAACAAAAATATCCGAAGATATTAAGAGAATTTAATGAAACAGTAAATAGTAGTTGAGTTGAATTGATTGCACAGAGTTTTGTTAGTTGGTGGAATTGAATGTGGTGAGCTTTTATACCAATCTTCCATTAATGCCCTTGTGAAGCTTTGAAAGTAGCCATTTTGTCTCTTCATAATTCCGTTAGGCACAGATGAAATCCGTTGAGTATGGTCGATCGTTGCTTCTTTAATTGGTTCGTCGTCGACGTACTTATGCACAGAGGTTGACTCAAAATGTTTTCCTGAATTGGTATGCCTCGAAGGAATGTATTCGTCTCCTCAGAGGTTGCATTCTGATTGTAGGCTCTGTTATATGAGTTGCATTTAATGCTTCTGTCACAACGAATAGCTTTTGGGCTAATCTCAATTTAAACAAAGTTAATCAACTGAAATATACTCAAAAGGATGTTTATAAGTAATAGAAATGAGTTTGAGAGTGATTAAGAGTAGATATATAATGACCCATAATGATTAGAACAGAGATTAAAAACATATTGATGGTTTCTGGAATTTTGAACATACTTACTTGGGTAGCTTAACAATTACTTGAGTAATATCACACATTTTCAAAATAAAATCCTACTGGAAAGATATTACTTGAGGAACAATACTTGTTACTTGAGTAATATCAAAAGGTGTTCAAAAATAGAAGCCCCTGTAGTGTTTTAGCGAAATTACTTACGAAGCAGGTGACTATTACTTGAGTAAAGACCAAAAGTAATGTCAAATAGTTCTTTTAAAATGAAGGGTCAAGGTGCATATTTGCCAACGAACTATTACCCGATGAGCATCTGGCACAAAAAACAATTGAGGGTACCAAAATTACCAATCAGCAATTAAAAAGTGAAAAAAACACACACAACTAAGGTGCAAATTGGCCAACGAACTATTACCCCATCACTGTTACCCATCACTGTCTTGATGTCTCCGTCTTCCATTGACGTCGGCTCTCATCAAGGTCTGTATGTAGCTTCAGGGCAAGAATCACACACCGAAACCAAATCCAGCAGTCCACAGCTTTCGACTGGCACGCACCTTACACCCTAGTTCCATCCCTTTGATGCCGCAAGCAACAGCCGCCGCTGCCACAGTGCCTGCTCACATGGGTCTAATCTCTGTTGGTTTTTTCCTTATCCAACAAGAAGGCTTAACCGCTCTTTTCTTCAGCGTCTCCGCCACCGTCCTACGCCAGTGCCTCATATTTTAATTTAATTATGATAGTTGTTTTTTTAATAGTTATTTGGTACTTTTTTCACTTTTTAATTGTTTATGGTAATTTTGGTAACCTCAAATTTTTTTTTTGTGCCAGATGCTCCTCGGGTAATAGTTTGTTAGCAAATCTGCACCTTAACCCTAAAATGAATGACAGGAACGAAATTACTTGAGTAACATCTCATGTTACTTGAGTAATATCTGAATATTACTTGAGTAACATTTTGTGTTACTTGAGTAATTTCGAAAGGCTTTTCAACATCTTGAACTAAGATTACTCCAGTAACAACATTTGTTACTTGAGCAATTTCGAAAGGCTTTTCGCGACAGTAACTTTTTGAACTGAAAAACTCACTTGAGTAACAGTATTTGTTACTTGAGTAATATCTGCATATTAGTTGAGTAACAATATTTGTTACTTGAGTAATTTTGAAAGGCGTTTCGCAATAGACCGTTTTGAACCAAAATTACTGGAGTAACAATATTTGTTACTTGAGTAATTTTGCGTTAGTTAAAAAAGATTGTTCCATTGGTGACATTACTTGAGTAATAAATTAAATTTGCTCGAATAACTATATTTATACAAACTTTTAACTTACCTATGAAGTCGATATTACTTCGAGTAATACCAAGAATTACTCAAGTAATTTTCTAATGATTCCCCAAATTATATTTTGCATTTATGTCCACACTTAATAAAGACATTAGATGATAATTACTTGAGTAACTAAAACAACTTACTCGAGTAATTAGATTATCAACATAATTAATTTTTATTGATTAAAAAAACAATTTCTCTTCCAGAAAAGGTTTTAATCAACTAAGTCTTGTTATCATCAAAACTCCGAGAACCAACATTCTCCCCCTTTTTGATGATGACAACACTTGATAGTTTTGAAACATGTTTGAAAAAAAAAATTGAAATCAGTAAATCGAATATAGTACAAGAATGCAAAGAAATATGAAGAGTAATCAGAACTTCATTCAAGAGTAAACATCAGTACAAAATATATATCAAAATATAAGTGAGAAACACATTAAAAAATATAAGTGAGAAAGACGTTAGTACTAATAGAATTATATAGTCAAGAGTATCCAAAAAGATATAAGCCCAAACCAAAATAACATCGTTTCAAATCATCAGAGATATCAGAGACAAATCACTCTCCCCCTTTGTCATCATGAAAAGAGGGAGGAGGAAGAGAAGGCTCAAGGGAAGGAGCGGGAGGCTCAGAAGAAGTCTCAATGGATGGCCCAACGACAGTAAGAGGTTCAGCAAAAAAAGCAAAAGGTGCAGACTCAGGAGGCACCTCAGGAGGAGCAACAGAGATAGTGGGAGCAGATGAAGAGGCAGGAGGCTGAGAATATAGCTTAATGCCCAAGGCATCTAATGTCCTATCCATGTGATAAATTTGGTCCCTAAGAGACTGAATTTCTTCCTTTAATTCGTCTATCGATTCCTTCTGAGCAACAAAGCAAGCCTGAAAGCTTGCTGAAATATGCTTGGTCAACTTCCAAACTCAGCTCCGGTAGCTTTCACAAGTTAGCATAAGTGTGAATTTCAATTTACCACCTTCATAGGGTACATCAGGAAGTAGAATATGGTGACAATCAACATCTGAAAGCTTTGGTGGATCATCATTAGGAGGATCAACAACTCCGAGCATAACATTTAATTCAACAGCAGAAATCTCAATTACTTGACCCCTAATTTTAGTTACCAACACATCATCCTTATGAAATTTGGGCTTGAGATACATATTGTGATAAAATAGCTTGACCACAGTTTCAAAGTAAGGAAGCCGAATACGAAGCAAAGGTAAATAGTTGAATAACCAAGGTGAGAGATCTAAATTGCATTCATTTTTAAAGTACTCCAAATCCAAATAAACAGTCGGGCAAAATAATCTATCTCCATAGTAGAAATCAAATGAACTCTGATCATCAATCAATAAAGGACTCGTATTCACACCAGATGAAGGCACCAAGGCATTTATGTTCTGAGAGGCAGAAACATCTTCTGATCCTGCACCTGAATTCTGTCGCTGAGAACTAGGAGTTTGACGACTAGCTGAAGCCTGAGGCCTCTTGCTCTTTGAAGCTTGAGACTTGTGATTGACAGATGGTTGAGGTTTATGGGGTCTATCCTCAAAGCACTTTGATCTCCTTTCTTCAAAGTGGCCTCAGAGTCACCAAGGTCAAACAATGAAGGAGAGGGAGACTTGCCTTTACCAGTAGGCAATGAATCAGTCTGGAACCTTGTCACTGGTCTTGACGACTCTTGAATCACGTACCAAACGGGCTCTTAGCCAGTTAGATGGTGGCACGTCAAAAATGTACACCACCAATTAATATCATTATTAAGTTAAATTCCCCACCCTGAGTCTGTTTGGTACGAGGGATTTGGAGGGGAGGGGAAGTTTTTACAAGTTAACTCTAAGAAAATTGGAGAAGTGTGTTAGACACTGGCTATTTTTTTTCTCGCTTTTTCTTTCTTTCTTTATTTTCTTTTTTATTTTGTTCTCTTTTTTTTTTTTTTTTTTTTTTTTGTTGAAAATGAAACTATACTATATACATAATCACAATGACAAAAGCAAACATCCCCCCCCCACTTAAACCGTTGCACTCCTGAGCAAAATTCAAAGAAAAAGACCTAAAGGGGAAACTCTTCTTTTCTAACAATTGATAACTATGCAAAAATTGAACAAGGGACACAAAGCTCCAAAAGATCAATCAATCAAGACCACAATCCCTTCATCTCAAATTACAATTCATGATAATCTCAATCAATGATGCTAATCACAAAAGATGGTCTCTCAAATGATGCACTCAATAAATCAATCTCTCAAGTGTTTAAGGTAAATAAATGTATCGCTCAAATTATACTCAAGAAAATTGTTCTACTATAAGCTTGCTCAATTTCTACGTCTCCACTACTCATAACACATGCATGCACAAATCAAGAGAGCTTGTTATGAAAGGTTGTAATGGGGTTAGGGTGAAGGTAGGTAATAGTATGGAATGAGAGGCTAAGCACCAAAGAAATTAAAAAGAGTACTAATTAACACAATCATTCTCTATGTAAGAAAATGTTTATTTTACTGATATATCTCCTTTCTTTCTATGTATTTCCTTTCTTTCTTTATTTCTTTATTTGTTTTTGCTTTTCTTTCTTTCTTTTCTTTTTTCTTTTGTTCTCTTTTTTTTTCTTTCTTTTTTGTTGTTGTTGTTGTTGAAAATGAAACTATACTATATACATAATCACAATGACAAAAGCAAACATCCCCCCCGCCACACTTAAACTGTTGCACTCCTGAGTAACCCCCACACTTAAACACAAAACCAAGGTGAAACCAATGCTCAATAAATTTTCAAGGTTCGGAATAAAATGGTTTTACGCTTAGGCTTGTAATGTGGCTTAGAAAAGAATGAGTCAACAAGGCACAAAGGGCTAGCAAAGGGATCATAATGCAAGGGAAAGGCTATTTGACCAAAGTAGGAAAAATAAAAGAAAGAAGACAAGCTTACTTATGCACGTAAGTGAAAAATGTAGTTTCAAAAAGAAAAGGAGCAAGTTCTAGAGAACACAAATCATGAGTAGATGCACACATGAAAGAAAGAATGGCAAAGATGAATTCCATTCATGCAGGCCCAAAACCTCACAAGGTCAATACCAACTTAAGCAACCAACTTCACCAAATCAACTACCAAGACATGTAATCGAAGAGTCAAGAATGGTAGACCCAACAGAATGATCCTTTAAAACCAAAATGTCCTAGTTCATAATATGTAGCAACCATAGAATGAGAGACTGTATTTATTTTCAAAAAGCAAAGTAGAAAAAAAAAACAAATAAAAGAGAAGGAGGGAGAAGAAAGAAGAATACTCCCCAAGGGTTTATGGAGGGTAAGTGGCATCAATGAGGAGAATCTCTGCTTCCTCAAGCTGTTGTTGGGATCCCTCATGAAATTGCTTGAGGCTATGCCCATTGACCTTAAAGGTATGTCCTGTGGGTGGATCACATAGCTCAACAGCACCAAATGGAAAAATGTTAGTGATCTCAAAAGGGCCATCCCATTTAGATCGAAGCTTACCAGGCATAAAATTCAAACGGGAGTTAAACAGACGAACTTTCTGGCCCACAGAAAATTCTTTCCTCAGTATATGCTTATCATGGAATGCCTTAGTTTTTTCCTTGTATAACCACGAACTCTCATAGGCATCCAATCTAAGCTCATCCAACTCTTGCAATTGTAGCTTCCTCTCCATCCCAGACTTAGCCAAATCCATGTTACACTGCTTAATGGCCCAATAGGCTTGATGCTCCAACCTAACCAGAAGATGACATGCCTTACCAAAGACAAGCCGATAAGGATACATCCCAATCGGAGTCTTGTAGGCGGTGCGATATGCCCACAAAGCATCCTCTAATCGCTTACTCCAATCTTTCCGGGTAGAGTTAACAGTCTTATGAAGGATTTGCTTAATATCTCTATTTGAGACTTCAGCTTGACCGTTGGTCTGAGGATGGTATGCCGTGGAGACCTTGTGGAGCACTCCTTACTTGCGTAACAAGGCACCCATGCTTCGGTTGCAAAAATGGGATCCCTGGTCACTGATAATGGCTCTAACAATACCAAACCTGCAGAAAATGTTAGACCTAAAAAAATCCACCACCACAGAAGAATCATTAGTCCGGGTGGCTTTCGCCTCAACCCATTTCGAGACATAATCAACAGCCAGCAGTATGTAAGTATAACCATATGAGGCAAGAAATGGACCCATAAAATCAATACCCCAAACATCAAAGATCTCATAAAACAATATAGGGTTCTGGGGCATCTCATGCCTCGGAAAATACTCCGTACTCTCTAACAGTTATCACATGACTTACAAAACATATGGGAATCATGAAACAAGGAAGGCCAAAATAATCCACTATCTAAGACTTTCCTAGCAGTTCTTTGGGGTCCAAAGTGACCATCACAGGCAGAAGCATGAGCAAAATGCAATATAGAGTGAAACTCATGATCGAGCACACATCTCCTAACTACTTGGTCACTACAAAATTTCCACGAGATAAGGGTCATCGCAAACATAATATTTAGACTCACTCTTTAATTTAAGGGTTTGGGCCCTAGTGGAATCTACGCAAAACACCGGCTACCAAGTAGTTAACCGGATCGAAGATACCATGGAAGCTTACCTTGCAGCTGTAGCAGTTCCTCATCAGGGAAATCATCCCGAATAGAAGAGGGGTGAGAAGGAGAATGGGTGATGTGAATCAAGTGGTTAGCTACCCAGTTTTGTGCTCCACTTTTGTCTCGAATCTCAACATCAAACTCTTGGAGCAGCAACATCCACTGGATGAGTCATGGCTTAGCATCTACCTTTTTCGAAAGAAGCTTCAAAGCAGCATGGTCAGAGAAAACAACTACTCTACTTGCTAGCAGATATGACCTAAACTTATCAAAAGCAAATACAATAGATGTGCCAATGACATGAGATGCTCTTGGAGGCATATGCAATGACATGAGATGCTCTGTCTACCCGATGTGCCAAGATAGCACCAACCGCATAGTTGGAAGCATCACACATCAACTTGAAAGGGAGGCACCAATCAGGGGGTTGGATCACTGGGGCTATAGTCAGGCAATGCTTCAAATGATCGAAGGCTGCCTTGCAAGCATCATCAAGTCAGTGTCCTTATGCAGAAGGTTGGACAAGGGTCGGGCAGTTTTACTGAAATCTCGAATGAAATGCCGATAGAAAACTGCATGACCAAGAAAAGAGCGAACTTCCCGCACAGATGCGGGGTAAGGCAAAGCAGTAATTACATCTATCTTAGCAGGGTCTACCTCAATCCCTTTCCTAGACACTATGTGTCCCAAGACTATACCCGACTCAACCATAAAGTGACACTTTTCATAATTCAGCACAAGATTAGATTCAATGCACCTATGAAAACCCATATACAGTGAAATCCATATACAGTGAAATCATCCATAAAAACCTCCATGCAATCCTCTAGAAACTCAAAGAAAATACTTACCATACAACGCTGAAAAGTGCCAGGTGCATTGCAGAGGCTAAAAGGCATCCTTCGGTAAGCATATGTTCCAAAGGGGCATGTGAAGGTCGTCTTCTCCTGATTCTCAGGAGCAATATGGATCTGGAAGTACCCGGAGTAGCCATCCAGGAAGCAGTAGTGAGACTTACCAGCCAATCGTTCTAACATCTGATCAATGAAAGGTAGAGGGTAATGATCCTTGCGAGTGGCTTGGTTGAGTCTCCTATAGTCGATGCAAACTCTCCAACTATTTTGAACTCGAGTAGGAATGAGCTCATTCTTCTGATTGGCTACCACAGTGACTCCGGATTTCTTAGGAACCACACCGGACCGGGCTAACCTTGCCTATCGAAATGGGATAGATGATACCAAACTTGCGAAGATTAGTGACCTCCTTCTTCACCACATCAAGGATAAGAGGATTAAGGCGTCTGCGGGCTGCCTCCGACTTAGAGTCGTCTTCCAACGAATCGATGCATACACATGGAAGGGCTAATGCCAACGATGACAGCTAATGTCCACCCAATGGATTTCTTGTTCGCCCTCAATAAGCTTAGCAGCTTCTCTTCTTGGTCAAGAAGAAGATTATTTGCCATAATGACTGGCAACTGTTCAACCACCTCCAGAAATGCATACTTCGGGTGATCTCGGAAGGGATTTCAACTCAAGCTTGGGTGGTTGCTCGGTGGAGGGAAGAAGCTTGGGTGGTTGTTGCAACAACTCTGATGTCATCACACTGGAAATGCTTGAAACCACATTCAAAGAAACAGAAGAACTGTGTCTATACAGCTCAATGTTAACATCAGAATCAGAGTTAAGCTCATCAAAATCAGAATCAAGATGCACATTAGGATCAGGATGAAGCTCAAACTCAGAATCAATATCAAAATCCACATGTAATGTAGAATCACCAAGCAAGTCAGAATCACCAAATAATGCAGCATTAAGCAAATCAGTGCAAACAGAGCACCATTCATTATCAGCACATGCACAAATGGGAGAATCACTCTCAGATGCAAAATCAGGATAATCAGTACACCAATAAGCAATAACATTATCCACAACATCATCAATCACATCAATGCAGAAAACCAAATGTTCTTCCCTAGGATGTTTCATGGCATCAAAGATATTGAAATTCACAGATATATCACAAACTCCATGGAAAGAATACCAGAATGCACATCTATCTTAGTCCTAGTCAAGTTTTCATGAAAGGCCTCCTAGAATGATTAGTGACCTACTACTTTGGAAGACTCATCCTCCATATCTAAGATGTAAAAATCAGCGGAAATATCGGTTCATTAACTTTGACTAATAAATCTTTAACTAAACTAGAAGGATGAACATTACTCCTATTAGCTAGTAACAACAACACCAAAGGGACGTAAAGGACCATGACTAAGAGATTTATAAATAGATGCAGGCATGACATTAATAGAAGCACCTAAATCTAACATGCAATTATCAAATCTATAGTTACCAAAACAGCAAGGGATAGAAAACATCCCTAGATCCTTGCACTTGCGAGGCATTGTAGGATGGATGAGTGCTGATACATTCTGGTTCAAACTTACTGGTTCACTCCCCTTCAGTCGCCTCTTGTTGGTGCACAACTCCTTTAGAAACTTGGCATATTTAGGAATTTCTTTGACTGCATCTAAGAGAGGAATGTTGATCTCTACTCTTCTAAATGTTTTAAGTATATCCTTCTCTTGTGCTTTTTCTGCCAACTTCTTGGATTGAACGGCTCTCTGAGGGAAAGGAAGAGGAATGGGGATGTCTTCCTCTTCACCTTGTTGCACTGCCTTTTTATTTTTAGAGTCAATCTTCACATTTTCTCGACTCTCTTCGATGTGGAAGTCACATCTCGCACCGGTTTAGGTTCCTCCAATTGCTTGCCGAACGAAGGGAGATAGCACTCACATTCCCCTTAGGATTAGGAATTATTTGTGAAGGAAGAGTGTTGGATCCCGAGGTTGAAGCTGGTTCAATGATGTTGCCAACCGCCTGTCTGTGTTTGCAAACTCGAATGGAAGTGTCGGTTCTTTGTTGAACTGCATATTGGCTGTGACAAATTGCTTCATCATATCTTCAAGTGAGGAACCACCACTACCACTACTACTAGCTTCTTGTTGTCTTTGCCCGGTGGAGGTGCACATATGGCCGGTCGAGGAGGTGGTCTTTGGTAAAGGCAAAAGAGGTGCAAATTGTTGGAAATTACGTAGTCTGTCTTGTCTCGTTGGTAATTCCTAGAATTCTGCGATATTGGTTACTCGGTTCGATTTTGGTTCCAACGGAAATTAGGGTGATTTCTCCAACCAAGATTGTAGGTATTGGAGAAGGCATTATTCTCGTTGGTATTGTGGCTTTCCCGGAAAAACACCCACCGAAGCTACCGATCGGTCTTGATAAGCGGGATCATGCAAGGTAGGGCAAGAGTCGATAGAATGGTAAGGGTCGAACGAACCCACATGAGTACCCAATCGAGGAGGAGAAGATTGTACTTGTACGTGTCCCGCCAACCGCCTCACCGGAGAGGTCGATCATCAAGTCTATTCTCTAATCTCTAAGAATCATACTGGACTGGAGGTGTTTGAACATGGTAAACAGGAGTACTATTGGCCTTGGTGCCAAATTGCTGAGAGTTGGCTAACATCTCAGATATCAAGGCTCGGGCATCTTCAGGTGTCTTGTTACGCAGAGCCCCACCACTAGAAGCATCCACCAAACCTTTGTCTATTGGTAGCAGACCATCATAGAAATGGGTAATCAAGAGTTGCTTAGTGATTTGGTGGTGTGGATAGCTTGCACATAACCTTTTGAACCTCTCCCAGTACTCATGCATAGTCTCCCCATTGGCCTATGTAACGTTGCCAATTTCCTTCTTGATCGCAGTTGCTCTTGAGGCAGGGTAATATTTCTCCATAAATAACCTTTGAACATCAGTCTAGTTCCCAATAGATGAGGGCTGAAGGTACAACAACCAGTCTTTGGCTTCACCTTCCAATGAGAAAGGAAAAGCTCTCGGCTTGATATGATCTTCATCAATGGCTCAACGGTTTCATTGTCTTGCACACTAGATGGAATTCCTTCAAATGCTTAATGGCACACTCACCTAAAAGACCATGAAACTTAGGCAACAAGTGTATTAGACCAGATTTAAGCTCAAAGTTAGCAACAAGGGCAGGATATTGGATGCACAAAGGTTGATAATTAACATCAGGTTCATTCAATTCCTTTAAAGTAGGACGATTTTCTTGTTCTTCTGCCATAATTTTTGAGTTAGCAAAATTGCTACTAGAATCAGTGAAAACAACAAGACTATCGAAGTACTATCAGAAACACAATCGAATGACCACAACCAAACTCAAGTTCAGTGTCCAGTTCAGTATTAATCCTATGACTTAGCCTAACAACTCTTCTAGCAGTAAGAATTGTTCTTTCTATTTCAGGATCAAATGGCAACAAGTCTTCTGGATTAGTAGCACTCCTAGTACTCATGCAACAAAAACTCAAGGCAGAATTTGTGGATACTCAGAATTATGAAAATGCCACTAGACAATCAAAATTATGAAAATGCCACTAAAAGTGGTAAAAAGTAGAAAAATACTACGACAACACAAAAGCAAAAAACCTATGGTAGAAATTGACCAAAACAGGTCTAGAAACACTATCAAATGATTTTTAAAATTTATGGGACTTGGACAGGGCAACTCCTAGACCATTGGGAAACCCAAAAATGGAATAAAAAAATTCAAAAATTGAAAAAGTGGTCTAAACGATGGAATTTGGCTAAAATATGAAGACCACATGGCAAATCAAAGATTTGTGATGTGTCTGTGAGTTAGGCCATTTTCTATCACCGTACCAAATTTCAACCAAATCAGAGATACTCCAAAAAAAATACCCTAGTAGAAATTACAAAATTGAAACTTAAAACAGCAAAAAAGTGGTCTAAACGTTGGAGTTTGGACAAAATAGGGCAGACCTCACTCTCTACATGAGAGTGACTCTTTCTTAGAATGCCCAATTCCTTGTGAATAAGACCTGGGTTGAGTGATCTGGGTCAGAAATATTTCTGTCCAGCCACCCGAACCACCTAAACTACCGAAACAAAGCTATTTACACTATTGTTACTAATCAAACCGATGCAAATTCCCCAGCAGTGGCGCCATATTTTGACAGAGATTTGTCGTGGTCTCCCAAAATAACCAGATTAGAAAAGGATTTGCAGTATAATGTAACCTGGGTCGTTTCCCAACGAATTCACAATTGGTTCAATTCAAACAGCAATAAAACAGAAACAATAAAAATGGGGGTTTTTTGATTCAAAATAGATTAAAAATGAAAATATGCAGAAACAGAATGAAATATGCAGAAATAGATTAACAACGATCAACCCAACATTTAGATTCCAGAAACTTCCATCATTGAACGAAATATGAACAAACACACGTTTGATTCTGGATGAACCGAAATCTCTACGTTCATCCAGAAAATCCCTCGACTAAACGATCGCCTAGAATATGTCCGAACAGTGGCATCCCACTATGCAATCGCACAGCAAAACTTGAAACCTAGTTCGAACTCAGTCCTTGGGATGAACCAAATCGAATATTAAATCTAATATTCGGACTATTTTCAGAAATCGAATCCAATAAGATGAAAACAGAAACGAGTAACGTTACCGATTAAGCACAAGCTCTCTGGATGAATCATGGAATCCTCATCATTGGGTTAATCACAGAAGTTTAGCCGAACATGGCTGGAAAAAATGAAGAACAGACGAAGAAAACGAAGAACGCGAAGAACATTTGAGAGAATTTAAAAACTCCTATTTTGATCCACCAAAATCTCAAAACGTGAATGCCTCAATGTTTGTGACTGCCATCTAACTTAAAGTTAACCTAAAATCAAAATGGGTTCTAATGGTTCAGTCCAAAACGAAAATAAAATAAAAGTGGGCTTTAGTTACAAAATTCAAGCCCAAATAAAATCCAGAAATATTCATCTGACTTCGGCTCCAAAATCGAATGCCCTCTTGTCCGAATTTTCCCTTCATGTCTTCATAACAATTGTAGCTCTCTGAATCATCTGAAATATGAAATAAAAATGAGGCAAATCCGATGTCTGGTTCAAGAGTTACGGTGAAAATAGTGAAGCAATGTAAAACTGGAATTTTATTATTAAAAATGGCTAAAATATAATCAAAGACCCAAAGCCCAAATAAGTATAAAAGTCATTATTTATTAGCTAAAGAGTCCTAAATTATTCAATTATCACTATCACCCAAGAGGGAGTGAATTAGATGTATGATAAAAACTTATAAACTTTGAAAATCCTTTTCGCAATTTACTGAAAGCAATACATATGTCAGTTAATGTGTCTTAATGGACTTATTTGTATCTCTTGGTTAATAAAATTTAGGATTTTTTATTTAATAAATAATGAACTTCATTGCTTATTTGGACTTTTAATTAGATTTAATTCATTTTAATGATAAAATTCTAGATTTATAGTGCTTCACTATTTTCACCATAACTCTTGAACCAGATATCTGATTAGCCTTATTCTTGTCTCATTTTTCAGATGATTTAGAGAGCTACAAATGTTATGAAGACTTGGAAGCTTAATTCGAACAAGAAGATGGTTGAAAGTGGATCCAAAGTTAGACGTGTTTTTTTGGATTAGTATTTGGCCCGAATTTTGTAATTAAGAACCATTTGTTTTTATTTTCGTTTTGAGTCAAACTTTTGGAACCCAGTCCGTTTGTAATTAGGTTTTTACCCTATGTTAGTGAAACATTTCAGATGTTACGTTTTTACCCAATTTGAGATTAAATAGAGGCTTTTCATTTTTTTCTCAACATGTTCTTTGCGTTCTTCATCTGTCCTTCGTTGTTTTGCCCAGCCATGCTTGGCTAAGTTTCTGTGACTAATCCATCGATTGAGGATTTCACGTTTTCATCAAGAGGACACATTTTAATCGGTAACTGAACTCATTTCTATTTACTTCATAGGATTAGATTTCTAGAAATAGTTCAAATATTAGATTTAATATTCGGATTGAAATATCCCAAAGACTAAGTTTGAACTGGGTTTAAGTGATTAATCTGCGATCGCACAGTAACACATCACGCATTCAAGCAGATTCTAGATGATCATCTAGTCGAGGGTTTTTCTGGACAAACACAAAGATTTTGGTTTGTCCAAAATCAATCATGAGTTTAGTCACAATATTTAGTTCGATGATGGAAGGAAGTATCTGAAATCCCAATTATGGATTAGTCATTTTAATCTGATTATTCTCGTTTTATATTCTATTGTTTAGTTACTGTCTCATTTCCAATTGCACTAAAACAAAAACCCTCCAAACTATTTTACTGTTTTATTCTGTTTACTATTAATTTTAGACCCACTATGAATTCCTTGAGAAACGATCTAGGTTCTCTATACTGCAAATTTTTATTGATCCTGGTTATTTTGTGAGAGCCGGGCAACTCTCATCAAAATATGGCACCACTGTCAGGGAATTTGCATCGATTTAATCATTAACAGTATATTATAATAGATTAGTGTAGTGCAATCTATGTGGTTCTGGTGAATAGGCAGATTTCTATCTAACCTATCCATAAGGAATTGGGCATTCTGAGCAAGAATCACTTCTTATAAGAAGTGAGTTCTTACTTATTATGGCCAAACTCCATCATTTAGACCTAGTTTTTATTGTTTTTTTTGTCTCGGTGGGACATATCCGGTATTTTAGAATTTGTTGGGATTTCTACTGGTGGATTTTGAAGTATCTCTAATTAGCCTGAATTTTTGAAAGTTGCAAGAAAATGGCGTTTTGATCAAGATATATAACTTCACCATGTAGTCTTAATATTTTGGTCAAATTCTATTGTTTAGACCACTTTTTCCTCCTTCGTCACTACTATCCCTACCTCCTCTCCTCCTTCTCCACCTCATTGCCTCCATTGTTGCCACAGCCACTACTTCCTCCTCATCCTCAACTGCCGCCATCACTTTCTTTGTTGAAAGACCTGGCTATCACCCAAGAGGGGGTGAATTGGGTGTCTAATTAAAATCCTGATACTTTGAAAATCTTTTGCGTTTTCTAAATCAGCAGTTAGATATTCAAATAAACATATACTGGAAATATAAGAGATAAGGGAAGAGAATATGCAAACTGTGATTTATACTGGTTTGACCCAATCCTTGACCTACGTCCACTCCCCAAGCTCCACTTGAGATTTTCAATCCACTATCTTCTTTCATCTTGATTACAAGTTCTGTACTTGAAGTAATCCTCTCACTAGGATTCACTCCCCCTACAACCTGTAATCAATACACCCACTTGATTACACACTCTGTACTCGAAGTAATCCTCTCACTAGGATTCACTCCCCTTACAAGCTGTAATCAATACAATGGGTTTCCCACTCAAGATCACCCAATCTTGAGTAACCCTCAAATAGAATGATAGGATGATTACAATAAATCTTCTCTCTTAGAAGTGAATGAATAAACACTAAAGTACAATATAAATCATTTCACCCTCTATGATAAGCTATGTAAACATTGAAAACAGAGAGTAAATAATATGAATATCATAGTATGAGCATTTTGAAGATGTAGGCTTGTGTCTTGCTTCTTCTGTCTTGAATCTGTCTTCTTTTATAGGTAGAGATCAATATATGACCGTTTGAAGATTCAAAGACTGTTAGATAAAGAAATATAGCCGTTAGACTCATGGAACTAGCCGTTAGAACTTCGTTTTTTGAACCAGCTATGACATCAACATTTACTTTACCCTTGATCTTCAGTTTAACAACCTTTGATCATCTGAAACATGTACACAAATGATATAAATAATGTTAAGAAGTATTATAAGTCATTTGGGTAATCATCTGGATGTTTATCAAAAGAATTAAGATTTTCGAAACGGTGATTTTCTGAAGCAGAGATGTAAACTCGAGTTTGCATTTGAAAACTCGAGTTTGGAGGTTGTTGCGTTACTCCAGATTCCTCTCTGTCTGATGGAAACTCGACTTTCCAACTTAATGACTCAAGTTTGGTTTTCTTTCAAAACAACATTTCTCTCTGCCTCTCGTAAACTCGAGTTTGATACTTATAAACTTGAGTTTGCAAGTTGTTCTGCCCTTGGTTGCTCTCTGACTTGGCCTGGCTCAAGTTTGGACTCTGTTGAGCGTTTTTGCAACTTCTTGAATTGACCATCAACTTTCGAAGGCCATATCTCCCTGGTATGAACTCCGTCGTGGTTGGTTCAAATCTTAATGGAAAGCCCTTTGAGTCTATTTTCATATGCCACCAATTTAAGCTCCATTGGATTTGTAGTTTGTGAGATACACTCAAAACATTGAAGCTTGGTCTGTTGTGTGACGTTGATTTCACTGTCAACTTCCATAATTCATAGCTCCTTGATCTGAACTCCTTTGGGCTTGAATATTATATCAAAATGATGCATTGGGAGTCTAGTTTCATAAAAAAAATGGTTTCACCTCATCTGATTTCTGGTTTAGGAGATATCATCGAATTACCAGACCTTGCTCAGCTGAAACGTGAAACAAAGTGGAACTGAAGTGCTGAAGAACGCTATAAACTCGAGTTTGTACTTGGAAACTCGAGTTTTCCTAGTCTAGAGACGCCAGAGATGCTGAAGACACTACTAACTCGAGTTAGTTAGTGACAAACTCGAGTTTTGTGTCCTTAACTCGAGTTTTCTCCTATCCGAGAAGCAAATCACTGCAGTAAGGTAGTAAACTCGAGTTTAAACTTCATGACTCGAGTTTTCTCATCCTGAACCTTATTTTTGCTTGTTTTAACTCTGAATTGAGTCATTCCAACTTCCATTTGATCGTGGAGACTTCTAGAACTTGAATAATGATATCTTTATTCCATTCAGCAAGTTCTTCCTTTCTTCTTCTCTTGATCATTTTCCACAATTCAATTTTTCTTTCTTCTCTTTTCTTGATCATTCTCTCTCATTCAACTTGGACTCATCATTCTCTGCAAGTTCTACCTTCTTCAATATTTCCTCTTCTTCTTGATTATTCCCAAAATACTTTGATAGCTTCTTGCTTCCTTGACATTCTCTGCAATTTCTTCTTTCTATAATATCTTATCTCCTTCTTGATTATTTTCCATAATTCAACTTGAACTAATCTACATTAAACATAGTAGTTAGTTAATGTAGGAGATAAATATATTATATAAGCTTTTTGCTCTTAAGAATGACATCTATATAAGACATCATCAAAACTAATCATATCCAACAGTTGTTGCCGCCACTACCTCCTTTTCCTTCGCCCCTGCCACCGCTACTACCGCCTCCTTCACCACTAACACCGTACCACCTTCCCTCCCACCATTGTTGGCACCTCTACTCCATCCTCCTTCACCTCGTCGCCCCTATTGTTGTCGTTGCCACTACCTCCACATCTTCACCTACATTGTTGTTATCCCCACTACCTCCTCCTCATCCACCTTGTTGCCTTTACCGTTTCCACCGCCACTACCTCCTCCTCCTACACCGTTGTCGCCTACACTGTTGTCACCCCCACTACCTCCTCCTGTCCACCGTTGTCACCACTACTACCTCTTCCTCCTCCATCACTGACACTGCCACTACCTCCTCCTCTTCCACCACCATTGTCGCCACTACCTCCTCGTCCTCCTCTACCTTCATTGTTGCCATTACCTCTTCCTCCTCTACCGTCGCCTCCACCGTTGCCGTTGTGACTACCTTCTCTTCCTTAGTCGCCGCTGCCACCACCGTTGTTTCTGCCACTACCTCCTCCTTCTCCACTATTGTTGTCGCCCCCTTCCACCTTACCTCTTCTTCTTCCGTTGTCGCTATCACCACCTGCTATTGCTGCAACATCGTTATTGTCGCCTCTATTGGATATGATTAGTTTTGATGATGCCTTATATAGATGTCATTCTTAAGAGCAAAAAGTTTGTATAATATATTTATCTCCTACATTGACTAACTACTATCATTAATGTAGATTAGTCCAAGTTGAATTATAGAACAAGAAGGAGATAAGATATTTCAGAAAGAAGAAATTGGAGAGAATGTTAAGTTCAAGAAGAAGAGGAAATATTGAAGAATGTATAAGTTGCAGAGAATGATGAAGTCCATGTTATACAATGAAGAATGATCAAGAATAGATATTGAAGAAAGAAGAACTTGTTAAATATCATGAGAATATCAATATTCAAGTCTTTGTGATCAAATAGAAGTTGGAATGGCTCAATTTGGAGCTAAAATAAGCAAGTTCAAGCTTCCGGATGAATACTAGTTTGTTACAGGGCATTAATGCAATTTCAGCTATTTTCACGCATGAACAGTGTCATGCTCGAGCATGAAAAATGACCTTGCTCGAGCAAGAGACCTGGCTTGCTTGAGCAACAATGTGGTTCAGCAACTCTGTTCAACTCTGTTTCAGGCGACCTCTAGTAATTCGACAATATCTCCCAAACCACAAATTGGATTGACGTGAAACCAGTGGCATATGAAACTAGACTTCCAATGCGTCATTTTGATATTTTTAAAAGTTCAAGTAAAAAGGAGGTCATATGAATTATCTATGAATTTTATAAGATGACAGTGAAATCAACGTCACAATCAGGATCAAGCTTCGGTGTTTTAGGTGTATCTCACAATCTACAAAACCAATTGAGGTGAAATAGGTGCCATTGGAAACTAGACTCAAATACCTTTCCAAAAACATCAAGAACATGAAGAAAAAAAAGATCAATTGAAGGAGATATGATGTTTTTAAGTTGATGGTCAGTTTAGGATTCTGTAAAAACTGCTGGATAAGAACAACCTCCATTCATCTGATGTTAATGGACGAACTACAACTGGTTTGGAGCTGATTCTTCTTGCGTTGGAAAGAAGATTCAAAGAGCTATATGGGGATAAGTGGTTTGTCAAATTTGGAGCCATATCGAAGAAGCTATGCTCACTGGAAATTGACTGCCAATGTTCTTGCTTCTTGAAAGTCTCTACATTCTGGAAGTTGAGCTTTGCACTGGAGAGTATTATGTTTATTCACACATGATCAGGAGCTTTAAAGAACATGATGCCCAAGCATGTTTTCATTAATCAAGTCATGCTCGAGTAGAGCAATTAGGCGTGCCCGAGCATCATAGGGCTAAGCAAGAAAATTGCAAGTTGAAGAGTCATGCCCAAGCAGATAGTAAAAGCATGCTCAAACAACATCATTATAACTAGAATCATGCTTGAGAAATGTATTTGTAATGCCCGAATATCATCGAACTTAAAACGAAGAAGAGCAAATTAGAGAGCCATGCTCGAGCAGATAATTGGCCATGCCCGAGCATCATCAAGATGGAAAGCCATGCTTGAGCAGAGAATGAAGCATGCTCGAGCCTCAGCGTGACAATCAACAAATTCACTAAGTTGAAGAGTCATGCTCGAGCAGAGGTAAATACATGCTCGAGCAACATCAATCGCATTCTGATTCTTAGCCTCTAGAAGACTCTTGCTCGAGCATGAATAAGTCATGCTCGAGCAGAAGAAAAAGGCTACCCAAGCAAGCACGTGTCTGAACCCATTTCGCTCTCTGCCTCAACGTTGCCCAAGCACGATAGTTGGCATGCTCGAGCATTAGCGATGATTGAAGTTTGTTTGAGCCTTGGTTTGAAGCATGCTCGAGCAGAGTGAAAGGTGCTCGAGTAGAGGAAAAACATGCTCGAGCAGCATCACAAAATTCACAAATCTTCATCTCCGTCTGTCTCTTGCCCAAGCATAAATCCTGTCTTGCTCGAGCATCAGCGGAAGAAGCTTTCTCCAAAACTTCACCAAGAGAAGCTTGCTCGAGCAAGCCTAGTTGGTTGCTCAAGCATGGGATGTCTTTCTACATTTATAACATGTTTTCTCGATGGTTGCCCGAGCTGAGATAGAGTCATGCTCGAGCATGATCATCCTGTTTTCAAAATCACCGTCTATGTAAAATCTTAAATCATCAAATATGATTTCATTTCCATATATCATTACTCATTACTATTGCTATTGCGTTTAATCAGTTTGCTAATGAGTTTCAGATGATTTTATCACGGATTAACAACAAATTTGCATAAAGCAATTTGTGTGTCAGGAGCATTAAATGCTACGTCAGAAAATAGAGGAAAGCTTCTGAGTCTAACGGATAGTTTGAACATTCTCACGAAAAGCTTGAATCTTTACAATGGCTATTATTACAACACTCAAGATGGAGCATTAATGAAGTCAAATAAACATTTTATGATTAAAGTTGGATTAGAACTCAACGGGCAAAAAGCAACATAAGCTACTTCCAACCAATCTCCAATAGTCGAATGCTCGCAACGATCGAAACACAATAACCTATAAATTGTGAAGTCTTCAAACCAGAAGGACGACGATTGATGAATGACTCGACGAACCCATTGAAATGATTTTACTACTTCACCGTCGATAGTTCAATATCTCATATACACTATGTTTCTCAATATTATATAGTTTTCATTAGAGAGTGTGATGATCGATTATGTACTTCAGTGATTATTATTCATCTACTCTGTGAGAGAGTCTAAACACTTATTTGATTATCTGTTTAGTGATCAAATCTCAAGGTTGTGGAACCTTTGAGTGTAGGTGTACAGTTACAACTTGTAAGGGGGAGTGAGTCCGAGTGAAAGGATCATCCTGAGTACAAAGTGTGTAATTGTATCCTTACAGTGTGTAAAAGGAAGTATCTCGGTAAGAGATTGTAAAGGCTGCACAAGTGCCCGACTAAACTTGTGAGGTTATAAAGGCTTTTCTCTTGTGTCCGGTTAAACAAGGAGACAGTGGATTGAAAATCTTAAGTGGAGCTTGGGGACTGGATGTAGGTCAAGGATTGGGCCGAACCAGTATAAATCATAGTTTGCATATTCTCTTCCCTTATCTTTTACATTTCCAGTATACGTTTATTTGAATATCTAACTGTCGATTTAGAAGTTGTGAAAAGATTTTCAAAGTTCCTAAAGTTTTATCCGACACCCAATTTACCCCCTCTTGGGTGATAGTCAGGTCTTTCAGCCTCCACAACCACAACCATTGCCATCAAACATTCCTCGGTGAGAAAGCATGACAATTTTGATGAGGCGATGCAATGGCTATTGAATATTTTTTTCTACAAAGATTATATTAAAAGTAAAATAGACTTTGAGTGATATATTAATTTTAAATAATTATTAAAAAAATAAATCATTGACCTTACTTAAAAATCAAATCAAACATTAGTCCTATAATTAATATCGTATTGCATTACCATTGAATCGCATTGCACTGCACTGCAAAGTACAATGGGATCGAACCAAACAGGCCCAATGGGTTCACAACTCAACTTTGCAGGGATATCAGGATCAAGAGAGGTTGATCATCACATGTGTCAAAAAAACTTTTAAATGATCCCCAAGACATGCACTGAGATTAAGAATATTACATAGTAGGAAATCTTAGCTGTAATCACGGAATTCAATTTGCAATCTTAATGTTCTTCCTTCTTCGGTTTATTATCAGTATTTTCATGATTTAGTTTGTAATATTTGTTTTGGTACTTTGTAGTGTTGTTTTATTTTTAATGAATATCATTTTGTTCTTTCTCCAAAAAAAAAAAAAAAAACAAAGTTCATAGTTGTTGTTTATTACGTAGATATCTTCTTGATTTTTATTAAAACATAGTTATGGCCTTATGGGTTTTTCTTTTCTAAAATTTTGAATTGAAAGTATCATTATAACAACAATATCTTCTTGAATAAATTTTTGGGTTAAGGTAAAAAAAAAAAAAAACATGAACTTATACCAAATATGCAAAAATTGTAAATTTGAAGTTCCTTTAAGTTCATAGTTGTTGTTTGTTGCGTAGGTCTCTTCTTTATTTATGGTAAAAGATAGTTACGGCCTAATGAGTCCCCCCCCCCCCCCCCAACAAAAAAAAAAATTTGAAATAAAATAAAGTATCTTTAAAAAAAACAAAAAAACAAAACAAAACCATGCACTTACACCAAATATGCAAAAATTCTAAAACTTTTCTCATGTGTAAAAAAAGCCATGAATTTTAAAAATTGGAGTAGAAATAACAAAACTATTAAAAGCACCTAACGTCCGTTAATTTTTGTGTTGGCATCCACCGTTTTCTTCTTCTACAAAAACTAATGGACATTGGGTGATTCTAACAGTTTCATAATTTTTACTCCAATTTTTAAAGTTCGTAGGTATTTTTGTATCCGAAAAATTTTATGAGTATTTTTACACATTGGGTATAAGTTTATGGATATTTTTTTACCTTAAAAGTACTTTTTTAATAATAATAAATTATGATGAATTTTTTTAAAAATGTTATCAACTTAAAAATGATCAAGTATATAATTTAATTTGGTCATTTAATTACTTACTTCCTCCTATCCATATTACAAGTCACCTTCCAAAAAATGATGTGTGACCCCTATTATAAGTCACTGATGGGAGAGTATATAATACAATTATTCAAACACTATTTAAAAGTGTGTAATATAAAAAATCCATTCTATTTTCAGACAAAACCAACCACTTAATTTCTTTCTTTATTTTCTTTTTATTTTTTGCAAACCACTTCTCCTTAATTTAAATGAAGTATTTAAAAATGCTTTAAAATAGGGAGTAGTATTTTCTTAAATGAAGTAGTTAAGATATTAGCCCCACTATAATCACTTCTTGTTGGCTATCCGCCACCAACTATAATCATAGACATTGCTTCATAAAAAGCTTTGAACAACAATTTTACATCAAAGCCCATCAAAAATTGAAAGGCCAGACTCTTTATGTAAACAAATCCTCTTTAGGTAAAATTGCAATTTTTAGTTAAAATCTAAGTGAATGGCATCCACGGATACAAGTGCGAAACCACTACTACTCCCAATTTCATAGATAAGAATTTTTCTTAGGATGGTCTATTCCTATTTATAAGAGACACAAATAGTCTTTATGAAAATTTTAGGATCATTTTAATTTTTTTTTTCTCGTTAATTATTAGTTAGTCTGTATTTATAATCTGCTCACTCACTCTTAATTAATAAAGGTGTTTATGGGGAAAAAATAAGTGTCCTTTATCACATATTTATTGTCTTTAATTAATTTTTTATCTACACAATTTGGTTATTTATATCAAATAAAAGAAAAAAGAAAGGAGTACTATAATGGAGCTCACACATCTAAATCCCAAGAACGAATTCAGATTTCGGGTGTGTTCCTAGTTTTGAAATTGCAAATTGCTTACATGTGCCCTTCTCCCTCTGTCTCTGATTCTTTTCTTTTTTTGGCAAGGATCATATAAGGGGGAAGTCAATGACCCCCAAGGCCCCAACCACCAAACTCTTCGGCAGCAAGATGGTGGCAAGTCAGAACTGGACACCCACCAATTAATATCATCATTAAGATAAGGGCAAGAAGGTCAATGCACTTCTCAACCCGCAGATCTTGCACCATTTTAATTTTAATTAATTTGTTGGAAGAGACCCATCAAAAGCAGAGTCTTTCACACCACGAGACATGAACCCCACACACACACACATATATATGACTTTACATCTTGACAAAGATATCTCTGTAAGAGGAATATTGGAGCTGTCCCAGATGGATGCCATGATCTTTACAAGCTTTTTATACGATCATGATTGTGAATAACTTTGATTTGTTAATTAACTTGCTGTGTTGCTGGCTTCATCGTGCATATACTAATGTGCGCACGGCAACAAGGCAAATGTATAGGTATTAGAATCTAGAAATTTGGTTATAATATTTGACTTTTTCATGAAATAAAAATAGAACCACCCCCCCCAAAAAAAATTAATGATTATATAAAGTCGAGGGAAAATAACATAAAATACTTTAAAATTATAAAATCCTAGAATAATGATTAAATAAAAATTTAATAAAAATATTTATATGCCTATAATACACACAAATATTTATAATAAATTCATAATAAGTCTAATTGTCAACATACAAATACTATAATGTTTATATGGTTTAGAATGTAAGGCATATTTATTTAATTTGAGTAAACTAATGAAGTAAATAAATTACTTAATTATAACATAGGTGATATAATCGCTTTTACATGTAATATTAGATTATATATTGATTTATAAGTTAGCTAAATTATTTTAGAAAAAATGATAAATATAATAGATAATATGAAAAAGTATTTAGAACTAAAATAACACTACATGGTTACAAATACCCTGAAAATATGTTAGGATTTTTGAAGAATCAATTTTTTAATTTATTTTTTTAAGTCAGACCCAAAACTAGCTGTCTTTTCTTTAAAAAGAAAATATCATTTTGGTTCTAGGCCTAATTTTGTTTGTTGGCTCAACGACGACTCAACTCCTGCCCAACTTGTATCAATTATAAAAATGATTTTCTGATTTAAAATGAAATGAGCCCTGTTGAATTATCTTATTTGGTTGGATTCTTTTATCATTGAAATTTACACTACTATAGAAATCATGATATATTACGGTTATTATCCGTCATACGTCACAGTTCCAAACTGTCGCATATATGGGTGCTATATATGCTCCGTTTTTTTATTCTATACCTATTATAACAATTCAAATATAACACCCATTAGTACTGAGGCTTTATGAGGCCACGATATGCGCATTGCCCTGATAATAATTAACAGGATACTGAACAACCACCATAATATATGGTAATGCTTGTATGATACATAATAGTCTCATTTTGACAACTTTTATTTATTTAGTAACATAAATAGCAATTCTTATGTAAGACCTATGACTTTTAATAAAACTAAATAGCAATCTAACTTAGACAACAGTTATGTATTTAGTACATAAATAACAGTTTCTAAATAAGAAACGTGAAGCGTTTATATTACATAACGAATTTTATATAATAACCATAATGTATATATGTGAAACTCTTTAAATGAGAGTTTTTGAGCTAGTTGAATTTGTCGGTATATAATAGAATAGTACCTCCCACATTGAGTGGCTATGTAATATGGGATGAATCAAGACATTACAGGCTTTGTGAGAAAAATCAATAGCAACTATTGATGTATATAAGTGATCATGTAATTGTTAACCTATAATTGTATCTCTTCATAGGGATTACACCTGAAAAGTAAAGGCTAAGGGGAAAAACATAAATATTCGTATAGGATAGAACGCTTGGGGTATGCAAACCATTGAGCTACTCAAGGGTTTGTTTACCCCTTGCAGCCTTCTTTATGCGGATTATTTGTGCTTCTTCTTTTTCTCCCAACCATTGATTTCCTGGCTTAATTGCCGAAGAAACATAAGATATAGGTTCACACTTACATTACAAGATATATAGGTGAGGAGTGTGATTGATTCTCACCACAAAGCCTGGAAAATCTTGATCAGTCTCAAATTGAATAGCTACCCAATGTGGGAAGTACTACTCTATTAGATAGAGTTGAGACAAAATAGCTCAGAAACTCTCACACTGAACAGTCTAGGGTTAATCACAACGTTGAATTTCAGAGCTTTTAACTTGTTGTCACCTTCTTAATACAAAAACAAGAGAAGAACCTTTTATTAGAGCAATAATGGGTTTTCCCAACAAAAAAAAAAAAAAAATAATAATTTCATAAAAGAAATTTAATATGTCACCTTGAATGCTTTATTGTGTTGTGACTTTACAAACATTGCAGTATTTGCTTGTTCATGTATGACTCTTGATACAACTGAACTAGTTTATTCATCATATCCTTATTGATCTTTTCGAAGTAACTTCCAGAGATGTAGATACTTCCATAGAAGGAGGTATTTTCTTAGGGATGCATATCTCTTGAAGTCACTTCAAAAAATATCAATAGAGTAGGAACCTTGTCAAAACGATGGGTTGACAACTTTCTATAACATAAGAGGAAACTTTGATTAGAGCAATAATGGGTTTTCAAAAAAAAAAATCACAAAAGTAATTTAATGTTACCTTGGATGCTTTATCGCATCTTGGTACAACTAAACTAACTTATCTATCACATTTGTATTGATCTTATGAAAGTAACTTTTGCAACTATATATGGACACTTCCAAAAAGGGAAAGATTTTCACTTAGGGATCCATATCTCTAGAAGTTACTTCGAATAGAACAATAGGGTAGGAACCGTGAATCGAAGCAAATATTGATAACTTCTTGTAACAAGAAAGGAACCTTCGAGCAGAGCAATGCTAGGATTTTTAAGAAAATATAACTTCACAAAAATAATTTAATGCCATCTTGGATGCTTTAACGCATCGTGACTTTATAAAGGCAGCCTAATTGGCTGGGTTGAACACTACAAGGGACAAGTGTATGCCTAGCTAGGGCTCACGAACAAAAACATGATTTAGTGCATTCGAAAGAAACTCATGCAACAGTCACTGAGACAAGGTCAAGTGTATTAACTAGCGTGGTTGTTGTTAAGAAGTCGAATGAAGGCTTTCTATAGTAGTTTTCGGCTGAAAACAACTCTTAACAGCCAAAAAAGACAATAGCAGTTGTTAGGTTATAATGTTGGTAGGTTTTGTCATTTTAACTAAGTAAGTGTCAAGTGTACTCTATTTCATATATTTAAATAGAAGAGGAATAATAGGATTTTTTTGGGTTATCGTGCCTAAGACTTTACATCACAGTTCATTTATAAGAACTGTTATTTATTAATTTATATTTATAACGGTTCTTTGTAAATAACCGTGAGGTATATTATATTTTTGTTTAATATATTGAGGCTTATAGAGCCTAGATAACTACATTTTCATATTTTATAAAAATAAAACCAAACACCCTCTGATAGATGATATGAGGTCTGCTATGAATTTTGGAAGTTTTGTTTCCTTGAATTTGAATGAATCAAAATTTTTGTAAATTCGCAGCATACCTCATATCATCATGCTTATCATCACCATAGGAGTGGTCTGAATTATTTGGAAGTATGTTAGGATCAAGGTGGTCAACCCTATACTCATCAAGAATGAGATTAGTCTTCCAAACTCGAGTTCATCTTCTTTGGAAAATAACTTTGAAGAATATAGAAGATGTCTCAGTGAAACTCTAACTCGAGTCACAGAAGCTCAGCTCGAGTTCAGGGAGAAACTCGAGTCAAACTTGATCATGATCTAGTCATAGCACCAGTAGCTCCAAGGGAATCACACTTCAAGAATGAAGATTGGAAGTTTAGCCAAGCATAGTGATCAAAGCTTCACTAGAATCTGGAGTCAGCTTGGTCATGTATTTGATTTTCTGATTTTCCTCTGTTTCTCACTGAATTCTTTCTTTCTTCAGCTCCTACTAACTTCCAGAATGCCTAATGGCTTCTTCATATTGCCTTCTTATAGATCCTTCATGCTTCACCGATTTCAGCTTCCCTAGCTACTTAGAGTCATCAGTGACTATTGATTCAACTCTTCTCCAACTCTCACTTGCAATCAAGGTAACCAGTCACACATGCTCACTTCAAATTTTTAGACAAGGAGTAAAAATTGCAAGTTCCTTTACAAGGAATACTCACTCCCCCTTACATTTTACAATCAATGCTCACACTCAAAGTCCCACTCCCTTGAGTAACTCCCAACAATACTAATAAATGAAGTTTCTGATGCTCTCTCAAAGAGTAATGTAATGAACACTAAACTACAGAGAATATTAGTAAACACAATAAGAGTTCAATACAACAGTGAAAACTTATCGTAGGTCGTTGGCTTTATCTTGAATGCTTCTATATTTATAGCTTGGAATGAGTTAATGACCGTTAAATTATTTGAATCTATCCTTTAAGAGATGATATAGCCATTGGTGAAAGAGAGAATTTGGATTAAATGAGTTTTGTCTCATTTAATATCTCTGACCCAAAAGTACTTTTTTTTATCTTGAGTTTAATCCTTGTTTAAGTACATGAAACTTATATATAAGTATGATTAGTAATGTTTAGAAACGATAAGAAGTGTTGTAACAAGCTTTGATCTTGCTTAGAATGGTTATCAAAAATTTTGAGATGTTGTTTCGAAAAACTATTATCAATATAACTCAAGTGATCAAGTTGTGTTGTCATATCACTCGAGTGGTAACCCAGTACTTGATTGCAATCCAGTGTCAAAACCATTTTACCACTGGGGCACTTGATAGTTAAGTTTGGAAAGACTTCAGAACCACTTGAGTGATTACTATCCACTCGAGTGGTTTTTGAAAAATATTTAAAAATATAGTTCACTATCGAGTGGCTCTATGGTGATGACTCGAGTGTCCTAATATTACTTGAGTGCTCTACACTATTTTCTTTGAAAAAGCTGTGAATCACTATCAAGTGACTTGGTAGTAATGTGGCAAAATTGGCCATCACTCGAGTGACCATAATAACACTTGAGTGATCTTCTACAATAGATTGGAAAAAAGAGGCCCATTACTATTGAGTGACTTGATAGTGATCACCATCACTCGAGTGATCTGTGATAGAAGATCAGAAAATTACTGCATCACTATCGAGTGACTTGATATTGGCCAAATGAGATATCACTCGAGTCCTTTAAATTTCTAAAATGATCACTATGAAGTGATCGTGTCATGATGATTTTTCATAATATCACTCGAGTGGAAACTTCATCACTCGAGTGATCTATTGAATCTTAACAGAAACACTTAGCATCACTTGAGTGACTTGCATTAACAAGTTACCTAAAAAACCAGAGATCTTTTTTAAAAACATTTTATCATGCGAAATCTTGATCTTAAGATTTGTTATCATCAAATTATGAATTCTAACATAGTAAATGGCCAGGATTTGAAGAAACAAGTGTAGTATGAAGAAGAGACCGTGAAGTGTTTGTAAGAATGATTCAGAACACAAACTGTAATATCCTGAATTTTGAACCCCAAGAATTGAGAATAAGCCTATATCAGACAGACGACTAGACCCAGTTCAGGTAGAGTGATATTAGATTTGGGAAATATTGTATGGAATCTTCATAAGTTAAGAAGCTTATTGAAGAAACCAAGCAAAAATCTAGAAGGAAGAAGCTTAATCAAGAAGCAAAGTTGGCTTCTTGGATAAGCCAGCAATTACTTAATCAAGAAGTAGCTTGAGGGATATTTTAAGGGTTGGTAATTTCACAAAAGGACACCTAAGCTTCTACTTATGTCATAAAAATGACATCACAATCTTTCCCAAGAAGCCTCAAATTCGTGCAAAGTAAGGAGAAAAGTCAACAAAACTTGCAAAATAAGCCAAGTTAAAAGGATATTTTGCAAGGGCACTTTGGTAATTTGATTTGGGATATTTTTAGATGCATTCTTGACATATTTTAAGACGCTTTGCACTCCCTTTTGCATGAGTATTTTGACCTAGAGCTCAAGAGCCATAGAAATTAAAGTGTCAGTGCAGAAGGGCACAAAAACACTTATACAGTGTTAATCAGTCACTAAAAATGATATTCAGCTATGCCCTAAGGTATGGGATGATTAGCTAAGCAAAAATATGCTAAAATAAGTGTACACATGACATTTCCTGGTCAGGTAAGGATTTCCTTCATTTTTTAAGGGATAAGAATGAAAAGTCAGCTGTAATAATTACTTGAGGATAAGTGTCACTACGGGATTAAAAAGCAAAAAGTGAGTAATGATTGCAGGGGCTAAATAGTCAAATCCTTGCCCCTTAAGTCATCAAATTCGTCCCTCCCAGGAAAGAGAAGGAAAATTCAGATGATTTTATCCATACTCAGGCCCAAACACAAAATGGGGGTCCCACAGGTGATTAACCGGTAGAAAAGGGATCGATAGGGACCAGTTAGGGGCCTCTTTTGGACTGAATGAGACAAGAGTGGGGCCACTTTGGGAAGTTAAGAAGGTGCCACCTAGTATGGATAATCAAGGGAAAATATTTGAAAAGTTGAAGAAAAGCAAAATCATTCCAAAAGTCAAAGTGCATGTCCTACTTTCTGGATAAAAAGGGAATAAATCAATAATAGGGAAAAACAAAGATAAAATAAAGAAGTTCCGAGTCAAAATTGTTAATTTTCATAAATTTCGGGCCAAAGTAGGTAATTTTCCCCAAATCAAAAGTAAAAATCTAGATATTTTCATGGGGAAACGCCACATGTCCAGAGCCTAGACCCTTCTGGATTTTCTTGAAGAAAAAGTCAAAAAGTCAGATGAATTCCATTAATTACTGGATAGAGTTTTACTCCAGTTATTCCAGACTGATCAGATACTTTTACTATTATTAAATTCACATGCTCTCTATTGAAAGTGGAGCTAATCACCAAGAAGGGGGTGAATTGGGGATTTTAAAATTCTTTTTCAATTAGTCTGTTTTTGAACACTAAAACAGAGCTAAGTAGAGTATGAGAAAGGAAAGCAAGACACAAGGAATTTATATTGGTTCAGTCCAATCTCTTGACCTACGTCCAGTCCCCGGACACTCTGGGATTTCACTATCTCAATTGATTACACACTCTGTAACTCTAGAGTAATTCTCTCACTAGAACTTACTCCCCCTTACAAGTTACAATCAATAACCCAATCTCTAAGTCCCAAAACTTGAGATTCTTACAATGAAATGATTTACAGTAAATGAACTCTCTCTCTCTCTCTAAGAGTGGATAAGAATAATCACTGAAGTACAGAATGTATCAAAAGATACTTTACACAAGAAAACTCAAAGAGTAGTTGGAAACTTGAATGATTTTCATTTTCAACAGTTGGTTGTTGAGAAGAATTGAATACAGCTCTATTTATACAAAGAGAGCATAAAATGACCGTTGTAATCTTCAATATGATAGTTGCCTTCATTAAGAAAGGATTAGGTTGATCTTTGGTCTTCTTCTCTCTCTACTCTTTGGTTAATCCAGCTGCACAGAAGTTTATGATTGACTTCTTGACTTTTAATCTGTTAGAAGAACAGCTACTGGATGTGGAAAGGAAACATTAATCCCTTTACAATGTGTGTAGAATGATTGTCCAAAAAGATGCAAGTTTTCTGAACTTTGCATTTAATATGCTGACATCACTTTTTGCTTTTGTCTAAATCTTCATTTAATATTCTCTAAACCATCTGAAACTCATTAGCAAACTAATTAAACATAGCTAGGAATCGTAATGAGTGATGATAAGAAGTATTAAGATCAAATGGGAAGATTTCACAAATTCACGCAATTTGATTTTCAAAACCAGCAACACAAACTTGAGTTTGTTTATCCAAACTGGAGTTTGTAACTATGCTCAGAAGACAAACTCGAGTTTCCAAATCCTAACTTGAGTTTTCTTCTTCCAGAGAAGAATGTCGTCTTTTGAGTTTAAAAGCACATTTTGAATCATAGAGAAAAACTCGAGTTGATTAGTGACAAACTCAAGTTTTGGACTTTTATAGTGAAAGACATGTTTAAGTCCAAAAGCTCAAAACTGAAGTTTTCAATGTAAATTGGAGTTTTCAAAAACACTGAAATGAGCAAAGCTCTCGGCTTGACCTAAACTCGAGTTTCCAAATATAAACTCGAGTTTTCATTTAAAGTTGAAAACCTTTGTGATGAGGACATAGGAGGCAGCATGACTTGGCCCAAATTCTGCACTTAGTTTTATCTTTTTTATATTTAGTTAAACTTTTGTAATAAGGCCTATTGGGCTAGCTTATTGGGCTGTGTTATTTTCCTTTGTGTGTAAGCATATTTAGGTTAAACTTAATATGGATGTTGTCCACTATATAAGGGAACACCATAGCTTTTGAGACGGCAGATTTGAATTCAGAGTTAACCTTTTTGGTTGAGAGACAAGCTTCTCTAGGGTTCTTTTGAGAATCTCTAACTTATCAAGGGCATCAATCCTTGTGGCGTTCTTGGGCTTATCAATTCTTTGGAATTGTGGCGCCTACCAGTTTTCGTTCGAAATTTCTTGGTTTCGTATCTCCATATTCGCTTACCTTTTTCGGTGTTTCTTGAGTCAAAATCGTGTTTCAGAAAGCCATCTTTCACCTCGTTTTGGAAACGCTCGAATCTGAGGTCTGGAGCGTTAGATACGTTCTGTTCATCTTAGACGCGTTGCAGGCTGAATTTCTGGTGCGAAATTCCTTTCCTAGTTGATCCAATCATCCTTTTCTTTCGGGGATCATATCATCTGGTATCAAAGCAAAGGTTCTAGGATTGGAATTGGGTTATCTTTTCTCGATTGTTTACATCCAATCTGGTCACACATTTGGTAACCCTAGTCCCTAAAATTTGTTCTTTGATTTTTGAATTGCACAATTCTGTTTTAGCCGTTGTTGTTTGTTCCTAATTTGTTCTTTCAATCTTTTACTTGTTGTTTCTTTCAATTTCTTGTTCTTGAGTTTGTTCTTTCTTGTTCGAATTCAATTCCTTGAATTCTCGCACTTGGTTCTTGGTGTTCATCCTTGATTCATCATTGTTCTTGAATTTTATTCCTTTTGTTGAAGAATCGGGTGTCATAAAAACAAAAAGAAAAGAAAGAAAGAAAAAGAAAAAGAAAAAGAAAAGAAAAAAAGAAAAGAAAAGAAAAGAAAAAAAGAAAAGAAAAGAAAAGAAAAAAAGAAACAGAAAAAAAAAAAAAAAAAAAAAAAAAAAAAAACTATACAAAGACCTTGCTATTCAATTACACACACTACTACGTGTGAACGTGTGAACCAAGTCCAAAGTGTCTTCCTTGAATAATTCCTCCAAATTGTTTTTGACTTTCTTTGTCTTGTCTTCTTGACATCAATTCTAGAGTTTGGGGGTTGTACTCTTGAGTGTTCTTGGAGATTCTGTTAAGAACTTAAAGAGAGCTATTGAGTGGTAAAAGGCAAGAGAGAATACTACACAAAAGCCTTATAGAGAGCAACAAACACGAGTGATACATTTTTAAGAGTGTAAACACGTGAGCGAGTGGTGAGGTCCTATTACTTTTGTTCTTTTCCTTGAATTATGGCGGTACAAAAGGTGAAGGTGTTCCTCCTCCTATAGGAGATAACAGATTGCTAATTGAAGCCATTACAACTCAAATGCAAAGGATGATGAGGGAACACACAAGAGGAGTTATATGAGAGAATGGAGAGAATAGAAAATCGGGGAATCATGATGAAGATAGACAGAGAGGGAGGGATGAAAGAAGGAGAAGAAGAGATAATGAGAATGATGCTAGAGAGGATAGAATTAAGGGAGTGAAGCTTAATATACCATCTTTTAAAGGAAAAAGTGATCCGGAGGCCTATTTAGAGTGGGAACTGAAGATTGAGCACTTATTTGCATGTCACAATTATACGAAGAGAAGAAAATGAAGGTGGCAGCCATGGAGTTTAGTGATTATGCTCTCATTTGGTGGGACCAATTGCAAAGGGAGAGGGTGAGATATGAAGAACCATTGGTGGATAGTTGGGTGGAGATGAAAAGGCTAATTAGAAGAAGATTTGTTCCTTCCCATTATCATCGAGACCTTCACAATAAACTTCAAAGACTCACACAAGGTAACAAGAGTGTAGATGAGTATTATAAAGAGATGGAGGTGTCCTTGATTAGAGCAAATATTAGTGAAGAACGGGAGGCTACTATGGCACGTTTCTTGCATGGGCTGAATAGTGATATAAGGGATGTTGTGGAGTTGCAAAATTATGTGGAGTTGGAGGATGTAGTGCAACAAGCTAGTAAGGTAGAACAACAACTCAAGAGAAAGGGTTTTATGAGGAAAAACTCTTCAAATTTTAATTCTTCAAGCTTGGAAGGATAGAAATAAGAAGGAGGGAGGTTCTTCATCAAGCAATACCACTGCTACACCTCAAAGGACTCAAACTAAATCCAATGAGATCCCTAAAAAGACAAGGAGTAGTGAAATAAAATGCTTCAAGTGTTTGGGGAGAGGACACATAGCTTCTTCGAATGTCCAACTAAGAAGACTATGTTACTTAAAGAGGATGGAGGGTTTACTAGTGAGTCTTCTTCAGATTCTGCCTCACAATATGATGAAGATGAGTATATTGAAGAAATGATTCCAGAAGGAGATTTGTTTATGGTAAGAAAGATGTTGGGTAGCCAAGCAAAAGACATGGATTTAAAGACAGAACAAGTGGAGGTGAACTTCTTTCATACTAGATGCCTTATCCAAGGGAAGGTATGTTCTTTAATTATTGATGGAGGGAGTTGTACCAATGTTGCAAGTGCTAGAATGGTGTCTAAATTGGGCATGGAAACCAAACCTCACCCGATGCCATACAAGCTTCAATGGCTTAGTGAGGATGGTGAAGTGACCATAAGCAAACAAGTGGAGGTGAACTTCTCCATAGGAAAGTATGATGATACAGTTTTATGTGATGTGGTACCAATGGAGGCTTGTCATTTGCTTCTAGGGAGACCTTGGCAATATGATAAGAAAGTTATACATGATGGTTCACCAACAAGTTCTCTTTTGTACATAAAGAACGCAAGACTATTCTTGCACCTTTGACACCAAGAGAAGTTAGTGAGCATCATTTAAAAATGAGATAGAAAAAAAAGCAAGAGAGAAAAGAGAGTGGAAGAGAGCAAGAAAAACAAAGAGAAAAAGAGAGAAAAGCACCAAACTTGTTTATAAAAGAAAAAGAGATGAAAAAGGCAATGCATTTGAAAAAGCCAATGCTCTTACTTTTGAGTAAAGAGAATAATTTGACAGATGCAAGTCCTACTAACTCTCTTACAAATGAGGTTTCTAATTTGTTGCAGGAAGGAGTGCAGGTTGAACAAGAGAAGGTGAAAGCTATTCAAGAGTGGCCAACTCCTAAGAATGTAAGTGAGGTAAGAAGCTTTCATGGCTTAGCTAGTTTCTATAGGAGGTTTGTCAAAGACTTTAGTATAATAGCTACACCTTTGAATGAAGTGATTAAAAGGCATGTTGGTTTTAAATGGGGGGACAAACAAGAGCAAGCCTTTGCTGCCCTCAAGGAAAAATTAACCAATGCACCTATTCTTGCTTTGCCTAATTTTGCTAAGTCATTTGAAATTGAATGTGATGCATCCAATGTGGGGATAGGGGCTGTTTTGATGCAAGAAGGGCATCGATTGCTTATTTTAGTGAAAAATTGAATGGGGCTGCTCTTAATTATTTCACATATGATAAGGAATTGTATGCATTAGTAAGGGCTTTGCAAACTTGGCAACACTATCTCCTGCCCAAAGAGTTTGTCATCAACGGTGACCATGAGTCCTTAAAGTATTTAAAAGGACAAGGCAAGCTCAACAAAAGGCATGCCAAATGGGTAGAGTTCTTGGAGCAGGTTTCCCTATGTGATCAAGCACAAGAAAGGTACGTCGATGTGGTTGTAGATGCACTCTCAAGAAGGTATGCTCGTTCTCTACTCTTGAAACTAAGTTCATTGGCTTTGATCATATTAAGGCATTGTATGAGCATGATCTAGACTTTGCACAAATCTATAAAACTTGTGTGCATGCTGCTCAAAATGGATTCTTTAGGCATAATGATTACTTGTTTAAAGAAAAGAGATTGTGTGTTCCTAAAGGTTTCGTTAGGAAATTACTTGTGAAGGAGGCACACAAGGGGGGACTAATGGGACATTTTGGGATCCAAAAGACTCTAGACATGCTGCATGAACATTTTTATTGGCCACACATGAAACGTGATGTGCATAAATTGTGTGAAAGATGCATTGTATGTAAGCAGTCTAAGTCTAAATTATTGCCTCATGGGTTGTATACTCCTTTACCTATTCCAGTTTGCCCTTGGATTGATATTTCTATGGATTTTGTGTTAGGACTACCTCGGTCTAAAAATGGCAAAGATTTTATTTTTGTTGTGGTAGACGGGTTTTCTAAGATGGCACATTTTATCCCGTGCAAAAAGGTTGATGATGCAATCCACATTCTTTGGTTTCTTCTTCAAGGAACTGGAGACGAGGATTACAATTTGAGGACAAATTCTTCTGAAGCAGGAGGGAATGATGAGGACATAGGAGGCAGCATGACTTGGCCCAAATTCTGCACTTAGTTTTATCTTTTTTATATTTAGTTAAACTTTTGTAATAAGGCCTATTGGGCTAGCTTATTGGGCTGTGTTATTTTCCTTTGTGTGTAAGCATATTTAGGTTAAACTTAATATGGATGTTGTCCACTATATAAGGGAACACCATAGCTTTTGAGACGGCATTTGAATTCGAGTTAACCTTTTTGGTTGAGAGACAAGCTTCTCTAGGGTTCTTTTGAGAATCTCGAACTTATCAAGGGCATCAATCCTTGTGGCGTTCTTGGGCTTATCAATTCTTTGGAATTGTGTTGCCTACCGAGTTTTCGTTCGAAATTTCTTGGTTTCGTATCTCCATATTCACTTACCTTTTTCGGTGTTTCTTGAGTCAAAATCGTGTTTCAGAAAGCCATCTTTCACCTCGTTTTGGAAGCGCTCGAATCCGAGGTCTGGAGCGTTAGATACGTTCTGTTCATCTCAGACGCGTTGCAGGCTGAATTTCTAGTGCGAAATTCCTTTCCTAGTTGATCCAATCATCCTTTTCTTTCGGGGATCATATCACTTTGAAAACTCTAGCCCAAGTGAAAACTGGAGTTTTCTAAACAAATTGGAGTTTTCTCAAAGTAGTTAAAACATGTAACCTCTCTGTCAAGCCTAAACTCGAGTTTACAAATACAAACTCAAATTTTCTCAAAACTTTGGAAAACTTAGAAAACTCTTGGCTAAGTGCAAACTGGAGTTTCCATATCAAAACTGGAGTTTTCTTAGGCTTAAAACATTGGAGGCTCTCTGTATGCCCAAAACTCGAGTTTACTATCGTAAACTGGAGTTTTGTTTACTTTAGAAAATATTTGAGATTCTCTGTATGGTACAAACTCAAGTTTGTAAAACTAAACTCAAGTTTGTCTCAATGTGAGAAACTTAAAGTGCTCTTTGTATGTCATAAACTCGAGTTTGCTTACGCAAACTAAAGTTTTCTCAATTCATAAAATTGAGCTACTCTCTGTCAAATCCAAACTTGAGTTTTGACTCCAAAACTTGAGTTTGCCTTTGACAGCAAGTTTTTCAACTTACCAAAGACAAACTTCAACTTATGTATACAATTGTCAGTTATCATCAAAACACATAGAGAACTAACATCTCTCTCCTAGACCAAGGGAGCACAAAATTTTGAAGAGGAAAGAGAGAGGATTTCAGCAATTTTCCATAGCCAAATCAACTCCAAGCTACTAAGTCCATCAACCGAACTTCCGATTCAGGTAAACACCGAAAACTCAACTCTTTGAAGTTCAAAGTTGGGATTTTCGTGCATGGTGTTAGTGCTTGGTGTTGAGGTTTGATTTTGGTGTTTTTGAGGGTTCCAATGAGTCTAAAACGTGATTTTGTATGGGGTTAAGTTATGGTTTAAGTTTCCGAACTTGAAAACCCCGAAAACTCAAAGAAGAAGCTTGCTGCCAGTATTCTGGGATTCGGGCAGAGAAGCTTCAAACATGTTTTTAAAATAGTAAACGATGTTTGTTTGAGTTGAAATTTTACAGGTAAAAATTAGACATCTGGACATCATTTTCATATGTAACTCGACATATTTTTGATTTACCAACTAAGAGAAAATAATTTTTGAAAACGACTATGGAAGCACCAGGAGTTTTCTGACCAAAGGCTAAAGATTGAGCTACACTCCAAAATATATGTACTTTTGGTTTCTGGACTTATTTTTCCTGAAAATTAGACATCCTAACGGTTCAGATGGCGCTGGTTTCACATAAATATGATTTTTTTGGAATTTATTAAAAATCCTTGAAGTTGGCTCAAATTCACTGGATTTTCTGGAAAATTACTAAAGGGCTCGTATTTAATTAAAAATACAAGGGTATTTCTGGAAATACTGAAAATAAGGTATTTTGGTGTTATTTAGGTCAAGGGAATTTTTGGAAAATTCATTAGGCACAATAAAATATTAAAGACAGTATATCCCCCACTAGGTAGTAACCACTTTACTCAGGCACTTTTATGTGTTTTGTTGTATGTGTTGCTTGTCATATGTGTTTTTGTTTGTGTTTGGCCAAATACGCATACAGAACATGCTTGTGATAAAGTTCCTAGCGTTGAGGATGCCTGCCAGGGTCTACCTATATGGCGGCTCAACAGAGTCGGGCTTGTGATTCCGGTAATTCCGGGGCCTGTCTTAGTAAGGCGGCCGAACGGTTCGAAAACGTGTTGTGGTATATGTTTCTGTTTTCATATATGGTATATTTGACATATTGTTTGTATTCACATACATGACATTAAAGCCAGGAAATCGAGACAAGCCCATCGGGCCGGCCCGTTTAAGCCCTAGCCCTGCGGGCTCGGGCTTGAAAAATAGGCCAGAAATTTGAAATTGACCCTGCAGGGCTGGCCCTATAGGGCCTCGGGCTTAATCGGGCCGGCCCGTTAGGCCCGTTTAATTGTAGCTTTTTTAAAAAAATTAATTATTTAGATTTCCACTTAATGAATGTGTTTATTTGTAATTACCTAGTTTTTTTTTAGTTTAAACTATAACCCTTTTTTTAATGTTTATTATTATTTTGTATTAAAACACATAATTATTATTATTCATATTAAATAAACACATATTTTGGTATTACAATATTATATAAGTAATAAATTATAAATATATTTTGTGTAAAATAAATATAATTATTTTTACTTGTCGAGAAAATTAGGCATGAACCGAAGGAATCTGCAGACACACACAAAATTACGAGAGGGAAAGGAATTTTGTCGTGGGCATACATAAAGCAATTCCTTTATTTAATATTTTTTGAAAAAAAGGAAAAAAAACATATTCTTTGTGTTTATTTGTTTTTTATTACGAATTAATGAATGTGTTTATTTGTTAAATGATTTATATTGTTTAGATATTAATGTTGATAACATTTATTTGATAGATTAGAACTTTAATGGTTTCAATTTACTAATTATATCACTTTGAAAAAAATCGAAGGAAAAATATTAAAATTTGGAATAGTAATTTTCAGGCCCTGTAGGGCCGGCCCTGGCCTTGGTACTATCGAGCCGGGCTTTGAAAAACAGATGTTTTCCTTACCCCAGGCCCTGTAGGGCTAGCCCTGTTAGGCCCTGGCCCTGTCAAGCCGGGCCGGCCCTGATTCCCAGCTCTACATGACATGGATGCATGTATACACATCACACATTTAATGCATGAGTATTGATGGTTACTCTGGGGGCCATTATCGGAACCCAAACTCTTCTGTAGTCACAGGGGGACGTGCTTGATGTGAAGAACCTTTTCAGAAAGGTAAGTGCTTATCGGTGTAGATTGAAGAATAGGGAATGCTCTATTACATTTTGTATCTATGTTGGGATGACTGTACATATTTGGTATTTATTTTTGGATGACTGTATCCTTAACCCTTCAGTGACTTTTATTTTTTTTTGTTTATTTTACTTTTACCAGTACAGTAGATAGTCCAAACCAGTTTAAAGCTCTGTTGTGCTCACTCTGATACAAGTTAAATGGACCTATTTTTTTAAAAAGGAAAGGTAAGTAATACAAGAAATCCCTCTAACCCGCCACCCGAAAGGGCGTGGCCAGTAGGGGTGTAACACAAACAGGATCCAAAAAAAAAGGGTTTGAATCTTCAAAAATGTATATACCATACTCCAGAAACTCCGCAAGTTTCTCTTTATTTTGTGACTCCACATCCGTGCTTGCTAATTTCCATTCCCAACTCCAAAGGCTTCACCGCCCATGAAATGAAATAAGATGTGCAATGCATAAACATGAATGTTTCTGAAGCAAAAATGGGTTTTCAACGGGTATTTTAGTATTTTTCATATAAAAGTGAGGTCTTATTTCCTTGATATACCAAACACACTTTTAAACCTCATTTTCATATCCATCAAAATTAATTCCGTGTAACAAACAACCCATACACTAGTGCAAAAAAGGGGTTTTAAGACCGCCTCATTTAGACCGGACTATCGACGCCCCGGTCTTAAAGGTATGACTGGTGGCAGTTTTGTAAATGTAAAGAACTTCTTATACCGGATCATTTTTTCATAGGTCTTAAATATATTATTCAGACCCGTTAAAAAAACAACTGGTCTTAAAAATGTTATTAAAAAAATTGAAATATCAATTATTTTATCAAGAAATCTCATATAGCTGGACTAATATTTTCTATGGTCCAAAAATAATAAGGAAAAATTTAAATATAAAGGTATTAAAGTTTTCAAATGCAAGTGGGTTACTGTCAATATGGTGTTCAGATCGATCGGCTATGATTTACATTAGTCGATGTCAATAATAGAAGTTTGGGAGATGAACCTTTTATTATGAAACAAGTGTTCAAGTGTTCTATATCACCAATCAAGAAAATAAAATGTGGTCTGTAGCTCTTCAAGGAAAAAGGGTCATTGATATTGATGAGTAAAGTCATTCAAATTATGAACTTCTGATAGTAATCCTTTTTCAAGGGGTCTACCGGATATGAATGAAGAAGATAAAGCGGATAATGAACCCGGCATAAGAAATGATCATCAAGAAGGGATATGGGAGGATATCACTTTATAAAAGGGTCAATTCATAAGGTAATATTCATATGCCGAATTCTTTGAAAACTTTAAGGTTTTAACTATTTATATTCCTTATATGTTCTTAAACAATGTCACTGACTATGAAGTTTGTTCTTGTTTTATTTTTGTGGCAGGATCTGATCCAAAGGGGCATGTTATATAAAAGAGGATGTTATTACGTTGTTGGGTGGGAATCAGATGAAGGCATGGTGAATATATTATATTGGGCATGTATGTTGATTTACGTGCTGTATTTGTAACTCATTGTATTTGTAAATAAGTATCTTATTGTATAAATTAATTTAGGTGTTGTAGTCATAGTATAATCATTAATTAAGAGGCCACATAACTCATGGTGAATAATATTTGTATTCTTTTTCCCAATTCAATTTATTCATAATTATTCATAGCTTGTAGCTTAAAGTATTGACTTTTATGTGCTGGATTGGGTGGTGGATTTGTGTATATATAATGATCAGGAAGAACAAAATAGGGAAAAAAATTCAGGAAAATTTAGACCGGAAATAAATACGCCGGTCTTAAATGTTCAACTCTTAAAACCGGATGTATTTATATGTCTGGTCTTAAAGGTCAGATGAACATATTTGATATTAAGCCGGTTTTAAAAGTTGGTCTTTTAAGACCGGTGTGTTTATACGTCCAGTCTAAAAGTTCAATTTTTAGGACCGGATGTATTTATCATCCAGTCTTGAAAGTTAGTCTTTTAAGACCATGTATAATTAGTCGCTGGTCTTAGAAGCCACTATTTTTTAGACCAGATTTATTTTTGTCTGGTCTTAAAATTCCAATCTTTTAAGAGCGGCCAAGTTTTTGTCCGGTCTTAAAAGTTGAGTTTTAAGACCGAACAAAAAGTATTTCAGGTTTATTTTAGTACGCCTTTTAAGATCTAATGTTTTAAATGTCCGGTCTAAAAGAGTTTCTTTAAGATCGGTTCGTGTCCAGTCTTAAATGTTAGACTTTTAATACCGCCTGGAATAAGACCGGTCGTGGGTCCAGTCTTACGGTGCCTCTTTTGTCCGGCCTTAAAAGTCTTTTTTGCACTAGTGATACTTAATATTTATAAATTAATTATTTGACTCTTATGTTATATAACTCTATATTTAGAATTGAAGCAGTACTAACTGCCTCATTAACTCAACAATTAAAGGAGTATTAAAAAACTGAAGGGCTAGCATAGCAGGCTAGAGTTGTCATGGCAACACACTTCTTTTAAGAAAGTGGGGTTGGAAGTTCTATCCAGATTAACTCCTTCTATGGTTTATTTTATTTAACTCAATATACTAAAAAGACAAGTCATCATAACTTGAATCTTTTTCTCCGCTGATTTCGCATGGGTGGGTAACAAGACATGTTAGAATAATTTGTGCCTACCAAATGTTGAACATTCTCATGTAAACTATTTTGAAAAGTATAATTTGTGCCTACAATTGAAAAGAAAAATAAAAAGTGTAGTATATACTTTGAAAAGTAAAAAATTAGACGTCTGATCATACATTATAATATATTACTTACTATAAAATTTATGCTTTATATTATTATGGTAAAAAAGTAATATTGGACATTGGTGGTAACTTATAACATGAAACATTATATATTTATATTTTTTATATATATAAAGTATATATTTATCTTATAAATGAAATAACATGAAAAACTATAAATTTAATAAAAGAATCAATCTAGGTCAAACCGTCAAAGCCTGGACCCGCTAATATTTTAGTTTCAACTAAAGAATTGGTTTTATGGCTGAGCTGAGTTGGATGGGAGTCGAATGCCTATTAATTGAGCCAAAATGCGGAATTAAATTAAGAACTGACAAAATTTTTCAGAAAACAAGACAATTTTTTTTTTTCTTTTGCTTCACCGAAAGTTTGCTGAAAGGTTTTTTTTTTTTTTTTTTTTTTAAAAAAAAAAACTTATAAGAAACTGACGACATAGAAAAGTTCAATATATTGTCAGATTATTTATAAATATATAATGTTACTACGTCGTTTTAGATTAATGAAGGGTGTTTCCGTAATTTTGCACCCTTCATTAATTCAAAACAACGTAGTTTTAGGGGGGTCACTGTAGATAATTTATCTCCAATGACTGGAGAAATATTTTTCCCATATATATATAGGCTTTTTAACCAATTTGCCCCTTATTAAATAACTATTTACCAAAATGCCTATGTCTGGAAACTATTCACCCATATGCCCCTGTTTAGTCGACTACACCCCTCATGTAGTCAACTAAAATGTGGGGTCAATTTTTTTTTTTAATATCCCAGTGATTTAGTCGACTAAGCACTGTGGCTTAGTCGACTAAATCGCAACAGAGGGGTTTTTTAAGAACCTCAATCGCGGTATTTGGAACCCTAATCGACTAAGCACCCCTTTCCCCTTCCAATACTCTCTCTTTTCTCAGTTTTCGTGTGGCCCATCAAGGTTTAATACCATCCCACCTTGTTGAAGGTATCATTGTTGTGTAATCTTTGTAGTTTCACTTTGTTAAGCTTTTGTTTTTGTTTGTAACCTGAAACCCTTCCTTTTGCAGCTCCCAAATTCTAGTGTGAAGGATGAGTTCAAGTCCAAACACGCACGTTACTGTAATCTACCATAGTGGGAGACATTTTGTAGGTCCCGATGGTGTTCAATTTGAAGGAAAAACGAAAATGATGAAAATCAAATGGGGCACTACGTACAACGAGCTCAAAGAAAGAATTTATCAAAAATTGGGGTGTGGAGGGTGATTTTGATGCTCGCACGAACCCAGTAAACCCGAGTACCGCAACAATGCCACCGCTTTGTGTTGACCCAGTTAGAAGTGGTAAGTTAGTAAACTTGTATTTGTAATTTTTATTTAGTGGTTCTGACAAAAAAATCGTCTTGATAGATGTAGGGCCTGAGAGTGAGCCATTTTGGAACGAAAGCCTGCACTATTCCTCCATTAATTGGGTGCACTGTGATGATGACATGGAGATGTTGTATGGTGATGATGACGGGCAAGGTGGTTGGCATTTAGGTGATCCATTATATCTGTATTAGCAGTTTCTTTCTAAGTCTGAAATGCAATATGCAGTGAAATTATATTGCATGAAGTCTCATCGTATAGCCAAAGTTGAAAAAATCGATGAGCATAGGTTTATGATGAGGTGTCAAAACCATGCTGACGGTTGTCCCTGGTATATGAGGGCAATTCTCCCCAAGAATGGAAATAGTTGGGTGGTGCGTAAGTGGGGTAAAGATCACACCTGACTAAACCAGAGTCTCGCCCGGGATCATAGACAGCTAGATTCAGATGTTATATGTGCATCCATTATCGGTAGGTTTTCCTTTTTTCTTTAGTTACATTTGGTTTGTTTATTAACAATACATTTAGAATTTGCTTTGTTTTCACTAGGTATGTTAAGAGAAGATCTAGCTTTAAAACCAGTGCTGATACAAGAGAGGATATAGCGTCTGTATGGATATAATGTAACATACAAGAAGGCTTGGAAGGCGAAAATGAAGGCCATTGTGAAGTTATTTGGTGATTGGGAGGAATAATATGCATTCTTACCCAATTGGTTGACATACATGACGCAATGTAATGTGGGTTTTGTTTTCAGGCTAGATACAGATGAATCTTTCGATGAGCGTCGTTTTTAAAGCAACAAACGCGTCTTTCGTAGGGTTTTTTGGACATATAACCATACCATTGAAGCCTTCAAATACTGTAAGCCCATTCTGCAAATTGACGGCACCCACTTGTACGGAAAATGCAAAGGTACTCTTTTGATTGCGACTTCACAGGATGGGGATGGGAAGGTCCTACCCATTGCCTTTGCTGTTGTTCCTCCTGGTGAGAAGTACGATGATTGGTGGTGGTTTCTTTGTCTCCTATGTGATCATGTGACACAGAGGCGGGGTATTTGTTTGATATATGATCGTCACGCGAGTATCATAAAGGCAATTAAAGATCATTGTAATTGGCAGCCTTCATACGCCTATCATGTGTATTGCCTACGTCATGTCGAGAGCAGCTTTAATACTAAGTTTAGGGATATAGGGATATACAATTGAAGAAAACAGTTATGAAACTAGGTATGAAATTTCACATTTTATTTACTTTTTGCACATATTTGTAATCATTTATTTGTTTCCATTGTTATGAGTTTACATTCGCTGTTCTATGCAGGCTACCTAAGTTCAAAGATCCAGTTTAACATGCGGTTTCAAGATTTTATTGATACAAATCCACAGGTTGCCTCCTAGTTTGATTGGCTTCCAAAGGAGAAATGGTGTAGGTCTTATGATGAAGACGGATGGAGGTTTGGCCACATGACTACTAACCTAGCCGAGTGTGTCAACAAGGTCCTCAAGGGTGCCTGTAATTTGCCGATAATGGCATTGGTGAAGATGACTTGTAGTAGATTTGTCGAATATTTCGTCACAAGGCGTGTTGAGATTAACAAACATATGGCTGTAGGTAGGATAGTCTCAAAAAAGGTTGAAGAAGCGATACACAAAATGGATCAGTTGACAGTCACGTATCGCGTGCGACTCTATGATAGAGATTTACAGTTATTTAAGGTTGAGGATGCATCAACCAATCTACACATGACACCGGTGACATAATGAGGGTTGATTTGATCAATCGCAAATGTCAATGTGGGAGGTTCACAGCAAGAAGGTATCCTTGCAGCCACGTATTAGCAGTATGCAAGATGGAAAATTTGAACCATTATGATTATGTTGACCCGGTATTCACTATGTTATACATTAGTCAGGTATATGCTGCACACTAGTATCCTATAGGCAATGAATTGTTGATTCAACAAGGAGATGGCCCAACTGTTATCCCGAACGCAACTTTGTCACGTACATAGGGAAGACCAAAGTCTACAAGGATACAAAATGAGATGGATTGGGTGGAGTCTCAACCCTCGGGCAGTCAGCAAAGATGTAGGAGTTGTAACCAAGTCGGTCATAATATGCGTACATGTCCAATGAGGATTAGACAAGCTTGAATTCTATGTAACATGTTTTGTATTGAGTTTATGATGATTTGTTTTGGTTTTGGCTTCAAATGTTGAACTTTGTTTTATGAGTAAATACCCTTCTGGGTCTCTGAAAAAAAACACGGACCCCATTTTCGTCCCTCAAACAATGAAAACCCCTTTTTAGTCCTTGAAAAGGACGAATAAGGGTTGATTGGTGAACATTTTGGTCCCTCGAAAATTTCCAAAAACCCCCTTTTTAGTCCATAAAAATGTCCCATTTTCGTCCCTGGGGACGAAAATAGGGTTCGTGTTTTTTTTAGGGACCCAAAAGGGTATTTACTCTTGTTTTATTGCAACATTAGCGGTTCAATCCTATGCAAGACCATTAATTGATGCTCAAAATACCTTCCCCAAGTCACATTGATATGTAAAAAGGATATACAAATGGTTTTGTGCATGCTAGAAATCGAATTGGACAATTGAGGGGTGCCTCTGGACTGGTTTAGTCGTCTAGACCATTGTGGTGTAGTCGACTAAATCCTATGCAAGACCATTAATTGATGTTCATTGCCGGTGTTAGAAGGAGCTTGTCTGTTACACCCCTACCGGCCTCGCCCTTTTGGGTGGCGGGTTAGAGGGATCCTTTTCACTTATTATCTATCCTTTGATAAATAGTCACTTTCTCTTATATCAGAGTACGCACGGCAGAGCATTGGATCAGTTTGGACAACTTACAATATACTGGTAAATGTACATACAAAACATAAAGTAATCCCCGTAGGGTTAAGGGTACAATAGTCCAACGTAAGTACTGGGCAATAAGTAAGTTCATACAGTCATAAAAATTACAATGATGATAAGGCATTCCATACGTCTTCCAATCTTTGTCTTCATTACTCTTACTCTTGTCTCTTCCACAGTCCAACCGGCCTACCGCCTTGCACCTGTCTCTTTGAAACCAGACTGGAGTTCAAAGTTGAACCCCGGAGTAACTATTAAACTCATATACAATATGTATGCAATGCATGTAATGCAAATCACAATCAGGAACATAAACCTGGCATGTACATCCGCAGGACCGTCTGGTCAAGACAAAAGGGCCTCAGTAGCTAGGGTGGCCAACCCTAACTACCTACCCTAGGGCCTCAGTGCACACCTATAAACACACAGTCACATAGGCTCCACCTACCCCACATACCTTGGGCCTCAGTAGATACCTATGAACACACAGTCACATAGGCTCTACCTACCCTACATTCCAAGGGCCTCAGTAGCACCCTAAAAAAGATACTACCTACCCATCATGCCTAAGGCCTCAGTAGCACCTATACAGGTACTACCTACCCATCATGCCTCGGGCCTCAGTAGCACCTATACAGGTACTACCTACCCTGCACACCTCGGGCCTTAGTAGCAACCATAGAACACAAGTCCTATAAATGCTACCTACCCTACATCCACAATCATGATAACACAGAACATACAAGAGCCACATAGAGTATGCAAGTTTACAGTTACTACCTGACAAGCCTCCAAAATAGTAAATTCTTCCCTTGGTGTTTGAAAATATGATCCACACGTGTAAACACCCTAGATACAGCAAGAACATCATTCTTTAAGTCATATATATAAGCTTCACTTCATGTTCCATAAATTTCGCCTAACTCCAGAATTTTCCAGAAACGCTGACCCAAATTTGCCGATTTTTAATAAATTCTAGAAATATCATATTGACGTGATTCCAGTGTCCACTGAATCCTTATTATGTCTAGTTTACCATAAAAATAATTTCCAAATTCATCTGGGTTCATATCATTTTATTATTTTAAAAAACGAGCCGCTGGTCCAGAGAAAAGTCCAGGTTTTTAGGTCATTTTCAACAATAAACATCTCTCGGTTAGAAACTCCAAATGACACAAAATATTATATAAAAATCATTCTTAGGATGTCTAATTTCTCCATGTAAAATTTCAGAGCAAACGGAATTCATTTACTACTTCAAAACCATCGATTACTACACGATGCCTAGAAACCGTAAGAACCAACAGATTTTTGTATAATAAAAACTTAAGCTTTTAGGGTTTGGAAAAAGGTGATCCAACATGTCCCCACACAAAAACACCTGATGGACTCAATGGAAATCTCAAAGATACCAAAATGCTACTGCAACTTCACGAAAATCACCATATGGCAGAAATAAGAGTTTCCAAGTCGTCGGTTAGGGGCTTACCTTAGGATGTCGGTTGCGGGTGTCTTTCTCCTCTCTTGGACCAAAGCCTTCAGCTGGATACTCCCTCTCTTAATCTCCATTTCATGCTGGGCTGATGGAAAATGGAGGAGGAAGTGCCCTATTTATAGGCTCCAAAGGTGGGGCCCTTATCCAACCCTTGATCACGATCCAACGGTTGGGAAAATTCCTCAGATTAAATTATTATTTTCTTACTTGTTTCTCAAGGATTCTAGAGGGCTCCTTGGGCAGATGGGTGCGCCTTCCAAGAACAAAAATAAGATTCCAAAATTGCCCCTGGTGGTAGCCCCTGAAGTTGCTTGTTGTAGGTTTTAGGTCTAGGAGCAAAATGGTCATTTCGCACCACTCTTCTTCCAAAGCCGTGGGACCCACATGATCTACGCTAGGATATGCAATAAGTACCCCCTTAGGTGTCATAATTACTTGTCTTTCAGTGGTCATGTCAGATTCCATTTGTGTGGTCCAGATTAATTCTGATTATTTTATTCTTTCTCTTTCATCATAATTACTTGATCTGACATTCTCTCTCTTCATAATTACATGACATGACCTTTTCTTTCTCCTCTGGGCCCACCAAATTTTCGCCCCTTACAGTGTCCTGGGCCTGGGCCCGTCTCCGGAAAATCCTAACCGGTCCCGCTTAGCTCCTTTTTTGCCGGTCACACTTTTCCTCATAGTACGTGCCATTCAACTGAACTTATGTGGGCCTGGATCATCAGTCCTTTTCCCTGACCATAGGTGGACGGAACAAAATACCTTGGGGAGCAAGAAACCTTTATTCCAGTACCTCAGATCCACCTCGTAATGCGTGCTACCCGATAATCCAACCTCTGGCCCCGAAATGCCACGTGTCCGACGTAGCACTACTACCATTGACTTTTCCTTCTATACTGGGTCTAGACACATGTTCTCTCTCTCTTCCCTTTTTGTTTCCTTCAAAACGCAGGTCATCCATGACAGCCCTGAAAATGTCGTATACTTACATGTACTGGCATATTTTCGCTCAACTAAGTGTCCTATACCTCAGGACATAGTTGGGTGGCATCTTTTTCGACCAGACTTACACCGTCTACATCTTCTGTGCCCATTTTACATTAGCACCTTAATTCCATGGCTCTAGCATACTAGGTCTACTGACCCGTATAACAGAGTTACTTAGTCCCAGAGAGGCTTCCTAACTCTCGATGTTCTTGGGACTCTTCCCGAATTGGGCCTAGTCGTCCGCCTATTTTAGGCTTGTTCTCAATTCTTAGCGTCCAAAATTCGGGGTGTTACATTGTCTACGACGCATGATGACAACAACAACCTACAAAGAGACATTATAAACCATCAACAAACAAAAAACATTCATCATTTTCACTTTCCCATATACATTCATCATTTTTACGAACAAACACAATCAACATAAACAACAAACATTCAAGCAGATGAGTTATTCGAAAACCTTAATATCTAAGCAACGTAAACAAACATTAATCAGTATAAACAACAAACATTCATCATTTTAACAAAAAAAACACAATCAACAACAACAAAAAATTGATGAAAACTGAGGTGAAATTCGCCCAAAAATGAAAAAATTATCAACCGATGTAAATCTTCCCACTTTCACATGTACATTCGTCATTTTCATCCATAAATACGAATGAAATACTCAAATCAATCAAAGATACACAACAAAATCACTCAATGAAAGCACAAAATGCAAAAACGCAAATGGGGGTTCGCATAAACGTAAGAACAACAGCGGAAATTCGAAATAGAGATGAGAACGTAACAAAGATACACAAATCAATCAAAGGTACACAACAAAATCACCCAATGAAAGCACAAAACACAAAAACGTAAATGTGGGTTCGCATGCAAGAACAACGGCGGAAATTCAAATGGATACAACAAAGATACAAAATCAATCAAAGGTACACAACAAAATCACCCAATGAAAGCACAAAACACAAAAACGTAAATGTGGGTTCGCATAAACGCAAGAACAACGGCGGAAATTCGAAATGGAGATGAGAAAATACCGAAATTGACGCAAATGACACTAGAATGAAGTTTCCTTCGCTACACACCAATGGATTCAACAAGGATTTGGTAAAAAAAAAAAAAAAAAAAAAAAAAACAAAGGGGAAGAGGTTTGGGGAGGTTCTCAGTAGTCGATTGGAGTTTTTAAAAAACCTTCCGTCGCGATTTAGTAGACTAAATCACGGGGATATTAAAAAAAAAAATTGGCCCCGCTTTTAGTTGACTACATGAGGGGTATAGTCGACTAAACACGGGCATATGGGTGAATAGTTTCCAGACAAAAGATTTGGTAAATAATTATTTAACAAGTGGCAAATTGGTCAAAAAAAAACCTATATATATATATATATATATATTCTTTATAAAATGTTTAGATTGAATTTGCATGGACCTGCTGGGGAAAAAAGAATTTGTATGAATCGTCTGCTGCCCTACTTTTAAAATAGTACTCTTGCTTTGCGCCTCTTCTCAGCAACGTTACGGGGAAATGAGCAAATTGATAATTCTAAACTCTGGTCTCTAATATCTGGTTCTGGCGGGCAGAAAAAATCAAAATTCTTGACCTCGCTGTATACTTTCCATTCGTCCAGTCAAAACGGACCCATTTAAATAAAGCATGAGGACCCCACAAAACCATGTGGGCCCCAAAGCGCTACAAAGCTGACACGATTCATGAAAAAGAAAAAAGTAGGAAAGGACAAAATAGCGCAAATATTCGCAGGAAAGAAAAAACTAAAGCTAGAATTTTATTTCATAAATTTGCAACTTTTTTCATTCAATGCTTGAAATTCCTAGTACTGCTTTCGAACCCAAAAAAATCCTAGCACTCCACCTGTCTTTACTATAGAAGCTAATTGTGGGTTACATTTGGTTTTGAACATTGAATACAACACCTTAATTCATTTTATCCGTCATATCTACTAATCAAACTACTTTACATAATTTATAAACTGAAATGTTATATTGAAATATTTTTATATTTATTATAATTAACTAATTTATCTCATTTTTTATTTTATTTAAATTAATTAAACAGATTTTTTTATTAAGGAATATAGAGAATATCAATTACTTATTTAGTACTATTATATTTTATCCATTGATTATTGATTAGTCTCTCATTAATTATAAAAATAAGAGATTAATTTTATGTATATACTTTGTTTAATCAATTTTAAAATTTTTTATATAATTTAGTACTCCTTTGATTCTTATTATCTAATTTTATTATGTTAAAGTAGCTAGTTAGGTTAGTTAATATGACATATATTTTATAAGGCTTCATATTCATCTTCCATAATTTTCTTATTTCCTATTTTTGTTTATTATTGTTGAGCCAGTCAGATGAGTATCAAGAGAGGTATATCAAGAAAAGATTGAAAAATATAACTAATAATTAGGATCAAGATTGATTCTTATTGGGTTTTTTTGGGAAACCAATGGGAAAAATAATTTATGGAAAAGTTAGATTGAGTAAAAGTCGATTGTAACATGTCATATATGTTTGGATTTGCGGTATCATAAGAAGCTTTTGTGATTTAAACTTATAGCCAATCTGAAACATTTTTTAGGGTATTGACTGGTATTAAAAATATACTTCATAATACTGATCGTTACTTAAAAAATTCTTCATGATCTTTGAAAAATTATTTTAAGATCTTGAAAACATTATTTTTAGTATCAATCAATACTCTAAAATATTTTTTAGGGTATAGAATGATACTAAAATTATACTTTAGGATACCGAAAGGTACTAAAAAAATACCTCATGATATTGAAAAATTATTTTAGGATCTTGAAAAATAAGTTTTTAGTCGACTCTAAAATATTTTTAGGATATTGAATGGTACTAAAAATATAGTTAAGGATAATGAATGATATTAAAAAAATACCTTATAAGTCCATAGGTAACTTTTTAAAAGCTCCCAAAAGTAACTTTTAATCCATAAATCTAAGTCTGATTAAAACAACTTCAAAAAATTCTTATAAGTCCGGTTATAAGTCCTATAAATTAACCCAATCGGTATCAAATGTTTTTTTTTTTAAAAAGTATAAGATTGGAGGGTATATTTGACAAGTAATATTTAAATATTCGAGCCATTTATTACTCGGTTATAAAGTGTTAGACCAAGCTCCCAAAAACACCCGTCCCGCATTCCTCGCCGATAAAGTGAAGGACACTTGGTCGCACGATACTGGTTGGTCATTAATGGCGTAGTTCCAACCCAACATTTCTTTCCGTTACTTTGTTACTTGGTCACTTTTCTCATCTTAATTATATACATGAGGTAGACAGGAAAAATTTCTTTGGAGAAATATTAAGAAGCAAATTGAGTGATTTTCTTAAAAAATTAATTAGAAAACTTTTAATTAATTATAATATCATCAACAAGCTTCTCTTAGTTTTTTAATAAGAATATACTCAATTTTTTCTTTAAAACTTTCAAATAGCAACACTATATGATTTGAAAAACATTGTAAAAAAACTTAATTTGTAGTTATTTAATAAAATATTTTAAAAATTGATGGGATTAAACAGACCGGCACACGACCTTACAAGGTAGACTTGTTTAAGCCTACAGCCAAACCTTTTAAGCCCGACTTCGAACGGAAGGCCAGCCATAGACTCATGCTTAAATGTGGGATTCGCCTATTGGGTCATTCTTTCCATTTTCCCAAAAATCCACTGTCCCCCACGTATTCCTCGCCTATCAAGTGAAGGACACATGGTCGCACAAGATTGGTTAGTCATTAATGACATAATTCCCACCATACTTTTATTTAGAAGCAAGACGAAACAGAATTTAAAAATTATTATTATTATTATTTTCCAAAAAAACAACCGTTCCCACGCCACACGCATCCCTCGCCTATAAATAATCTAAGAGTTATTATTATATTATTTTGGATTAAGTAGCAAATCTATTTTAAAAGTACATGCTCAAAAATAATTTTGCCCTAAATTTTTTTTGGGAGAATTATGATAAAGGACCTAAAAAAAATAATACGAATGGTAATTATTTTGAAGGATCAAAAATTAAAATATTAATATAAAAAGACTAAATTGCCCTTGGTCAAGTTTCCTGTATTATCTCTAATTAAATCAGAGTCTGAAGTGATTGATTGAAAATGATAAATAGAGATCAAATCAGAATCTAGAATATACAAGTTAGAGTCTCTATTGGTAACTTTTTATCTCTCTGTGAAGAAGAAATCATAGGCTCTTTCATCCACAAAGATCTCTCAGGCTTCCTCCCCTCTGTTCTATGATCTTCAAGTTCTTCTTCATGGTAATTTTTTATCTCTTTTTCCTTTATTTCGGCTCTTGTTATAATCATTAAAATCTGATTAATCCTTGCCCCTTTAGTATTGTATATTTTTAAACTTCTGTTTTGAATCATTGAAGCCAATTCGCATGGTCCGTCACTTTTCTTTCTTTATGTTGAATGGAAGGTTCCCATATATTATTGTTCCAAAAAAAAAAAAGTTCGCAGACATTGACTTGTAGGTCTTTTTTTGTTTTTTTTAGATATTTTTCATTTGATACTTTTTGATTTTGAAACTTAGTTAATATTATTCAGGAAATTGGCTCAACAATAATAGAGCCTAGAAAATAATGGATTGTCAGCATTCGTTGGAGATTTTTTAGAAACTTATTTAAAACTTTTTTTTTCCATTTCTCACCTTTATGGACAAATTGTAAAATCAAGGGCAATTTAGTCTTTTTATCTTAATGTTTTAATTTTTGGTCCTTTAAAATAATTACCATTTTTATGGTCCTTCTTAATAAATATTATTTTTCTTAGGTTATTTATTATAATTCTCCTATTTTTTTATATTTAATGTAGCCTTGGAAGTCTAAAAATGTACTAGCAATCTTTTTTTTTTTTTTTTCCATTAAAAGGTCAATGTTATTATTATTATTATTTTTTATCAAAGTTACTTTTTTAATGAAAAAGGGTAAAATTGTTAGGTATTTAGACTTTTAAAGCTATATTGAATAAAAAGAAAATTTCAGAGCAAAATTTCTGTGGACATATACTTTCATGGGTTACTTAACCCAAAAATCAACAATGTTGTTGCTGTCTATTGCAGTTAGGGGTGGAAAGCAAAGCTGTCTATTGCAGTCCCGTGTCCACCTTCTTATTTTCCTCTCTCCCTCATTTCCTTCTCGTGTCAACCTTCTATAGACTCCGTATTAGGATGCGAATTTTCCGTCTATAGGACTTGGTCTACATTCGCCGACGCTTGCTTATTTTCTTGCGTTTTCTCCGAATTCAATTTTCTTTCGCCTTTTTTCTCATGCGTTTCGAACTGATCGTGGATTCTACCCGGAATCTGGTATGACTTTTTATTTTTTTCATTTTCTTTGTTGCGTAAATTTGTTAAATTGGGACGCTTTATTCTCTTTTCACGTCTCTTCCCTCCATTAAGATCCTCTATCCTTGTGACCTGCACGTCCACATGAAATGAGCTACCGTTGCTTTGATTTTGTGTTTCAGACGGTTTTAGTGCCCTCTGCCTTTTCTCGTTCGGTATTGTGCTTATTATCCTTGGTTCATCAACTTTCGCGTGTGCTATTAGGTGAATTCTGTTATGTATTGGGTTGGTGCTGATATTTGCGCTCCACCGTTGATTATGTGTAGTTTTTTTAGGGTTTCCTTACTCGGTTGGTCAAGGGTGATGTAAAAAATATGTATTTTTTTTTTTTTTCATGTTGAAGAGATATTGAATAGAAAATGTTATTTGAGGAATGATTTTTTGTGGTTCTTCACGTTGGATCTTGTAACTGATTCATCGGGTTTTGTTCTGCTCTCATTTTTGGAAAATTTGCAATTGGAATTTTTTGACGGTATCTGACTATCTGTTATCGAAGTTGACAATATCGTCATCTAAGATTTCGTCCCGTGCAATTGCATTTAGTGCTCTGACAATAAGGGATATACTATACCTATCTCTTCATCAGTGGAGTGAAATATGCAGAGGTTCATTTCGAGGCTTTCCTTGTTGGAGTTTTCCCGTTAGGGGTTTCTTTTACAGATTCTCTGTTGAAAAGCGACGTCTTGAGCAATCGGAGAAGCACTTTGAGAAACAGATTTTATGAGGATATATAATTTCTGTGAATGCTAAATCTAACCATCTTTATGTCTCCAAATTTATTGGTGAATTGCTGGGTCTCTGCTTCATTTGTAAAAGTTTGAGGATCTTTAGTCTGTGTACTTTTCAAAATCTTTTCTGTGGCTTGAAATTTCAATTGTGTTTCTTACTTTTGTTTGCCCCCTTTCTGTTGCCTTGCCTTGGTCCTTCCTTTTCCTTTCTTTGTTCTTAGGGTCATCTATTTATTCTGATCTGAATTTAATGGGCTTGTTTTAATCCTAGTAAAGATTTCTGATGTAGTTTGTTTCAACTGCAGATTACACCTTCAGATCTGTCTGTGGAGGGCGCTTTATTGAATTTTGGTGTTGAGGAATAATAGTTCATTTCCTCAATTTTAGTCACATAGATTTCGCAAATGCTATTTGGCAGGCCCAGAAGTCAGCCAAGGCCAAGCAGATCTGGGTCATTGGGAGGTAAGACTTTGATTGCCACACAAATAGGAATTAATGGAGTTATAAACAACTCATCCATGGGAGGATGCAGTTGACACACAATCTCTCACTCCCCTCCTCTTCTGCCCACCTTCTCTGAAGGCTTTGTTACTTAAAGTGACAATCAACTTGAAAATAGAAATTGATTAGCGCTGCTTTTTGTAACTCATGATTGTAGGATAGGTTGGTGCAATTTATGAAGTAGGTGAATGTGGAAATATCTTATTATCTCATGGTGTTAAGATTTCTTTCCCTTAATTATTTGTATAATCTAATTTTGGTTTTATTGGGATTTTTCCCCCGGTTTTCTACTGTCTCCTAGGAATGGATTATCCTGATCCAAAGAGGAAGGGCAGTTTTGTTGGAAAAGTTTTTCTTGCTGTGGCACTAACGGCATTATGCATTTTCATGATCAAGCAATCTCCTTCTATGAACTCCCCTAGTCCGGTAACTCCTATGCATTTTTTTGTTTCAACTGTTTTATGTTTATTGTGTCAATTATATATCTTAAATGTTTTGATTGTTGGTTTTCATATTTACAAAACAAAGTACTATCAAGTGGTTAAGCTATGTTATTGGCTTTCATATTTACAAAACAAAGAACTAGTCTGGTAACTCCTATGCATTTTTATGTATATTGGGTAAATTATATATCTTATATCTTATATGTTTCGATTGTTGGTTTTCATATTTACAAAACAAAGAACTATCAAGTGGTTAAGCTATGTTATTGATTACAGGCCATTTTTGGAGCGTATTTAGTAAAAATTTAGAATGGGTATGGTTAATTTGTTTATTTCTGTTTGCAAGTGTTGTTAGATAAGAAATAAAAAGGAAAAAAAGTCTAAGCAGAAAGAAAAAAGGGGAGTATATAAACTGGCAGTGAGAGTTGGGAAATAATATTATCAGTTAGATGCTTCTTATCCCTGACTCAGTTTTATTGTTATTTGATTGTGAGAATGTGATACTAAAATCGATATGCCTTTTCATTCATGTAATGGACTGTTTCCTATTTTTGCCATTTCCAGTTTTCTTTCCATGAACCTGGAGTCACACATGTCCTGGTAACTGGAGGAGCAGGCTATATTGGGTCGCATGCTGCTCTAAGACTTTTAAAGGAGTCTTATCGTGTCACCATAGTGGTATGCCTATCCATTATATGAAGAGGCTGTCTGATGATGTTGTAAGCTCTTTCCATCGTTGCTGCAGCACTAGACTGACAATTTTTCTTTCTGGTAGGACAACTTGTCACGAGGAAATTTAGGTGCCGTCAGGGTTCTCCAAGAATTATTTCCAGAACCTGGAAGGCTTCAATTTATATATGCTGATTTGGGAGATAAGAAATCTGTATCCTGAACATATTGTTTTGTAATAGAAATATTTCTGTCTTCAATATTAGATGGCAAAAAAAAAAAAAAAAAAAAAAAAAAAGAAAGAACAAATTTAGTATTTGAAACAATTTGATGTGGGCATGGCTTGTCTACTTGACTGGTTATCAGGTTGAGAAAATATTTTCAGAGAATAAATTTGATGCTGTAATGCACTTTGCTGCTGTGGCATATGTCGGAGAGAGCACAGCTGATCCACTTAAGTAAGCATCATTTGAACTTTAACAAACAATCTATGGAATGTAGGATCTATGTACAGTTTCTAAGTTTGTCTATCCGCCTGTGTGCTGGATTGGCTGCTTGTTTTCTTGAATATGAATTGACATTTTCATTTCATTATGGGCTGTTACTGCTAATTGTGTTGATATGGTTATGACTTATGGGCTTGCGTGTTAAAATAAATTCACGCAGTCATACATTTATATCTCTTATTTTTAGCATTATATCATATTGTGTTTATCTGCATATTGTTGGATATGACTTGGTCATAGTTTAATATACTTGTTTGGAGTCCAGTTTGACTTGGTAAGGTTGAGTTGTTTCTTTTTTTTAAAAATAAAGTCATGTACTGGAATACTCTAACTGTAATGTGAATAGAAGTGTCCCCAATATCATGTCGAGTTTATTTGGAATTTGTTAGTAGGATTGAGGGATATTTGTTTGTGCCTCACCACTAACTATTAAATTGTTTGAATCAAATTTTCCATCTCACTAGTTCCAAGCCACTTTCAAACATTTAATTTTTGCATATACAAGTACCGGTGTTTTGCATTCATTAAGAGAGTGGGGGAAGGGGTCCACCAGGCTCTGCAAATGGGCTGGTCTCAATGTTTCCCATTCATGTCAGTTACTGTCTCCTGTCATGTAAAGTTGGGTTGGTTAGAAACAAAAAGGGGCTTTTGATTTAAATGTTTTCACATTTTGGAAGTAATTGTTAACTATGAAACCATAAGTTTGATAAATGGAATGTGTTACTATATTTAGGAAATGATGAAGGGGTTAGCTCCACTTAGGGCTAACCTTTATACTAAAAATCAATTTCTCCTAGCTTAAATACTTAAACCAAAAGTTGGTGCTTCGTAATATTTTCTGTCTTAGTATTGTGAACATAAAATGCGAGATATATCTGGCCTTTATCTATTCCTTTAAGCAGATGGTAGCCCATAACACTTCCCTGCATGTGTCATTTCTTGGTTTTTTGTCTTTGTTCTGTTTGGAAGATTATCAACCTTCATCATAAGATTATCTATTCAACATGTTCTTTTAGTGGTTTCAAAGTTATTACCATTGTTAGGATCCTCCAGCCTTGTGAAATTGGATATATAATTATAGCATAAGGTTGAGAAGGTAGCATACTGAATTATTTCTGGTAGAGGGGTTCTAGAACTGGTTCCAGATCAGATTTGACCATAAAACTCTGATCTTCCAGCAGTTGTTATATGTCAAAAAAAGGGAAGAAAAATAGAGACACCTAATGCTTCAGTAGCATGTCTAAAATTACATTTAGAGAGCCCCATTGGACTGCTGTAAGTTCTAGAATAGATTCTGCTGATTAAAGTGGCTGAATTATGTTTAGTTTTTTACAAATTAATTGGCTGTTTCTTCTGATTTATATTTATGAGGTTTAAAGTAGAAGGCTTAGTGTAAAAGTTGATTGATTTTACCCCCCTGGAAATGTTTCTCAGGTATTACCACAATATTACATCAAACACATTGTTGGTTTTGGAGTCTATGGCTAAACATGGGGTGACGACATTGATATATTCTAGTACATGTGCAACATATGGGGAACCTGAAAAGATGCCCATCACAGAAGAAACACCCCAGGTAGGAAAACTGACTGTGGCTTGTGTATTTTATAACATTTTGGTTTTAATGTTTGCATTTGGTTCCCGCAATGGTTTTAGCGCAAGGGTTTTTGCTTCTAACATTGACGTGTAATGTTTCAGTTCCCAATAAATCCATATGGAAAAGCCAAGAAGATGGCAGAAGATATCATCCTTGATTTTTCTAAAACCTCGGACATGGCTGTAATGATCTTAAGGTATGACCGATGTGTGCATAAAGTTCCCTCCATGTTTTTGACTTATTTATTAATGCTCTCATTGCTGTTGAAGTTATTTCTCAATCTTGATTTTTGACGTATTTTCAATATTTGGGATTTGGCGAGAGGTTCCACAATTTTTTTTTTAAACAATTCATGCTTATTGATATTAATGATAATTTTCTTTAGTGCTTTGGCAATACTAGATTTTCTCCCTTATTCTCTTTGTTGTGAATTAAACTATGTAATAACTTTTTTTTTAAACTGTACTCCTCTGGTCCTCCGTGGATATTTTGACATGAGAGTTTCAAGCTCTCTCATTTTGCTAACAAATTTAGATAATGACGAAGTTTCTGGTGTTATAAATTGGTTTACTAAAGTTGTAGACAAAATGAATTTTGGGTGATAGAAATTTTGGGCGATAGAAGGAAAAAAGAGTAAGTTAATATTAAGTTAATGATCTTTTATATATTTATATAGCTAATTAAGAATAAGAAAAGGTCATAACTCAGTTTCCATTCAACCAATTTATTCACCTATGAATTGTTTGATGTAATTCTTCTTTTTGGTTTTAGAAGGTCACCTCTTAGTGGGCTGGGTTGTTTTAATCTTGTTTTTTTGACTATTTTCTTTTCGATTATGTTATAGTAGTGGGAAGAGGCTTGTAGATATTTGAGAGAGAGCACTAAATGCATTTGGTTTGCTTTTGAGGGAAGAATTCATGGTACCTGAAGGCTGCTTGCTTCAGCCGATTCATTGAAAGCCCTTTAATTACTTTGGCCCTCCATATTTCCATTGTTGTCGTATGTCAAAGGAAAGGTCTTATGCAAGTAGACCTTTTATTATGCACATTTGATAGTACCTTCAAAGGATCTATTATATATTTTATTTTTATTTTGTGAATAAAAAAATAATATTTATAGAGAAAAAGGGTTTGCATGTGTTCAAGTGCTGTTGGCGATTAAGGAAGGTACAGAGAGATGTCAAGTGATGGTTGGTTTTAAGCAATTGTCCACCGAATACTGATTTTGAATTTGTTGATCACTAGTGGGGCACGTGATTTGCATGCATGGAAATAGATAATTTTTGTCTTTTTGTCGTGTTTGAGAAACCATAGATAGCTTTATTGTTGTGCATGTTGAGGAATTCTTATGTAGCATATGGTTCTTTAAATTTGGGATTTCAGTAGAGTTTGCTTATAAACCATAACTGCATCAACATGGATTTGCGACTACTTAGCCTAAGGTTTTTAATGCTTGATTTTAAGATAGAAACCAAAGAGTTAAGAAGTAGATGCAGTGGTGGGCCTAAGCTATTAAGTTGAAATGATATTTTTTTTCCTTTGTTTTAGATGAGAACGGAATATTGGATTCTCAGTGTAGAAAAATTAGAAATGTGGAAGAGACTCTTTTTTCTATATTAGACTCTTTTTTCGATTGTAGTTATGGTATTTAGCTGTAAAACTCATCACTTTATGTTTTTTGAACCCTTGGTGTACAGTTTGATCGCTATGAATGAAGATAACCAATTTGGGATACTTGATCTAACTTTAATATTTTGGGAATTCAGAATATTGTGGTAGTCTTTGATAACATTTTTGGGTGAACATCCAGGTACTTCAATGTGATTGGATCAGATCCTGAGGGCAGATTAGGAGAGGCTCCAAGACCTGAACTGCGAGAACAGGGTCGAATTTCAGGTGCTTGCTTTGATGCAGCACGTGGTATTATTCCTGGCTTAAAGGTAGCTGGATATGTTTTTCTTCCTTTCTTTATGTCAGAAGTTATGAAATTCTTCCTTTGAAGTAATTAGCAGAGGTTATAGTATCTGGTACACTGCCAGGATCCTATAGAGAGGCATCTATATTACCAACTTCCTCATAATGGATATAGAATTTAATAAATGTTTTATCATTAAAAGCTCATTTTTTGTGTGATCTTTTATAGAAAATCTGGAATTTTGGTAATCTATCCATTACTACAATGCAAATGATCAAGTGCTTGCAAGTGTTTTGCACTTCTCATTGCATTTGTTGGCTTCTTGCAGGTTAGAGGAACAGATTATAAGACACATGATGGAACTTGCATACGAGACTATATTGATGTAACTGACCTTGTTGATGCTCACGTGAAAGCTCTTGAAAAGGCCCAATCTGGTAAAGTTGGGATCTACAATGTTGGCACTGGAAGAGGTTGGTTGAACACTTTCAAATGTGAATCTGAGTGCTTTAAGGTGTTCTTAGTAGTAGGTCATCTCGGTCACCGAGAAGGATTACTGCAAACTTCTGCTTTTGAGAAAACAAAATTTTCGTCTAAAGTCAAGAAGAGTATCTAATGTGTTGTTTTACGGCACATGTATAGTTTGGAAATAAAAATTATCAAGCTGACAATTGTCAAGTAATAAATCAATCGGATGGATTGAATATTTACACATAATACATGGATAAATCAATTAACATAACTAGTTCATATATGGATTTGGATACAAGCTTTTGATCAGATTTTATATTTAAATAAAAGGGGTCTATAGGTCCGATTTGACAAGCTCTTTACAATTATCCTTTACAGAATACGCCCCGGATTGTCATTTTCCAGCTCGGACAGTTGTCTTATATTTTTATGGCCAGGTCTTTAGATTCTTCATTGTGTCTCACACTCACATTTGTCTTCAACTTCTTTTGGGGGTTTTGTAAACCAGGTAGATCTGTTAACGAATTCGTGGAAGCTTGTAAAAAGGCTACAGGGGTGGACATTAAAGTTGAATATCTTTCTCGCCGCCCTGGTGATTACGCTGAAGTTTACAGTGACCCATCAAAGATTTTGCGCGAACTGAATTGGTCTGCACAGTACACCAATCTTCAAGAGAGTTTGGAGACTGCTTGGAGATGGCAGAAAGCTCACCGTGATGGTTATGGGACTTCATCTGCTGTTCTTTGAAACTTCCAGAGCTGTATCGCACAGCACTACACTAGTAGAGAATGGATGGGCTGAATTTGAAGTGTTTGTGAAGTTTGAAGGAAAGTACCAATATTGTGTATATAGTGTTGGTATTTTCTATTCAACTTCACAAACTCAACAGGTTTTCAGCGTTAGAAAATTCTTAGCCACAGGACCCTGGAGCATCTATATCCATCTCTTTTTGTTAAACTTGAGGCATTGATGAAAAAAATTTAGCTTTTAGACCAATAAAAGCACGACCATGAGCGACGACTGATGAGTACTCAGTTTAGTTCTACTATTCCTTCTTGTACTCGTTGAAGTGGGTAGGATGTTCCCCCATTTTTCTTATTTACCGAGTTGCTGTTGGGTTTGTGTGGTTTTAGGAGATAGTTGTCGATTTATTATATGTATTCAATATGTAACAATTCAATAATATATGATGCCCGGGTTCTGATATAACTCCAAGAAAAATAATATTTATTAAAAAGGATCATAAAAATTGTAATTACTTATATGGATCAAATATCATAATATAAATTTAACATTATTAAATTCCCCTAATAAATATTATCTCTGGAATTCAAATTTTTTTAAAAACGATTAAAATTAAAACTGTCTATTATCTTTTTTTTAATATATTATTTAATTAACAATTGTTAAACTCATGTTTTTTACCAATTCATATCATCCCTATTTATATTACCGATGTCGAAGTTAATTAAGTTCTTTTTATAAAAATTAAACTTATTTCATATTTTTCATTTCTTAATTTTATTAACATTATATGAATTTTTTAACCCACATAAATTTCTTCTAAAAAAAAAAAAAAAATTATACTTTCTTGGTTTAATATATATGATAAATTATAAAAGACCTTGACTTTTATTAAAACTATATAATTTCATTTTTAATTAAATTTTTTGTTAATTTTAAAAAATATAATTTTTAAAAATTGAAGAATGCATAACTTTTTTCATAGATATATATTCAAATTGTGAAAATTGAGAAAACATTGTTTCATTTAATGAAACTTAGAATTTTGTATTAGTTTTAAAAATAGAATGGGGAAGAGAATGTAAGAGAAGATTTTTGTTAGGGGCATTTTAGTACTTTTAATTTTATATTTTTACATTTGGTTCTTTTAAATAATTACAATTTTTATGATTCTTCTACACAAATATCTTTTCCTTTAGATCCTTTATTCTAATTTTCCCTTTTCTCTTCCCCCCTTTATTCTTATCATTTCTCTCTCAAGTTTTTAATCCTTTTTGAGTGCTGGTGCAAATCCGTAATATTGACATGTTTGCTTAGCATGTGTGCTTTGTGTACGCAAGAATGTCATTAGAACATGTTCTTAAAATTCCGAGCATGAATTAAGGTCTAAACTCGGTTTTGGGATAGATTAAGCTTTGATTTCCAGGTCAAGAAATTTAGCTCTAAAACTATATTGCCTTCTGTTACGGACCTGCATAAGGCCATATCCAATATGCGGCCCAAATTGAGGATATATCATATATCGAATCTCACTTACAATACCGGGATATCCTACATTGTAGGAGGATCATATCAAGCAACAATATAGGGGCATCTATCAGATACATACACGATACTCGCACCAAGGATCTCGGCACAATAAGATATCCTATCCACAGTAACCTCTATAAATATAGAGACCAAACACTAAGGTGCACACGTTCTAACTCATACCTACTTTACATTCTGCCACACTGTGCACACACACCACCCCCTATATCTCGTGCACAGTGATCCCAAGCTCCTCTGGATATCTTCTCCTTAGGTATTCAGATGGAGCCCACCGATCCAAGATCAAAGTACTAGCCCTTGGCTGAACATCTGTGTTCTACACCAGAACATTGGCGCTGACCGTGGGGACGTTAAATTACGATTCCCGTGACTACCGATGGCTAATACAAGAAGCAACAGTCGGAATATCTAGCCTAATCAACCACAAGCTGAGGCAAGTAAAAATTACGATCAAAGTTCACCACGTCGAGGCGAAACTCCGGAAGGCAACGTTTCAGACACGGCGTCTTCTCCACTCGACGTCAACAAAACTCAGGGCGAACCAACAGAGGAGACTGCGGGCGCAAGTACAGATGTCCTCATCCTGCGTAAAACACAGGAATTGATGTTAAGGAGGATGGAGAATAAGGAAAAGCAAGATGACCTCCAGCGCTAGGAAGATCTCAGAGAGATTCAGCAAACGCTGGACGACCGGCTTAGGAGTCTCGAAGCCTTGATTAAAAAAGGAGGCCGAGGAGGCTCGCGGAAGGGCAAGAAAAAAGTGAGGCCAAGTTCGGGGTGAGATCTTCCATCAGCCTCGAATCTTAAAAAAATGCAATTGGCTCGGATCCCGAATAAAGACGACCGAGATGGCGAAGAGGACCAAGATATCGAGGAGGACCAAGATTTCGAGGGACACCGAGATGTCGAGGAAGACCGAGATGTGAAGAAGGTATCTCGGCCATGAGGCTCCCCCAGAGAGTATAGAATGAAGTACTTGACAAGCTTCGACGGAAGCCCGTTCTCAAAGGAAACCGCCACTGCGCCCTACCCAAAAAACTTTGATTTGGCCGACCTCCCGAAGTACGACGGGACCCAGGATCCGCACGGTCACCTCGAAACTTTCGAGCTGCTCATGTGGGTTCGTTTAATCAAAGGCCCGGTCATCCTACGTCTTTTTGTGGCCACACTAACTGAACCGGCACAGAAGTGGCTCCATTCCCTGCCGAATAACTCTGGGCGTAACTTTGAAGACCTCTGACGAAAGTTCGAGTTGAACTTTGCAACCAGTAAGAAACAGCCGAAGTCCGAGTTCACGTTGAGCGAGATAAAGCAGAAAAAGGGCGAGACATTGCAGAACTATCTGGACTGATTCAAGGACGTGGCTTTGCAAGTGTGCTCGCTCCCCGAGGAAGTCCATGTGCATTGCCTTGTCGATGGCCTAGATCCATCGTCGCGTTTGGCCAAGAATGTGTGCAAGAACCGAGTCTACACTCTGACCGAGTTCTACACCCGAGCAAAGCAGTATCTGGATGTGGAATAGATGGAGATAGCCAATGCCGTTGAGCTCGAGAAGCGGAGGAACGCATCACTGGATGAGAAAGATCCTGCCAACAGACGAAGAGAAGATTCTCGGAAACGCAACCAAGATAACCGACCACGGGGGGAAAGGCCTGAAGCGAAGACGAAATACGACAGCTACACCCCTTTGAATGTGTCGCGGGCTGACAGAGATTTGCCGTAATCTCCCAAAATAACCAGATTAGAAAAGGATTTTCAGTATAATGTAACCTGGGTCGTTTCCCAACGAATTCGCAATCGGTTCAATTCGAACAAAGAATAAAGCGAAATTGATGGAAAAATTGGGGGTTTTTGGTTCAAAAGAGAATAGAAACGAAATAACAGAAGCAAAACGAAATAAACACAGATTAAACAGATAAACAGAAGATTAACCCAGGATTTCGAATTCCACCACTTTCCTTCCTCGGACGAAAACAGATTTGAAACGAACTCGTGATTGATTCTGGACGAACCGAAATCTCTCGCGTCGTCCGAAAATCCCTCAACTAGATGATCGCCTAGCGTTTATTCGAACAATGCGGCGTCTCACTGTGCGATCGCACAGCAAGCACTTAAACCTAGTTCGAATTCAATCCTTGGGATATCTCAATCTAGGCGTTAAATCTAACACCCAATCTGAAAGTAATTCGAATCCGAAATTACAAAACAGAAACGGATTTGTTACCGTTAAGAACGAGTCCTGTGGATAGTGGAATCCTCAATCGATGGGTCAATCATAGAAGCTTAGCCCATCATGGTTATGCACAATGAAAATCGAAAGCGAAATGAAGAAGTTCATCATGAACACGAAGAACAACAGAGAATTTAGAAACTCCTATTTTGATCCACAAAAATCTAAAAACGTGAATGACCGAATGTTTGTGGCTGCCATCCAACTTAAAGTTAACCTAAAAATGGAAATGGGTTCATCCCAAACGAAAATAAAATAAAAGTGGGCTTAAGTGACAAAATTCGAGCCCAAATAAAAATCCAAAAATACATATGACTTCGGCTCCAAAATCGACCGCCCTCTTGTCCGAAATTGCTTTTCATGTCTTCATAACAATTGTAGCTCTCTGAATCATATGAGACAAAAATGAGGCAAATCCGATGTCTGGTTCAAGAGTTATGGTGAAAATAGTGAAGCAATGTAAAACTGAATTTTATTATTAAAAATGGCTAAAACATAATAAAAGGCCCAAAGCCCAAATAAGTATAAACGCCATTATTTATTAGCTAAAGAGTCCTAAATTATTAATCAAGAGACAAAAAGTAGTGTATGAAATATTCAATTATCAAATTCCCCCACTTATCTTTTTGCACTCCCGAGCAAAATTCAAAGAAAAAGACCTAAAGGAGAAACTCTTCTTTTCTAACAATTGCTAACGGTTGCAAAATTGAACAAGGGACACAAAGCTCCAAAAGATCAATCAATCAAGACCAAAATTCCTTCATCGCAAATTACAATTCATGGCAATCTCATCAATGATGCTAATTACAAAAGATGGTCTCACAAATGATAAGCTCAATCAATCAATCTCTCGAGTGTTTAAGGTAAATAAGTGTATCGCTTAAATTCTACTCAAGAAATTTGTTCTACCATAAGCTTGCTCAATTTCTACGTCTCCACTACTCATAACACATGCATGCACAAATCAAGAGAGCTTATTATTAAAGGTTGTAATGGGGTTAGGGTGAAGGTAGGTAATAGTATGGAATGAGAGGCTAAGCACCAAAGAAATTAAAGAGAGTACTGATTAACACAATCATTCTCTATGTATGAAAACTTTTATTTTACTTATATATCTCCTTTCTTTCTATGTATTTTCTTTCTTTCTTTCTTTTCTTTTTCTTTTTGTTCTGCTTTTCTTTCTTTCTTGTTTTTCTGATTTTTTTTCTCTTTTTTTTTTTTTGAAAATGAAACTATACTATATACATAACCACAACGACAAAAGCAAACATCCCCCCACACTTAAACTGTTGCACTCCTGAGCAACCCCCACACTTAACACAAAACCAAGGTGAAACCAATACTCAATAAATTTTCAAGGTGCGGAATAATATAGTTTTACGCGTAGGCTTGTAATGTGCTTAGAAAAGAATGGGTCAAAAAGGCACAAAGGGGCTAGCAAAGGAATCATAATGCAAGGGAAAGGCTATTTGGCCAAAGTGGGGAAAATAAAAGAAAGAAAACAAGCTTCCATCATACTTATGCACGTAAGTGAAAAATGTAGTTTCAAAAAGAAAAGAAGCCAGTTCTAGAGAACACAAATCATGAGTAGATGCACACATGAAAGAAAGAATGACAAAAGATAAATTCCATTCATGCAGGCCCAAAACCTCACAAGGTCAATACCAACTTAGGCAGTCAACAACATCAAATCAACTACCAAGACATGTAATCGAAGAGTCAAGAATTGCATACCCAACAGAATGATCCATTAAAACCAAGATGTCCTAGTTCATAATATGTAGCAATCATAGAATGAGAGACTGTATTTATTTTCAAAAAGCAAAGTAGAAAAAGGAAAAAAAATAGAAGAAAGAGGGAGAAAGAAAGAAGAATACTCCCCAAGGGGTTTATGGAAGATAAGTGGCATCAATGAGGAGAATCTCTCGCTTCCTCGTGCTACCGGGGGATCCCTCATGAAATGGCTTGAGGCGATGCCCATTGACCTTAAAAGTTCGTCCCGTGGGTGGATCACATAGCTCAACAAAGACCAAATGGAAAAATGTTAGTGATCTCAAAAGGGCCATCCCATTTAGATCGAAGCTTACTGGCATAAACTTCAAATGGGAGTTAAATAGAAGAACTTTCTGGCCCACAGAAAATTCTTTCCTCAGAATATGCTTATCATGGAATGCCGCTTATCATGGAATGCCTTAGTCTTTTCCTTGTATAACCGCGAACTCTCATAGGCATCCAATCTAAGCTCATCCAACTCTTGCAATTGTAGCTTCCGCTCCATCCCAGACTTAGCCAAATCCATGTTACACTGCTTAATGGCCCAATAGGCTTGATGCTCCAACTCAATCGGAAGATGACATGCCTTACCAAAGACAAGCCGATAAGGAGACATCCCAATCGGAGTCTTGTAGGCGGTATGATATGCCCACAAAGCATCCTCTAATCGCTTACTCCAATCTTTCCGGGTAGAGTTAACAGTCTTCTGAAGGATTTGCTTAATCTCTCTATTTGAGACGTCAGCTTGACCGTTGGTCTGAGGATGGTATGCTGTGGAGACCTTGTGGAGCACTCCATACTTGCATAACAAGGCACCCATGCTTCGGTTGCAAAAATGGGATCCCTGGTCACTGATAATGGCTCTAAGAATACCAAACCTGCAGAAAATGTTAGACCTAACAAAATCCACCACCACAGAAGAATCATTAGTCTGGGTGGCTTTCGCCTCAACCCATTTCGAGACATAATCAACAGCTAGCAGTATGTAAGTATAACCATATGAAGCAAGAAATGGACCATAAAATCAATACCCTAAACATCAAAGATCTCACAAAACAATATAGGGTTCTGGGGCATCTCATGCCTACGGAAATACTCCCGCTCTCTCGACGCTTATCACATGACTTACAAAATAGATGGGAATCATGAAACAAGGAAGGCCAACATAATCCACTGTCTAACACTTTCCTAGCAGTTCTTTGGGGTCCAAAGTGACCACCACATGGAGAAGCATGAGCAAAATGCAATATAGAGTGAAACTCATGATCAGGCACACATCTCCTAACTACTTGGTCACTACAAAATTTCCACAGATAAGGGTCATCCCAAACATAATATTTAGACTCACTCTTTAATTTAAGGGTTTGGGCCCTAGTGGAATCAACAGGCAAAACACCGACTACCAAGTAGTTACCAGATCAGAATACCATGAAAGCTTACCTTGTAGCTGTAAAAGCTGTTCATCAGGGAAATCATCCCGAATAGAAGAGGGGTGAGAAGGAGAATGGGTGATGCGACTCAAGTGGTCACTACCCAATTTTGTGCTCCACTTCCTCGAATCTCAACATCAAACTCTTGGAGCAGCAACATCCACCGGATGAGTCGTGTCTTAGCATCCGCCTTTTTCAAAAGAAACTTCAAAGCGGATGGTCGAGAAAACAACTACTCTACTTGCTAGTAGATATGACCTAAACTTATCAAAAGCAAATACAATAGCCAACAACTCTTTCTCGGTAGTGGTGTAATTAGATCAAGGCAGATCCAAAGTCTTGGAGGCATATGCAATGACATGAGATGCTCTATCTACCCGCTGTGCCAAGATAGCACCAACCGCATAGTTGGAAGCATCGCACATCAACTCGAAAGGGAGGCACCAATTAGGCGGTTGGATCACTGGGGCTGTAGTCAGGCAACGCTTCAAATGATTGAAGGCCGCCTTGCAAGCATCATCAAATACAAAGTCAGTGTCCTTATGCAGAAGGTTGGACAAGGGTCGGGCAGTCTTGCTGAAATCCCGAATGAAACGCCGATAGAAACCTGCATGACCAAGAAAAGAGCGAACTTCCCACATAGATGCGGGGTAAGGCAAAGAAGTAATTACATCTATCTTAGCAGGGTCTACCTCAATCCCTTTCCTAGACACTATGTGTCCCAAGACTATACCCAACTCAACCATAAAGTGACACTTCTCATAATTCAGCACAAGATTAGACTCAATACACCTATGCAAAACTCTAGACAAATTAGCTAAGTATGCATCAAAATCAGAACCATATACAGTGAAATCATCCATAAAAACCTCCATGCGTCCTCTAGGAATTCGAGAAAATGCTTACCATACAACGCTGAAAGGTGCCAGGTGCGTTGCAAAGGCCAAAAGGCATCCTTCGGTAGGCATATGTTCCAAAGGGGCATGTGAAGGTCGTCTTCTCTTGATCCTCAGGAGCAATATGGATCTGAAAGTATCCAGAGTAGCCATCCAGGAAGCAGTAATGGGACTTGCCAGCCAATCGCTCTAACATCTGATCAATGAGAGGTAGAGGGTAATGATCCTTGCGAGTGGCTTGGTTAAGTCTCCTATAGTCGATGCAAGGTAATATTTCTTGATCGCAGTTGCTCTGGAGGCAGGGTTATATTTATCCATAAATAACCTCTGAACATCAGTCCAACTCCCAATAGATGAGGGCTAAAGGTACAACAACTAGTCTTTGGATCCACCTTCCAATGAGAAAGGAAAAGCTCTCAGCTTGATATGATCTTCATTAATGGCTCAACGGTTTCATTGTCTTGCACACTAGATGGAATTCCTTCAAATGCTTAATGGCACACTCACCGAAAGACCATGAAACTTGGGCAACAAGTGTATTAAGACCAGATTTAAGCTCAAAGTTAGCAAAGGGGCGATATTGGATGCACAAAGGTTGATAATTAACATCAGGTTCATTCAATTCCTTTAAAGTAGGACGATTTTCCTGTTCTTATGCTATAATTTCTGAGTTAGGAAAATTGCTACTAGAATCAGTAAAAACAACAAGACTATCAGAAGTACTATCAGAAACACAATCAGAAAGATCAACAAAATGGCCACAATCAGAATGGCCACAATCAGACTCAAGTGCAATGTCCAATTCAGTTTAATCCCACGACTTAGCCTAACAACTCTTCTAGCAGTAAGAATTGTTCTTTCTATTTCAGGATCACATGGCAACAAGTCTTCTGGATTGATAGTGCTCCTAGGACTCATGCAAAAGATAATCACAAGGCAGAATTTGCAGAAAATCAGAATTACGAAAATGCCACCAGCCAATTAGAATTACGAAAATGCCACTAAAAGTGGTAAAAAGTAGAAAAACACTAAGACACACAAAAGCAAACACAAAAAAGAAAACCTATGGTAGAAATTGACCAAAACAAGTCCAGAAAGACTATCAAATGATTTATAAAATTTATGGGACTTGGACAGGGCAACTCCTAGACCATTGGGAAACCCAAAAATAGAATAAAAAAACTTCAAAAATTGAAAAAGTGGTATAAACGATGGAATTTGGCAAAAAGGAGAATGGCACATGGAAAATCAAAGATTTTCGATTTGTCCTAGAGATAGGCCATTTTCTATCACTGTACCAAATTTCAGCCCATTCAAAGATACTCCGAAAAAAACTGACTAGTAGAAATCAAAAAATCAAAACTTAAAACAGCAAAAAGGTGGTCTAAACATTGGAATTTGGGGAAAATAGGGTATACCTCACTCTCAATGAAAGTGATTCTTTCTTAGAATGCCCAATTCCTTGTGAATAAGACCTGGGTTGAGTGATCTGGGTCAGAAAAATTTCTGTCCAGCCACTCGAACTACCTAAACTACTGAAATGAAGCTATTTACACTACTGTTACTAATCAAACCGATGCAAATTCCTCGGCAGCGGCGGCATATTTTGACAGAGATTTGCTATAATCTCCCAAAATAACCAGATTAGAAAAGGATTTGCAGTATAATGTAACCTGGGTCGTTTCCCAACGAATTCACAATCGGTTCAATTCGAACAAAGAATAAAGCGTAAATTGAAAAATTGGGGGTTTTTGGTTCAAAAGAGAATAGAAACGAAATAACAAGCAAAACAAAATAAACACAGATTAAACAGATAAAGAAGATTAACCCAGGATTTCGAATTCCACCACTTTCCTTCCTGGACGAAAAAATGTTTTGAAACGAACTCGTGATTGATTCTGGATGAACCGAAATCTCTGCGTTTGTCCAGAAAATCCCTCAACTAGATGATCGCCTAGCATTTATTCGAACAGCGGCGTGTCACTGTGTGATCGCACAGCAAGCACTTAAACCTAGTTCGAATTCAATCCTTGGGATATCTCAATCTGGGCGTTAAATCTAACACCCAATCTGAAAGTAATTCAAATCTGAAATTACAAAACAGAAACGGATTTGTTACCGTTAAGAACGAGTCCTGTGGATAGTGGAATCCTCAATCCATAGGTCCATCATAGAAGCTTAGCCCATCATGGTTATGCACAACGAAAATCGAGCAGAAATGAAGAAGTTCATCATGAACACGAAGAACAGTTGAGAGAATTTAGAAACTCCTATTTTGATCCACAAAAATCTAAAAACATGAATGACTGAATGTTTGTGGCTGCCATCCAACTTAAAGTTAACCTAAAAATGGAAATGGGTTCAGCCCAAACGAAAATAAAATAAAATAAAAGTGGGCTTAAGTGACAAAATTCGAGCCCAAATAAAAATCCAAAAATACATATGACTTCGGCTCCAAAATTGACCGCCCTCTTGTCCGAATTTGCTCTTCATGTCTTCATAACAATTGTAGCTCTCTGAATCATATAAAATATGAGACAAAAATGAGGCAAATCCGATGTCTAGTTCAAGAGTTATGGTGAAAATAGTGAAGCAATGTAAAACTGAAATTTTATTATTAAAAATGGCTAAAACATAATAAAAGGCCCAAAGCCCAAATAAGTATAAAAGCCATTATTTATTAGCTAAAGAGTCCTAAATTATTAATCAAGAGACAAAAAATAGTGTATGAAATATTCAATTATCACACCTCCATCTCTTTATAATACTCATCTACACTCTTGTTACCTTGTGTGAGTCTTTGAAGTTTATTGTGAAGGTCTCGATGATAATGGAAAGGAACAAATCTTCTTCTCATTAGCTTTTTCATCTCCATCCAACTATCCACCAATGGTTCTTCATATCTGACCCTCTCCTTTTGCAATTGGTCCCACCAAATGAGAGCATAATCACTAAACTTCATGGCTACCACCTTCATTTTCTTCTCTTCAGTATAATTGTGACATGCAAATAAGTGCTCAATCTTCATTTCCCACTCTAAATAGGCCTCCGGATCACTTTTTCCTTTAAAAGATGGTATATTAAGCTTCACTCCCTTAATTCTATCCTCTCTAGCATCATTCTCATTATCTCTTCTTCTCCTTCTTTCATCCCTCCCTCTCTGTCTATCTTCATCATGATTCCCTTGATTTTCTATTATCTCCGTTCTCTCATATAACTCCTCTATGTGTTCCCTCATCATCCTTTGCATTTGAGTTGTAATGGCTTCAATTAGCAATCTATTATCTCCTATAGGAGGAGGAATACCTTCACCACCTGCACCTGCCATAATTCAAGGAAAAGAACAAGAATAAAAGTAATAAGACCTCACCAACTCGCTCACGTGTTTACACTCTTAAAAATGTATCACTCATGTTTGTTGCTCTCTATAAGGCTTTTGTGTAGTGTGCTCTCTTGCCTTTTACCACTCAATAGCTCTCTTTAAGTTCTTAACAGAATCTCCAAGAACACTCAAGGGTACAATCCCAAACTCAAGAATTGGTGGTGACTCACAATACAAATTGGAAAAGATGTCAAAGAAGACAAGACAATGAAAACCCAAAACAATTTGGAGGAATTATTCAAGGAAGACACTTTGGACTTGATTCACAAGTAGTAGTGTGTGTAATGGAATAGCAAGGTGCTGTATAGTTTTTTTTTTTTTTTTTTTTTTTGCGCTTTTTTTATGACACCTGATTCTTCAACAAAAGGAATTTGTGATTTTGGAATCAAACTTTGAAATTGTACTAATTCAGAACTAAATTAGATAGAATTCCCCACAAACTGAGCTATTACTTATCACACTAACAACACACTACTCAAGAAACATGAATTGAAAGGATTACAATTCAAGAACAATGATGAACACCAAGAACCAAGTGCAGAAATATGTGAACTGAACAAGAAATTGAAAGAAACAACAGCCAGAAGATTAAAAGAAAAAATTAGGAACAAACAACAACGGCTAAAACAGAATTGCCCAATTCAAAAATCAAAGACACAAATTTTAGGGACTAGGGTTACCAAATGTGTGACCAGATTGGATGTAAACAATCGAGAAAAGATAACCCAATTCCAATCCTAGAACCTTTGCTTTGATACCAGATGATATGATTCCCAAAAAAAAAAAGGATGATTGGATCAACTAGGAATGGAATTTCGCACCAGAAATTCAGCCTCCAACACGTCCTGATAAGAACAGAACGTATCTCACGTTGTAGACCTAGGATTTGAGTGATTCCAAAATGAGGTGAAAGATGGCTTTCTGAAATATGATTTTGGCTCAGGAATCACTGAAAAAGGATAAGGGAATCTGGAGATATGAAACCAAGAAATATAGAACGAAAACTGAAATTTATGGATTATAGGTAGGCGCCACAATTCCAAAGAATTGATAAGCCCAAGAACGCCACAAGGATTGATGCCCTTGATAAGTTTAGAGATTCTCAAAAGAACCCTATAGAAGCTTGTCTCTCACCAAAAGGTTAACTTTCTAATTCAAATCTGTCGTCCCAAAAGCTATGGTGTTCCCTTATATAGTGGACAACATCCATATTAAGTTTAACCTAAATATGGTTACACACAAAGCCCAATAAGCCAGCCCAATAAGCCTTATTACAAAAGTTTAACTAAATGTAAGAAAGATAAAACTAAGTGCAAAATTTGGGCCAAGTAAATTGAAGCCTTCATGCATATCCATTGAGGCTTATTCTTCAAGGTCTTCAATCTAAATTAAGTATATCATTTCGGCCTCTTCTTCCTTTAGACTTGGGCTTGTCTCAAGTAAGGTGGTCACCAGGAGATTTAGGGCCTCTTTAGCCTTTTTAGCTTTTGCTCTTGTCATTGGGCCTCCAAGACCTTGTATGTCCTCCAAGTTTGTTGCCTTGGTCATGCCGCCTCCTATGTCCTCATCACAATGTTTGAGAAGGCGTGGGGTCAAGAAACGCCAAATGGGTGCGAAATCGACTCCGGAGTGTTTTCTCTCGCTTCTTGTTGATTCAACCGTCCTTTCTCTCCCTTTATATTTATTCATCTATGTTCATCCTCCACCTTGTAGACGGCACTAAACTCCTCTGACAAGAATCCAAAACCGTAGAAATGTTGTTCTCAACAAGAGGAAACAACGTTAGAGAATGTGTCAGGAGCTAGAAACGCCACATCGGGGTGAATCGGCTCTGCAGTTTTTTTTCTCACTTCTTTCTCTCTCTCTCTCTCTCTCTCTCTATCTTCTTCTATGTTCGGCCTCTCCTTTCTTTTTCTCCATGTTGACAACCTTAATGAAGATGGGAAAGGAAAAAAGCAGAAGTCAAGGGCTTGTTGGGCGAGCCAACGATTAACTTGGGTAACAAGTAAAGAGAACTTGGCCAACAAGTCAAGAAATTTTTTAAAAAAGAGAGTTATGCTTCGTGAAAGGGTGAGATGTACTTGGAGGACTACTTGGAGGTAAGGTGGCATCCTATGTGGGGTCCAGACCTTACGAACCTCATTTGATTCCATAGTCAGTTCTGGATTTCGGCAGCAACCCCACTTGTAGACGGCGCTAAAATCCTCTAATCGACAATCCAAAACCCTACAAATATTGCTCTCACTGAAATGCCAAATGGGGGCGAACTAACACGAACAACTTGGGAAAAAAGTCAAGAGAACTTTGAGGCAAGCTAGCTATGGTTCGAGAAAGGGCTAGATGTGCTTGGAGGACTAGTTAGAGGTTGGGTGGCGCCCTTTGTGGGGTCCAGACCCTACAAACCTCATTTGATTCCATAGTCAGTTCTTGATTTCGGCAACACCTCCACCTTGTAGATGGCGCTAAACTCCTCTGCTCAAGAATCTGAAACCATAGAAATGTTTCTCTCAACGAGAGGAAACAACGTTAGAGAAGGCATCAGGAGCAAGAAACGCCACATCGGGGTGAAATCGACTCTGCTGTGTTTTCTCTCTCTTCTTTCTTTCTCAACCGACCTCTCTCTTTCTATCTTCAGCCTCTCCCTTCTTTTTCTCCATTTTGGCCAACTTAAGGATGATGAGAAAAGAAATAAGAGAATTCAAGGGCTTGTTGGGCGAGCAGTAGAACAACTTGGGCAAGGAGTAAAGAGAACTTGGCAAGCAAGTCAAGAGAACTTTGAGTGCAAGCAAGCTATGCTTCGAGAAAAGGGGAGATGTACTAAGAGGACTAGTTAGATGTAAGGTGGCGTCCTATGTGGGGTCCAAACCCTATGAACCTCTTTTGATTCCATAGTCGGTTCTGGATTTTGGCAGCACCTCCACCTTGTAAACAACGCTAAACTCCTTTGATTAAGAATCCGAAACCCTAGAAATATTGCTCTCACCGAGAGGAAACAACGTTTCAGAAGGCGTAGGGACCAAGAAACGCCAAATGGGGGCGAAATCAGCTCCAGAATGTTTTATCTTTCTTCTTGCTGTCTCAACCGACCTCTCTCCCCCTCTCTTTTTCTTCATCTATGTTCATCCTCTACCCTCTTTTGCTCTATGTTGCCCAACTTAAATAAGATGGGAAAGGAAATAACAGAAGTCAAGGGCTTGTTGGGCGAGACAAGAAACAACTTGGCCAACAAGTAAAGAGAATCTGGCCAGCAAGTAAAGAGAACTTTGAGGGCCAGATAACTATGGTTCGAGAAAGGGCTAGATGTGCTTGGAGGACTAGTTAGAGGTAAGGTGGCGCCCTTTGTGGGGTCCAGACCTTATGAACCCCATTTGATTCCATATTCGGTTCTCAATTTTGGTAGCACCTCCATCTTGTTGATGTCACTAAACTCGTCTGAGAAGAATCCGAAATCGTAGAAATGTTGTTCTCAACGAGAGGAAAAAACTTTAGAGAAGGCGTCGGGAGCAAGAAATGCCACATCGGCGTGAAATTAGCTCTGCAATTTTTTCTCCCTCTTCTTTCTTTCTCAACCAACCTCTCTCTCTCTCTATATATATATATATATATTTTTCTATGTTCAGCCTCTCCCCTCTTTTTCTCCTTGTTGGCTGACTTAAGGATGATGAGAAAAGAAATAAGAGAAGTCAAGGGCTTGTTGGGTGAGCCAACGAACAACTTGGGTAACAAGTAAAGAGAACTTGGCCAGCATGTCAAGAAAAGTTTGATTGCAAGCAAGCTATGCTTCGAGAAAGGGTGAGATGTGCTTGGAGGACTAGTTAGAGGTAAGGTTGCGCCCTTTGTGGCGTCTAGACACTACGAACCTCATTTGATTCCATAGTCGGTTCTTGATTTTGGTAGCACCTCCACCTTGTAGGCGGTGCTAAACTCCTTTGAGGAGAATCCAAAACAGTAGAAATGTTGCGCTCAACGAGAGGAAAAAACTTTAGAGAAGGCGTGGGAGCAAGAAACGCCACATCGGCGTGAAATTGGCCCTGCAATTTTTCCTCCCTCTTCTTTCTTTCTCAACCGACCTCTCTCTCTCTATCTTCTTCTATGTTCAACCTGTCCCCTCTTTTTCTCCATGTTGGCCGACTTAAGGATGATGAGAAAAGAAATAAGAGAAGTCAAGGGCTTGTTGGGCGAGCCAACGAATAACTTGGGCAACAAGTAAAGAGAAGTTTGAGGGCAAGTTAGCTAGAGCTGTCAAAATGGACTGGACCCCGTGGGCCAGCTCATTAAGCCCCATTTTTAGCCCCAATATGATGGGGTTATTTTTTGCCTTAGCCCAAAATAACCCCCACTCCTCCTGGGTTATGATAGGGTTAACCGCGGGCCACCCTATTTTTTTTAATCAAAACCTAATTTTTCAATATCCCAATTTCTCTCTTACGTCCTTCTTTTGCAATTTTTTGATTTCTTCTCCATCTCTTGGTTCTTCATCATATATTCACGAGGAGGTCTGGTAAAGAAGCAACGCCCAATGTTTAATTCCTAAAGCGCAAAATTCTAATGAACGAGAGAGAGATTTGAGGATTGAGGAACTTGAAATGGAAGAGACAAGGACGAACCTGGTACATGAATTCGGGGAAGCCATAGAAATCGTGGATGGTATCGTTGCAAGAGACGATGTTGATGGAGGGGAATTCGGTGTCCCAGTGAGCATAGATCATGAGGATGGCAGAGGGCCATCGCGGGAACTGTGGGGATCCATACACACAGCGGATATAAAACTTTACGAATCCCTTCTGAGGATAACTCAATAGCGTTTAAATCAAGGTTAAAGGAATCCGAATATTACCTATGCGCCGAAATGGTATGCGTCTCTTTTGATTTGAACTGGTAGGCTACCTTCTCGATAGCGGAAGTTGACTCTACGAATCGGCTTCCTCTATTGGTATCCACACGAATAATCTCCGAACATGGATGCGGCAACGTGCTAGCGCCTTCGAACAGTGCGTCTCTCTCTCTTTCGCTCCAGGGTTTCTCGCGGCTTTCTAATACGCTCGACAAAAGTCCGTAGGTTTTTCCAAACCCGATCAGCGTATTATATTCAAAATTAATCCTCATTAATTTTGAATTTTGAATTTTGAATTGATTAAAAATAGATTAATTAAATCTATCTAATAGATCTAATCTAATCTATTCATTTAATCCGAATTAAAAGCCGATTTGAAATTCAATTTTGAATCTGATTAAAAATATATTAATTAAATCTATCTAATAGATCTAATCTATTCATTTAATCTGAATTAAAAGCAGGCTTTGAAATTCAAATTTTGAATTTGGATTAAAAAATATATTAATTAAATCTATCTAATAAATTAAATCTAATCTATTTATTTAATCTAAATTAAAAGCCTTCGATTTAATTTATCTCTATAAATCAAATTCGGAAATAATATCTATCTATTTAATTAAATCCGAGATACTATATCTCAATTTAATTTAAATAGATATATGATATCTTTATTCAAAAATTAAATGAGATACAATATCTCTATTTGTTTTAGATATTTAATTTATCAAATAAATTAAATACAAAACAAATATTATATAATAATATTATAATCTCCATTAAATAATATTATTATATTATTTTTGAATTTAATATATATATATATATATATATCCTAGATTAAATTCAGTATTCATTAAATCTCAGATGTATCTAAGATTCAATGAATCTGGACACTTTTGCTCGTGTTGGGTTATTCTTGTGTGCGACCCTACAGGCCCATATGAGATTGGCAGTGGGCCAATACTGTACCAACCCACAAGTCACAAGTGGTCTCTAGCAAGACATTGCGACTACCCAATTCACATGGGGATCAATGACACGATACAACCTATTGTACAACCATGTCACGTCTCTTTTGTCACGCAATAATTTGGTCAAGGATGAGGCATGGATAATGTCAACTTCCTGTTCTTGACCATTACTTTTTCAATTCTCGAGTAGTCTAACAATTGAAATAGAAAATCCTTTCCATTTTAGTATGACCATATATTTCTCAGGCTCACTCATCGAGGGGCCCAGTATTATCTCTCTACAAATGTGAGGGACAAATTCCATCTTGACCATTCACATTCCTCCGCATGAAAACCACTAATCCCGATCCCAGCCTTTATCATCACCCGGTCAAAGGTGACTTTTGACTAGGTCAAAGACCTGTGACTCATCATGTAGGAATCCATGATGATCTCAGTCATGTATGCGTTAGGACGCGTTATACATGAGATAAGCTTATGATTAAATCCATGCAACTTTCTCATACGGCCGGTCCAAAGACCTTGTACTCTTACATGTGCCCATGACTTTGATTCGTATCTCCATACCTCATCAAAGTCATACTAGTCTTATCTCATCTTTGCTCTGGCGTAGATGACCGACCAGGGACATTTAGGATAATCTATAAAAAGATACATCCAGGGATACAGTTATCAATATAAACATGCTAATGAAATGATAATTAAAAGATAATACTTTAAATAACATAAATCTCTAAAGTACAATGACTTGCCCTTAGGGCATAATTTCCAATAGGAACACGCCGGCCTTCCATTTCTGCAAGAATGCCCTTGTCGAATCGTCTCATCGATCAACAACATCAGCGAACCATGTGAAATGTAGAATGTCTCATTGATCACTTGCATCTTTAATAATTTCCTCACCAAACGCATTTATCGTTCAACATTATGGCCCCAAAGCAGAATATTCTGGGAGTGACAGTTGCCGTGATGGACTCACCCTACTGGTTTGCATTCAGCTATATATTTGCCTTTGCCCAGTTAGTAATTCACCTGTCCCTCAAGGTAATTATCCCTGTATACATTGGATTCCCTTGTTTAGCATAGGCTTTGGTTGAACAGAATAAAAAAAAGGGAAGATTTTAATTCCTCAAACTGGTTTAGGGACAGAGCATCCCCAAAGATGGCCACTCTCGTCTGGCTACAATTATTGATAGTTCTAATATGCAATTCCAGAAGAATGTGCCTGCAACTGTGTTGCGTCAATGTCCTTTACTCATATAAGGAACTAGATCCAGTATATATAATTAATGAAGGAAGGTGGTCCTCTTGGAAAGCAAGTGGGAACAAGATCCTATATGGTCGCCCATACCTTCTGTTTGGTGGATTGCTAGCACACAACCCACTCTTCTCTGTAATGATGCTTCTCTATAGGGGACCTTACCATTCTTTATGCCTTTAAAGTGTTATCACTTCATAATCATTTTCTAAAATGATTTTTGGTTCGTGGGCTAGCCCTAACCCTTAGGGTTATATAATTTTTTGGCCTGTGCGGGCTTTTTGGCCCTGTGGGATTTTTGACACTAGCCCGCACGGGCTAGGGCCTAATGGGCCGGGGTGACTTGTTTTGACAGCTCTAAAGCTAGCTATGGTTCGAGAAAGGGCTAGATGTGCTGGAGGACTAGTTAGAGGTAAGGTGGCGCCCTTTGTGGCATCCAGACCCTACAAACCTTATTTGATTCCATAGTCGATTCTTGATTTCGGCATCACCTCCACCTTGTAGACGGCACTAAACTACTATGCTTAAGAATCCAAAACCGTAGAAATGTTGCTCTCGAAGAAAGGAAACAACGTTAGAGGAGGCCTCAGAAGCAAGAAACACCACATCGGGGTGAAATCGGCTCTACAGTGTCTTCTCTCTCTTCTTTCTTTCTCAACTGACCTCTCTCTCTCTCTCTCTCTCTCTCTCTTTCTTCATCTATGTTCGTCCTTTACGCTCTTTTGCTCCATGTTGGCCAACTTAATGAGATAGGAAAGGAAATAACAGAAGTCAAGGGCTTGTTGGGCGAGATAAGAAAGAACTTGGCCAACAAGTAAAGAGAACTTGGCTAGCAAGTAAATAGAACTTTGAGGCCAAGCTAGCTATGGTTCAAGAAAGGGCCAAATGTGCTTGGAGGATTAGTTAGAGGTAAGGTGGCACCCTTTGTGGGGTGCAGACCCTACGAACCTCATTTGATTCCATAGTCGATTCTGGATTTCGGCAGCACCCCCACCTTGTAAACGGCGCTAAACTCCTCTGATGTAGAATCCGAAACCCTAGAAATATTTCTCTCACCGAGAGGAAACAATGTTTGAGAAGGCATCGAGAGCAAGAAACGCTAGATCGGGGTGAATTCGGCTCTGTAGTGTTTTCTCTCTCTTCTTTCTTTCTCAACCGACCTCTCTCTCACTCTATCTTCTAAAATGTTCGGACTCTCCCCTCTTGTTCTCCATGTTGGCCAACCTAAGGATGATGAAAAAAGAAATAAGAGAAGTCAAGGGCTTGTTGGGCGAGCCAACGAACAACTTGGACAACAAGTAAAGAGAACTTGGCCAGCAAGTCAAGAGAACTTTGAGTGCAAGTAAGCTATGCTTCGAGAAAGGGTGAGATGTGCTTGGAGGACTAGTTAGATGTAAGGTGGTGTCTTATGTGGGGTCCAAATCGTATGAACCTCATTTGATTCCATAGTCGGTTCAGGATTTCGACAGCACCCCCACCTTGTAGACGGCGCTAAACTCCTCTGATCAAGAATCCAAAACCCTAGAAATATTGCTCTCACCGAAAGAAAACAACGTTTGAGAAGGCATCAAGATTAAGAAATGCCAAATGGGGGCGAAATCGGCTCCGGGGTGTTTTCTCCCTCTAGGATAAAGAGAACTTTGGGGGCATATTCCAACGACCGTAATGTTAAGGGCTTGCTTTCTGGTTTGATGAAGAGATCTAGGATCTAACTCTAGTCCAACTTGGAATAGGAAAAATATTAGTCCAATGTTTGCTAAAAGTGGTAGACGCTTTTCCGAAATTCAGGCGTATCGACCCCCAAATTGTTCGAGGCTCGTTTTGACTGCGGTTTTTCGCTGTCAAGGGGCAATTGCTCCACACGGCTCGGATGTGCACAGGAAGCCCCCTCCTCAATCCATTTTCCACATGGAATATAAAATGGTAGATGCTTTTCCAAAATTCACGTGTTTCGGCCCCCAAATTGCTCGAGGCTCCTTTTGAGCGCTTTTTTCGCTTTCATGGGGCATTTGCTCCACAAGGATTGGATTTTCACGGAAATCCCCCTCCTCAATCCATTTTCCACAAGGAATCCAAAGTGGTAGATGCTTTTGCGAAATTCAGGTTTCGACCCCCAAATTGGCTGAGGCTCGTTTTGAGGGAGGTTTTTCACTTTCAAAGGGCAATTACTCCAGAGGGCTCGGATTTGCACGGAAATCCCCTTCCTCAATCCATTTTCCACAAGGAATCTTAAGTGGTAGACACTTTTTCAAAATTCAGGCGTTTCGACCCCTAAATTGGGCGAGGCTCCTTTTAAGGGCGATTTGTCGCTTTCAAGGGGCAATTGCTCCACAGGGCTCGGATTTGCATGGGCATCCCCCTGCCCAATCCATTTTCCACAAGGAATATAAAATCGTACATGCTTTTCCAAAATTCACGTGTTTCGGCCCCCAAATTGCTCGAAGCTCGAAGCTCCACAAGGAATCCTAAGTGGTAGACGCTTTTGATCGAGGCTTTTTTCGCTTCTAAGGGGTAATTGCTCCCATTTGCACGGGAATCCTAAGTGGTAGACGCTCGACCCCAAATTGCTTGCATGGAAATCCCTCTTTGCATGGAAATCCCCTTCCTCAATCCATTTTCCACAAGGAATCCTAAGTGGTAGACGCTTTTCCAAAATTCAGGCGTTTCGACCCCGAAATTGGGGATGCTCCTTTTGAGGGCGGTTTGTCTCTATCAAAGGGCAATTGCTCCACACGGCTCAGATATGCACGGGAAGCCCCCTCCTCAATCCATTTTCCACAAGGAATATAAAATGGTAGATGCTTTTCCAAAATTCACGTGTTTCGGCCCCCAAATTGCTTGAGGCTCCTTTTAAGCGCGTTTTTTCGCTTTAGATGGGCAATTGCTCCACAGGGCTCGGATTTGCACGCGAAACCCCCTCCTCAATCCATTTTCCACATAGAATATAAAATGGTAGATGCTTTTCCAAAATTCACGTGTTTCGGCTCCCAAATTGCTCGAGGCTTCTTTTGAGCGCTTTTTTCGCTTTCATGGCGCATTTGCTGCACAGGGATTGGATTTGCACGAAAATCCCCCTCCTCAATCCATTTTCCACAAGGAATCCAATATCAGATAAATGAAATAATGCATATGAAAATAAATAAAATAAGTAGGTATAAGACGAACAATATCAACACTAAAGCAAATTGAAAACAAGCAAACAAACCAATAATCAAATACATCGCAAACTATTACAACAAAAATATTGGGATAGGAAAAAATAAAAGAATAAATTCATATGTCACACACGCACAAACACAATAATAAAATACAACAAGAAAATTGAGATAGGAAAAGACAAAATAAATGAATAAATACATTTGTCAAACACACCCACACGAGAAAATAGTCAATTACAACAAGAAAATTGAGATAGCAATAAAGGAAAAGATAAATGAAATAATGCATATGAAAATAAATTAAATAAGTAGGTATAAGACGAACAATATCATCACTAAAGCAAATTGAAAACAAGCAAACAAACCGATAATCAAATACAACGCAAACTATTACAACAAAAATATTGGGATAGGAAAAAATAAAAGAATAAATATATATGTCACACACACACAAACACAATAATCAAATACAAGAAGAAAATTGAGATAGGAAAAAAGGACAAAATAAATGAATAAATACATACGTCACACACACACACACACAAAATAATCAAATACAACAAGGAAATTGGGATAGGAAAAAAGGACAAAATAATTGAATAAATACATATGTCACACACACAAACACATAAAATAATCAAATACAACAAGGAAATTGAGAAAGGAAAAAAAGTCAAAATAAATGAATAAATACATATGTCTCAGACACACACACACACACAAAATAATCAAATACAACATGGAAATTGAGATAGGAAAAAAATACAAAATAAATGAATAAATACACATGTCACACCCACACCCACACAATAATCAAATACAACAAGAAAATATAGATAGGAAAAAAAGACAAAATAAATGAATAAATACATATGTCACCCACACACAATAAAAATAATCAAATACAACAAGAAAATTGAGATAGGAAAAAAAGGAAGAAAGAAATAAATAAATACCTATGTCACACACACACACACACACACACAAAGAAAATAGTCAATTACAACAGCAAATTGAGCTAGGAAAAAAGGACAAAACAATTGAAAAAATATATATGTCACACACACACACACACAAAACGGAAAATAATCAAATACAACAAGGAAATTGAGAACGGAAAAATGGAAAAAATAAATGAACAAATACATATGTCACACACACACACACACAATAATCAAATACAACAAGAAAATTGAGATAGGAAAAAAGGATAAAATAAATGAATAAATACATATGTCACACACACACACACACACGGAAAATAATCAAATAAAACATGAAAATTGAGAACGGAAAAATGGAATAAATAAATGAATAAATACATATGTCACACACGCACACACAATAATCAAATACAATAAGGAAATTGAGATAGGAAAATAGGACAAAATAAATGAATAAATACATACGTCACACACATACACAATAATCAAATACAACAAGGAAATTGAGATAGGAAAAAAGAACAAAATAAATGAATAAATACATATGTCACACACACACACACAATAATCAAATACGACAAGGAAATTGGGATAGGAAAAAAGGACAAAATAATTGAATAAATACATATGTCACACACACAAACACATAAAATAATCAAATACAACAAGGAAATTGAGAAAGGAAAAAAAGTTAAAATAAATGAATAAATACATATGTCACACACACACACACACAAAAAATAATCAAATACAACATGGAAATTGAGATAGGAAAAAAAGACAAAATAAATGAATAAATACATATGTCACACACACACAAACACAATAATCAAATACAACAAGAAAATATAGAAAGGAAAAAAAGACAATAAATGAATAAATACATATGTCACCCACACACACAGAAAATAATCAAATACAACAAGAAAATTGAGATAGGAAAAAAAGGAAGAAATAAATAAATAAATACCTATGTCACACACACACACACAAAGAAAATAGTTAATTACAACAGGAAATTGAGATATGAAAAAAGGACAAAACAATTGAATAAACACATATGTCACACACACACACAAACGGAAAATAATCAAATACAACAAGGAAATTGATATAGGAAAAAAGAAAAAAAAATAAAAGAATAAATACATATGTCACACACACACACAATAATGAAATACAACAAGAAAATTGAGATAGGAAAAAATAACAAAATAAATGAATAAATACATATATCACGCACACACGCACAAAAACAATAAATGAATAAATACATATGTCACACACACACAAACAACATAATAAAATACAACAAGGAAATATAGATTGAAAGGACAAAATACATGAATAAATACATGTCACCCACACATGCAGAAAATAATCAATTACAACTAGAAAATCTAGATAGGAAAAAAGGAAAAAATAAATGCATAAATACATATGTCACCCACACACACATAATAATCAAATACAACAAGGAAATTGATATAGGAAAAAAATAAAAGAATAAATACATATGTCACGCACACACACACAAACACAATAAATGCATAAATACATATGTCACACACACACACACACACACACACACACGGAAAATAATAAAATACAACAAGGAAATTGAGAAAGGAAAATGGACAAAATAAATGAATAAATACATATGTCACACACACACAAACACAATAATCAAATGCAACAAGAAAATATAGATAGGAAAAAAGGACAAAATAAACGAATAAATACATATGTCACCCACACATGCAGAAAATAATCAATTGCAACCAGAAAATCTAGATAGGAAAAAAAGGAAAAAATAAATGCATAAATACATATGTCACCCACACACACATAATAATCAAATACAACAAGGAAATTGATATAGGAAAAAAGGAAAAAAAAAAAAAAGAATAAATACATATGTCACACACACACACACAATAATGAAATAAAACAAGGAAATTGAGATAGGAAAAAAGAACAAAATAGATGAATAAATAGGCTTTTTTCCCTATTTGCCACCTTTTTAATAATTAATTACCAGTTTGCCACTCTTTTCAAAATATTTCTCAATGTGCCACCATTTAGTCGACTAAACCTTGATTTAGTCGACTAAATCGCGGTGGCTGATTTTTTTAAAATTCCCGAGATTTAGTCGACTAACTCACTTAGGTTAGTTGACTAAATCCGACATCTAGTCGACTAAAAAACCCCTCTGCTGACATTTAGTCGACTAACCCAAGTCGGTTAGTCGACTAAATGTCGATTTAGTCGACTAACTCAAGTGAGTTAGTCGACTAAATATCGGGCCATTTTAAAAAAATCAGTCACCACGATTTAGTCGACTAAACCTTGGTTTAGTCGACTAAATGGTGGCACATCGGGAAATATTTTGAAAAGAGTGGCAAAATGGTAATTAATTATTAAAAAGGTGGCAAATAGGGAAAAAAGCCCAAATACAACAAGGAAATTGATATAGGAAAAAAGGACCAAATAAAAGAATAAATACATATGTCACACACACAAAAACACAATAATCAAATACAACAAGAAAATATAGATAGGAAAAAAGGACAAAATAAATGAATAAATACATATGTCACCCACACATGCAGAAAATAATCAATTACAACCAGAAAATCTAGATAGGAAAAAAGGAAAAAATAAATGCATAAATACATATGTCAACCACACACACATAATAATCAAATACAACAAGGAAATTGGTATAGGAAAAAAAAATAAAAGAATAAATACATATGTCACACACACACACAATAATGAAATACAACAAGGAAATTGAGATAAGAAAAAAGAACAAAAGAAATGAATAAATACATATGTCACGCACACACACACAAACACAATAAATGAATAAATACATATGTCACACACACACACAAACACAATAATCAAATACAACAAGAAAGAGATAGGAAAAACGGAGAAAATAAAGGTATAAATACCTATGTCTCACACACAAACAGAAAAAAGCCAATTACAACAAGAAAATTGAGATAGCAAAAAAGGAAAAGATAAATGTAGTAATGCATATGAAAATAAATTAAACAAGTAGGTATATGTGATTTTGAACTGTGTTTTAAATCTATGGAATTTAAATTCCATAGTGATTTCCAAACACTATGGAATTTTGAACCAGGTAGGTTCTATGCATGTTTTCCTAGCACTGTGATTTTGAACTGTGTTTTAAATCTGTCTGTAAGCGGAGTTGTATTCCTGGTCATGGTGGTTAAAATATTACATACACTTATACTCCACGCATAGAAGTTAGCATGTTATCTTGAGATTGTTATAGGCGGTGAGGCCTGTATGACCAAGCGCTTAGAAAATGGACTAGTGGGTCCTGTATGGTCGAAATACTACACCTGGGTACATGATGGATAAGAATTTGGTATAATGAAGTGGTATGCTTAGAATGATTCCCCAAAGTATGGACATTCAAATTTCGAGGACGAAATTTACTGAACGGGGAAGAATTGTAACATCCCAAATTTTGGATTATGGGAATTCAAACATGATATGGGAATTAATTATGGAGAATTTGGCCTTAATTATTATAAAGTTAATATTTGGAATTAAAGGCACATTTTTCCATAAATGAAGGATATATAGTTGGGAATCCTTTTTGGCCTAAATATTTTGGAGATAATATTTTATGCCAAAACAAATTAATTGAGGTCAGATGGTAAGACTCCTCAGCAATACTATGTGTCATTTAGTGGTGAAATTCATATTTGTTACAATAGATGTCAACATGTAAATAATGTCATTCAATGATCAATAATCATTTCTCTCGGAGCAAAACAATTCGGCCAAGAAGAGAAATAGAGATTTAAGAAGCATGGAAAAATTGACACATGATGTCTTGATTGCAAGACACCTAAAGCCTCTAGGTGTCATTTTGTTGAATATTTGTTGCCTAATTAGTGTGTATTTCGGCCACAAAGAGGAACAAGAGGAAGCCATATTAAGTGTCATCTTATGGTTTAGTTAGAAGACACTTAGACACATGTGTTGATAAGAAGCAAAGTGATGTCAAAAGAAGACACCTAAACATGTTCCATGGCTTGATTATATGAAACCTAAGCCATTAAAATACTAGGTGCCGCCTAGTGGTTTAATCTTATGACACCTAAGACCTTCTTACATGCATATAATCAGACTTCATTTACCCTCCTCCCTCCTAAAACGCGCACACACACAATTACGTACGCTTGTCACACACACATACAACACACAGGTTCTTTCCTCACAATGACACATCACACACACACATGGCATCACCTAAACAAATTAGATTTGTTATAACTCTCCCTCTCATTTCTCACGGCATAATCACAACACAAACACCAAACTGATCCATGAAACATTCCTCATCTCTTCTCTCTACATTTCGTCCTACTCCCTCAACACTTCACAAACAAAAACAAAAATCTCATCCACTTTAATACTTCCCCTTCTCCACGGCCTCCCCTCTCTTAACACCAACAACAACTTATTCAACCTCTCCCTTCCATCGCTCCTCTCCTATCCTCCTCCATCTTCAACATCATCATCATCATCAACCTCAAACTCTTCTTGAAGCCACGGTTAAGTTAGGAAGAAGAAGATCAAGAAGTTTAAGGTAAGGAACTTGAACTCTATCTTGGTATTTTGGACGATTCTTTCATGCATGTCATGGTGGAAGATTAAGAACTTACATGCATGTGATTTTTCAAGGCTTGGCTGAAGGATAAGTGTGGTATAGTTGATCACAAGCTCAATAACAAGCCAAAGTGGTAAGAACATCCTTCATCTTCTTCAAGTTCTTGCATTTTCGGTTAAAACCCAGATCTTGTATTCTGTGGTGAAATCAAATAAATAAGTAGAATTTCAAAATTCTAAGACCACAATCGTTTTCCTTATAAAAAATTGTATGGGAAAAATATTTTTGATGATTTTTCAAATGTGTTTTTAAACATAAAATCACCAGCACAGTAAAGAGGGTCAATCTGCCAGTTTTGAGCCACTAAACCCAGAGAGCTTGTAAGCAAGGTTTCATTGGGTTAGTGTTCTTTAAAAATTCTGAAAATATTCCAGGACATATAGTACATGAATATCTTTAAAAGGATGGGTTTTTTTTTTTTTTTTTTTGATGTCTGGCTAGTGAGTAATAAATGCTACAAGATGACCCAATGTCCTGCAGATAAAAACTGGGCAGAAGGTATGAGCATGTGATTTTGAATGGGTTAAAGTGTTTATAAAATGATAACATTTTCCAGGCATGCAGAGAACACATTGAGAGTTTAGGAAATATAAATTTTGTAATTTTTAAGGCCCTGATCAGTGAGATACTAATTTTTAAAGTTGAGTCATTAATTCTGGAAGCTTAATTGGCAGTCAAGAAAAACGTAAATTCTGGGAATTATTTGAAAAGTCCTGACCTCTGAAAGTATTTTTCTATGAAAGTGAACTTCTATAGGAACACGTGAGAGTTGACGGAACACTAAAATGATTTTGGTATAATTAATTAAAAATAATTGAAGTTGCTGGATTTTCTGGCCAGTTAAGAGATTAATTCATAAATGAGTAAATTAAGGGCCAGAAATAGTAAGTTTTGCAAAGGGGTTAAAAACGTAAGTAAACATTCCTTTTCCCTGGTTCTAAAAGTATGGTTATATCATTAGGGCCATAAGGAGAATGAAGGAAAGAACTTCAAGCAACCCTGACGGTTAGTGAAAAGGAACTCGAGTAAGGACAATAGTCTTTAAAAGGTAGTGGGCTTACCTTACTTGCATGTATTGATATTATTGCTTGTATGTATATGTTTGATTGCTATACTTGCTTGCTATGTTTAACATATTTGAATAATTGAAGCTCTGTTTATGATTATGCTATGGCCATGAGTATGATGCATGAAACATTGAGCATGCAGATATGTCATTATGTTAACATGGGATTGTGCAAGGCAAGTATATCATACATTAGCATTTATCTTGCATGCACTATTTGGTATTGTCTGCTACTGGGATTCCTCAGAATCTCACCCTGCACTACCAACCAATAGACAGGTGAGCACGGGGAAGAAAAGTGCTGCACAAGGTTCGAGGGGGAGCGTTGCTTGAAGATGGCCCAAACAGAGGGACGGCTTGAAGAATCGATGGACAACGGTGTTTGGTTGGTTTTAGTTTTCACCGTCTGTAATGAATATAAACGTATGTAAAGGGGTATAAACCCTGGGTGTACCCCTGTCATGTAATCAAATCTAGTTTCCGCATTATCAGTATAACAAACTATTTCTGACTTTGCCACACTACTGCGTAAGAATATGGCTAAGTATACTGGCAACCTAGGGGGTGTTACAAAAATCAAATAAAAACAAGACATGAAAGTTCAAAAGTCATAGGAAAAAAAATAAAAATAAAATACCAAAAGAGTAAGATGAAAAATGAAAATATTGTAAATAATAAATAAATAAAGATGCAAATAGAACAGGTTAGAAAACTCTATCATAGGGAAAGAATGAAAGAGAGAAGGAAAAGAGGAGGATGATTACTAAAAACAAAGATGACAACGAAACCCATTTAAATAATTTATTACAAAAGTTCATTAGTCCAATTATACAAAAGAGAAAACTGTTAAAATGATACAAAATGAAGAAGAGTGAATTAGGAAGAAGCATAAGAAGATAATTAATGGTTAAAATAATAATCATAAAACACAAATAAACAAATAAATAAATAAAAAGGGAAAATCGTCGAATACAAACATGTAAACAAAATAGTCTATTTAACTTGAGTAATTTAAGCATTATAATAAATAAATAATAATTAAAAAACTAAAATCAACTAATTAAATATTAACATACAAATAATAAGTCAAATTAATAAATAACTTAATATAAACTGATGAAGTTATGGAAAAAAACAGAAAACAATTAACATAACATACTATAATACAAAATACAAAATGAGGAATGGTGAATGGTGAATTAGCAAAAATCAAATAAAAACAAGACATGAAAGTTCATAAGTTATATGGAAAAAAAACAAATGCCAAAAGAGAGTAGAAGAGTATTAATTGATATCTAACAAAATAGTACATCAAAATTTAAATAGTACAACCAAAAACTTCAAAAGTCATAGGAAAAAGAGAAAACAAATAAAAATATAATACTAAAAGAAGAATGCTTTGAATTAGCATGAAAACAAAAATTAGAAAGAAATGAATCTAGTAGTGGCAAAAGTTAATATATATATATATATATATATATATATATATTTTTGAATAATAAATATTATAAATAATAATTAATAAACAAGTAGTAACAAATAATGGATGGAAAAAAAGTAACAAATAATAAAAGAAAGATGAAAAAGAGGCAAATGGTTATTAAAAACAAATATGACAACAGAATGTCATTTAAATAATTTATCGCAAAAGTCTATAAACCCAATTATACAATGACGAAAACTACTAAAATGATACAAAATGAAGAAGGGTGAATTGCGGAGATGCATAAGAAGATAATAAGTCTTCATGGTTAAAATAATAATTATAAATCACAAATAAATCATGAGGGGGAAAAAATCATCGAATACAAATTTACGTTATAAACAAAAGTTTGCATATAAACAAAATAGTTTAACTCAAGTAATTTAAGTAATACAAACCTATTCAAACTCCGGAATTCCAAGTGGAGAAGAAATAGAATAAGAAAATAAATATTAGTGGTCATAGGTAATAATTCTAAATCATAAATATCTATTAACTATTAAATAATAAATAACGATCAAACCAGGAATTGGTGCCTACATTTCAAATTTGTTAGTGCGTCTCTTTGATATGATTTCGATCTAGAAATTGGTGCCTACAATAGCAAAGATGACTTATTTTTATCCTCAATGCAAGGTTTCTAAAATTCAAATGAGATTTCTCACAATTGTATAGCTATCAATTCTACAAAATTGCAAGTTGCTAAAAAAATCACCTTCATGCAACATGTAGCGGGTTCTTGATGCTAACATCAACTCCGAGGTGCATTCACCACAAAAACACATCAACAACAGTGCACTAAATCAGTTCAACAGTAGTTAGAGAATTTTTCACTCAACCAAAGCAACAGAATTCCAACAAAATTCTCTACAAAACGAGAGGAGTTAATGATAGCGCATGAAATGAGGTAAACAGGTACAAGGCACAAAACTCTGGGCAATTTTCACACACAGTGATAGTACTATGAACTCTTCAATTTTTTTCTCAGATTCCGCAAGAGAACATGATTCACACACAAGCAATATTTATGATCCAACAATGCACCAATACGGTTTTTTAAAAAGAATTCCAGATAAATCGGCTTTCACCAAAAAAAAAAAGTGCCCGTAGCAATCAAATCGAGAGACAAACTTAAAGTTCAAATAAGCAATGACCTCAACAAAGGGCAAGAAATATTGTTACGAAAATGCAACTAACGCTCACCACGACAAGATAGAAGCGAGTGCCTACCACGGAACACTAGGCACAACAATAGAAGTAAGCTTTAATTAAATTACTACAAAGACACCCTTATACGTAGAAGAGTTCCTAATGACCATGGCAAACGCAATTATTAACACAAAGAAGTAAAATCAGCAATCAAACACTTTATCCACGAACAATTGAATTGCAACGATCAAAAGAGTTATCACGGAGATTATAGGCTAAAAGCCGAGCCAAGAGCCTAATCCCAATCTCCTCACAGTTATAACAACAAAATCAAGCCACGACGAGTTGCTTAATTAGCATGAAAAGAAAAATTAGAAAGAAATGAATCTAGTAGTGGAAAAAGTGGAAGAGTAAAATAATTGTTATATATATAATATTTTGAATAATAAATATTATAAATAATAAGCAAATAGTAACAAATAATGGGTGGCAAAAACACATCAACAAATTATAAATGAAGACAACAAATGGAATAATTTGAAAATCTCATCATATTGAAAGAAGTAAAAAGAGAGAAAGAAAAGAGGAGGATGAATATTAAAAACAAATATGATACCAGATGTCCATTTAAATAATGAAACTCAAAAGTCCATAAGCCCAATTATACAAAAGAGAAAACTACTAAAATGATACAAAATTATAAATCATAAACAAATTATAGAAGAGGGGAAGAGGATCAGTTCACCATATTGAGCAAGTTGAGGAGTTGGGGCTTCACCAAAAGAAAAATGCCAACAAAAGGAAATTACCATGGGTACCAAGGACCCAAAACCTCCCATCTTCCCAACATGAAAACAAAATGCTCTCTCCTATAGAACAAAATAAGCAAAGATGAATAATTAAGTATTCTAAATAATATTTATAAACAATAATAAATTCATGTGAAAAGATAAAAATAAAAATAAATAACAAATAGTAACAAATAATAAGGGGGAAGATGAGAGCAAATAATAAAGAAGAAAGGAGAAATAAATCAATACATCAAACTATAAAGCGCTAAGATGCATCTTCAAGTATAGAAATATATCTATAAAGATAATTTGGTTCGACATGCATTATCAAACAAGAGGTGGTATAAGTTACGCCGTTGCTCTCTCATATTTAATAGCGACCTCTTGCCTCTTCAATAATTAGGTGGAAGGCAAATTCCATTAGTAATGGAAATGAGTTCATGCATCAATAGGACTTTCCATAGATTGTAATTTTGAAATAGGTTAGATGACATGGTAAAATACACAATCAATCACTCAAGTAAATATGCATGAGCAAGGAAGAGTCGAAACAACAATACAAAGATTCTATTGCTTCCCGATTATGCAGCAACTAATCCAAATCAATTTTCAATGGAACTTTTACTCATAAGGAATTTAATATGAAGTCCAAGGTCCGTAGAGTACATTGCTATGATGGTTGATGGTTGTTGGCTTAGGCATGAATACACCTTTTATTTTAAGATATTTTTTCCTTTTCATTTTCTCTTTCCTTTTCAATATTGGCCTTTTCACTGCAGTTTGTTTCCTTCCTTTCTTTCTTTTTTCGTTTCTTTCCAATGCCATTTTCTATTATTTTTCTCTTTTCTTCAATCTCCTCTATTTTTTATCCTTCCAACCAGACTTGCAAGCACTCAATCAATGAATCATTCGGTAACATATACAAAAAGTCATCTATGAGAATTCGATCTAGAAATTGATGACAAATTGTGTTTCAACGGAGATTACCATGCATATATTGCTTGAGTCCAAAAAGTGATAAATGAAGGTCAAGAAGGGAGAAGATGTTTGAAGTTTGTGTTTAAGTCTAAAAGGGGTGAAGAATAAAATGCCTCTATCATATGCATAGTGTTGGTGTGTGGCTTTGAAAGAAAACCAAGACAAGTTCTAGAGAATGTATGTTACAAGTGGCATCACACAAAAAATGGAAATATTAGGCCCAAAGATTACCTTCTATCAAGGGTTAACACTATCCGAATAGTTTACAAAAGCTAAATAATAACTATCCTAGGAATTAATGCTTATGGAAATTACTTCATGAGATTGCTTTCAAAACCATGACAAACCAAGATGCAATTGCAACAATAAAAGGGTGGTTTTATAAATTCTATGATAACATCTCATTCAAGGACATGAATTATTCAGCCGGTAGAACGTGATGCTTGAATTGCATGAGCATTCATTGATCACCATTTTTATTGAGAAACAGTTCCAAAACCCCCAAACAATTTTACAAGTTTTTTTCACACAAGGTTAATCTAAATATAAAATAAAAAGTCTTTGGACGGATTTGCAAGAAAAAGAAGAATGTCCAACTGAAAAAAATTTATAACAAATTGATCCATATGTAAATCTAACGCTCACCAGGATGATTCTTGTTTCATCAAGCTCCCGCTGGATTTTCAACAACTAGTCAAGATCAAGGGGGCCACGAAGATCGAAAATAGCGAGGAAAATGAGTCAAAACTAACCATATGAACAGGGGAAACAAAAAGAAAACTTTATTGGGAATATTTAGTTGAAAACAAGGTAGAATTCCAAAGAAGATGAAAACTCGAAATGAAAGAAGGTAAACTAAAATGTCTAGGTTTCTATGATCAATCTCTTGAAGTTTGAAGTATTTAGTAACTTGAAATACAAACTTAAGATGTTTAGCATTATTTAAATAAAAAAGGAATAATAACACTCAAAAAGCCAAATTTAATTAAACCTTACATGATCCAACCAAAGCAAGAAGCAACCAAAGAATAAAATTGACCGAGAAAGGTAGGCCAATCAACAAGTTGCCACAGACGGCAATGATGAAGTCACGTAATCTCAACGACGGTTTAATTCCACTCAATTCACAACAAAACTCTTTAGTGCGAGAATCTCGGCGGACACTTTACAAAGAACTCCCAAGGGTCCTACAAATTAAACCCCAAATAAAATGTAATATCTTGTAATTAAAATAATAGACACCTAATAAATTAATCCATATAATCACTCCTAAACGCAGTTATTTTCTAACTAACACATTTTAGCTCAATTAAAGTGATGAAAGCCTAAGATTATACATGAAAATATATGAAAATAATGGGTTCTACCAATCCCCCTCCGCCAAAAATAATAATAATAAAAAAAACACTAGGGATTTTACACTCGGCAAAATAATGGAATAAAACTGAATCTCAAACACACCACCAACGAAGAGTATCAAAGCATGCTCAAATATGAACCACTTGTATTCATCAATGTTCTCCTTCAAATAGCATCAATCCAAAACAACTTCATGCTGAAAAAGCAATTAAACTCATGCGATTTAATCAAGGAAAGCAAATAAAGGAGGAGATTTCTCACATGGTAAGTGTTTCCCTCTCACTCTGATTAATCAAGGATATTTCTCTCGAGACCATCTAATTTAGGCTTCCCATAAGCTTGTAACTATCCTACATCTCCACACTAAGTAGCCCATAGTCTTCGTGAATCAAAGGGTCTTTTTAGGGTTGTAATGTTGGAAAGGCCAAATGATGGGGTGGAAGTAAATGCCAATTATTAATGAAAACGCACATGTATGTTACTCTCGAACAACTTTCATGAAGAGTTGATGACACCAAACATGCACAAATTCAGATGTTCATGACGGCAAACTCAACATCAATCGCTTAGGTACCACATATGCACAAATTCAGATGTTCATTCTCCTCAACAATGAGTGAATCTTCTTTTCGTTTTACCCCTACCACTTAGCTAGCTCTCATTCCTCTTCTTTCCTTTCTGTTTCTCATCCTTTTCTTTTTCTTCTTCTCCATAGGCTTTTCTCTCTTCTTTTTTCTATTCATTCTTCTGTGTTTTTTCATATAAATTTTCATTGCCTCTTTCTGCACTTTTTTCGGTATCTTTTTTTCATATTCTTTTTGCTCTTTTTTCTATTCTTTTTTTTTTCCATCACTTTTTTTCTAGCATTGGAACAATAACTAAATGGCAAAATAAAGTTCATTCCGTTGAAAATTCCAACCTCACTTAGTTCCTGTCACCAAGATTGCATACATCAACTAGTTTCAATCAACTTAACAAGTCATAACCTCCAAACATTCAGCACATGCAACATTCATTAATCATCGATGGAAAATGAAAGAATAAGGAAGGGCTCAAAGGGTTAAACAAGGGATTTAATGTGTATAGGCTCACTTTGGTCAAATGGGTTTGAGAGGAATGCCCTTATCATATTCACGATTCCAAGTGCCAATGTGGTCTCGAATTAAGGATTGAGACAAGTTCTAGGAAGTTATTAGGCTAGATGGTATCACACAAATTTTAAGAAAAATTCGAGGCCCAAATCGTTCCAACCGGCTTACTCGCCCTCATTCACTCACCAAGACCAAATCGCATATGAATTGAACTTAATGCATGAGATTATTCTCCTTGATGCAAAATTCCATTAATTAATTGATTCAACAAGCCTTAACACTATTCAAAAGGATGTGTTCCAGGTTCAATCAAATTCCATACCCGATCAAGCAACCATCAAACCCGAAATTATAGTGCAAAGTTCAAGCAAATAATCGCCAACGCAGATCGAAACTCCAAAATAGAAACAGATCGGACCGAGAGGAATAGAACATAACGTTATTAATCAAAGTGACATGAGAAGAACATTGTCCTCAATATGAAATAACGGCGAATAGAAATAGCATAAAAACAAATGGATAGAACGAGGTACCAAAAACCTATGCCATAACAACTAACTTTTACTACTAGACCCCCCCCCCCCCCAAAAAAAAAACACTTATGTTTAACAATAAAGCTCATAAAACAATTAATCAATTTGAAAAAACCAATGTAAAGTGAGGGAAAGGGACAACCGTGCAATGAAATCTTCTTAAAGTCATGAAACATAAATTCCCATCCCGGATGAGAATCATAAGCCCCTCCAATATAGTCCTTGCTCCTTGATGAATCCTCCTTGGTGGTGGTTCAGGATCGATCGGTAAAGGCTCCAAGATATATGGTACATGTTGAGTCCCTTGGAGAGCTATCCCATGAATTACCCGGAGGAGGTATCATAATCGGTAGCAATATGATCAACGAAAAACATGTTAGTCAAGTGATCAAGCTCATGTATGCGGAAATCCAGTGGTAAGTCAAATGAGAGAATCTCATCAATAAAGTCATGGATATACTTAGGTTTCTAAATCATTATAAATTAATGATTTACGCTGGAAATAAATTAAACATTATAAATTAAATGATTTAAAGATTTAATACTTTAAAATTTTTAAATATAATATATATTATGGAAAAAATATATACGCACACATAGTATTTAAATAGGTTTTTAGCTTTTTTAAATCATACAATATCTTTTAAGAGGTAAAATTAAATAAAAAAATTCATATATTTTAATAAATCTAAATAAAAATGAATTTAGAAAGTAACTTCTTATTAAGCTCTAGCACTCAAACAAATGATTCAATCAACTTTTAACTAACCCATCTAACACCAAGCATAAATGATCATCAAATACTAAAATCCAAAGTATGCATAAAAAAATATTAGATTTTAAACACTATGGAAAGAAATTGGTGTGTTGCTCTCGATCAAAAGGCCAAGGTTTTCCACATGAGGGAACTTGAAAGGTGAGCCTTTACCACTAAAGCCACCTACTTCAAATACTTGACAAAGCCTTCTCTCATTCTCTAAATGAAAAGGAAACTAATCTTGTTCTTTTAGAAAATGAAATCATCAAGCAATGACAAGCACAAGAAGTTTATTTCGACTTCAATGAAGAGGCCTTTTGCCCTTTACAGCCTCCATTCGGTATGGTTAAAGCAAATCAATCATCATCGAGCATCTCACAAACATTAAGATTTGGGCCTACTTGAGGTCAGAAGAACACGAGCTTTTTCAACGTCTCAGAATTGTGTGGAAACTCACCCACGCTCCTTATTTTTCATGAGGATTCCGGAATGCCTAAATTTTTTGCGAGAATCCTCCGTTTGGCCTCTAAACGGGCCACATAGGCCATTTGGGCCTAGTTATGTCAGAAGAACACGAACTTTTTCAACGCCTCATAAATTCGTGCAAACTCACCCACCCTCCTCATTTTTCATGAGGATTCTAGAATGCCAAAAATTGTTGCGAGATTCCTCCGTTTGGTCTCTGAATGGGCCACATAGGCCATTTGGGCCTAGTTGAGGTCAGAAGAACACGAACTTTTTCAACACCTCGGAAATTCATGCAAACTCACCCTCCCTCCTCATTTTTCATGAGGATTCTAGAATGCCAAAAATTGTTACGAGATTCCTCCGTTTGGGCCCTAAACGGCCCCACAAGCCATCTGGGCCTACTTGAGGTCAGAAGAACACAAACTTTTTGAACGTCTCGGAATTGCGTGGAAATTCACCCACCCTCCTTATTTTTCATGAGGATTCCATAATGCCTTAATTTTTTGTGAGATTCCTCCGTATGGGCCCTGAAAGGCCACATAGGCTATTTGGACCTCCTTGAGGTCAGAAGAACACGAACTTTTTCAATGTCTCAGAATTGCGTGGAAACTGACCCACCTTCCTCATTTTTCATGAGGATTCCTCAATGCCTAATATTTGTGCGAGATTCCTCCATTTCGGCCCTGAACGGCCTTATAGGCCATTTCGGCCTACTTGAGGTCAGAAGAACACGAACTTTTTCAACGCCTCAGAAATTCGAGCAAACTCACCCACCCTCCTCATTTTTCATGAGGATTCAAGAATGCCTAAAATTGTTGCGAGATTCCTCCGTTTGGCCCCTGAACAGGCCACATAGGCCATTTGGGCCTCCTTGAAGTAAGAAGAACACGAACTTTTTTAACGTCTCGAATTGCGTGAAACTCACCCACCTTCCTCATTTTTCATGAGGATTCCTCAATGCCTAATATTTGTGCGAGATTCCTCCGTTTCGGCCCTGAATGGCCTTATAGGCCATTTCGGCCTACTTGAGGTCAGAAGAACACGAACTTTTTCAACGCCTCGGAAATTCGAGCAAACTCACCCACCCTCCTCATTTTTCATAAGGATTCAAGAATGCCAAAAATTGTTGCGAGATTCCTCCGTTTGGGCCCTGAACGGCCGCATAGGCCATTTCGGCCTACTTGAGGTCAGAAGAACATGAACTTTTTCAACGACTCGGAATTGCGTTGAAACTCATCCACCTTGCTCATTTTTAATGAGGATTCCACGATGCCTAATATTTGTGCGAGATTCCTCGGTATGGGCCCTGAACGGCCATATATGCCTTTTGGGCCTACTTGAGGTCAGAAGCACAAGAACTTTTTCAACGTCTCGAAATTGTGTGGAAACTCACCCACCCTCTTCAATTTTCTTGAGGATTCCAGAATGCCTAATATTTGTGCGAGATTCCTCCATTTCGGCCCTGAACGGCCCCATAGGCCATCTGGGCCTACTTGAGGTCAGAGGAACACGAACTTTTTCAACGTCTCGGAATTGCGTGGAAACTCACCCACCCTCCTCATTTTTCATGAGGATTCCAGGTTATATTGAAGATTACAATGGTCATTTAATGGTCTCTTAGTATAAATAGAGCAGCATTCAATTCTTCTCAACAACCAATCTGCTAGAAAACGAAAATCATCAAAGCTATCAACTACTCTTTAAGTTTTCTTGAGTAAAGTATCTCATGATACATTTTGTACTTCAGTGTTCATATTTATTCACTCTTAGAGAGAGTTCATTTATTATAAATCATTCATTGTAAGAATCTCAAGTCAGGGGACTTAGAGATTGGATTCATTGATTGCAACTTGTAAGGGAGAGTGAGTTCTAGTGAGAGAATTACTCTTGAGTACAAAGTGTGTAATCAATTGTGATAGTGAAAAACCCAGAGAGTCTGGGGACTGGACGTAGGTCAAGAGATTGGACCGAACCAGTATAAATCCTTGCGTCTTGCTCTTCTTCTCTATACTCTCTGTACACCTCTATTTTTATTGTTCAAAACAGAGCACTTCGAAAAAGATTTTGAAATCCCCAATTCACCCCCTCTTGGTGATTAAGCTCCACTTTCAGAACCAATAGTGCTAAGAGGCCTCAGTAGCCAAGGCTTCCAACCCTAACTACCTACCTCAAGAGGCCTCAGTAGCAACCTAAGGACACACAGTCCAATAGGCTCTACCTACCTCATATACCCTGGGCCTCAGTAGTGACTTAAGGACACACAGTCCAATAGGTACTACCTACCCTACATGCCTCGGGCCTCAGTAGCAACATAAGGACACAGTCCAATAGGCACTACCTACCCGACATACCTTAGACTTCAGCAGTGACCTAAGGACACACAGTCCACTAGGCACTACTGTTGGAAATTATGCCCTAGGGCAAGTCATTGTTCTCCATTAAGTTATCACTTCATTCGCATGTTTACAGTGATAACTGATCCCTGGATATATCTTATAGATGATATCCTAAATGTCCCTGGTCGGTCATCTACGCGGGAGCGAAGATGAGATAAGACCCGATCGACTTTGATGAGGTATGGAGATACGAATCAAAGTCATGGGCACTTGTAAGAGTACAAGGTGCTGGACCGACCCACTATGAGAAAGCTGCATGGATTAAGTCATAAGCTTATCTCATGTATAACCACGTCACGACGCCCTATGACCTGAGATCATCATGGATTCCTACATGATGAGTCACTGGTCTTTGACCTAGTCAAAAGTCACCTTTGACCGGGTGATGATAAAGGTTGGGATCGGGATCAGTGGTTTTCATGCGGAGAAATGTGAATGGTCAAGATGGAATTTGTCCCTCACATTTGTAGAGAGATAATATTGGGCCCCTCGATGAGTGTGTCTAAGAAATGTATGGCCATAATGTGATGGAAAGGAGTTTCCATTTCACTTGTTAGACTACTCGAAAATCGAGAAAGTAGTGGTCAAGAAAAGGAAGTTGACATTATTCATGCCTCATCCTTGACCAAATTATCGCGTGACAAAAGGGACGTGACATGGTTGTACGATAGGTTGTATCGTGTCATCGATCCCCATGTGAATTGGGTAGTCGCAATGTCTTGCTAGAGGCCGCTTGCGACTTGTGGGTGGTACAGTATTGGCCCACTGCCAATCTCTCATATGGGCTGGGTCGCACACAAGAATAACCCAACACGAGCAAAAGTGTCCAAATTCATTGAATCTTGGATACGTCTAAGATTTAATGAATACCTAATTTAATCAAGGATAAATATATTTATATATATATATGTATGTATGTGTATGTATGTATATATATCAAATTTGAAATTAATATATGTTAATATTATTAATAGAGATTATAATATTAATATATATAATATTTGTTTTTATTTAATTTATTTGATAAATTAAATATCTAAAACAAATAGAGATATTGTATCTCATTTAATTTTCGAATAAAGATATCGTATAATCCGTTTAATTTAAAATTGAGATATAGTATCTCAAATTTAAATTAAATAGATAGATATTATTTCTCGGATTTAATTTATAGAGATAAATTAAATCGAAGGCTTTTAATTTGGATTAAATAAATGGATTTGATTAGATCTATTAGATGGATTTAATTAATATATTTATTTTAATCCAGATTCAAAATTCGAATTTCAGATCAACTTTTAATGCGGATTAAATACGTTACATTAGATCTGATTGATTTAATTAATGTATTTTTAATCCATATTTGAAATTTGAATTTCAAAATTAATGAGGATTAATTTTATATAATACGCTGAACGAGTTTAGAAAAGACGACGGGACATTTTGTCGAACGTATTCAGAAAGCCGCGAGAAAAACCCTAGAGTGAAAAATTGAGAGAGACGCACAAGAGGCGCTAGCACGCTGCCGTAGCCGTGTTCGAGGATTGTTCGTGTGGATACCGAGAGGAAGACGATTCTAAGAGTCGTCTTTTCGATCGAGGAGGTAGCCCACCTGTTCAAGGAAGAACGAGACGCGGACGAATTCTCCAAAGGTAATATCCGGATTCCCTAGCCTTGGTTTAAATGCACCTGAGTGATCCTCGGGACTGGATCCGTAAGTTTTTTTAATCCGCTGCATTGTACGGATCCCAACAACTACAGCCCACATCCTCAATCATGATAAAACACACATGTGAGAGTAACATAGAGTATGTGAGTTAATAGTTACTACCTGGTGTTTCCTCGGAATTAATAAAACCTTCCCCGGTGCTTAGGAAATGTCTCACACGCATTGCAGTCCTAGATACAACAAAATATCATGCTTTTAATCACCTGTACAAATCTCACTTCCAACTCCATAAAATTTCCCCCAAACCAGAATTTTCCAGAAATGATGTGCTGACTTCAAAAATTCATAGATAATTCCATAAAAATCCCATTGATGCGATTCCAATGGCCATAGAATCCTTATTATGTCTAGTTTACAATAAAAATAATTTCCAAGGTCATCTGAGTTCATTTCCTTTTATTATCCTCAAACTTTAGCTGCTGGTTAGGGAAAGAGTTCAGGTTTTAGGGTTGTTTTCAAAAATAAATATCTCCCAGTAGGAAAATTGAAAAGGCACAAATCTTATACTACAATGAAGCCCCAGATGTGAAATTTAACCATGTAAAATTTCAAAATAAACAGACTTCATTTACTATGTTAAATCATCCGATTAATCCTCATTGTCCAGAAAACACAAGAGTTGGCAGATTATGTTGTTTTAAGACTTAGGGCTTTTCGAGGTTGGAAATGGAAGTCTCAACTTATCTCCATTCAAAATCACATTTTGGACTCAATAGGAACCTTAAAAACATCAAAATCCTACTGTAACCCCATGGTTTCACCACTAGGCAGAAACTCAAAACAAGAACTACTAAGTCATCGGTTGAGTACTTACCTCGAATCTTTGGTTACGTATGCTTTCTTCTTCTTCCTAGACCAAGAACTCAGCTGGACACTCCCTTTCTTCTCCTTAAACATTTCTTAAGGCAGCAAGCAAATGGGCAAAAGGAGTCCTTAAATAAACTCTCTTAGTTAGGGTTATTGTCCAAAACTTGCTATTGTCCAATGGTCCAAAGGAGGTACTAGGTTTTTGCATGATTCTTTGGCTTGCTCTCCAAGAAAATCTAGATGGTTCTTGGGCAGAAATTTTGGCACCATATTGTCCACAAAAAATTAGATTTGTTGCTTCCCAAAAATCATTAATTTTGAAAGTACTTGGTGCAAGCTTCATCCCGAAAGGGTTAATACAACATCTTGTGGTTAAAAACTTGTGCTTTTGTTTCTTTTCCTTCAAGTTTTCAGATCCCTCTTGGCTGCCCTATGTGGCGCCATTTTCATCCATGTGGCCCCATCATTACATGTTAGATCATTGTTACATCAGATTCAAATATGTGGTGTAGGTTAAATTCTATTATTTAATACTTTATCTCTCTTCATCATTACTTGATTTGACTTTTTCCTAGTTCTCCAAGTTACTTCTCTCTCTCTCTCTCTCTCTCTCTCTCTCTCTCTCTCTCTCTTCAGACTCTGTATGTGGCGCCATTTCCTCTGTATACAAGGGTCTGGATCCGTCTCAAGAAACCCCTAACCGGTCCCGGTCAGCTGCCTTTCGCCGGTTACGCTTTCCCTTACAACTTAGGCTACTCAGTTGGTGTAACATCCTAAATTTTGGACCCTGAGAATTGAGCATAAGCCTAAAATAGGCGGACTACTAAGCCCAATTCGGGAAGAGTCCTAAGAATGGCGAGAGTTAGGAAGCCTCTCTGGGACTAAGTAACTCGGCTATATGGGTCAATGGATCTAGTATGTATAAGTCGTGGAATTATAATGCCAATTAAAAAGGGTCACAAACTATTGGAAATTATGCCCTAGCGGCAAGTCATTGTTCTCCATTTAGTTATCATTTCATTTGCATGTTTATAGTGATAACTTATCCCTGGATATATCTAGTAGATTATCCTAAATGTCTCTCGTCGATCATCTACACGTGGAAGCGAAGATGAAATAAGACCGCATATGACTTTGATGAGGTATGGAGATACGAATCAAAGTCATAGGCACTTGTAAGAGTACAAGGTGCTGGACCGACCCACTATGAGAAAGCTGCATGGATTTAGTCATAAGCTTATCTCATGTATAACCGCGTCACAACGCCCTTTGACTGGAGATCATCATGGATTCCTACATGATGAGTCGATGATCTTTGACCTAGTCAAAAGTCACCTTTGACCGGGTGATGATAAAGGCTTGGATCGGGATCAGTGGTTTTCATGCAGAGGAATGTGAATGGTCAAAGATAGAATTTGTCCCTCACATTTGTAGAGAGATAATACTGGGCCCCTCGATGAGTGAGTCTGAGAAATGTATGGCCATACTATGAAGGAAAGGAGTTTCCATTATTAGACTACTTGAGAATCAAGAAAGTAATGGTCAAGAACAGGGAGTTGACATTATCCATGCCTCATCCTTATCCAAATTATCACGTGACAAAAGGGACGAACATGGTTGTATCATAGGTAGTATCGTATCATCGATCCCCAAATGAATTGGATAGTCGCAATGTCTTGCTAGAGGCCGCTTGCGACTTGTGGGCTGGTACAGTATTGGCCCGCTGCCAATCTCATATGGGCGTGCAGGATCGCACACAAGAATAGCCCAACACGAGCAAAAGTGTCCAGATTCATTGAATTTTATATATGTCTAAGATTTAATGAGTACTGTATTTAATCTAGGATGTGTGTATATATATATATGTATATATATTTATTATTAAATTTGAAAATAATAATGATATTATTTATTGATAATAATAATATTATATATAGTATTTAATTTATTTGATGAATCAAATAACTATAATAAATTGAGATATTGTATCTCGATTTAATTTTTGAATAAAGATGTAGTATCTCGATTTAATTAAATTGAGATATAATATCTCAAATTTAATTAAATAGAAAGATATCATATCTCGATTTAATTTATAAAGATAAATTAAATCAGTAGGCTCATAATTCGAATTAAATAATTATATTTGATTAGATCTGTTAGACATATTTAATTAATATATTATTTTAATTTAGATTCAAATTTCAAGATTAATTGGATTAATTTTGGAATATTTTAATACAACTCATTAGGATTTTAGAAACTCTTTAAATAGATATTGATCTAATCGTATTAGAAAGACGGATGAATTAGAGAAGCCGCAAGAAACCCTAGAGAGAAAAGGAAAGACGCGAGAATACTGAAGGCGCTAGCACGCTGTCGTCTGTGTTCAAGGCTATTCGTGTGGATATCGGTAGAGGGTGGAGACTTGAAAAGTCTCCTTCTATTTGATCGAACGAGTAGGTAGCCCACGTGATCAAATTCAAATAGACGCTCACCGGATCGCATAGGTATGGTTTCTATCAAACCTTGATTTAAACGCAGTTGAATGATCCTCGGATGGGATTCGTAAAAGTTTTTAATTTCGCTGCGTGTACAGATCCCATCACAAAGGACCTATACAGTGTAAATCCGGTGGAAAAGATGCCACCTAACTATGTTCTGAGGTGTAGGACAATTAGTTGATCGAAAATATTCTGGTATAAGTAAGTATAGGGCATTTTCAGGGTAGTCATGGATGTCCTGCGTTTTTGGAGGAAATAAGAAGGGAAGAGTATTCAAGAAGCCAAGCAAAAGTCAAAGGTAATGATGATTTGCAGGACATGTGGCGTTTCAGGATCAGGAGTTGGATTTTTGGTAGCATGAAGTATGAGGTAGTTATGAGATACTGAAATATGGATTTCTTGCTCCCCAAGGCAATATGTTTCGACCCCTCATGGTCAGGGAAAAGAGACGGTTGGTCCGGCCCTACACAAGTCTAATCAGGTAGCCCAAGTAGTAAGAGAAAGTGTAACCGGCAAAAAGCAGCTGAGTGGGATCGGTTAGGGGTTTCCGAGACGGGCTTAGGCTCCCGTACTGGAGATGGCGCCACTTGGTGGGCCGGAGAGAGAGAAAAGTGACTTGGAGAGCAAGGCGAAGTCACATCAAGTAATACGAGGAGAGAAAAATAAAATAATCGGGATTAATTTGGACCACACAATTTGAATCTGACATGACCAGAGGATGACATGTAATAATGACCCCACATGGTCATAAATGGCGCATTTATGGGTAGATAGGGTGGGTCCCACTGGCTTGGACGAAAAGCAGAGCAAAATGACCATTTTGCCCCTGAAGTGTTATTTTAATTAAGAGACAAAAACCTACACATAGTAACTCCAAAAACCATCATCAAGTTCAATTTGGGAATCTGATTTTTAGGGCTAGGAGGCGCCACCCATCTGCCAAGAATTCTCTAGAATTTCTTATAAAGCAAGTCAAGAAATTATATTTTAATCCGAAGCATTCTTCGACCACCGGGGTAATAACCAAATTTGGACAATAGCCCTAACCAAGAGGGTCTATATAAGGACATCCCTTGGCCAGTTGCCATCTGCCTAGGACATGCTCAAGGTGTGGATGTTGGGATTCGTACAACGCAGCGGATTAAAAAACTTATGAATCCCGTCCCGAGGATCACTCAGGTGCGTTTAAACCTAGGCTAGTGAATCCGAAGTTACCTTAGGAGAATTCGTTTGTGCCTTGTTCTTCGTTGAACAAAGGGTGGGCTACCTCCTCGATCGCGAGAAGACAACTCGTAGGATTGTCTTCCTCCACTGGTATCCACACGAACAACTCCCGAACACGGCTACGGCAGCGTCTAGCGCCTCTTGTGTCTCTCTTAATTTTCCACTCTAGGGTTTTTTTCGCGGCTTTTTCAGAATACGCTCGACTGAAAGTCCTGTAGGATTTCTAAAACCTGTTTAGCGTATTATAAGCAAAATTAATCGTATTAATTTTGAAATTCAAACTTTAGATCTGGATTAAATATATTAATTAAATCCATCTGATAGATCTAATCTAATAATATTTATTTAATCAAATTAAAAGCCGGATCTGAAATTCAAATTTTGAATCTGGATTAAAAATACATTAATTAAATCTATCGATAGATCTAATCAAATATATTTATTTAATCCAAATTTAAAAGCCTTGATTTAATTTATCTCTATCAATTAAATCCGAGAAATGATATCTATCTATTTAATTAAATCGAGATACAATATCTCAATTTAAATTAAACAGATATATGATATTCTTTTATTCAAAAATTAAATGAGATACAATATCTCTATTTGTTTTAGATATTTAATTTATCAAATAAATTAAATACAAAACAAAAATTATATATAATAATATTATAATCTCCATTAATAATATTAATATATATATTAATTTCGAATTTAACATATATACACACATACATATATATATATATATATATATCCTAGATTAAATTTAGTATTCATTTAATCTCGATTAATCGAGATTCAATGAATCTGACACTTTTGCTCGTGTTGGATTATTCTTGTGTGCGACCTATGAGCCCATATGAGATTGGCGGTGAGCCAATCACGTATCGACCCACAAGTCGCAAGCGGCCTCTAGCAAGACATTGCGACTACCCAATTCACATGGGGATCGATGACACGATACTACCTATCGTACAACCATGTCACGTCCCTTTTGTCACGCGATAATTTGGTCAAGGATGACGCATGGATAATGTCAACTTCCTTTTCTTGACCATTACTTTCTCGATTCTCGAGTAGTCTAATAAGTGAAATGGAAACTCCTTTCCATCACAGTATGGACATACATTTCTTAGACTCACTCATCGAGGGGCCCAATATTATCTCTCTACAAAAGTGAGGGACAAATTCCATCTTGACCATTCACATCCCTCCGCATGAAAACCACTGATCCCGATCCTAGCCTTTATCATCACCCGGTCAAAGGTGACTTTTGACTAGGTCAAAGGTCGACTCATCATGTAGGAATCCATGATGATCTCGTCATAGGGCGTCGTGACGCGGTTATACATGAGATAAGCTTATGACTAGATCCATGCGGCTTTCTCATAGTGGGTCGGTCCAAAGACCTTGTACTCTTACAAGTGCCCATGACTTTGATTCGTATCTCCATACCTCATCAAAGTCATACCGATCTTATCTCATCTTCGCTCCCGCATATATGACCGATTACATTTAGGATATCATCTATAAGATATATCCAGGGATCAGTTATCACTGTAAACATGCGAATGAAGTGATAACTCAATTTGAGAACAATGACTTGCCCTAGGGTATAATTTCCAACAGTGGAAGGGAGAGTGTCCAGCCAAGTCTTGGTCCAAGGAGGAGAAGAAGGTCATACACAACCGAAAATTCAAGGTAAGGGCCTAATCGAAAACCTAGTAATTCTATTTCTGCCCAATAATGTGTAACATGGAGTTGCATTAGGATTTTCATATTTTTGAGGTTCTCATTGAGTCCAAAACGTGATTTTGAGTGGGAACAAGTAGGATTACCTTTTTCTGAACCCGAAAAGCTTAAGTCTTCAAACTACGTAAATCACAACTCTTACGATTTCTGGCCAGCGAATAGAAATCGATGGTTAGGCCCCTAAGCACTGATAGTTCCGAGGCGCTTGTCTTGACCAGACGGTGTTATGGAGTGCATGCCAGGTTTATTATTTGTCCTAATTGTGATTTGCATTGCATGCATATTTGAAGATGGAATATCACCTAGAGGAGCGGTGAATAGGTGATCTTAAAATTTTCTTTGCTAAACTCACACAAGATCAAACAAACGAGACAAAGAAACAAAGCGAGAAAAAGAAGTAGAAAATGACACGAGGCAATTTATACTGGTTCGGTCCAACTTAGTATAATTTGACTGTGTTTCAAGAATAATGAGGAAATCCAACTTATATTGTTTTTTGAGTTCACGTACCAGGTTTAGAAACGACTTCAAACCTGTACCCTGCGAGTTTCATATGTGTAATTCATTAAAAACTATCCGAGTTTTGTGGGGCCACACCACTACCCAGTTGTAGCAGCATATCCACACACAACTCACTTTTGAATTCTTGTGCCTCCATTCTCATTACCTCGTCCCTTTTATTATTGGTTCCATCTCCTGCTTTTAATTTCCCAGCCATGAAATGTGTTGTCTCACGCTGCCCATACTCCACCAAAATGCCGCCCTTATCCACGTCAAGTTGCATGGTTTCATGCATGGGTGGGACGTTCCCATGCATGGGTCCCAGGAGAGGAGAAAAAGAATTCTTCATTTCAGCTAGGGCAAAGCAATGGGCGGGTTGGGCAACCCGAGGCCAAACCCATAGCCTGCCATTTAATTTTAAATGGGTATGGGCTAACCCATACCCATACCTCAACCCATTTAAACCCATGTAAATGGACTAGCACATAAATGGGCGGGCTAACTGGGTTTTGAGTAACCCATTTACATTTGACTTGTTTATTTTTCTTAAAAAAAACATACATAAGCATTACGCATCCATCCAAATTCATCATTCCAATTTAAAATCAATCTTCAAAGTTCCATAATTACAATTCACACAAAACAATATAAATTCGACAAGTACCATCAATATACAATCTTGAGAGTTGATGGCCATTATGGTTATGGATTAGAGGGGGCTGAATACTCGAATAGGAAGGAATTCAGGGAATGCTTTAAGTGGAATGCGGAATGAGATGAGTAGTTAATAAAAAAATTACATTAAATGGGCGGGTATGGGCAACCCAGAGGTGTGCCCATAGCCCGCTCATTTAAATCTTAAATGAGCGGGTTCTAACCCAACCCATTATAAAATCTTTTTGGACGGGCTCAATATGACCCAATTATATTGGGTTTTGGATGAGCTCATTGGTTTTGGGTTTCATGCTTAGCCCTAATTTCAGCATTTTTGCCCTTATCCCTCACGAGTTGTCAGCATTTTGCCCTTATCCCTCACGTCCATGTGCGTTGGTTTGGCCCTACCATGGGCTTTGTTTCCAGGACCAAACAACTTGGGCCTCTCCACCGTTTTGCGTTTTGGGCCCACCTTTATCCATACCGCCTTACCCTTCCCCCAACCTTCATCTCCATACTACACTTCCTTATATCCAATCCCATGCCTTGCTCCTTGATCTCCGCCAACGGCCCCCCAATTTTCGCACCTTCCATATATATTCCACGTGAGTTTAGGTTATGCAACGGTCTCGTGATCCCGCTATTCTCGCCGGCCAATCTCGGTGTGCATTGAAAGCCTCTGCGCAAATCACGCCGCAGCAACATTTGCGTCCCCAAGTGCTCCTGTTGCCTGGAAAAGGTTCGACCAACGACTCCACACACACACTCCGTCTGTTGTTGTGTTTTTGAAGCCAAGATAAAAAGGCGTTTAGAAGTTCCTTGCATCTCCGTTTTGTTTATTGTTCTTCTCTCGCCGGCACTCGGCTGAGGCTGCCAAAAAAAAAAAATGGAAATACTCTGTTTTTCTCGTTTCGCTCTATTTCTCTCTCAAGAATTTTGTCCGCATTCGCAGAGATCGCTGAGGTTGGGGGTGAATAGATTCGTGGATTGTGAGTAAAAAAGTCGGAGGAAGACAAATTGTTGCAGGAGGCGAAGAAATTGCCGTGGGAGGAGCGGCTGTTTCACAAGAACTGGAAGGTTCGGAATGAGGCCAACATCGATTTGGTGGCACTCTGTGACTCCATTTCCGATCCCAAGGACCCTCGCATCCGTGAATTTTGTGAGTTTTTGTTAGGGTTTCCATATCTGATTTCAATGGGAGGTTGCTTTTCGATCTCTGCGTGGTGGATCTAGGTGTGTTTTCTTGAGTGTAATGAGTAGGTGATTTTTATTTTTGAATTTGCAGGTCCGTTTTTTAAGAAAACTGTGGCCGAGTCTAATGCCCCGGTGCAGGAAAAGGCACTCGATGCATTAATTGCTTACTTGCGAGCAGCTGATGCCGATGCCGGAAGGTATATACGATGATTTTTATCATGCTGCTTGATTTTCTTTCTCTTGCATTCCATGCTATCCGCAATTTTTGCTTATTAGCCGTTGCTCTGGGCGGAATGTAAATTTGAAAATTGTATAGGTACGCTAAGGAAGTGTGTGACGCCATTGTGGCAAAGTGTTTGACGGGAAGGCCAAAGACAGTGGAGAAAGCTCAGGCATCTTTTATGCTCCGGATAGAATTGGAAGCAGTGGATGCGTTTCTGGTATTTTTTGTTCCAGTGTGCAGTTGTGATTGAGTAGTTTTCACCTTTGTGATTTATCCTACAATTTGCGTCAGACCTTTGGCGTAAAATATTCAGTTTAGTCCGTTGAGTTAACAATATTTGTACCATAAGTAACTGTTGACAAGTTTTTTCCGGAAGTAAGCAAAAACCTTCTTACACGTTTTGTTGAAGGGTAGGAAGGAGTACATAACTGTCCCATACAACTTATTAACTGGTGCTAAAATGTTTAAATTAAATCTGGAACATTAATATGATAAAATTCTCCTGCTTTATTACATGACTGTCCGGGTGTTTTCCATCCATTATCCATGGGCTAAGCAGTAATGGGAAGGGCAAAAGAGCTTATGTGTCAGAACAGTTTTCATGGAAAGGTGTAATTCACATTCTCAAAGAATGTCCTTGAATTTGAATAAACTCACGAGTTTGATAACTTAATGTTTAGTTAATCTAAAATAGAGGTTCAGTTCTTTTCTACTTTCAAATTTTACTTCAATGAATTTTTATTCAGAATTTTGTTTCTCCCATTTTTATAATTCCTTTGGTGTACTTGTGAATTTTGGTTCTTGAGTGGCGTATTTGGCGAGAATCTTTTTATGCATCAATTTCTATACACTAGCCATATTTTACTGTTTTTGGTGTATTTTAGGATGCTATGGAGAAGGCAATTAAGAATAAAGTTGCTAAAGCAGTAGTACCTGCAATAGATGTCATGTTTCTGGCATTAAGGTTTGTTATTTCTTTGTTGCAAACTCGGACATTGTTTCTTTCTTCCAATGGGTATCTCATGAAGCTTAATCTGTTCATATTGTATTAGTGAATTTGGAGCAAAGATTCTGCCCCCTAAAAGAATTCTGAAAATCATCAAGATCAAAATGTCCGTGCATCTTCTGAAGGATTGACTCTTGAGCTTTGTCGCTGGGTTGTTAAAGATCCTGTAAAGTCAGTTTTGTTCGAGAAAATGAGAGATACAATGGTACACTAAATTGATTTCTGCTTATCTATGCTTGTTCATTTGTTCTCCTGTGTGGAAATTATGTAGTGCTTTCTTTCTGTAGAAAAAGAGCTGGAAGCTGAGCTTGTAAATGTTACGGAACAGCTAAGCCAACACGCAAAATAAGGTAGTTGTCTTTGAATTTTATGCACTAGTCTTTGAATGCGATTGTAGCTTCATTCCTATGGTCAGGATTTGTTCTAGCATCTGGGTATTAGAATGTTGTTCTAAGTGGGCCATGCCTGGGAAATTGTGATGACAATACAAGTGACAAAAGGAATAGAAATATCATGGTAATGCGACATATATTCCACATGCGTCCATATTATTTTTTTTTTAATCTTATTTTATTGCCTCAAATTTATTTTGATCTTGCTTTTGTCTCCCTTGGTAATCTTGATTAATGTTACATCCATAAAAAAGTATCTGCTTCTATGATTATCTTGAGGCATCTTTGCTAGATGACTGCTCCTTCATCAATCATATGGTCTTGCAGTTTTCTTTTTCATGTTTTAGTGCAATTGTAACCAATGTAACAAATCAAGATGTCCTAAAATTTCTGTTTGCAGTTGAAAATATGCTCACCCTTCTGAAACTGAAATGTCTATACACCTAAGATGTTATGACCTAATTTCAAATTTCTTCCAAATACCAGAAATTTATCCACTATCATATTGATGTTTCTCTTACAAATGACTTCATCTGTTGCACACTATGGACAAAAGCAAAAAGCACATTTGTGCAGTGTTTTAATGCTCCTAGATGATTATTGTAGGCCTTCTCATTTTCTAATATTTATCTTGATATCTGGGAGCCATATAATTTATGAATTAGGCAACCAGAGTTTATTAGTGAAACTATTTCTTTAGTGCCATTGTGTATTTAAAAAACTGTTTCCCCTATTTCACAGATCTGAGCAAGACAAGGAGCTTGAACCAGAAGCAGTTTCTGAGGTGGTGGGTCCTGGCCCTTCTGAAGAATATGGGGCTGATGGTACGGAAATGGATTTGGACACTTGAAAACGGTTTTTCTCAAACATGTCTTGCCTGTTTATTGAGGCACTGATCATACACTTATCCTTGTTCTCTAATCTGTTTATTTCAGCTCCTCAAGAAATTGATGAATATGAGCTTTTGATCCTGTTGATATATTGACTCCTTTGGAGAAGTCTGGATTTTGGGAAGGAGTGGTTAGTTTTCCACCATCTGAATGATCATGCACTTGTACTTGTTATCGAATGAAAACTGTGGTTTTTGTCGAGTATTTCAGATTTGTCTGCCTGTCTTTGTCTCTTATTTTGTCTTGTAAAACTTTTAGAAAGCTACCAAATGGTCTGAAAGGAAGGAGGCAGTTGGTGAACTAACCAAGCTTGCATCAACTGAAAAAATATCTCTTGGTGATTTTTCTGAAGTTCGTCGGACTTTTAAGAAGGTATTTTATACTTTTTAAATATAGTGATTTAGAATATGCTTTTGATTCTTGGATGATATTGATGTAGTATTCTGTAGAAAGTAGTTGCGGTTGCTTTTGTCTCTCACATTTCGTGAGCAATAACTTGAAGATGTGGCATCATAATGCTTTGAATCATTTTTGTCGTTCGTTAATTGCTATCCATATATCATGCTGTGCTTGTGAATTTCGGTTAGCTAGGAAAGGATACGATGTATTTTATGAAATACATTAGCAGAAGAATTGTCAAGAGTATTTGCTTTTGATGCATCTAGGTAATCAAAGCAAGGAAATTTATGCATGTTAATTCCTAAAAAAAATATTGCTTAGGAAAACCATATACTGTATTTCTATATTTAATTGTGTAGTAAATTACTAAATGTGAAATTTTGGATCTATGATATTGTTCACATATTTCATATTTTCACCTCCTTACTCAATTATTAATATATATAGATTTAACTATGGTACTGTTATTTTGATGTTCAGTGCCTTTTTTTTTTGGGGTTGGGGGGGGGGGGGGGGGGGGGGTTTAAACATGGATTCTTTTTGGACATGTAGAACTTAGGGATTCATTTTAGACGAAGTTAATGATCATGGGTTGGATGGTTTACATGTGTTAGGTACTCGGGCTGATAGTAGAAATCATGGGTTGGATGGTTTACATGTGTTAGGTACTCGGGCTGATAGTAGAAAGAGCCGAGTTGAGGAACTAGTATATTATGCTTAGGTTTTAATAATAACCACATTCTCCATGATTTAATGAATTTCATCAAGTTTAAGTTAGGCTTGTTTGTGCTATGCAACACATGTGAAGGGTATCTGCAGATAAGCTAAAGTTTAGGGGTGCTACTCAAAATTTAAGAGGGTTATCCTGACAAAATTAAAGTCAGATTCATTGTAAGATAATGGATTAAATAACATTAGCCTGTTATTCTGGAGAAGTTGAAGTTTAGGATGGTTCAGGGGACTTACTATGCATATGACCCAATATTTAGAGGGGTTCTGGGCAAAATTTAGCCTTTACTATTTATATCAAATTTGTTCTAATGATTAGGTTATAAAGCTGCTTCCTAAAAACTTTCTCCATATAATTTTTTATAACTAATTTGTCCTCCTTTGAATCTGTGGTATTTTCAAATATGTCCTTCTTTCTATGAGTTCTGTCCTTTGAATATTGCAGTTGCTGTTGAAGCAATCCAGGCTATAGGCAATCTTGCTCTGGGACTAAGAACCCACTTTTCTGCAAGTTCTCGTTTTCTATTGCCTGTTCTACTTGTAAGTTCTATCTTGTAATAATTGCTTATTATGTTTGCCATTTTTGAGAGACTTGGGTTCTTAAAAAAATATTTCTGATCATAAGGTCGTTTCATTTTTGGAGCTGAATGCAAGGCTTGTGCTATTGGTTCTATTGGCACAAAATAATTTTTAACAGAACATGACTCAAAAGCTATTTCTGAACTTTTTCAATACGCAATACTTTTTTCCTTTACCAGGAACTACTTAATAGTCTTGAGGGAGAATTTCTGTAAAGGACCACTGAAGGGACAATTTCAAATTTAACCCAAAACATTCTGAATTTTCACTGTAGGGCTAAGGGACTAATTTGACATTATGTTTTAATAGTCAATTACCAAGTTACCCTTCACTGATAAAAAGAAAAAATCTATCCTCCTCTGCCCCCACCTATGTGAACTTGTCATTTCAGTTACATCTGCTTGTCAATTTACTAAAGGCCTGTTTGGTACAAGGGATTTGGAGAGGAGGGAAAATATTTATGAGTTGAATTTAGGAAACCTGAGAAGTGTTACCTGCCATATATTGTGATTGATATTATTCAGAATTCCTTTGATGATTACCTGCCATATATCTGCGATTGCCTTATATTGTGGCCTTGATCTCCTCTTAACATTCATATGCAAGAATGAGGACACGGATGGCTTTTGATTGATATTTCAAGTTTTTCTTTAGATGTGGTTGGTCCTTGATTTATTGTGTTGTTATTTATTAGTTTGTTGCATGTCTGCCTTTGGTTGGATATATGCAGATGTCAAGACAGCCTCAAAAAACAAAGTTCCTCTTGTGCGATCTTTAACCTTGACGTGGGTAACATTTTGTATTGATACAAGTAACAAGAGTGTTGTACTAAAGTTGCACAAGGATTATGTCCCTATCTGTATGGAGGTCAGTGTTCTCTGGCTTTTTGATTTTTTGTTGCCATTTTATTTCGAAGTTGAGAAATTCAAACTTTGTTGAAATTTGGAACGGGAATTAGGATAGTCTTCTTTTGACTTACCACTTTATTTCTTTTCTTTTTCTTGTTTAAAATATCTGTCTTGGCGCATGTTGCATCTTTCATGTATGTTAATTACATGAGCTCCTGATATAAATGGTCTACATCTCAGTTGTCCCCCCCCCCCCCCCCCCCCCCCAAAAAAAAAAAAAAAAAAAAAAAGCATAATCTTTCTGAATTCTAATCGAACATCTGATATTGACATTTAATGAATGGATGCAGCGGTATGACATTGTAAATGGTGTTTCTGAAGTGGAAGTAGTCACAAATGAAGCTGCATACAGAAGAGGATAATGAAGTGTTAGCTGAGGAGGTTAGTCATTTGTATTTATTATTCAGTTGTTATTTAAACCTCCCATATGAGTTTCCCAAGTGTGTGAGAATCAAATTTGAATGCAATGCACTTTAATTCCGAAATTTGTAAATTTGAATGCAATACACTTTAATTCCGAAATTTTGTCAATCAGTAAAACCATTTTTTATTGTTTTCATTTCTGGAGAAATAATTTTATTTCCAACATGCTCTATTGACTGCTTGAGCTTTATTCCAGGCAACCATGGTATATACTCTACTCTTGATTTCTGCAGCATAAAATTTGCTGGATCTGAAGCGTCTTTGTTCTCTTAATTTCTAAATATTTACTTCAACGCCAGTCATGCATCCACTATGATTCCCTATTTCTCTGGATGCAACACGAAGAGGTACCTCTGGACTAGCAGATTCTGAACTATAGATCATTGCTTTTTCTCGTAGGTTTCACAATTTCTTACGTGCGAAATATGTTTAATCTGCCTCTATCCATCGTGGATTTATTGTTGATTATTCATTATGATGTTCTGAACTTTCATAAATCTTAATGTTTGTGAGATGCTCGATGATGATTGATTTGCTTTAACCATACCGAATGGAGGCTGTAAAGGGCATAAGGCCTCTTTCATTGAAGTCAGAAATAAACTTCTTGTGCTTGTCATTGCTTGATGATTTCATTTTCTAAAAGAACAAGATTAGTTTCCTTTTCATTTAGAGAATGAGAGAAGGCTTTGTCAAGTATTTGAAGTAGGCTGGCTTTAGTGGTAAAGGCTCAGCCTTTCAAGTTCCCTCATGTGGAAAACCTTGGCCTTTTGACCGAGAGCAACACACCAATTTCTTTCCATAGTGTTTAAAATCTAATATTTTTTTATGCATACTTTGGATTTTAGTATTTGATGATCATTTATGCTTGGTGTTAGATAGGTTAGTTAAAAGTTGATTGAATCATTTGTTTGAGTGCTAGAGCTTAATAAGAAGTTACTTTCTAAATTCATTTTTATTTAGATTTATTAAAATATATGAATTTTTTTTATTTAATTTTACCTCTTAAAAGATATTGTATGATTTAAAAAAGCTAAAAACCTATTTAAATACTATGTGTGCGTATATATTTTTTCCATAATATATATTATATTTAAAAATTTTAAAGTATTAAATCTTTAAATCATTTAATTTATAATGTTTAATTTATTTCCAGTAGTAAATCCGCATAGTCTGTGGGGCCAAAATCATTAATTTATAATGATTTAGAAACCTAAGTATATCCATGACTTTATTGATGAGATTCTCTCATTTGACTTACCACTGGATTTCCGCATACATGAGCTTGATCACTTGACTAACATGTTTTCTATTGATCATATTGCTACTGATTATGATACCTCCTTGCAGGTAATTCATGGGATAGCTCTCCAAGGGACTCAACATGTACCATATATCTTGGAGCCTTTACCGATCGATCCTGAACCACCACCAAGGAGGATTCATCAAGGAGCAAGGACTATATTGGAGGGGCTTATGATTCTCATCCGGGATGGGAATTTATGTTTCATGACTTTAAGAAGATTTCATTGCACGGTTGTCCCTTTCCCTCACTTTACATTGGTTTTTTCAAATTGATTAATTGTTTTATGAGCTTTATTGTTAAACATAAGTGTTTTTTTTTTTTTTTTTTTTTTTTTTTTTTTTTTTTGGGGGGGGGGTTAGGTCTAGTAGTAAAAGTTAGTTGTTATGGCATAGGTTTTTGGTACCTCGGTTCTATCCAGCTTGTTTTTATGCTATTTCTATTCTGCCGTTATTTCACATTGAGGACAATGTTCTTCTCATGTCACTTTGATTAATAACGTTATGTTCTATTCCTCTGGTCTGATCTGTTTCTATTTTGGAGTTTCTGATCTGCGTTGGCGATTATTTGCTTGAACTTTGCACTATAATTTCGGGTTTGATGGTTGCTTGACTGGTATGGAATTTGATTGAACCTGGAACACATCCTTTTGAATAGTGTTAAGGCTTGTTGAATCAATTAATTAATGGAATTTTGCATCAAGGCAGAATAATCTCATGCATTAAGTTCAATTCATATGCGATTTGGTCTTGGTGAGTGAATGAGGGCGAGTAAGCCAGTTGGAACGATTTGGGCCTGAATTTTTCTTAAAATTTGTGTGATACCATCTAGCCTAATAACTTCCTAGAACTTGTCTCAATCCTTAATTCGAGACCACATTGGCACTTGGAATCGTGAATATGATAAGGGCATTCCTCTCAAACCCCTTTGACCAAACAAGCAGCCTATACACATTAAATCCCTTGTTTAACCCTTTGAGCCCTTCCTTATTCTTTCATTTTCCATCGATGATTAATGAATGCTGCATGTGCTGAATGTTTGGAGGTTATGACTTGTTAAGTTGATTGAAACTAGTTGATGTATGCAATCTTGGTGACAGGAACTAAGTGAGGTTGGAATTTTCAACGAATGAACTTTATTTTGCCATTTAGTTATTGTTCCAATGCTAGAAAAAAAGTGATGGAAAAAAAAAAGAAAGAAAAAAGAAAAAAAAAAGAATATGAAAAAAAGATACCGAAAAAAGTGCGAGAAAGAGGCAATGAAAATTTATATGAAAAAACAAAAGAATGAATAGAAAAAAGAAGAGAGAAAAAGCCTATGGAGAAGAGAAGAAAAAGAAAAGGATGAGAAACAGAAAGGAAAGAAGAGGAATGAGAGCTAGCTAAGTGGTAGGGGTAAAACGAAAAGAAGATTCATGATGATTCTGACTTGTGCATATGTGGTACTTAAGCGATTGATGTTGAGTTTGTCATCATGAACATCTGAATTTGTGCATGTTTGGTGTCATCAACTCTTCATGAAAGTTGTTCGAGAGTAACATACATGTGCAGTTTTCATTAATAATTGTCATTTACTTCCACCCCATCATTTGGCCTTTCCAACATTACAACCCTAAAAAGACCCTTTGATTCACGAAGACTATGGGCTACTTAGTGTGGAGATGTAGGATAGTTACAAGCTTATGGGAAGCCTAAATTAGATGGTCTTGAGAGAAATATCCTTGATTAATCAGAGTGAGAGGGAAACACTTACCATGTGAGAAATCTCCTCCTTTATTTGCTTTCCTTGATTAAATCGCATGAGTTTAATTGCTTTTTCGCATGAAGTTGTTTTGGATTGATGCTATTTGAAGGAGAACGTTGATGAATACAAGTGGTTCATATTTGAGCATGCTTTGATACTCTTCGTTGGTGGTGTGTTTGAGATTCAGTTTTATTCCATTATTTTGCCCGAGTGTAAAATCCCTAGTGTTTTTTTTTTTTTTTTATTATTATTTTTGGCAGAGGGGGATTGGTAGAACCCATTATTTTCATATATTTTCATGTATAATCTTAGGCTTTCATCACTTTGATTGAGCTAAAATTGTTAGTTAGAAGATAACTGTGTTTAGGAGTGGTTATATGGATTAATTTCTTAGGTGTCTATTATTTTAATTACAAGATATTACATTTTATTTGGGGTTTAATTTGTAGGACCCTTGGGAGTTCTTTGTAAAGTGTCCGCTGAGATTCTGCACTAAAGAGTTTTGTTGTGAATTGAGCTGGAATTAAACTGTCGCTTGAGATTCGTGACTTCATCATTGCTGTCCTGTGGCAACTTGTTGATTGGCCTACCTTTCTAGTCAATTTTATTCTCTGGTTGCTTCTTGCTGGTTGGATCATGTAAGGTTTAATTAAATTTGGCTTGCTGAGTGTTATTATTCCTTTTTTATTTAAATAATGCTAAACATCTTAAGTTTGTATTTCAAGTTACTAAATACTTCAAACTTCAAGAGATTGATCATAGAAACCTAGACATTTTAGTTTACCTTCTTTCATTTCAGTTTTCATCTTCTTTGGAATTCTACCTTGTTTTCAACTAAATATTCTCAATAAAGTTATTTTCTTTTATTTCACTTGTCTACCAATAAAGTTTTCTTTTTGTTTCCTTGTTCATATGGTTAGTTTTGACTCATTTTCCCTGCTATTTTCAAATCTTCAGGGCCCTGCTGATGCTGACTAGTTGTTGAAAATCCAGCGGGAGCTTGATGAAACAAGAATCATCCTGGTGAGCGTTAGATTTACATATGGATCAATTTGTTATAAATTTCTTTTCAGTTGGACATTCTTCTTTTCTTGCAGCTGTCCAACACTTTTTATTTTATATTTATATTAACCTTTTGTGAAAAAAACTTGTAAAATTGTTTGGGGGTTTTGGAACCTGTTTCTCAATAAAAATGATGATCAATGAATGCTCATGCAATTCAAGCATCACGTTCTACTGGCTGAATAATTCATGTCCTTGAATGAGATGTTATCATAGAATTTATAAAACCACCCTTTTATTGTTGCAATTGCATCTTGGTTTGTCATGGTTTTGAAAGCAATCTCATGAAGTAATTTCCATAAGCATTAATTCCTAGGATAGTTATTATTTAGCTTTTGTAAACTATTCTGGATAGTGTTAACCCTTGATGGAAGGTAATCTTTGGGCCTAATATTTCCATTTTTTGTGTGATGCCACTTGTAACATACATTCTCTAGAACTTGTCTTGGTTTTCTTTCAAAGCCACACACCAACACTATGCATATGATAGAGGCATTTTATTCTTCACCCTTTTTAGACTTAAACACAAACTTCAAACATCTTCTCCCTTGCTGACCTTCATTTATCACTTTTTGGACTCAAGCAATATATGCATGGTAATCTCCTGTTGAAACACAATTTGGCATCAATTTCTAGATCGAATTCTCATAGATGACTTTTGACTGTATGTTACTGAATGATTCATTGATTGAGTGCTTGCAAGTCTGGTTGGAAGGATAAAAAATAGAGGAGATTGAAGAAAAGAGAAAAATAATAGAAAATGGCATTGGAAAGAAACGAAAAGAAAGAAAGGAAGGAAACAGAAACTGCAGTGAAAAGGCCAATATTGAAAAGGAAAGAGAAAATGAAAAGGAAAAAATATCTTAAAATAAAGGTGTATTCATGCCTAAGCCAACAACCATCAACCATCATAGCAATGTACTCTACGGACCTTGGACTTCATATTAAATTCCTTATGAGTAAAAGTTCCATTGAAAATTGATTGGATTAGTTGCTGCATAATCGGGAAGCAATAGAATGCTGTATTGTTGTTTCGACTCTTCCTTGCTCATGCATATTTACTTGAGTGATTGATTGTCTATTTTACCATGTCATCTAACCTATTTCAAAATTACAATCTATGGAAAGTCCTCTTGATGCATGAACTCATTTCCATTACTAATGGAATTTGCCTTCCACCTAATTATTGAAGAGGCAAGAGGCTGCTATTAAATATGAGAGAGCAACGGCGTAACTTATACCACCTCTTGTTTGATAATGCATGTCGAAACCAAATTATCTTTATAGATATATTTCCATACTTGAAGATGCATCTTAACGCTTTATAGTTTGATGTATTGATTTATTTCTCCTTTCTTCTTTATTATTTGCTCTCATCTTCCCCTTATTATTTGTTACTATTTGTTATTTATATTTATTTTTATCTTTTCACATGAATTTATTATTGTTTATAAATATTATTTAGAATACTTAATTATTCATGCTTTGCTTATTTGGTTCTATAGGAGAGAGCATTTTGTTTTCATGTTGCCGGGAAGATGGGAGGTTTTGGGTCCTTGGTACCCATGGTAATTTCCTTTTGTTGGCATTTTTCTTTTGGTGAAGCCCCAACTCCTCAACTTGCTTAATATGGTGAACTGATCCTCTTCCCCTCTTCTATAATTTGTTTATGATTTATAATTTTGTATCATTTTAGTAGTTTTCTCTTTTGTATAATTGGGCTTATGGACTTTTGAGTTTCATTATTTAAATGGACATCTGGTATCATATTTGTTTTTAATATTTATCCTCCTCTTTTCCTTCTCTCTTTTTACTTCTTTCAATATGATGAGATTTTCAAATTATTCCATTTGTTGTCTTCATTTATTATTTGTTACTTTTTTTTTTTTTGCCACCCATTATTTGTTACTATTTGCTTATTATTTATAATATTTATTATTCAAAATATTATATATATAACAATTATTTTACTCTTCCACTTTTTCCACTACTAGATTCATTTCTTTCTAATTTTTCTTTTCATGCTAATTAAGCAACTGTCAGTGGCTTGATTTTGTTGTTATAACTGTGAGGAGATTGGGATTAGGCTCTTGGCTCTGGCTTTTAGCCTATAATCTCCTGTGATAACTCTTTTGACTGTTGCAATTCAATTGTTCTGTGGATAAAGTGTTTGATTGCTGATTTTACTTGCTGTGTTAATAATTGCGTTTGCCATGGCTTTTCGTTAGGAACTTTGTCGATTGCTACTTACCGTATAAGGGTGCTGTAGTAATTTAATTAAAGCTTACTTCTATTGTTGTGCCTAGTGTTCTGTGGTAGGCACTGCTTCTATGCTGGCTGGTGAGCGTTAGTTGCATTTTAGTAACAATATTTCTTGCCACTGTTGGGGTCATTGCTTGCTGAACTTTAAGTTTGTCTCTGAACTTTTTTGTTTTGTTTTGTGTGAGCAATTGAAAATCACTTGTAACATACGTTCTCTAGAACTTGGTTCTCTTTCAAAACCACACACTTGCACTAGGCATAAGATAGGGGCATTTTAGTCTTCACCCCTTTTGGAGTTAAACGCAAACTTCAATTCTCCTACTGTTGACCTCATTGGGCCATTCACTTTCTTTTCATTTATCACTTTTTGGACTCAAGTAATATGCCCGTTGAAACACAATTTGACATCAATTTCTAGATCGAAATCATATCAAGAGGCACTCGAAATCATATCAGCACTAACACTAACAAAAAATGTAGGCACCAATTGCTGGTTTGATCGTTATTTATTATTTAATAGTTAATAGATATTTATGATTTAGAATTATTACCTATGACCACTAATATTTATTTTCTTATTCTATTTCTTCTCCACTTGGAATTGCTGGAGTTGCTGAATAGGTTTGTATTACTTAAATTACTTGAGTTAAATGGGCTATTTTGTTTATATGCAAACTTTTGTTTATAACGTAAATTTGTATTCGATGATTTTTCTTTTTTTCCCCTCATGATTTATTTGTGATTTATAATTATTATTTTAACCATGAAGACTTATTATCTTCTTATGCATCTCCGCAATTCACCTTTCTTCATTTTGTATCATTTTAGTAGTTTTCGTTTGTTGTATAATTGGGTTTATAGACTTTTGCGATAAATTATTTAAATGACATTCTATTGTCATATTTGTTTTTAATAACCATCCGCCTCTTTTCCATCTTTCTTTTATTATTTGTTACTTTTTTTTTCCATCCATTATTTGTTACTACTTGTTTATTAATTATTATTTATAATATTTATTATTCAAAAATATTATATATATATATATATATATATTTTTTAACTTTTGCCACTACTAGATTCATTTTTTCTAATTTTTGTTTTCATGCTAATTCAGCATTCTTCTTTTAGTATTATATTTTTATTTGTTTTCTCTTTTTCCTATGACTTTATGACTTTTGAAGTTTTTGTTTGTACTATTTAAATTTTGATGTACTATTTTGTTAGATATCAATTAATACTCTTCTACTCTCTTTTGGTATTTGTTTTTTTTTTTTCCTATAACTTTTGAACTTTCATGTCTTGTTTTTATTTGATTTTTGCTAATTCACCATTCCTCATTTTGTATTTTGTATTTTGTATTATAGTATGTTATGTTAATTGTTTTCTGTTTTTTTCCATAACTTCATCAGTTTATATTAAGTTGTTTATTAATTTGACTTATTATTTGTTATGTTAATATTTAATTAGTTGAGTTTAGTTTTTTAATTATTATTTATTTATTATAATGCTTAAATTACTCAAGTTAAATAGATTATTTTGTTTACATGTTTGTATTCGACGATTTTCCCTTTTTATTTATTTATTTGTTTATTTGTGTTTTATGATTATTATTTTAACCATTAATTATCTTCTTATGCTTCTTCCTAATTCACTCTTCTTCATTTTGTATCATTTTAACAGTTTTTTCTCTTTTGTATAATTGGACTAATGAACTTTTGTAATAAATTATTTAAATGGGTTTCGTTGTCATCTTTGTTTTTAGTAATCATCCTCCTCTTTTCCTTCTCTCTTTCATTCTTTCCCTATGATAGAGTTTTCTAACTGTTCTATTTGCATCTTTATTTATTTATTATTTACAATATTTTCATCTTTCATCTTACTCTTTTGGTATTATATTTTTATTTTTTTTTCCTATGACTTTTGAACTTTCATGTCTTGTTTTTATTTGATTTTTGCCTAATTCACCATTCCTCATTTTGTATTTTGTATTATAGTATGCTTTGTTAATTGTTTTCTGTTTTTCCCATAACTTTATCACTTTATATTAAGTTGTTTATTAATTTGACTTATAATTTGTTACGTTAATATTTAATTAGTTCAGTTTAGTTTTTTAATTATTATTTATTTATTATAATGCTTAAATTACTTAAGTTAAATGGACTATTTTGTTTATATGTTTGTATTCGACGATTTTCCCTTTTTATTCATTTATTTAATTGTGTTTTATGATTATTATTTTTAAATAATTATCTTCTTTATGCTTCTTCCTAATTAACCCTTCTTTATTTATTCATTTATTTTGCCTTTTTTTCCTATCTCAATTTTTTTTTTTTTGTTATATTTGATTATTTTGTGTGTGTGCGTAACATATGTATTTATTCATTTCTTTTTTCCTATCCCAATATTTTTGTTGTAACAGTTTTGTTGTGATTATTGGTTTGTTTGCTTGTTTTCAATTTGCTTTAGTGTTGATATTGTTTGTTTTATACCTACTTATTTAATTTATTTTCATATGCATTAATTCATTTTTCTTTTCCTTTTTTGCTATCTCAATTTTTTTTTTTTAATTGATTATTTTCTATGTGTGTGTGTATATGTATTTATTCATTTATTTTGTCATTTTTTCTTATCTCAATTTTCTTGTTGTATTTGATTATTGGGTTGTGTGTGTGAAAAATGTATTTAGATTTTGTATGTTTTTTTCTATCTCAATTTTCTTGTTGTATTTGATTATTTTGTATGTGTGTGACATATGTAATTATTCATTTATTTTTGTCCTTTTTTCCCTATCTCAATTTTCTTGTTGTAATTGATTCTTATGTGTATGTAACATATGTAATTATTCATTTATGTTTTCCTTTTTTTCCTATCTATATTTTCTTGTTATATTTGATTATTTTTTGTGTGTGTGACATATGTATTTATTAATTTATTTTGTCCTTTTTTTCTTATATCAATTTCCTTTTTCTATTTGATTATTTTGTGTGTGTGTGACATATGTATTTATTCATTTATTTTGTCCTTTTTTCCTATCTCAATTTTCTTGTCTTATTTGATTATTGTGTGTGTTTGTGTGACATATGTATTTATTCTTTTATTTTTTCCTATCCCAATATTTTTGTTGTAATAGTTTGCGTTGTATTTGATTATTGGTTTGTTTGCTTGTTTTCAATTTGCTTTAGTGTTGATATTGTTCGTTTTATACCTACTTATTTAATTTATTTTCATATGCATTACTTTATTTATTTTTCTTTTTTTTTTTTTTTTCTTGTTGTAATTGACTATTTTTCGTGTGTGGGTGACATGTATTTATTCATTTATTTTGTCCTTTTTTTCCTTATCTATATTTTCTTGTTGTATTTGATTATTTTGTTTGTGTGTGTGTGTTTGAATATGTATTTATTCATTTATTTTGTCCTTTTTCCTATCTCAATTTTCTTGTTGTAATTGATTATTATGTGTGTATGTGACATATGTATTTATTATTTATTCATTTATTTTTTCCTTTTTTCCTATCTATATTTTCTTGTTATATTTGATTATTGTGTGTGTGTGTGACATGTATTTATTCATTTATTTTGTCCTTTTTTCCTATCTCAATTTTCCTTGTTGTATTTGATTATTTTGTTTGTGTGTGTGACATATGTATTTATTCATTTATTTTTCCTTTTTTTTCTTATCTCAATTTTCTTGTTGTATTTGATTATTGTGTTTGTGTGTGTGACATGTATTTATTCTTTTATTTTTTCCTATTTTTTTTTTGTAATAGTTTTCTTGTTGTATTTGATATTGGTTTGTGTTGTTTTCAATGACATAAAATGTTTTATTTATTTATTTATTTTTTTTTTTTTTTTTTTTCCTTTTTATCAATTTCCTTGTTGTATTTGATTATTTTGTTTGTGTGTGTGACATATGTATTTATTCATTTATTTTTTTTTTTTTTCCTATCTCAATTTTCTTGTTGTATTTGATTATTGTGTTTGTGTGTGTGACATACTTATTTATTCTTTTATTTTGTCCTTTTTTTTTTCAATTTCTTTGTTGTATTTGATTATTGTGTTTGTGTGTGTGACATATGTATTTATTCATTTATTTTGTCCATTTTTCCTTTCTCAATTTTTTCTTGTTGTATTTTTATTCATTTATTTTCTTTTTTTTCCTATCTGTTGTGTTATTTTTTTTGTGTGTGTGACATGTATTTATTCAATTTATTTTTCCCTTTTTTCCTATCTCAATTTTCTTGTTTGTATTTGATTATTGTGTGTTGTGATGTGTGTGTTTATTCATTTATTTTTTTTTTCCTATCTCAATTTTCTTGTTGTATTTGATTATTGTGTTTGTGTGTGTGTGACAAATATATTTATTCATTTATTTTGTTCTTTTTCCTATGTCAATTTCCTTGTTGTATTTGATTATTTTGTGTGTGTGTGTGTGACATGTATTTATTAATTTATTTTGTCCTTTTTTTCTATCTCAATTTTCTTGTTGTATTTGATTATTGTGTGTGTGTGTGTGACATATGTATTTATTCTTTTATTTTTTTTTTTCCTATCCCATTTTTTGTTGTAATAGTTTGCGTTGTATTTGATTATTGGTTTGTTTGCTTATTTTCAATTTGCTTTATTGTTGATATTGTTCGTCTTATACCTACTTATTTAATTTATTTTCATATGCATTACTACATTTATCTTTTCCTTTTTTTCTCTCATTTTTTTGTCAATTTTTTTTGTTTGTTGTATTTGATATTTATACATTTATTTTTATTTTGTTTTTTTTCCTTCAATTTCCTTGTTGTATTTGATTATTTTTGTGTGTGTGTGACATATGTATTTATTCATTTATTTTTTCTTTTTTTCCTATCTCAATTTTTTTGTTGTATTTGATTATTTTGTTGTGTGTGTGTGACATATGTATTTATTCATTTATTTTTTTTTTTTTTCCTATCTAATTTTTTGTTGTATTTGATTATTTTTCTTTGTTGACATATGTATTTTTCATTTATTTTGTCCTTTTTTTATCTTTTTTCTTGTTGTATTTGATTATTTAATGTTTTTGTGTGTGTGATATGTATTTATTCATTTATTTTGTCCTTTTTTCTATCTCAATTTTCTTGTTGTATTTGATTATTTTTCATTTATTTGTGTTTGTGTGTGTGTGTGTGACATATGTATTTATTCATTTATTTTGTCCTTTTTTTCCTATCTCAATTTTCTTGTTGTATTTGATTATTGTGTTGTGTGTGACATATGTATTTATTCATTTTTTTTGTCCTTTTTTTTCTATCTCAATTTTTTGTTGTATTTGATTATTGTGTTTGTGTGTGTGACGTATGTATTTATTCATTTATTTTATCTTTTTTTTTCCTATCCCAATTTCCTTGTTTTATTTCATTATTGTGTGTGTGTGTGACGTATGTATTTATTCATTTATTTTGTCTTTTTTTTTCTATCTCAATTTCCTTGTTGTATTTCATTTTTGTGTGTGTCTGTGTGACGTATGTATTTATTCATTTATTTTGTCTTTTTTTCCTATCTCAATTTCCTTGTTGTATTTGATTATTGTGTTTGTGTGTGTGACGTATGTATTTATTCATTTATTTTTCCCTTTTTTCCTATCTCAATTTTCTTGTTGTATTTGATTATTTTTGTTTGTGTGTGTGTGACATATGTATTTATTCATTTATTTTGTCCTTTTTTTCCTATCTCAATTTTCTTTTTGTATTTGATTATTGTGTTTGTGTGTGTGACATATGTATTTATTCATTTATTTTTTTTTTTTTTCCTATCTCAATTTTTTGGTGTAATAGTTTGCATTATTTTTGATTGTTGTGTGTTGTTATGTTTTATTCATTTGGCTTTGTGTTTTTTTTCCTTCTCTTTTACTTGTTTATTTAATTTATTTTCATATGCATTACTATGTATTTATTCTTTATTTTGTCCTTTTTTTTCCTATCTCAATTTCTTTGTTGTATTTGATTATTTTGTGTGTGTGTGTGATGATATGTATTTATTCATTTATTTTTTCCTTTTTTTCCTATCTCAATTTTCTTGTTGTATTTGATTATTTTGTTTGTGTGTGTGTGACATATCTATTTATTCTTTTTTTTTTTTTCCTATCCCAATATTTTTGTTGTAATAGTTTGCGTTGTGTTTGATTATTGGTTTATTTTTTTTTCAATTTGCTTTCGTGTGGATATTGTTCTGCCTTATACCTACTTATTTAATTTATTTTCATATGCATTATTTCATTTATCATTTATTTTTTTTTTTTTTCCTATCTCAATTTTCTTGTTGTAATTGGTTATTTTCTCTGTGTGTGGGTGACATATGTATTTATTCATTTATTTTTTCCTTTTTTTCCTATCTCAATTTCCTTGTAGTATTTGATTATTGTGTTTGTACACGTGTGACATATGTATTTATTCATTTATTTATTTTTTCTATTTTTCCTATTCAATTTCCTTGTTGTATTTGATTATTGTGTTTGTGTGTGTGACATATGTATTTATTCATTTATTTTTTTTTCTTTTTTCCTATCTCAATTTCCTTGTTGTATTTGATTATTGTGTGTGTTTTCTTGTGTGTGTGTGTGACATGTATTTATTCATTTATTTTGTCCTTTTTTCCTATCTCAATTTCCTTGTTGTATTTGATTATTTTTTGTGTGTGTGTTGTGTGTTTGACATATGTATTTATTCATTTTTTTTGTCCTTTTTTTCCTATCTCAATTTTCTTGTTGTATTTGATTATTGTGTTTGTGTGTGTGTGACATATGTATTTATTCATTTATTTTGTCTTTTTTTCCTATCTCAATTTTCTTGTTGTATTTGATTATTGTGTTTGTGTGTGTGTGACATATGTATTTATTCATTTATTTTGTCCTTTTTTTTCCTATCTCAATTTTCTTGTTGTATTTGATTATTGTGTTTGTGTGTGTGTGACAATGTATTTATTCATTTATTTTGTCCTTTTTTCCTATCTCAATTTCCTTGTTGTTTATTTGATTATTGTGTTTGTGTGTGTGTGACATATCTATTTATTCTTTTTTTTTTTTTCCTATCCCAATATTTTTGTATGTAATAGTTTTGTGTTGTATTTGATTGTTCATTTATTTTGGTTTGTTTGCTTGTTTTCAATTTGATTATTTTCGTGTTGTCATTGTTCGATACCTACTTATTTAATTTATTTTCATATGCATTACTACATATTTTTTTTGTCTTTTTTTTTTCTCTCAATTTTCTTGTTGTAATTGATTTTTTTGTGTGTGTGTGACACATAGTATTTATACATTTATTTTGTCTGTTTTTCCTATCTCTTTCTTGTTGTATTTGATTATTGTGTTTGTGTGCGTGTGACATATGTATTTATTCATTTATTTTGTCCTTTTTTCCTATCTCAATTTCCTTGTTGTATTTGATTATTCTGTGTGTGTGTGGTGACATATGTATTTATTCATTTATTTTTTCCTTTTTTCCTATCTAGATTTTCTGGTTGTAATTGATTATTTTCTGCATGTGTGGGTGACATATGTATTTATTCATTTATTTTGTCCTTTTTTGCTATCTATATTTTCTGGTTGTATTTGATTATTGTGTTTGTGTGTGTGTGACATATGTATTTATTTATTTATTTTGTCCATTTTCTTTTCTCAATTTCCTTGTTGTATTTTATTATGTTCCGTGTGTGTGTGTATGACATATGTATTTATTCATTTTTTTTTTTTTTCCTATCCCAACATTTTTGGTGTAATAGTTTGCGTTCTATTTGATTATTGGTTTGTTTGCTTGTTTTCATTTTTTTGGTATTAATATTTTTTTTTTCCTTATATTTTCCTATTATTTAATTTTCATATGCATTATTACATTTATTTTTCCTTTTTTGCTAACTCAATTTTCTTGTTGTAATTTGATTTTTTTGTGTGTGTGTGACATATGTATTTATTCATTTATTTTGTCCGTTTTTTCCTATCTCTTTTTCTTGTTGTATTTGATTATTGTGTTTGTGTGTGTGTGACATATGTATTTATTCATTTATTTTGTCCTTTTTTCCTATCTCAATTTCCTTGTTGTATTTGATTATTTTTGTGTGTGACATTTTTTATTCATTTTTTTTTCATTTTTTGTGTCAATTTCCTTGTTGTATTTGATTATTTTGTTGTGTGTGTGTGTGACATATGTATTTATTCATTTATTTTTTTTTTTTTCCTATCTCCAATTTTCTTGTTGTATTTGATTATTATGTGTGTGTGTGTGACATGTGTATTTATTCATTTATTTTTTCCTTTTTTCCTATCTAATTTTCTTGTTGTATTTGATTATTTTGTGCATGTGTGGGTGACATATGTATTTATTCATTTATTTTGTCCTTTTTTTCCTATCTATATTTTCTTGTTATATTTGGTAGTTGTGTTTGTGTGTGTGTGACATGTATTTGTTCATTTATTTTGTCCATTTTTCCTTTCTCAATTTCCTTGTTGTATTTTATTATTTTCCATGTGTGTGTGTGACATATGTATTTATTCAATTATTTTTCCCTTTTTTTCCTATCTCTTTCTTGTTGTATTTGATTATTGTGTGTTGTTGTGTGTTTATTCATTTATTTTTTTTTTTTTCCTATCTCTTCATTTGTTTATTTGATTATTGTGTTTGTGTGTGTGTGTGACAAATGTATTTATTCATTTATTTTGTTCTTTTTTCCTATCTCAATTTCCTTGTTGTATTTTATTATTTTGTGTGTGTGTGACATATGTACTTATTCTTTTATTTTGTCCTTTTTTCCTATTTCAATTTCCTTGTTGTATTTGATTATTGTGTGTGTGTGTGTGTGTGTGACATCTATTTATTCTTTTATTTTTTCCTATCCCAATATTTTTGGTGTAATAGTTTGCGTTGTATTTGATTGTTGGTTTGTTTGCTTGTTTTATTCATTTAATTTGCTTTGGTGTTTCCTATTGTTCATCTTATAGCTTCTTATTTAATTTATTTTCATATGCATTACTACATTTATCTTTTCCTTTTTTGCTAACTCAATTTTCTTGTTGTAATTGATTATTTTGTTTGTGTGTGTGTGACATAGGTATTTATTCATTTATTTTGTCTTTTTTTCCTATCTCAATTTCCTTGTTGTATTTGATTATTGTGTGTGTGTGTGTGTGACATATGTATTTATTCATTTATTTTGTTCTTTTTTCCTATTTCAATTTCCTTGTTGTACTTCATTATTGTGTGTGTATGTGACATATGTATGTATTCTTTTATTTTTTTTCCTATATCAATTTCCTTGTTGTAATTGATTGTTATGTATGTGTGGGTGACATATGTATTTATGCATTTATTTTTTCCTTTTTTTCCTATCTAGATTTTCTGGTTGTAATTGATTATTTTCTGCATGTGTGGGTGACATGTATTTATTCATTTATTTTGTCCTTTTTTCCTATCTATATTTTCTTGTTGTATTTGATTATTTTGTTTTTGTGTGTGTGACATATGTATTTATTCATTTATTTTGTCCTTTTTTCCTATCTCAATTTTCTTGTTGTAATTGATTATTTTGTGTGTGTGTGTGACATATGTATTTATTCATTTATTTTTCCTTTTTTCCTATCTATATTTTCTTGTTGTATTTGATTATTGTGTGTGTGTGTGTGACATATGTATTTATTAATTTATTTTGTCCTTTTTTTTCCTATCTCAATATTCCTTGTTGTAATAGTTTGTGTTGTATTTGATTATTTTTGCTTTTGTTTTCAATTTGCTTTAGTTTGATATTGTTAGTTTTATATTACTTATTTAATTTATTTTCATATGCATTACTTCATTTATCATTTCCTTTTCTTTTTGTATTTGACTATTTTGTGTGTGTGTGGGTGACATATGTATTTATTCATTTATTTTGTCCTTTTTTCCTATCTCAATTTCCTTGTTGTATTTGATTATTTTGTGTGTGTGTGTGACATGTATTTATTCATTTATTTTGTCCTCTTTTCTTATCTCAATTTTCTTGTTGTATTTGATTATTGTGTTTGCGTGTGTGAGACATATCTATTTATTCTTTTATTTTTTTCCAATCCCAATATTTTTGATGTAATAGTTTGCGTTCTTTTTTATTATTGGTTTGTTTTTATTTTGTTTTTTTGCTTCTCAATTTTGTTGTTGTATTTGATTATACCTACTTATTTAATTTATTTTCATATGCATTTATTCATTTATTTTTTCCTTTTTTCCTGTCTCAATTTCCTTGTTGTATTTGATTATTCTGTGTGTGTGTGATGATATATGTATTTATTGATTTATTTTTTTCCTTTTTTCCTATCTCAATTTTCTTGTTGTATTTGATTATTTTGTTTGTGTGTGTGTGACATATCTATTTATTCTTTTATTTTTTTCCTATCCCAATATTTTTGATGTAATAGTTTGCGTTGTATTTGATTATTGGTTTGTTTGCTTGTTTTATTTATTCATTTATTTTGTGGATATTTTTTCCTATCTTATACCTACTTATTTAATTTATTTTCATATGCATTATTTCATTTATTTTTTCCTTTTTTTTGCTATCTCAATTTTCTTCTTGTAATTGATTATTTTGTTTGTGTGTGTGTGACATATGTATTTATTCATTTATTTTGTCCTTTTTTTTTCTATCTAGATTTTCTTGTTGTATTTGATTATTTTCTTTGTGTGTGTGTGACATGTGTATTTATTCATTTATTTTGTCCTTTTTTCCTATATCAATTTGCTTGTTGTATTTGATTATTGTGTTTGTGTGTGATGATATATTTTTTTTATTCTTTTATTTTTTCCTATCCCAATATTTTTCATGTAATAGTTTGTGTGTGTGACATTGTATTTGATTGTTTTTGTTTGCTTGTTTTCAATTTCCTTTCGTGTTGTTATTGTTGTGTTTGTTTATACCTACTTATTTAATTTATTTTCATATGCATTATTTCATTTATCATTCCCTTTTTTTCCTATCTCAATTTTCTTGTTGTATTTGATTATTTTGTGTGTGTGTGATGATATATGTATTTATTCATTTATTTTGTCCTTTTTTCCTATATCAATTTCCTTGTTGTATTTGATTATTTTCTCTGTGTGTGTGTGACATATGTATTTATTCATTTATTTTTTCCTTTTTTCCTTTCTATATTTTCTTGTTGTCTTTGATTATTTTTTGTGTGTGTGTGTGGCATATGTATTTATTCTTTTATTTTGTCCTTTTTTCCTATCTCAATTTTTTTGGTGTATTTGATTATTGTGTTTGTGTGTGTCTGATAAACGTATTTATTCTTTTATTTTGTCCTTTTTTTCCTATTTCAATTTCCTTGTTGTATTTGATTATTGTGTTTGTGTGTGTGTGATATATCTTTTTATTCTTTTATTTTTTTCGTATCCCAATATTTTTGATGTAATAGTTTGCGTTGCATTTGATTGTTTGCTTGTATTTGATTGTTTTATTGTTTGTTTTCATTTATTTATTTTCATATGCATTATTTTCCTTTTTGTATCTCAATTTTCTTCTTCTATTTGATTTTTGTGTGTGTGTTTGTGACATATTGTTTATTCATTTATTTTGTCCATTTTTTTCCTATCTCAATTTCCTTGTTGTATTTGATTATTTTGTTTGTGTGTGTGACATATGTATTTATTCATTTATTTTGTCCTTTTTTGCCTATCTCAATTTTCTTGTTGTATTTGATTATTGTGTTTGTGTGTGTGTGACACTGTATTTATTCATTTATTTTGTCTTTTTTTTCCTATCTCAATTTCCTTGTTGTATTTGATTATTGTGTTGTGTGTGTGTGACATATGTATTTATTCATTTATTTTGTCTTTTTTTCCTATCTCAATTTCTTGTTGTATTTGATTATTTTGTGTTGTGTGTGTGACATATGTATTTATTCATTTATTTTGTCCTTTTTTTCCTATCTAATTTTCTTGTTGTATTTGATTATTGTGTTGTGTGTGTGTGACATATGTATTTATTCATTTATTTTGTCTTTTTTTCCTATCTCAATTTCCTTGTTGTATTTGATTATTTTGTGTGTGTGACATATGTATTTTTTCATTTATTTTGTTCTTTTTTTCCTATCTCAATTTCCTTGTTGTATTTGATTATTTTTTGTGTGTGTGTGATATATGTATTTATTCATTTATTTTTTCCTTTTTTCCTATCTCAATTTTCTTGTTGTATTTGATTATTTTGTTTGTGTGTGTGACATATGTATTTATTCATTTATTTTTTTTTTTTCCTATCCCAATTTTTTTGTTGTATTTGATTATTTGTGTGTGTGTGTGTTGTATTTATTCATTTATTTTGTCTTTTTTTCCTTTGGTTTCGTGTGGATATTTTCCTTTTGTATTTGATTATTTGTTTATTTTCATATGACATTATTTTATTCATTTATTTTTCCTTTTTTTCCTATCTCAATTTTCTTGTTGTATTTGATTATTTTGTGTGTGTGTGTGTGTGACATATGTATTTATTCATTTATTTTGTCCTTTTTTTTCCTATCTCAATTTCTTTTTGTTGTATTTATTATTGTGTTTGTGTGTGTGACATATGTATTTATTCATTTATTTTGTCTCCTATCTCAATTTCCTTGTTGTATTTGATTATTTTGTGTGTGTGTGTGTGACCTATGTATTTATTCATTTATTTTTTCTTTTTTTCCTATCTCAATTTCCTTGTTGTATTTGATTATTGTGTGTGTGTGTGTGACATATGTATTTATTCATTTATTTTGTCCTTTTTTCCTATCTCAATTTCCTTGTTGTATTTGATTATTTTGTGTGTGTGTGTGTGACATATGTATTTATTCATTTATTTTGTCCTATCTAATTTTCTTGTTGTATTTGATTATTTTTTGTGTTTGTGTGATGTGTATATGTATTTATTCATTTATTTTGTCCTTTTTTCCTATATCAATTTTCTTGTTGTATTTGATTATTGTGTTTGTGTGTGTGTGACAAACGTATTTATTCTTTTATTTTTTCCTTTTTTCCTATTTCAATTTCCTTCTTGTATTTGATTATTGTGTTTGTGTGTGTGTGATATATGTATTTATTCATTTTTTTTTTTTTTTTTTCCTATCTCAATTTCTTTTGTTGTATTTGATTATTGTGTTTGTTGTGTTTGTGTGACATATGTATTTATTCATTTTTTTTGTCCTTTTTTCCTATCTCATACCTTGTTGTTTTGATTATTTATTTTCATTTGCATATATTTATTCATTTATTTTTCCCTTTTTCCTATCTCAATTTTCTTCTTGTATTTGATTATTTTGTGTGTGTGTTTGTGTGACATATGTATTTATTCATTTATTTTGTCCTTTTTTTCCTATCTCAATTTCTTTGTTGTATTTGATTATTTTGTTTGTGTGGTGTGACATTTTTTATTCATTTATTTTTTTTTTTCCTATCTCAATTTCTTGTTGTATTTGATTATTGTGTTTGTGTGTGGGTGACATTTGTATTTATTGATTTATTTTTTGTCTTTTTTTCCTATCTCAATTTCCTTGTTGTATTTGATTATTGTGTGTGTGTGTGTGACATACGTATTTATTCATTTATTTTGTCCTTTTTTCCTATATCAATTTCCTCTTTGTATTTGATTATTCTGTGTGTGTGGGTGTATATGTATTTATTCATTTATTTTTCCTTTTTTCCTATCTAGATTTTCTTGTTGTAATTGATTATTTTGTGTGTGTGTGGTGACATATGTATTTCTTCATTTTTTTTGTCCTTTTTTCCTATCTATATTTTCTTGTTGTATTTGATTATTGTGTTTGTGTCTGTGTGACATACGTATTTATTCTTTTATTTTTTTCCTATCCCAATATTTTTGGTGTAATAGTTTGCGTTGTATTTGATTGTTGGTTTGTTTGCTTGTTTTCAATTGGCTTTCGTGTTGTTATTGTTCGTCTTATACCTGCTTATTTAATTTATTTTCATATGCATTACTACATATATCTTTTTTTGTCTTTTTTTCTATCTCAATTTTCTTGTTGTAATTGATTTTTTGTGTGTGTGTGTGTGACATAGTATTTATTCATTTATTTTGTCCTTTTTTCCTATCTCTTTCTTGTTGTATTTTACTATTGTGTTTGTGTGTGTGTGACATATGTATTTATTCATTTATTTTAGTCTTTTTTTCCTATCTCAATTTCCTTGTTGTGTTTGATTATTTGTGTGTGTGTGTGACACATGTATTTATTCATTTATTTTGTCCTTTTTTTCCTATCTCAATTTCCTTGTTGTATTTGATTATTACGTGTGTGTGTGTGACATATGTATTTATTCATTTATTTTTTCCTTTTTTCCTATCTCAATTTCTTGTTGTAATTGATTATTGTGTGTGTGTGAGTGACATGTATTTATTCATTTATTTTGTCCCTTTTTCCTATATATATTTTCTTGTTGTATTTGATTATTGTGTTTGTGTGTGTGTGTGACATATGTATTTATTCATTTATTTTGTCCACTTTTCCTTTCTCAATTTCCTTGTTGTATTTTATTATTTTCCGTGTGTGTGTGTGACATATGTATTTATTCATTTATTTTGTATTTTTTTCCTATCTCATTTTTGTTGTTTTGTTATTTTGTGTGTGTGTGTGCGTGACATATGTATTTATTCATTTATTTTGTTCTTTTTTCCTATCTCAATTTCCTTGTTGTATTTCATTATTGTGTGTGTGTGTGACATATGTATTTATTCTTTTATTTTTTTTCCTATATCAATTTCCTTGTTGTATTTGATTATTGTGTGTGCGTGTGTGTGACATACTTATTTATTCTTTTATTTTTTTCCTTTTTTCCTATTTCAATTTCCTTGTTGTTATTTGATTATTGTTTTTGTGTGTGTGTCATATGTATTTATTCATTTATTTTGTCCATTTTTCCTTTCTCAATTTCCTTGTTGTATTTGATTATTTTGTGTGTGTGTGTGTGTGTGACATATGTATTTATTCATTTATTTTTCCTTTTTTTCCTATCTCAATTTTCTTGTTGTATTTGATTATTGTGGTTGTGTGTGTGTGACAAATTTATTTTTTCCTATCTCAATTTTCTTGTTGTATTTGATTATTGTGGTTGTGTGTGTGTGACAAATGTAGTTATTCATTTATTTTGTTCTGTTTTCCTATCTCAATTTCCTTGTTGTATTTTATTATTGTGTGTGTGTGACATATGTATTTATTCATTTTGTTTGTCCTTTTTTCCTATCTCAATTTCCTTTTTGTTTTTGATTATTTTGTGTGTGTGTGACATTTGTATTTATTCATTTATTTTGTCTTTTTTTCCTATCTCAATTTTCCTTGTTGTATTTGATTATTGTGTTTGTGTGTGTGTGACATATGTATTTATTCATTTATTTTGTCTTTTTTTCCTATCTCAATTTCCTTGTTGTATTTCATTATTGTGTTTGTGTGTGACATATGTATTTATTCATTTTTTTTGTCTTTTTTTCCTATATCAATTTCCTTGTTGTATTTGATTATTGTGTGTGTGTGTGTGTGTGACATACTTATTTATTCTTTTATTTTGTCCTTTTTTCCTATTTCAATTTCCTTGTTGTATTTGATTATTGTGTTTGTGTGTGTGACATATGTATTTATTCATTTATTTTGTCCATTTTTCCTTTCTCAATTTCCTTGTTGTATTTTATTATTTTCCGTGTGTGTGTGTGTGTGTGTGTGTGTGTGACATATGTATTTATTCATTTATTTTCCCTTTTTTTTCCTATCTCAATTTCTTGTTGTATTTGATTATTGTGGTTGTGTGTGTGTGATATTTTTTCCTATCTATTCATTGTTGTATTTGATTATTGTGTTTGTGTGTGTGTGACAAATGTATTTATTCATTTATTTTGTTCTTTTTTTCTATCTCAATTTCCTTGTTGTATTTGATTATTTTGTGTGTGTGACATATGTACTTATTCTTTTATTTTGTCCTTTTTTCTATCTCAATTTCCTTTTTGTATTTGATTATTTTGTGTGTGTGTGTGTGACATATCTATTTATTCATTTTTTTTTTTTTTTCCTATCTCATATTTTTGGTTAATAGTTTGCATTGTATTTGATTCTTGGTTTGTTTGCTTGTTTTTTCAATTTGCTTTTGTCTGTTTGATATTGTTCGTCTTATTTATTATTTAATTTATTTTCATATGTATTACTACATTTATTTTTCCTTTTTTTCCTATCTCAATTTCCTTTTTTTTTTTGATTATGTTGTGTGTGTGTGTGATATATGTATTTATTCATTTATTTTGTCCTTTTTTTCCTGTCTCAATTTTCTCTTGTTGTACTTGGTTTTTTTTGTGTGTGTGTGACATATCTATTTATTCTTTTTTTTTTTTTTTTTCCTATCCCAATATTTTTGGTGTAATAGTTTGTGACGTTCTATTTAATTATTTTTTTGTTTGCTTGTTTTCAATTTGCTTTCGTGTTGATATTGTTTTATCTTATACCTACTTATTTAATTTATTTTCATATGCATTATTTCATTTACCATTCCCTTTTTCGCTATCTCAATTTTCTTCTTGTAAATGACTATTTTGTGTGTGTGTGTGTGACATATGTATTTATTCATTTATTTTGTCTTTTTTTCCTATCTCAATTTCTTGTTGTATTTGATTATTGTGTTTGTGTGTGAGACATTTTTTTCCTATCTCTTCATGGTTGTAATTGATTATTGTGTTTGTGTGTGGATGATATATGTATTTATTGATTTATTTTTTGTCCTTTTTTCCTATCTTAATTTCCTTGTTGTATTTCATTATTGTGTGTGTGTGCGTGTGACATACGTATTTATTCATTTATTTTGTCCTTTTTTCCTATATCAATTTCCTTGCTGTATTTGATTATTCTGTGTGCGTGGGTGACATATGTATTTATTCATTTATTTTTCCTTTTTTTCCTATCTAGATTTTCTTGTTGTATTTGATTATTTTGTGTGTGTGTTTGTGTGACATATGTATTTCTTCATTTATTTTGTCCTTTTTTCCTATCTCAATTTTCTTGTTGTATTTGATTATTGTGTTTGTGTATGTGACATACGTATTTATTCTTTTATTTTTTTCATATCCCCATATTTTTGGTGTAATAGTTTGCGTTGTATTTGATTGTTGGTTTGTTTGCTTGTTTTCAATTGGCTTTCGTGTTGTTATTGTTCTCTTTTACTTGTTGTTTTGAATTTATTTTCATATGCATTTATTCATTTATTTTTCCTTTTTTTTCCTCTCTCAATTTTCTTGTTGTAATTGATTATTTCTTTGTGTGTGTGTGACATATGTATTTATTCATTTATTTTGTCCGTTTTTTCCTATCTCAATTTCTTGTTGTATTTGATTATTGTGTTTGTGTGTGTGTGACATATGTATTTATTCATTTATTTTTTTTTTTTTCCTATCTCAATTTCCTTGTTGTATTTGATTATTGTGTTTGTGTGACACATGTATTTATTCATTTATTTTGTCCTTTTTTCCTATATCAATTTCCTTGTTGTATTTTATTATTCTGTGTGTGTGGGTGATATATGTATTTATTCATTTATTTCGTCTTTTTTTCCTATATCAATTTCCTTTTTATATTTGATTATTGTGTGTGTGTGTGACATCGTATTTATTCATTTATTTTGTCCTTTTTTTCCTATCTCTTTTTCTTGTTGTATTTAATTATTGTGTTTGTGTGTGTGACATTTTTTTTGTCTATTTTCTTCTCATTTCCTTGTTGTAATTGATTATTGTGTTTGTGTGGGTGACATATGTATTTATTTATTTTTTTTTTCTTTTTTTCCTATGTCAATTTCCCTGTTGTATTTTATTATTGTGTGTGTGTGTGTGTGTGTGTGACATGTATTTATTCATTTATTTTGTCCTTTTTTCCTATATCAATTTCCTTGTTGTATTTGATTATTCTGTGTGTGTGGGTGATATATGTATTTATTCATTTATTTTTCCTTTTTTCCTATATCAATTTCCTTGTTGTATTTGATTATTGTGTTTGTGTGTGTGTGACATATGTATTTATTCATTTATTTTTTCCTTTTTCCTATCTAGATTTTCTTGTTGTAATTGATTATTTTGTGTGTGTGTGTGACATGTGTATTTATTCATTTATTTTGTCCTTTTTTTCCTATATCAATTTGCTTGTTGTATTTGATTATTGTGTTTGTGTGTGTGATATATATTTTTTATTCTTTTATTTTTTCCTATCCCAATATTTTTCATGTAATAGTTTGCGTTGTATTTGATTTATTCATTTGTTTGCTTGTTTTCAATTTGCTTTTGTGTTTGTTATTGTTCGTCTTATACCTACTTATTTAATTTATTTTCATATTTATTTCATTTATCATTCCCTTTTTTGCTATCTCAATTTTCTTCTTGTAATTGATTATTTTGTTTGTGTTTGTGTGACATATGTATTTATTCATTTATTTTGTCCTTTTTTCCTATCTCTTTCTTGTTGTATTTGATTATTGTGTTTGTGTGTGTGTGACATTTTTTTCCTTTATTTTGTCTTCGTTTCCTTGTAAATGATTATTTGATTATTGTGTGTGTGTGTGAAATCCCCCTCCCCAACGCATTCTCCACAAGGAATCCAAAATTGTCGACGCTTTTCAGAAATTCATGCGTTTCGGCCCCCAAATTGCTCGAGGCTCGTTTTACGGACGGATTGGCGCTTTCAAGGGGAAATTGCCCCACAGGGCTCGGATTTGCACGGAAATCCCCCTCCCCAACGCATTCTCCACAAGGAATCCAAAATTGTCGACGCTTTTCAGAAATTCATGCGTTTCGGCCCCCAAATTGCTCGAGGCTCGTTTTACGGACGGATTGGCGCTTTCAAGGGGAAATTCCCCCACAGGGCTCGGATTTGCACGGAAATCCCCCTCCCCAACGCATTCTCAACAAGGAATCCAAAATTGTCGACGCTTTTCAGAAATTCATGCGTTTCGGCCACAAATTGCTCGAGGCTCGTTTTACGGACGGTTTTGCGCTTTCAAGGGGAAATTGCCCCACAGGGCTCGGATTTGCACGGAAATCCCCCTCCCCAACGCATTCTCCACAAGGAATCCAAAATTGTCGACGCTTTTCAGAAAGTCATGCGTTTCGGCCCCCAAATTGCTCGAGGCTCGTTTTTCGGACGATTTTACGCTATCAGGGGGAAAATGCGCCACAGGGCTCGGATTTGCACGGAAATCCCCCCCCCAACGCATTCTCCACAAGGAATCCAAAATTGTCGACGCTTTTCAGAAATTCATGCGTTTCGGGCCCGAAATTGCTCGAGGCTCGTTTTACGGACGGTTTTGCGCTTTCAAGGGGAAATTGCCCCACTGGGCTCGGATTTGCACGGAAATCCCCCTCCCCAACGCATTCTCCACAAGGAATCCAAAATTGTCGACGCTTTTCAGAAATTCATGCGTTTCGGCCCCCAAATTGCTCGAGGCTCGTTTTACGGACGGTTTTGCGCTTTCAAGGGGAAATTGCGCCACAGGGCTCGGATTTGCACGGAAATCCCCCTCCCCAACGCATTCTCCACAAGGAATCCAAAATTGTGGACGCTTTCCAGAAATTCATGCATTTCGGCACCCAAATTGCTCGATGCTCGTTTTAACGACGGATTGGCACTTTCAAGGGGAAATTGCCCCACACGGCTCGGATTTGCACGGAAATCCCCCTCCCCAACGCATTCTCCACAAGGAATCCAAAATTGTCGACGCTTTTCAGAAATTCATGCGTTTCGGCCCCAAAATTGCTCGAGGCTCGTTTTACGGACGGTTTTGCGCTTTCAAGGGGAAATTGCCCCACAGGGCTCGGATTTGCACGGAAATCCCCCTCCCCAACGCATTCTCCACAAGGAATCCAAAATTGTCGACGCTTTTCAGAAATTCATGCGTTTCGGCCCCGAAATTGCTCGAGGCTCGTTTTACGGACGGTTTTGCGCTTTCAAGGGGAAATTGCCCCACGGGGCTCGGATTTGCACGGAAATCCCCCTCCCCAACGCATTCTCCACAAGGAATCCAAAATTGTCGACGCTTTTCAGAAATTCATGCGTTTCGGCCCCCAAATTGCTCGAGGCTCGTTTTACGGACGGATTTTGCGCTTTCAAGGGGAAATTGCGCCACGGGGCTCGGATTTGCCCCACGGATCGGATTTGCACGGAAATCCCCTCCCCAACGCATTCTCCACAAGGAATCCAAAATTGTCGACGCTTTTCAGAAATTCATGCGTTTCGGCCCCCAAATTGCTCGAGGCTCGTTTTTTACGGACGGTTTTGCGCTTTCAAGGGGAAATTGCCCCACGGGGCTCGGATTTGCACGGAAATCCCCCTCCCCAACGCATTCTCCACAAGGAATCCAAAATTGTCGACGCTTTTCAGAAATTCATGCGTTTAGGCCCCGAAATTGCTCGAGGCTCGTTTTACGGACGGTTTTGGGCTTTCAAAAGGAAATTGCGCCACATTGCTCGGATTTGGACGGAAATCCCCCTCCCCAACGCATTCTCCGCAAGGAATCCAAAATGGTCGACGCTTTTTCAGAAATTCATGCGTTTCGGCCCCCCCCAAATTGCTCTCGAGGCTCGTTTTACGGACGGTTTTGCGCTTTCAAGGGGAAATTTTGCGCCACCCACGGGGCTCGGATTTGCACGGAAATCCCCCTCCCCAACGCATTCTCCACAAGGAATCCAAAATTGTCGACGCTTTTCAGAAATTCATGCGTTTCGGCCCCGAAATTGTTCGAGGCTCGTTTTACGGACGGTTTTGCTTTCAAGGGGAAATTGCCCCACAGGGCTCGGATTTGCACGGAAATCCCCCTCCCCAACGCATTCTCCACAAGGAATCCAAAATTGTCGACGCTTTTCAGAAATTCATGCGTTTCGGCCCCCAAATAGCTCGAGGCTCGTTTTACGGACGGTTTTGCGCTTTCAAGGGGAAATAGCGCCACAGGGCTCGGATTTGCACGGAAATCCCCCTCCCAAACGCATTCTCCACAAGGAATCCAAAATTGTCGACGCTTTTCAGAAATTCATGCGTTTCGGCCCCCAAATTGCTCGAGGCTCGTTTTACGGACGGTTTTGCGCTTTCAAGGGGAAATAGCGCCACAGGGCCCGGATCTGCACGGAAATCCCCCTCCCCAACGCATTCTCCACAAGGAATCCAAAATTGTCGACGCTTTTCAGAAATTCATGCGTTTCGGCCCCCAAATTGCTCGAGGCCCGTTTTACGGACGGATTGGCGCTTTCAAGGGGAAATTGCGCCACAGGGCTCGGATTTGCACGGAAATCCCCCTCCCCAACGCATTCTCCAGTAGGAATCCACAATGGTAGACGCTTTTCAGAAATTCATGCGTTTCGGGCCCGAAATTGCTCGAGGCTCGTTTTACGGACGGTTTTGCACTTTCCAGGGGAAATTTCGCCACTGGGCTCGGATTTGCACGGAAATCCCCCTCCCCAACGCATTCTCCACAAGGAATCCAAAATTGTCGACGCTTTTCAGAAATTCATGCGTTTCGGCCCCGAAATTGCTCGAGGCTCGTTTTACGGACGGTTTTGCGCTTTCAAGGGGAAATAGCGCCACAGGGCCCGGATCTGCACGGAAATCCCCCTCCCCAACGCATTCTCCACAAGGAATCCAAAATTGTCGACGCTTTTCAGAAATTCATGCGTTTCGGCCCCCAAATTGCTCGAGGCTCGTTTTACGGACGGATTGGCGCTTTCAAGGGGAAATTGCCCCACAGGGCTCGGATTTGCACGGAAATCCCCCTCCCCAACGCATTCTCCACAAGGAATCCAAAATTGTCGACGCTTTTCAGAAATTCATGCGTTTCGGCCCCCAAATTGCTCGAGGCTCGTTTTACGGACGGTTTTGCGCTTTCAAGGGGAAATTGCCCCACAGGGCTCCGATTTGCACCGAAATCCCCCTCCCCAAAGCATTCTCGACAAGGAATCCAAAATTGTCGACGCTTTGCAGAAATTCATGCGTTTCGGACGCCAAATTGGTCGAGGGTCGTTTTACGGACGGATTGGCGCTGTCAAAAGGAAATTGCCCCACAGGGCTCGGATTTGCACGGAAATCCCCCTCCCCAACGCATTCTCCACAAGGAATCCAAAATTGTCGACGCTTTTCAGAAATTCATGCGTTTCGGCCCCGAAATTGCTCGAGGCTCGTTTTACGGACGGATTGGCGCTTTCAAAGGGAAATTGCCACACAGGGCTCGGATTTGCACGGAAATCCCCCTCCCCAACGCATTCTCCACAAGGAATCCAAAATTATCGACGCTTTTCAGAAATTCATGCGTTTCGGCCCTGAAATTGCTCGAGGCTCATTTTACGAATGGATTGGCGCTCTCAGGGGGAAATTGCCCCACAGGGCTCGGATTTGCACGGAAATCCCCCTCCCCAACGGCTTCTCCACAAGGAATCCAAAATTGTCGACGCTTTTCAGAAAGTCATGAGTTTCGGCCCCGAAATTGCTCGAGGCTCGTTTTACGGACGGTTTTGCGCTTTCAAGGGGAAATTGCCCCACAGGGCTCGGATTTGCACGGAAATCCCCCTCCCCAACGCATTCTCCACAAGGAATCCAAAATTGTCGACGCTTTTCAGAAATTCATGCGTTTCGGCCCCGAAATTCCTCGAGGCTCGTTTTACGGACGGTTTTGCGCTTTCAAGGGGAAATTGCCCCACACGGCTCGGATTTGCACGGAAATCCCCCTCCCCAACGCATTCTCCACAAGGAATCCAAAATTGTCGACGCTTTTCAGAAATTCATGCGTTTCGGCCCCCAAATTGCTCGAGGCTCGTTTTACGGACGGTTTTGCGCTTTCAAGGGGAAATTGCGCCACAGGGCTCGGATTTGCACGGAAATCCCCCTCCCCAACGCATTCTCCACAAGGAATCCAAAATTGTCGACGCTTTTCAGAAATTCATGCGTTTCGGGCCTGAAATTTCTCGAGGCTCGTTGTACGGACGATTTTGCGCTTTCAAGGGGAAATTGCCCCAAAGGGCTCGGATTTGCACGGAAATCCCCCTCTCCAACGCATTCTCCACAAGGAATCCAAAATTGTCGACGCTTTTCAGAAATTCATGCGTTTCGGCCCCCAAATTGCTCGAGGCTCGTTTTACGGACGGTTTTGCGCTTTCAAGGGGAAATTGCCCCACAGGGCTGGATTTGCACGGAAATCCCCCTCCCCAACGCATTCTCCACAAGGAATCCAAAATTGTCGACGCTTTTCAGAAATTCATGCGTTTCGGCCCCCAAATTGCTCGAGGCTCGTTTTACGGACGGTTTTTGCTTTCAAGGGAAATTGCGCCCACGGGGCTCGGATATGCACGGAAATCCCCCTCCCCAACGCATTCTCCACAAGGAATCCAAAATTGTCGACGCTTTTCAGAAATTCATGCGTTTCGGCCCCGAAATTGCTCGAGGCTCGTTTTACGGACGGTTTTGCGCTTTCAAGGGGAAATTGCGCCCACGGGGCTCGGATTTGCACGGAAATCCCCCTCCCCAACGCATTCTCCACAAGGAATCCAAAATTGTCGACGCTTTTCAGAAATTCATGCGTTTCGGCCCCCAAATTGCTCGAGGCTCGTTTTACGGACGGTTTTGCGCTTTCAAGGGGAAATTGCCCCACGGGGGCTCGGATTTGCACGGAAATCCCCCCCCCCAAACGCATTCTCCACAAGGAATCCAAAATTGTCGACGCTTTTCAGAAATTCATGCGTTTCGGCCCCGAAATTGCTCGAGGCTCGTTTTACGGACGGATTGGCGCTTTCAAAAGGAAATTGCCCCACAGGGCTCGGATTTGCACGGAAATCCCCCCCAAGGAATTCTCCACAAGGAATCCAAAATTGTCGACGCTTTTCAGAAAGTCATGCGTTTCGGCCCCCATATAGCTCGAGGCTCATTTTTTACGGACGGATTAGCCGCTTTCAAAGGGAAATTTCCCCACATGGCTCGGATTTGCACGGAAATCCCCCTCCCCAACGCATTCTCCACAAGGAATCCAAAATTGTCGACGCTTTTCAGAAATTCATGCGTTTTGGCCCCCAAATTGCTCGAGGCTCGTTTTACGGACGGTTTTGCGCTTTCAAGGGGAAGTTGCCCCACGGGGGCTCGGATTTGCACGGAAATCCCCCCCCAACGCATTCTCCACAAGGAATCCAAAATTCTCGACGCTTTTCAGAAATTCATGCGTTTCAGCCCCCAAATTGCTCGAGGCTCGTTTTACGTACGGATTTGCGCTTTCAAGGGGAAATTGCCCCACAGGGCTCGGATTTGCACGGAAATCCCCCTCCCCAACGCATTCTCCACAAGGAATCCAAAATTGTCGACGCTTTTCAAAAATTCATGCGTTTCGGCCCCCAAATTGCTCGAGGCTCGTTTTACGGACGGTTTTGCGCTTTCAAGGGGAAATTGCGCCACAGGGCTCGGATTTGCACGGAAATCCCCCTCCCCAACGCATTCTCCACAAGGAATCCAAAATGGTAGACGCTTTTAAGAAATTCATGCGTTTCGGGCCCGAAATTGCTCGAGGCTCGTTTTACGGACGGTTTTGCGCTTTCCAGGGGAAATTGCGCCACAGGGCTCCCATTTTCCCGAAAATCCCCCTCCCCAACGCATTCTGCGCAAGGAATCCAAAATGGTAGACGCTTTTAAGAAATTCATGCGTTTCGGCCCCCAAATTGCTCGAGGCTCGTTTTACGGACGGTTTTGCGCTTTCAAGGGGAAATAGCGCCACAGGGCCCGGATCTGCACGGAAATCCCCCTCCCCAACGCATTCTCCACAAGGAATCCAAAATTGTCGACGCTTTTCAGAAATTCATGCGTTTCGGCCCCCAAATTGCTCGAGGCTCGTTTTACGGACGGATTTTGCGCTTTCAAGGGGAAATTGCCCCACAGGGCTCGGATTTGCACGGAAATCCCCCTCCCCAACGCATTCTCCACAAGGAATCCAAAATTGTCGACGCTTTTCAGAAATTCATGCGTTTCGGCCCCGAAATTGCTCGAGGCTCGTTTTACGGACGGTTTTGCGCTTTCAAGGGGAAATTGCCCACGGGGCTCGGATTTGCACGGAAATCCCCCTCCCCAACGCATTCTCCACAAGGAATCCAAAATTGTCGACGCTTTTCAGAAATTCATGCGTTTCGGCCCCCATATTGCTCGGGGCTCGTTCTAAGGACGGTTTGCGCTTTCAAAGGGGAAATTGCCCCACGGGGCTCGGATCTGCACGGAAATCCCCCCCCAACGCCCCAACGCATTCTCCACAAGGAATCCAAAATTGTCGACGCTTTTCAGAAATTCATGCGTTTCGGCCCCGAAATTGCTCGAGGCTCGTTTTACGGACGGTTTTGCGCTTTCAAGGGGAAATTGCCCCACTGGGCTCGGATTTGCACGGAAATCCCCCTCCCCAACGCATTCTCCACAAGGAATCCAAAATTGTCGACGCTTTTCAGAAATTCATGCGTTTCGGCCCCCAAATTGCTCGAGGCTCGTTTTACGGACGGTTTTGCGCTTTCAAGGGGAAATTGCCCCACAGGGCTCGGATTTGCACGGAAATCCCCTCCCCAAAGCATTCTCCACAAGGAATCCAAAACTGTCGACGCTTTTCAGAAATTCATGCGTTTCGGCCCCCAAATTGCTCGAGGCTCGTTTTACGGACGGTTTTGCGCTTTCAAGGGGAAATTGCCCCACGGGGCTCGGATTTGCACGGAAATCCCCCCCCCAACGCATTCTCCACAAGGAATCCAAAATTGTCGACGCTTTTCAGAAATTCATGCGTTTCGGCCCCCAAATTGCTCGAGGCTCGTTTTACGGACGGTTTTGCGCTTTCAAGGGGAAATTGCCCCACAGGGCTCGGATATGCACGGAAATCCCCCTGCCCAACGCATTGTCCACAAGGAATCCAAAATGGTCGCCGCTTTTAAGAAATTCATGCGTTTCGGCCCCGAAATTGTTCGAGGCTCGTTTTACGGTTTCAAGGGGAAATTGCGCCACAGGGCCCGCATTTTCACGGAAATCCCCCTCCCCAACGCATTCTGTGCAAGGAATCCAAAATGGTAGACCCTTTTTCGAAATTAATGCGTTTCGGCCCCCAAATTGCCCGAGGCCCGTTTTTTTTGACGGATTTTGCGCTTTCAAGGGGAAATTGCCCACGGGGCTCGGATTTGCACGGAAATCCCCCTCCCCAACGCATTCTCCACAAGGAATCCAAAATTGTCGACGCTTTTCAGAAATTCATGCGTTTCGGCCCCCAAATTGCTCGAGGCTCGTTTTACGGACGGTTTTGCGCTTTCAAGGGGAAATTGCCCCACGGGGCTCGGATTTGCACGGAAATCCCCCTCCCCAACGCATTCTCCACAAGGAATCCAAAATTGTCGACGCTTTTCAGAAATTCATGCGTTTCGGCCCCCAAATTGCTCGAGGCTCGTTTTACGGACGGTTTTTGCGCTTTCAAGGGGAAATTGACCCACAGGGCTCGGATTTGCACGGAAATCCCCTGCCCCAAGGCATTCTCCACAAGGAATCCAAAATGGTAGACGCTTTTAAGAAATTCATGCGTTTCGGGCCCCAAATTGCTCGAGGCTCGTTCTACGGACGGATTGGCGCTTTCAAGGGGAAATTGCCCCACAGGGCTCGGATTTGCACGGAAATCCCCCTCCCCAACGCATTCTCCACAAGGAATCCAAAATTGTCGACGCTTTTCAGAAAGTCATGCGTTTCGGCCCCCAAATAGCTCGAGGCTCGTTTTACGGACGGTTTTGCGCTTTACAGGGGAAATAGCACCACAGGGCTCGGATCTGCACGGAAATCCCCCTCCCCCAACGCATTCTCCACAAGGAATCCAAAATTGTCGACGCTTTTCAGAAATTCATGCGTTTCGGCCCCGAAATTGCTCGAGGCTCGTTTTACGGACGGTTTTGCGCTTTCAAGGGGAAATTGCCCCACAGGGCTCGGATTTGCACGGAAATCCCCCTCCCCAACGCATTCTCCACAAGGAATCCAAAATTGTCGACGCTTTTCAGAAATTCATGCGTTTCGGCCCCCAAATTGCTCGAGGCTCGTTTTACGGACGGTTTTGCGCTTTCAAGGGGAAATTGCGCCACAGGGCTCTCGGATTTGCACGGAAATCCCCCTCCCCAACGCATTCTCCAGTAGGAATCCACAATGGTAGACGCTTTTCTGAAATTCATGCGTTTCGGGCCCGAAATTGCTCGAGGATCGTTTTACGGACGGTTTTGCGCTTTCAAGGGGAAATTGCGCCACAGGGCTCGAATTTTCTAGGAAATCTCCCTCCCCAACGCATTCTACGCAAGGAATCCAAAATGGTAGACGCTTTTTCGAAATTAATACGTTTCGGCCCCCAAATTGCTCGAGGCTCGTTCTACGGACGGATTGGCGCTTTCAAGGGGAAATTGCCCCACAGGGCTCGGATTTGCACGGAAATCCCCCTCCCCAAGGCATTCTCCACAAGGAATCCAAAATTGTCGACGCTTTTCAGAAATTCATGCGTTTCGGCCCCCAAATTGCTCGAGGCTCGTTTTACGGACGGATTTGCGCTTTCAAGGGGAAATTGCCCCACAGGGCTCGGATTTGCACGGAAATCCCCCTCCCCAACGCATTCTCCACAAAGAAATCCAAAATTGTCGAAATTGTCGACGCTTTTCAGAAAGTCATGCTTTTCGGCCCCCAAATAGCTCGAGGCTCGTTTTACGGACGGTTTTTTGCGCTTTCAAGGGGAAATTGCGCCACAGGGCTCGGATTTGCACGGAAATCCCCCTCCCCAACGCATTCTCCACAAGGAATCCAAAATTGTCGACGCTTTTCAGAAATTCATGCGTTTCGGCCCCCAAATTGCTCGAGGCTCGTTTTACGGACGGATTTTTGCGCTTTCAAGGGGAAATTGCCCCACAGGGCTCGGATTTGCACGGAAATCCCCCTCCCCAACGCATTCTCCACAAGGAATCCAAAATTGTCGACGCTTTTCAGAAATTCATGCGTTTCGGCCCCCAAATTGCTCGAGGCTCGTTTTACGGACGATTTTGCGCTTTCAAGGGGAAATTGCCCCACAGGGCTCGGATTTGCACGGAAATCCCCCTCTCCAACGCATTCTCCACAAGGAATCCAAAATTATCGACGCTTTTAGGAAAGTCATGCGTTTCGGCCCCCAAATAGCTCGAGGCTCGTTTTACGGACGGTTTTGCGCTTTCAAGGGGAAATTGCGCCCACAGGGCTCGGATTTGCACGGAAATCCCCCTCCCCAACGCATTCTCCACAAGGAATCCAAAATTGTCGACGCTTTTCAGAAATTCATGCGTTTCGGCCCCAAAATTGCTCGAGGCTCGTTTTACGGACGGTTTTGCGCTTTCAAGGGGAAATTGCCCCACAGGGCTCGGATTTGCACGGAAATCCCCCTCCCCAACGCATTCTCCACAAGGAATCCAAAATTGTCGACGCTTTTCAGAAATTCATGCGTTTCGGCCCCCAAATTGCTCGAGGCTCGTTTTACGGACGGTTTTGCGCTTTCAAGGGGAAATTGCGCCCACGGGGCTCGGATTTGCACGGAAATCCCCCTCCCCAACGCATTCTCCACAAGGAATCCAAAATTGTCGACGCTTTTCAGAAATTCATGCGTTTCGGCCCCGAAATTGCTCGAGGCTCGTTTTACGGACGGTTTTGCGCTTTCAAGGGGAAATTGCCCCACAGGGCTCGGATATGCACGGAAATCCCCCTCCCCAACGCATTCTCCACAAGGAATCCAAAATTGTCGACGCTTTTCAGAAATTCATGCGTTTCGGCCCCGAAATAGCTCGAGGCTCGTTTTACGGACGGTTTTGCACTTTCAAGGCGAAATAGCGCCACAGGGCCCGGATCTGCACGGAAATCCCCCTCCCCAACGCATTCTCCACAAGGAATCCAAAATTGTCGACGCTTTTCAGAAATTCATGCGTTTCGGCCCCGAAATTGCTCGAGGCTCGTTTTACGGACGGTTTTGCGCTTTCAAGGGGAAATTGCCCCACGGGGCTCGGATTTGCACGGAAATCCCCCTCCCCAACGCATTCTCCACAAGGAATCCAAAATTGTCGACGCTTTTCAGAAATTCATGCGTTTCGGCCCCCAAATTGCTCGAGGCTCGGCTCGTTTACGGACGGTTTTGCGCTTTCAAGGGGAAATTGCGCCACAGGGCTCGGATTTGCACGGAAATCCCCCTCCCCAACGCATTCTCCACAAGGAATCCAAAATTGTCGACGCTTTTCAGAAATTCATGCGTTTCGGCCCCCAAATTGCTCGAGGCTCGTTGTACGGACGGATTTTGCGCTTTCAAGGGGAAATTGCGCCACAGGGCTCGGATATGCACGGAAATCCCCCTCCCCAACGCATTCTCCACAAGGAATCCAAAATTGTCGACGCTTTTCAGAAATTCATGCGTTTCGGCCCCGAAATTGCTCGAGGCTCGTTTTACGGACGGTTTTGCGCTTTCAAGGGGAAATTGCCCCACGGGGCTCGGATTTGCACGGAAATCCCCCTCCCCAACGCATTCTCCACAAGGAATCCAAAATTGTCGACGCTTTTCAGAAATTCATGCGTTTCGGCCCCCAAATTGCTCGAGGCTCGTTTTACGGACGGTTTTGCGCTTTCAAGGGGAAATTGCCCCACGGGGCTCGGATTTGCACGGAAATCCCCCTCCCCAACGCATTCTCCACAAGGAATCCAAAATTGTCGACGCTTTTCAGAAATTCATGCGTTTCGGCCCCCAAATTGCTCGAGGCTCGTTTTACGGACGGATTGGCGCTTTCAAGGGGAAATTGCCCCACAGGGCTCGGATTTGCACGGAAATCCCCCTCCCCAACGCATTCTCCACAAGGAATCCAAAATTGTCGACGCTTTTCAGAAATTCATGCGTTTCGGCCCCCAAATTGCTCGAGGCTCGTTTTACGGACGGATTGGCGCTTTCAAGGGGAAATTGCCCCACAGGGCTCGGATTTGCACGGAAATCCCCCTCCCCAACGCATTCTCCACAAGGAATCCAAAATTGTCGACGCTTTTAAGAAATTCATGCGTTTCGGGCCCGAAATTACTCGAGGCTCGTTTTACGGACGGTTTTTCCCTTTCCAGGGGAAATTGCACCACAGGGCTAGGATTTGAACGAAAATTCCCCTCCCCCACGCATTCTCCACAAGGAATCCAAAATTGTCGACCATTTTCAGAAATTCATGCGTTTCGGCCCCCATATTGCTCGAGGCTCGTTTTTTTTACGGACGGATTGGCGCTTTCAAGGGGAAATAGCGCCACAGGGCTCGGATTTGCACGGAAATCCCCCTCCCCAACGCATTCTCCACAAGGAATCCAAAATTGTCGACGCTTTTCAGAAATTCATGCGTTTCGGCCCCCAAATTGCTCGAGGCTCGTTTTTCGGACGGTTTTGCGCTTTCAAGGGGAAATTGCGCCACACGGGCTCGGATTTGCACGGAAATCCCCCTCCCCAACGCATTCTCCACAAGGAATCCAAAATTGTCGACGCTTTTCAGAAATTCATGCGTTTCGGCCCCAAATTGCTCGAGGCTCGTTTTACGGACGGATTGGCGCTTTCAAGGGGAAATTGCGCCACGGGGGCTCGGATTTGCACGGAAATCCCCCTCCCCAACGCATTCTCCACAAGGAATCCAAAATTGTCGACGCTTTTCAGAAATTCATGCGTTTCGGCCCCCAAATTGCTCGAGGCTCGTTTTACGGACGGTTTTGCGCTTTCAAGGGGAAATTGCCCCACAGGGCTCGGATTTGCACGGAAATCCCCCTCCCCAACGCATTCTCCACAAGGAATCCAAAATTGTCGACGCTTTTTAGAAATTCATGCGTTTCGGCCCCCAAATTGCTCGAGGCTCGTTTTTCGGACGATTTTACGCTATCAGGGGGAAAATGCGCCACGGGGCTCGGATTTGCACGGAAATCCCCCTCCCCAACGCATTCTCCACAAGGAATCCAAAATTGTCGACGCTTTTCAGAAATTCATGCGTTTCGGCCCCCAAATTGCTCGAGGCTCGTTTTACGGACGGTTTTGCGCTTTCAAGGGGAAATTGCCCCACAGGGCTCGGATTTGCACGGAAATCCCCCTCCCCAACGCATTCTCCACAAGGAATCCAAATTTGTCGACGCTTTTCAGAAATTCATGCGTTTCGGCCCCCAAATTGCTCGAGGCTCGTTTTACGGACGGTTTTGCGCTTTCAAGGGGAAATTGCGCCACAGGGCTCGGATCTGCACGGAAATCCCCCTCCCCAACGCATTCTCCACAAGGAATCCAAAATTGTCGACGCTTTTCAGAAATTCATGCGTTTCGGCCCCCAAATTGCTCGAGGCTCGTTTTACGGACGGTTTTGCGCTTTCAAGGGGAAATTGCGCCACAGGGCTCGGATCTGCACGGAAATCCCCCTCCCCAACGCATTCTCCACAAGGAATCCAAAATTGTCGACGCTTTTCAGAAATTCATGCGTTTCGGCCCCCAAATTGCTCGAGGCTCGTTTTACGGACGGATTGGCGCTTTCAAGGGGAAATTGCGCCACAGGGCTCGGATTTGCACGGAAATCCCCCCACCCAACGCATTGTCCACAAGGAATCCAAAATGGTCGCCGCTTTTCAGAAATTCATGCGTTTCGGCCCCGAAATTGTTCGAGGCTCGTTTTACGGACGGTTTTACGCTTTCAAGGGGAAATTGCGCCACAGGGCCCGCATATTCACGGAAATCCCCCTCCCCAACGCATTCTCCACAAGGAATCCAAAATTGTCGACGCTTTTCAGAAATTCATGCGTTTCGGCCCCGAAATTGCTCGAGGCTCGTTTTACGGACGGTTTTGCGCTTTACAGGGGAAATAGCGCCACAGGGCTCGGATATGCACGGAAATCCCCCTCCCCAACGCATTCTCCACAAGGAATCCAAAATTGTCGACGCTTTTCAGAAATTCATGCGTTTCGGCCCCGAAATTGCTCGACGCTCGTTTTACGGACGGTTTTCTGCTTTACAGGGGAAATAGCACCACAGGGCTCGGATTTGCACGGAAATCCTCCCCCCCAAGGAATTCTCCACAAGGAATCCAAAATTGTCGACGATTTTCAGAAATTCGTGCGTTTCTGGCCGGAAATTGCTCGAGGTTCGTTTTACGGACGATTTTGCGCTTTCCAGGGGAAATTGCGCCACAGGGCTCGGATTTGAACGAAAATTCCCCTCCCCCACGCATTCTCCACAAGGAATCCAAAATTGTCGACCCTTTTCAGAAATTCATGCGTTTCGGCCCCGAAATTGCTCGAGGCTCGTTTTACGGACGGTTTTGCGCTTTCAAGGGGAAATTGCCCCACAGGGCTCGGATTTGCACGGAAATCCCCCTCCCCAACGCATTCTCCACAAGGAATCCAAAATTGTCGACGCTTTTCAGAAATTCATGCGTTTCGGCCCCCAAATTGCTCGAGGCTCGTTGTACGGACCGATTTTGCGCTTTCAAGGGGAAATTGCCCCACTGGGCTCGGATTTGCACGGAAATCCCCCTCCCCAACGCATTCTCCACAAGGAATCCAAAATTGTCGACGCTTTTCAGAAATTCATGCGTTTCGGCCCCCAAATTGCTCGAGGCTCGTTTTACGGACGGTTTTGCGCTTTCAAGGGGAAATTGCGCCCACGGGGCTCGGATTTGCACGGAAATCCCCCTCCCCAACGCATTCTCCACAAGGAATCCAAAATTGTCGACGCTTTTCAGAAATTCATGCGTTTCGGCCCCCAAATTGCTCGAGGCTCGTTTTACGGACGGTTTTGCGCTTTCAAGGGAAATTGCCCCACAGGGCTCGGATTTGCACGGAAATCCCCCTCCCCAACGCATTCTCCACAAGGAATCCAAAATTGTCGACGCTTTTCAGAAATTCATGCGTTTCGGCCCCCAAATTGCTCGAGGCTCGTTTTACGGACGGTTTTGCGCTTTCAAGGGGAAATTGCGCCCACGGGGCTCGGATCTGCACGGAAATCCCCCACCCCAACGCATTCTCCACAAGGAATCCAAAATTGTCGACACTTTCCAGAAATTCATGCGTTTCGGCCCCGAAATTGCTCGAGGCTCGTTTTACGGACGGTTTTGCGCTTTCAGGGGAAATAGCGCCACAAGGCTCGGATCTGCACGGAAATCCCCCACCCCAACGCATTCTCCACAAGGAATCCAAAATTGTCGACGCTTTTCAGAAATTCATGCGTTTCGGCCCCCAAATAGCTCGAGGCTCGTTTTACGGACGGTTTTGCGCTTTCAAGGGGAAATTGCCCACAGGGCTCGGATTTGCACCGAAATCCCCCTCCCCAACGCATTCTCCACAAGGAATCCAAAATTGTCGACGCTTTTCAGAAATTCATGCGTTTCGGCCCCCAAATTGCTCGAGGCTCGTTTTACGGACGGTTTTGCGCTTTCAAGGGGAAATTGCGCCCACGGGGCTCGGATTTGCACGGAAATCCCCCCCCCAACGCATTCTCCACAAGGAATCCAAAATTGTCGACGCTTTTTTTCAGAAATTCATGCGTTTCGGCCCCCAAATTGCTCGAGGCTCGTTTTACGGACGGATTTTTGCGCTTTCAAGGGGAAATTGCCCCACGGGGCTCGGATTTGCACGGAAATCCCCCTCCCCAACGCATTCTCCACAAGGAATCCAAAATTGTCGACGCTTTTCAGAAATTCATGCGTTTCGGCCCCCAAATTGCTCGAGGCTCGTTTTACGGACGGACGGATTTTGCGCTTTCAAGGGGAAATTGCCCCACAGGGCTCGGATTTGCACGGAAATCCCCCTCCCCAACGCATTCTCCACAAGGAATCCAAAATTGTCGACGCTTTTCAGAAATTCATGCGTTTCGGGCCGGAAATTGCTCGAGGTTCGTTGTACGGACGATTTTGCGCTTTCAAGGGGAAATTGCCCCACAGGGCTCGGATTTGCACGGAAATCCCCCTCCCCAACGCATTCTCCACAAGGAATCCAAAATTGTCGACGCTTTTCAGAAATTCATGCGTTTCGGCCCCCAAATTGCTCGAGGCTCGTTTTACGGACGGATTTTGCGCTTTCAAGGGGAAATTGCCCCACAGGGCTCGGATTTGCACGGAAATCCCCCTCCCCAACGCATTCTCCACAAGGAATCCAAAATTGTCGACGCTTTTCAGAAATTCATGCGTTTCGGCCCCGAAATTGCTCGAGGCTCGTTTTACGGACGGTTTTGCGCTTTCAAGGGGAAATTGCGCCCACGGGGCTCGGATTTGCACGGAAATCCCCCCCCCCAACGCATTCTCCACAAGGAATCCAAAATTGTCGACGCTTTTCAGAAATTCATGCGTTTCGGCCCCGAAATTGCTCGAGGCTCGTTTTACGGACGGTTTTGCGCTTTCAAGGGGAAATTGCCCCACGGGGCTCGGATTTGCACGGAAATCCCCCTCCCCAACGCATTCTCCACAAGGAATCCAAAATTGTCGACGCTTTTCAGAAATTCATGCGTTTCGGCCCCCAAATTGCTCGAGGCTCGTTTTACGGACGGTTTTGCGCTTTCAAGGGGAAATTGCGCCACAGGGCTCGGATTTGCACGGAAATCCCCCTCCCCAACGCATTCTCCACAAGGAATCCAAAATGGTAGACGCTTTTTCAGAAATTAATGCGTTTCGGCCCCCAAATTGCTCGAGGCTCGTTTTACGGACGGATTGGCGCTTTCAAGGGGAAATTGCGCCACAGGGCTCGGATTTGCACGGAAATCCCCCTCCCCAACGCATTCTCCAGAAGGAATCCAAAATTGTCGACGCTTTTCAGAAATTCATGCGTTTCGGCCCCCAAATTGCTCGAGGCTCGTTTTACGGACGGTTTTTGCGCTTTTCAAGGGAAAAATAGCCCCACAGGGCTCGGATTTGCACGGAAATCCCCCTCCCCAACGCATTCTCCACAAGGAATCCAAAATTGTCGACGCTTTTCAGAAATTCATGCGTTTCGGCCCCAAATTGCTCGAGGCTCGTTTTACGGACGGTTTGCGCTTTCCAGGGGAAATTGCGCCCCACGGGCTCGGATTTGCACGGAAATCCCCCTCCCAACGCATTCTCCACAAGGAATCCAAAATTGTCGACGCTTTTTTCAGAAATTCATGCGTTTCGGCCCCCAAATTGCTCGAGGCTCGTTTTACGGACGGTTTTGCGCTTTCAAGGGGAAATTGCGCCCACGGGGCTCGGATTTGCACGGAAATCCCCCCCCCAACGCATTCTCCACAAGGAATCCAAAATTGTCGACGCTTTTCAGAAATTCATGCGTTTCGGCCCCCAAATTGCTCGAGGCTCGTTTTACGGACGGTTTTTGCGCTTTCAAGGGGAAATTGCGCCCACGGGGCTCGGATTTGCACGGAAATCCCCCTCCCCAACGCATTCTCCACAAGGAATCCAAAATTGTCGACGCTTTTCAGAAATTCATGCGTTTCGGCCCCCAAATTGCTCGAGGCTCGTTTTACGGACGGTTTTGCGCTTTCAAGGGGAAATTGCGCCACAGGGCTCGGATTTGCACGGAAATCCCCCACCCCAACGCATTCTCCACAAGGAATCCAAAATTGTCGACGCTTTCCAGAAATTCATGCGTTTCGGCCTCGAAAGTTTTCGAGGCACGTTTTACGGACGGTTTTGCGCTTTCAAGGGGAAATTGCCCCACAGGGCTCGGATTTGCACGGAAATCCCCCTCCCCAACGCATTCTCCACAAGGAATCCAAAATTGTCGACGCTTTTCAGAAAGTCATGCGTTTCGGCCCCCAAATTGCTCGAGGCTCGTTTTTCGGAAAATTTTTCGCTATCAGGGGAAAAATGCACCACAGGGCTCGGATATGCACGGAAATCCCCCTCCCCAACGCATTCTCCACAAGGAATCCAAAATTGTCGACGCTTTTCAGAAATTCATGCGTTTCGGCCCCGAAATTGCTCGAGGCTCGTTTTACGGACGGTTTTGCGCTTTCAAGGGGAAATAGCGCCACAGGGCCCGGATCTGCACGGAAATCCCCCTCCCCAACGCATTCTCCACAAGGAATCCAAAATTGTCGACGCTTTTCAGAAAGTCATGCGTTTCGGCCCCCAAATAGCTCGAGGCTCGTTTTACGGACGGTTTTGCGCTTTCAATGGGAAATTGCGCCACAGGGCTCGGATCTGCACGGAAATCCCCCTCCCCAACGCATTCTCCACAAGGAATCCAAAATTGTCGACGCTTTTCAGAAATTCATGCGTTTCGGCCCCCAAATTGCTCGAGGCTCGTTTTACGGACGGACGGTTTTGCGCTTTCAAGGGGAAATAGCGCCACAGGGCTCGGATTTGCACGGAAATCCCCCTCCCCAACGCATTCTCCACAAGGAATCCAAAATTGTCGACGCTTTTTAGAAAGTCATGCGTTTCGGCCCCCAAATAGCTCGAGGCTCGTTTTACGGACGGTTTTGCGCTTTCAAGGGGAAATAGCGCCACAGGGCTCGGATCTGCACGGAAATCCCCCTCCCCAACGCATTCTCCACAAGGAATCCAAAATTGTCGACGCTTTTCAGAAATTCATGCGTTTCGGCCCCGAAATTGCTCGAGGCTCGTTTTTCGGACGGTTTTGCGCTTTCAAGGGGAAATTGCGCCACAGGGCTCGGATATGCACGGAAATCCCCCTCCCCAACGCATTCTCCGCAAGGAATCCAAAATGGTCGACGCTTTTTCGAAATTTATGCGTTTCGGCCCCCAAATTGCTCGAGGCTCGTTTTTCGGACGATTTTACGCTATCAAGGGGAAAATACTCCAACGGGGTCGGATATACACGGAAATCCCCCTGCCCAACGCATTGTCCACAAGGAATCCAAAATGGTCGCCGCTTTTCAGAAATTCATGCGTTTCGGCCCCGAAATTGTTCGAGGCTCGTTTTACGGACGGTTTTACGCTTTCAAGGGGAAATTGCGCCACAGGGCCCGCATTTTCACGGAAATCCCCCTCCCCAACGCATTCTGTGCAAGGAATCCAAAATTGTCGACGCTTTTCAGAAATTCATGCGTTTCGGGCCCGAAATTGCTCGAGGCTCGTTTTACGGACGGTTTTGCGCTTTCAAGGGGAAATTGCGCCACAGGGCTCGGATTGCACGGAAATCCCCCTCCCCAACGCATTCTCCACAAGGAATCCAAAATTGTCGACGCTTTTCAGAAATTCATGCGTTTCGGCCCCGAAATTGCTCGAGGCTCGTTTTACGGACGGTTTTGCGCTTTCAAGGGGAAATAGCGCCACAGGGCCCGGATCTGCACGGAAATCCCCCTCCCCAACGCATTCTCCACAAGGAATCCAAAATTGTCGACGCTTTTCAGAAATTCATGCGTTTCGGCCCCGAAATTGCTCGAGGCTCGTTTTACGGACGGTTTTGCGCTTTCAAGGGGAAATTGCGCCCACGGGGCTCGGATTTGCACGGAAATCCCCCTCCCCAACGCATTCTCCACAAGGAATCCAAAATTGTCGACGCTTTTCAGAAATTCATGCGTTTCGGCCCCCAAATTGCTCGAGGCTCGTTTTTCGGACGGTTTTGCGCTTTCAAGGGGAAATAGCGCCACAGGGCCCGGATCTGCACGGAAATCCCCCTCCCCAACGCATTCTCCACAAGGAATCCAAAATTGTCGACGCTTTTCAGAAATTCATGCGTTTCGGCCCCCAAATTGCTCGAGGCTCGTTTTACGGACGGTTTTCCGCTTTCAAGGGGAAAATACTCCAACGGGCTCGGATATACACGGAAATCCCCCTACCCAACGCATTGTCCACAAGGAATCCAAAATTGTCGACGCTTTTCAGAAATTCATGCGTTTCGGCCCCGAAATTGCTCGAGGCTCGTTTTACGGACGGTTTTGCGCTTTCAAGGGGAAATTGCGCCACAGGGCTCGGATTTGCACGGAAATCCCCCTCCCCAACGCATTCTCCACAAGGAATCCAAAATTGTCGACGCTTTTTTTCAGAAATTCATGCGTTTCGGCCCCCAAATTGCTCGAGGCTCGTTTTACGGACGGTTTGCGCTTTCAAGGGGAAATTGCGCCCACGGGGCTCGGATCGGATTTGCACGGAAATCCCCCTCCCCAACGCATTCTCCACAAGGAATCCAAAATTGTCGACGCTTTTCAGAAATTCATGCGTTTCGGCCCCCAAATTGCTCGAGGCTCGTTTACGGACGGTTTTGCGCTTTCAAGGGGAAATTGCCCCACAGGGCTCGGATTTGCACGGAAATCCCCCTCCCCAACGCATTCTCCACAAGGAATCCAAAATTGTCGACGCTTTTCAGAAATTCATGCGTTTCGGCCCCCAAATTGCTCGAGGCTCGTTTTACGGACGGTTTTGCGCTTTCAAGGGGAAATTGCGCCACGGGCTCGGATTTGCACGGAAATCCCCCTCCCCAACGCATTCTCCACAAGGAATCCAAAATTGTCGACGCTTTTCAGAAATTCATGCGTTTCGGCCCCGAAATTGCTCGAGGCTCGTTTTACGGACGGTTTTGCGCTTTCAAGGGGAAATAGCGCCACAGGGCTCGGATATGCACGGAAATCCCCCCCCCAACGCATTCTCCACAAGGAATCCAAAATTGTCGCGCTTTTTCAGAAATTCATGCGTTTCGGCCCCCAAATTGCTCGAGGCCCGTTTTACGGACGGTTTTGCGCTTTCAAGGGGAAATTGCGCCACAGGGCTCGAATTTTCTAGGAAATCTCCCTCCCCAACGCATTCTACGCAAGGAATCCAAAATGGTGGACGCTTTTTCGAAATTTATGCGTTTCGGCCCCCAAATTGCTCGAGGCTCGTTTTTCGGACGATTTTACGCTATCAAGGGGAAAATGCTCCACAGGGCTCGGATTTGCACGGAAATCCCCCTCCCCAACGCATTCTCCACAAGGAATCCAAAATTGTCGACGCTTTTCAGAAATTCATGCGTTTCGGCCCCCAAATAGCTCGAGGCTCGTTTTACGGACGGTTTTGCGCTTTCAAGGGGAAATAGCGCCACAGGGCTCGGATCTGCACGGAAATCCCCCTCCCCAACGCATTCTCCACAAGGAATCCAAAATTCTCGACGCTTTTCAGAAATTCATGCGTTTCCGCCCCCAAATTGGTCGAGGCTCGTTTTACGTACGGATTGGCGCTTTCAAGGGGAAATTGCCCCACAGGGCTCGGATTTGCACGAAAATCCCCCTCCCCAACGCATTCTCCACAAGGAATCCAAAATTGTCGACGCTTTTCAGAAATTCATGCGTTTCGGCCCCGAAATTGCTCGAGGCTCGTTTTACGGACGGTTTTTCGCTTTCAAGGGGAAATTGCGCCACAGGGCTCGGATTTGCACGGAAATCCCCCTCCCCAACGCATTCTCCACAAGGAATCCAAAATTGTCGACGCTTTTCAGAAATTCATGCGTTTCGGCCCCGAAATTGCTCGAGGCTCGTTTTACGGACGGTTTTGCGCTTTCAAGGGGAAATAGCGCCACAGGGCCCGGATCTGCACGGAAATCCCCCTCCCCAACGCATTCTCCACAAGGAATCCAAAATTGTCGACGCTTTTCAGAAATTCATGCGTTTCGGCCCCCAAATTTGCTCGAGGCTCGTTCTACGGACGGATTGGCGCTTTCAAGGGGAAATTGCCCCCACAGGGCTCGGATTTGCACGGAAATCCCCTGCCCCAAGGCATTCTCCACAAGGAATCCAAAATGGTAGACGCTTTTAAGAAATTCATGCGTTTCGGGCCCCAAATTGCTCGAGGCTCGTTCTACGGACGGTTTTGCGCTTTCAAGGGGAAATAGCGCCACAGGGCTCGGATATGCACGGAAATCCCCCTCCCCAACGCATTCTCCACAAGGAATCCAAAATTGTCGACGCTTTTCAGAAATTCATGCGTTTCGGCCCCCAAATTGCTCGAGGCTCGTTTTACGGACGGTTTTGCGCTTTACAGGGGAAATTGCGCCACAGGGCTCGGATATGCACGGAAATCCCCCTCCCCAACGCATTCTCCACAAGGAATCCAAAATTGTCGACGCTTTTCAGAAATTCATGCGTTTCGGCCCCAAATTGCTCGAGGCTCGTTTTACGGACGGTTTTGCGCTTTCAAGGGGAAATTGCGCCACAGGGCTCGGATTTGCACGGAAATCCCCTCCCCAACGCATTCTCCACAAGGAATCCAAAATTGTCGACGCTTTTCAGAAATTCATGCGTTTCGGCCCCGAAATTGCTCGAGGCTCGTTTTACGGACGGACGGTTTTGCGCTTTCAAGGGGAAATTGCGCCCACGGGGCTCGGATTTGCACGGAAATCCCCCTCCCCAACGCATTCTCCACAAGGAATCCAAAATTGTCGACGCTTTTCAGAAATTCATGCGTTTCGGCCCCCAAATAGCTCGAGGCTCGTTTTACGGACGGTTTTGCGCTTTACAGGGGAAATAGCGCCACAGGGCTCGGATATGCACGGAAATCCCCCTCCCCAACGCATTCTCCACAAGGAATCCAAAATTGTCGACGCTTTTCAGAAATTCATGCGTTTCGGCCCCCAAATAGCTCGAGGCTCGTTTTACGGACGGTTTGCGCTTTACAGGGGAAATAGCGCCACAGGGCTCGGATTTGCACGGAAATCCCCCTCCCCAACGCATTCTCCACAAGGAATCCAAAATTGTCGACGCTTTTCAGAAATTCATGCGTTTCGGCCCCCAAATTGCTCGAGGCTCGTTTTTTACGGACGGTTTTGCGCTTTCAAGGGGAAATTGCGCCACAGGGCTCGGATCTGCACGGAAATCCCCCTCCCCAACGCATTCTCCACAAGGAATCCAAAATTGTCGACGCTTTTCAGAAATTCATGCGTTTCGGCCCCCAAATTGCTCGAGGCTCGTTTTACGGACGGTTTTGCGCTTTCAAGGGGAAATAGCGCCACAGGGCTCGGATTTGCACGGAAATCCCCCTCCCCAAGGCATTCTCCACAAGGAATCCAAAATTGTTGACGCTTTTCAGAAATTCATGCGTTTCGGCCCCCAAATTGCTCGAGGCTCGTTTTACGGACGGTTTTGCGCTTTCAAGGGGAAATTGCGCCACAGGGCTCGGATTTGCACAATCCCCCCCCCAACGCATTCTCCACAAGGAATCCAAAATTGTCGACCCTTTTCCAAAATTCATGCGTTTCGGGCCCCAAATTGCTCGAGGCTCGTTGTACGGACGGATTGGCGCTTTCATGGGGAAATTCCCCCATAGGGCTCGGGTTTGCACGGAAATCCCCCTCCCCAACGCATTCTCCACAAGGAATCCAAAATTGTCGACGCTTTTCAGAAATTCATGCGTTTCGGCCCCCAAATTGCTCGAGGCTCGTTTTACGGACGGATTGGCGCTTTCAAGGGGAAATTGCGCCACAGGGCTCGGATTTGCACGGAAATCCCCTCCCCAACGCATTCTCCACAAGGAATCCAAAATTGTCGACGCTTTTCAGAAATTCATGCGTTTCGGCCCCCAAATTGCTCGAGGCTCGTTGTACGGACGGATTCGCGCTTTCAAGGGGAAATTGCACCATAGGGCTCGGATTTGCACGGAAATCCCCTTCCCCAAGGCATTCTCCACAAGGAATCCAAAATGGTAGACGCTTTTAAGAAATTCATGCGTTTCGGCCCCCAAATTGCTCGAGGCTCGTTTTACGGACGGTTTTGCGCTTTCAAGGGGAAATTTCCCACACGGGCTCGGATTTGCACGAAAATCCCCCTCCCCAACGCATTCTCCACAAGGAATCCAAAATTGTCGACGCTTTTCAGAAATTCATGCGTTTCGGCCCCCAAATTGCTCGAGGCTCGTTTTACGGACGGATTTTGCGCTTTCAAGGGGAAATTGCCCCACGGGGCTCGGATTTGCACGGAAATCCCCCTCCCCAACGCATTCTCCACAAGGAATCCAAAATTGTCGACGCTTTTCAGAAATTCATGCGTTTCGGCCCCCAAATTGCTCGAGGCTCGTTTTACGGACGGATTTTGCGCTTTCAAGGGGAAATTGCGCCACAGGGCTCGGATATGCACGGAAATCCCCCTCCCCAACGCATTCTCCACAAGGAATCCAAAATTGTCGACGCTTT